>JAQPPZ010014385.1:0-1240040 GCA_028583015.1 Wollemia nobilis
TCTAGTAATAGCTATTTTTAATCATAATGAAGAGGCAGGTTGACCAGAGTCTATAATAGCTCGTTGGTTTCAAACAATTTCTTGTAGCATGACAATCGAATCCTATGGATGTAAGAAATGGTTCCAACAATTTTTTGGCATCGTTGTCGGGGATATATTCTTCACGAGTTTAGACCTAGATTTTATGACATTTATTAATCAACAAGTGACCAAGTTAGAATAAAGAACCTACGTCTTGTTTTTGATTTCTTACGTTCTTCATTTTATTTTGCCTGTAGTTTTCATTACATTTTGAAGTGATTTTATGAGTTTCTTGATTTTCTTGAATTATCCCAAGAACCACCCCCTATGAGGCTGACTGTTAAATATAAAGCAATCTTGATAAGCACATCTATTATTTCTGCACTACCAGTGCTAGCGACTCTGTATGGACAAACCTAGAAAATAAACATCAATAAAGAAGGAGGAAAATGTGTTGGCACACACCAGGAGAAGCGGTAAGGAGTTATTCCTGGAATTCGAGAACCCAAAGATATTTACCCATAGTCAAAAAATCCCACTTCTTAAGAGTACTATATATGAGAATAAATCATATTTTAGTAGCAAAAAGTACGTAAAAAAGAATAGAATTCAAAACATTATTGCTACTGATATTATTGTAGATGAATTTTTAAATGCTACTATAGAAAACACATCAGACTCATCTCAGTATCATAGTCCTGTAGAGGTAAATAATCCTTCAGATTATATTCAGGCTACCCAACCACAAATCCCTATAGGTTATGCTACTGTGAATTCAAACCCCATTTCACCTAAAGTAACAATGACTCAAAAATATCAAAATAATGTTCATTTATGAAGAACCAATAGGTATAGGCCTTTTGTTTTACTTGTAAATTTGAATGCCTTACCTAGTAAAGCCCTTAAATAATTACCTAAATTCCTAGGTAACAATGCTAAAACTAGAGAAGAACATATCGAAAGCTTCTTGTATGCCTTAGATAGATTGAAAGTCGAAGAAAAAGATGTGGTTCTTAGGATATTTCGAAAAACCTTAGAGAAAGATGCTTTAGACTGGTTCAATAGTCTTTCCCCACATTGCATATTAAATTTCCAAGAAATAAAAGAAGTCTTTTTAGAAAGGTATGGTAAGGAGAGAAATATATGTTCACTCATAACTGAATTGGCTCCAATGAAAAAAGAGAAAAATGAATTGATTAATAACTTCAACAAAATATTCATCAAGGTTAAAAGCAAAATCTTTGATAAATTAGCTCTTAGTGATCAACAATACATTTGCTTTTATAAGAATGCTTTCTCTGTAGAATTCAATGATGAATTAAGAAAAGAGCAAGTGGACACTATTGATGAGTGCATGAATAAGGTTTTCCATGTAGAAAGAAATATGATCACTAGTAAATTATCTTTCTATTGCCCTGCCTGTAATTCACTGCATAAGCCTTCTACTTGTGCCATCTATTTAGCTTCGCATCCCAACTTAAGCCTTAAGGAACAACCTAGTCAAGAAGTCAGGACCAATTTAGATTGCAAGGATAAACACTCAAAATCTAAAGGAGATATTGAGGTTTATCAAAAACAGAGAACTTTAATATCCAAAAGAGAGCAACATCATCTTGAAACCATTAATGTCATACTTGATGAAGTCAAATGGGAACCGCTTATAGCAGTAGTGGATATTTTTCAAGAAGTCCATACCATGGACTTTGAGAGTACACTAGATGAGATGAATATTCCTAATATGGATGAGATGAGAGAACAAAATTTAGAAAAAGGTATACAATACAACAAAATAGTGCAGGCTGAGGAAGAAAATTTTGATAATTGGTCAAAAACTAAGAATGATGAATCAAAAGATGAGGTTATTAATGAAAAATTTGGTGCAAAAAAATACCACAAAACATAATTTATTAACCATAAGTTTGAAAATATAATTAAATCTAGAGAAAATATCAATATTTGTCTTATCAGCCATGAACAAAGAAATTTATTTCTTAGGGAAGAAAATCATCATCAAACTCCTGATGATAGTTTTGATGAAATCCCACAAGATCAATCAATAACAGTAGAAGCTCCAAAAAGCATTCAGATCTATGATTTTGATATATTAGAAATACCAGAACAATATTCAGAGGAAGAAGCATTGTCCAACAAAATTGTGCAGGTTGAAAATGAAATAGTAGATGAAAGACCAATAACTGAAGATGATTTATCCAAATATGAAGTCCTCCTTGTGAAGCCCAATACATAGGAATATCCTAAGACAAAACTGACTAAACACAAGCCTAAAAGTATAGTTAAGTCCAAAAAAGATACTAGTAAGGGAATCATAGCACAGAAGGAAGATGAATTTTCTAGAAGTTTTAAGCTTATTGATCAGTCAGAAACAAGGCTCTTCTAGGTTTTCCAAAGATATATGTCAGATTCAATGAATGAATACTTTATCTGCAATTACCCACCTAATAATGGAACTTCATATAACATCATAGTTGATCTATCGAGTCTTTTATGTGTAAATAACTATTCCCCCATTTATGTTAAAAGTGTGAAATCAGTTAGATTAAACCATGTCAAATTAAATGAAATTGACAAATCCACAATGCTCATTGTTCTAGAAAATGGTGCTAATTATTTTTCTAACTTCTCCATCATACTCATTAACAAAGACCCAATCCTAGGTAATACCGCATCAGATACCTCATTTCAGAGTAAAATCCCCAATACCCAACCCATCATTAGGAGCCCCACAAGAATTGGCCAGTCTAATGGAAGATACATCATGAAAAGAACAAAGAAAAAAGAATGCATAAAGTTCAACTGCAGTTTGTTTTTCTTCGAAAACATCAAGAATTGAGGGTGTATCCTAGGCCATTCAGATAAAAACAAAAGGAATTTGCACTCACTCTACATCCTGAGGTTATAAAGTTGTTTTTGCAAAATAGGAGCATTGACCTCCTCTCAGTTTTTCATGATACTTTATTTTTACCTCGTCACCATCAATGTCCAGTCGTGGCTATGTTTTTGTTAGTAGAATGTGTTATTTCTTTGTTTTTTAGTCACTGTAAAATAGTTTCCTTACTGTTGTGTTATTTTGTTGTGTTGTTTGTATTGTCTTCTCATTTTGTTATAAGATAGCAAAGTATTTCTTACTGTTGGTTCCTCCAAAAATAAATAAGAAGAAAGGAGATTTATTTTAGACTTTGATGATGTTTACAATTTTTCAAATATGAGTGTTTATGCAAATGGTTATTTGATATGAGATAAAACATAATGAAAACAAAGCTAATTGAAACACCATGTCAAAGCCTCACATTACAAATGATACTTAAGGTGACTTCAAGGTCCAAAGAAAAAAGTTATCTTTGAGAGGGTGGTTGAGCTAAAAATCATTACACTCATCCCTTTTAGCCATAAACTAATCCTCAACTCAAACATACTCTTTGCACAATTTGCTTATATCAAATACTTCTCAAATGAGAAAGAAAATAAAAAATAAACTAAATTGAGTCACTGCTTGAGATATCTTGGAAAACCTCTACCAGGGCTATAGACGCTTGACTAGCAGTAGGGTAAAATTAGATGGGATTAGAAGTAACTCTACCAAGGCTATAGATGCTTAACTAGTAGTGGAGCCCTACAGAATGGTGAAAATATTTAAGAGTGAAATCATACATTAGGCTTAACTATTTTTCTCAGATATGGGAAAGTTTTGAAAGACTTATAAATGAAAATGAATACACAAACACACACATGGGCCAAAGCATGATGGAACAAATAGTTTTGATAAATATTGTGTAATCATATCCTATGACTTAGCTAAAACAAGCATGACAATATATCTAAAAAACTCATTTGTTTCTAAAATTCTGACCCTAGCTTTCAAATTGAATAAAAGGAATTACAGTTTTCAATACTCTATTGCTTTGATATCCTATTGTTTTTACAGTTTTTTTAAGTAAAAAAAAAATTATTATGTTTTGTTTTTCAAAGCCTTGCTTATCAATCTTGATGATTTGAATTTTTGTCCAGAATTGTAAATAAAACGAAGAGATTCTATAATTCTTAAGTGCCTCATGTTTTCAGCACATTGTCCTAGTCAGAGCCTATGTTGGAGCCAAAATTGACTAAACATCTGAAATCCCCAAATTTGAATTTTTGGTTTCAACATTTTCACCCAATTTGTTGGTCTCTATTGCATTCTCTTCTAAAAGGTTGGTTTTTAATATTTGGTCCTCAAAGAACCATTATAGAAGCTTCATTTTCCCTAAGTAATAAGTATAAATCCAAGTTAAAGTTATGGCCTTGACCGTTGAATTGAATTGAATACATTTTAAACATTAAAAATGATTGTTAAGGATGTATAAAGGCTTATAAAATTCGAAAGATAAATCAAACGTTCTTTTAAAGAGATCCCCCTTAACCATTAACATTATCCGATTATTTTTTTTTTGAGAAAAATGAAAAACTTGTATTAATACAAAGAACAATTACAAGCGGGAGAGAACACATCCCAACCAAGAACAACAAGCAACCCAACAAGAGAAGAGCACAAAGGCAACCCAGCACAACACAGAGCAAAGAAATCAACTGGGCGTGAAAAAATGACATGTCACGAAATCGTGACATGTCGCGAGATCGCGACAGTCAACCCCGTATCCCCCACTGCGGTGCCAACAGTCGCGAAAAAATGACATGTTGCGAAATTGCGACATGTCGCGATATCGCGACATGTCGCGAAGTTGCGACGACAGCACCCACCTGCAACCCTTCGACAAAAATATCACGAAATCGCGACGAATTCACCATGTAGCAACCAGATCGCAAAAGCGTCGCGATATCGCGACAGTTTTCGCCAACCCGCTGGAAAGCCAAAATTGTCGCGATTTCGTGACGGGTTTTCCTTATGACACCATACCGCCAAAAGTGTCGCGATATCGCGACGGTTTTTCCTTTCGGCTCCCAGTTCTCAAAACTGTCACGAAATCACGACGAAATATCCTCACGGCACTCAGTTCTCAAAACTGTCGCGATATCGCGACGGATTTTCCACTTGGCACTCCATCTGCGAAAGTGTCGCGATATCGCGACAATTTTACCAGTTAGCACCAAATTGCCAAAACTGTCGCGAAATCGCGACCACTTAACCAAGCGCCTTCCCCAAGGGCCCCGATGGTGCGACATGTCGCGATGGCGCGACATGTCACGAAATCATGACAAAAACCCGTCCAAGGCCGAGAAGGCGCAACCTGTCGCGATATCGCGACATGTCGCGATATCGCGACAAAAACCCGGAAGAGGCCGAAAGGGCGCAACCTGTCGCGATATCGCGACATGTCGCGATATCGCGATAGAAACCATCCTTAGCAAAAAAACACTGCCCATCATTTCAGAAAACGTTCAAGGCCTTGTCGAATCTCTGCATCCTCCACAGGCATGTCACTGTGCAGCTGCATCCCAACCTCCCTTTCAGCACCCATCTTAGCAAGGAAATCGGTCGCCTTATTGAGATCCCGATTCACATAGACAGGTATAACATCATCTAATTCCATCCAAAGCTCTTTGATTTGGGAAACTAAGATCCGCAACCTCCAAGATTTCGAGACAAAGTTTCTCATACAATCAAGAGCACCCACCAAAATTTGGGAGTCAGACTCAATAATAATCTTCCTGTGTCCTTTTTTGGCAGCCCAGAAGGAGGCGGATTTAATAGCAAAGGCCTCGGCTTCATTGTTTGTGGAAAATCCCAGACCACTGCAGTTCCCAATAGAGCAAAGACCCAGCATGATCGCGGCACACAACTCCAATTCCAGCACTTCCCGGATTGCCTTTAGCCGCTCCATCAGTATTGATTTTGATCCATCCTTCAGGAGGAGGTTTCCAACTACCACTCACCTGTCTTTGTTGAAAAACAACTCCCTCGTCCAAAGGCTCAGAAGCAGACTGAATTTCCCCCTCGGTATGAATGGCAACCATTTCCGCCACTTTGCTCCAAATGACTTGCCATATTCTTTCTAGAGAGGAGAAGGTTTCACGAAAAATACGGGCATTTCTCTCCAACCAAACCTGCCACCAGATAAAAAATAAACCAAGCTCCCAGCCAATTCAAAGAGCATTGGATTTAAATATACCTTTCTTCCAGCTTTCCCAAATGTTGTTTCGGGACAAGACCCCAATAGCCTGAAGTTTAAAGTGGGAGAACCAACGCTTCCAGATCTGTTGTGTGAAAGAACATTCAAACATTAGGTGATCCGTCGTTTCCTCCTGCTTATGGCATAACACACATTGGGAGGGGCCAATGATGCCTCTGAGTCTGAGATTGTCATAGGTGAGAATTCCATTATGCAAAAATTGCCAGGCGAAGAAGTTCACTTTCGGCCAGCCCTGGGGATGCCATATCTTTCTCCAGTCAAGAACCAAAAAAGAGGGTGGAGGGGGCTCTGGGAGGATCTCACCATATCCTTCTTTCACAGTATAAACCCCAAGGCTTCCATAGCCCCAGGCCAGTTCATCCGCCTCATCTCTTCCAGTAAGAAATTGTTCTGCCAAGATTTTTCCCAAAGTAGGTACCAACTCCGAAGCGATAGGTATTGGCCACTTATCCAGCCGTTTAAACTTTATGAACTTGTAGTTCCCCAAATGACTAGTGTTAAAGTAGCTCTCAATTTGAATCCATCCCTTATCTTCTAAAGCAGATTTTATCGGTTGCAATTCAGGAAAAATAGCAATAATGGGAGGATTCTGGTCCCAGGAATCAGTCCAAAACCGAGCCTTATCCCCTCGCCCCACTTTCCAAAAAAGTTGATCTTTGATGAGTTGAGCTCCAAGCTTGAGCGCCTGCCACACTGGTGATCCAAAACCTTCCAGTGGAAAGCGGCCCACATCAAAAGGATGGACAGAACCCAGGTATTTGCTAGAGAGAATTCTGCTGAAGAGGGATGTTGGCTGAGAAATCCAACTCCAGTACAGTTTGCCAGCCAAAGCCTTGTTAAACTTGGAGCTTCTTAGTCCCAAAACCCCTTTTTCCTTGGGTTGGGTAACCTTGTCCCAGCCAACCAAGGCCCATTTCCTCTCTCCCTTGGCACCTTCCCATAGAAATATTCTAGCCATTTTATCCAGCTCTTTCCAAATAGACTGGGGAGCAGCCAGGACGGAGAATTTATAAATTGGCATGGCCTGAATAATTGACTGCAGAAAAGTTAGACGACCCCCATAACTTAACCATCTATTAGACCAATGGTTCATTCTATCGTTGATGCCATCCAAAAGGTCCTTCCAAACATCAATTTTTAGTTTTTTGAAATGGAGAGGGACCCCCAGATAGACTATTGGGAGAGAGGTCCGAGTGAAACCTAAAATCTCAATAACTCGTCATCTGTAACCGTTGATCAATATTGAAGAAGATCACTTTGGATTTATTGTCATTGATGACTTGATTAGAGGCCCGGAGGTAGACATTTAGAGTATCTCTGATTCTTCTTGCTTCCCTAAGGCTGGCCACTCCCACCAATCCAGTATCATCTACAAACTATAAATGTGTCAAAACTTCAGCCCCAACCTTAAAACCTGTTATCTGACCTTGAAGTCTTCTTTTCAGAAAGAGTCTTCCCAATCCTTCAGCCAAGATGAGGAAGAGATAAGGAGAGCAAGGGTCTCCTTGCCGCAATCCTCGAGAGGCACCAAAAGGAGGCGAGGGAAGTCCCTTGATAAGAACAGAGTAAGAAGGTGTAGAGATACGACTCATGACCCAGTCTGTCCAGTCCTGAGAGAAACCAAAGGCAGTCAACATCTTTGCTAGGAAACCCCACTCCACCCTGTCATAAGCCTTGGACATATCCAGTTTAATGAACATTCCTTTGTTCCCTGTTTGGTGCATTGAATGGATAGCCTCCTGAGCAAGAATCACTCCATCCAAAATTTGCCTCCCTTCAACAAAACCCCCTTGCTCCGGGGAAATTATATTATGCAGAATAGGTTTTAACCTTTCAGCCATAATCTTTGTAATTATTTTATAGATCACATTGCATAAGGCAATAGGTCTAAAATCAGATAAATGAACCCCCCCTGATCCTTTTGGAATTAAAGTAATGAATGTATGATTTAGAGCCTTGAGCATTCTTTTATTGGTTTTGGACTCCTCAGTGACAGCCAGAATATCTTCCTCCAGAGAATCCCAAAAGGCCTGAAAGAACTCAATAGGGAAGCCATCAGGACCAGGCGATTTACCAGTACTCATCCCAAAGACCACCTTCTTAAGTTCATCTTTATCTATAGGTCTAAGTAGAGCATGGTTTTCTTCAGGAGAGATTAAAGAAGGAATGACAGCAATAACTTCATCTTGGGCTATCCCATCTTGCTCCATACTTTCCTTAAAGAGTTTTGAGAAATACTCCATTGAGTGGAAGTGCAAACCAGGAAGAGTGTCAAAAGAGTATCCATTCTCATCTTGAAGGGAATCCATAGTATTCATTTGTCTCCTAGCACAGGCAGAGCGCTGAAAAAATTTTGTATTTCTGTCTCCTTCTAATAACCAAGTATTTCTTGCTCTCTGTTTCCAGTAAATCTCTTCTTGGTTATCAATATCCTCAACCGCTTTGCGCAAAGCATCATCCTCGGATTTAAGGTGCTCGGAAATGTTTCCTTCCCTGAAATGTTTTTGCACCTCATCCCATCTAGCCAACAAGGGGGCCCGTTGGAGCTGGAAGTCTGATTTGTTAGTTTGCCTCCACTATTTCAATTTACACTTGACAAATTGAAGCTGTTTGTGAAATTTGAACATTGCAGTCCCAAAAGGTGGGCAGCCATCTTCCCACCACTGACGAATTTTTCTTCGGAGATCTTCTTTTTGCAACCAAAATTTTTCAAATTTAAAAGGTTTATGGTACTGCCCTGTCCTAGCCCCTCCCTCCAGAACAATGGGAAAGTGGTCTGAAACTGGGCCTTCCAAAATCTAAAATTTAATATTCCATTTCACAAATGCTTCCTCCGAGACCAGAAACCGGTCTAGTTTTACCTTCCTCCTACTGTGTGGCTCTCTTCTCTTATTAGTCCACGTAAAATAAGTACCAGGACCTTTGATATCAACAAGGTGAAAGGCCTGGACTTGAGCAATCAGAAGCTTATCCCCTGGATCCAAAACTGGGAAACCACCTTCCTGATCACTGGCAGATAATTTGGCATTAAAATCCCCAGCAACAATCCAATCGCAATCTTCCCGGGAGGATCTCATTGAATGAACAACATTCCATTGAAGCCGCTGGCCATCAATGCTTTGAGCCCCATAGAAGTTTGTAATTAAAACCTGTTCAGCTGTAACAATATTCTTGAAGAGAGATGTGAGAACCCCCCTCCAAGCTGTATGTTCTATTGCTATCCACACTAGAGGATTCCACAAAGTAACAATTCCCCCCAAAGCTCCTTGGGCCGCCACATCCATGTATCCAGTGCCCCTCCATATTCTACTAGCAATTTTACACATAAGATCTGAAGACATTTTTGTTTCCTGAAGGATCAAAAAGTTTGTTTTGTGTTTTCCTAAAAGTCTTTGAATAGCAGATTGATGGGTTCTCTTGTTTAAACCCCTTACATTCCAGGATTGTATAATCATTGGAAACCTTGGGAGCAATACGAGTCAATTGTTCTCACCGATCCTCCATTGATCGGCTTGTCCCCTTGCGCTACTATTAGATCCTTATTGGATTTTCTACCGACTCCTTGGGAATTACTATTCTTAGACCTCTTTTCCACCTGGGTGATCCCCAACGCTGGTCTTTCTCTGTTCTTTTCTGCACTTCCCATGTGGACATCCTTAATAGCCGGTTTGTGCGGGGGAATGAATTACCATATCCCCTAGGTTCTCTGGTTGTAGAGTCTCGGGGGTTTCAATCACCTGTTCTAAGATAGGAGTAGATGATAGAGGATCATGAGAGTGGGTGTTAGTATCCCCATCATTCCCAACCACTCCTTCCATGACTTGGTCTTCTTGGTCTACAAGGGATTTGAATATTTCATATTGATTGGTTGGCTTGGATTGGGTCTGCTCTTTACCATTTCTCTTTTTGTTTTTCCTCCGCTTCTGCTGTTCAAAGCCATCTTTCTGGGCATCAGAACCCTGGGGGATATTGAGGGGATCTTTGACCGAAGTGAACTTACCCTCTCTGGGGTGATTTGACGCTCCCGACGGAGCTTCCGATTTTGTGGTCAAGCTATTTGGGCAGAACCTAGCCAAATGGCCATGCTTATGGCAGACTCTGCATCTGAAAGGTAAGGCTTCATAGTCTAGTTGCTGTATCCAGGTTAGTCCTGCCAACTCCAATTCCACCTCGACAGGAAGTGGCTGGCTAATGTCCATTTCTACACATATTCTAGCAAAGACAACAGTATTTCCTTCCATGGTATCTCTTGAAACTCCCAAAAATCTACCTAGAGAATTACCAATCAACTCAAGGATTTTCTCACCCCAAAACTCCATTGGGAGAGCGTACAGCCGTATCCAGACCGGGACAGCCGTGGGCTCAATGCGAGGGTCAAAACCCACTCTCCACGGTTGGACAAATAATCCTACCGGGCCATGGCTCCTTTTATCTGATTCAAATCCTCTGTTTCTATCTGCTAGAGAAGAGAAACTAATAATAAAATACCCATTGCTTATAGGCCATAGAGAGTACTCACCAATGGGCTCCCAGTTCTGTCTCACCCAGGTGTGAAGGAAGTTCAGAGTGGGCCGAATACCCATGAATTTGTAGATCAGATCATGGGTAGCACGGTATATAATCGTATCCTCAACCAGTTTTGGCTCTATGACAATCTTTGGCCCGGACGCTGATTGTGGAAGGCAGCCGTTAACTCTGTTTACAGGTAAACCCTTTCCAGCATTCTTAAATAGCATTTGATAAGCACTGCGTTGAGCTTCATCGAAAGAAGATGCAGGGTTTTCTTTTAATTTATCTGCATATGAGCTTTTCTGCCCATCGGAAGCTCCTGGAGGAGACCCCATTGGGCCCTCCCAAGGCAACGAGCAATCCTTCAAAGAGGTGTAGAATCAATCCTCAGAAGGATCTGGAGGAGACTTCCAACCAGAGACCCTGGAGTTTCGCCTGGTGCTTGCACAAAATGTTTCCCGCCAAAACGCCAGAGCTCCGCAGAGAAGTTTTTCTGTTTTACATTATCCGATTATTAAAAGGGGTTATATATTCAAATAAAATAAAAAATCTTCCAAAGAAATCCCCTAAGCCCTTAGGTCCATAATAAAATAAATTAAAAACATTCAGGCCTAAGTAAAAAATAAATAAACCTAGGGTCAAAATTAATCGCATTTGAAATTGAGGGTTATGCTTCCCCTTCGGTTAAAAATCGAGCAATTTTAAAGATCTTATCGATAGCGCTTGGTCCATGGCTAATCCAATGAATGCGCGCACTTTAATTTAACCAATATTTAAAAAGTTCAAAACCTAAGCCTTAATGAAGATTTAATCAAGGGTCACGCACCCCTTTCATTTTAAACAATAAGCAGATCTTACACATCCAAGGGTAGCACTCAAACCATTATGATCTGATGGATGCACTCTTACCAAGTTTAACCAAGGTTAACCACAATTTTATGTGCCCCTATGATTTAAAAATTTGTGTAGGTTAAAAGAAATCAACAGATGTGCTCAAAGCTGGATAAATCTAATGGCCACGCACCAATCAAGCTGACCAATCATTAGCTTCAAAAATTTATGCACCCATTAGTTATAAATCTTATAGGTTAAAAGAGATCGACAGTTGTGTTCCTTCCCAATGAGATCTGATGGTAGCGCTCGCAATAATTTGATCGACTAGTTAAAGGCTCACATCTTAATTGAAGATAGTTGTTTCCCACCTTTGGCAGATCCAATAGCAGCATTGATCCCCATCAAATTTGACAGTAGCACTTTCTTGAAAGTTGTCAAAGATTAACAGAGTGGTCATTGATGAAGTTATGGTCAAATCTAGATCTGATGGTCATGCTCATCTATACCCAGATCCAACGGTCGCGCTTCATCAAGATCAAAATTTCCCCTTTGAGATACGAAGTGCGCATTTATGGTTGATCCAATGACGGTGCTCCAACCTACCCAAATCCAACAACAACGCACAATCAAAGTGACTAAAAGATAAAATGGTAAAGGTTATCGGGTAATTAAGATATCCAAATAAGATCAACGACTGCACCCATCTCCAGTTAATATGATGATGATGCTTTCATGAAATGTTTGAAGGTTAATTACGCCAAGTTATTTTGGTCATATGATTACTTAAAAGATCCAATGGGTGCGTGCATCCATTATTTGATCTAATGACGAACACATGGAGAGATAAGCGATTTTTAATTACCTATGTTTTAATGAAATATTATTAACGTTTTAATCATCGATTAATTTTATCAAACCTAAATTACGTATGGGTTAAATGCATTGATCAATAATACCGCATCAATAAGTATAAGGTTTTTAAGCTTAGGGATAAGTGTTTAAATTAGGAGTATTGCTAACCCAAGGTTTTCAAAGTTAATCAAGTTAATTTAGCATGCATTTATATCTTTGAACTAACAACCATGCAGGTTTCGAGATCTCAACGATAGCGCTTGAAGCAAACTAGATCCAATGTATACTTTGAACTAACCCTCATACAAGTTCACACGATCTAACGAAAGTGCTTCGTCCAAAGTAAATCCGATGACATGTGCATCACAAGATGAATTATTTTTATCATCACACACATAGTTAGCAATGACATTGATACCAAAGTACAATCGAAAGCTCAATGACAAAAATACTGTAAATTCAGACAATAGCCGAGGAAAGAAGTTTTTAGATGATCAAACTGAATTCCATGGTCTGTACAATGATAAGGAAAAGGTAGAAGTGCAAGCCTTGATCAATAGCCTGAAAGAATAGTTGTCTTAGGCAAAATTTGCACAAGTACAACCTCCCCCAATCAAGAAAGAGATAGATTATGCAGTTTGCCTCTCCAAAATCAGGAGAGAAATATCTCTTAAGATACAACATAGAAAAATAGGATCCTGCAAGAAATGAACATAGTAAGGTTTGTTATAACCTTTCATACTGATGCATGGAGGCTCATGGGAAAACAAATTAGAGAACTTCAACAGAATAAAAAAATGAAAGCAACCATAGTACATGGTCTACAGCTAAAGATAAACACACCTCCAGGATACGAAATAAATAGCACTAAAATAGGGTAGAGTTCAAAAGCAAGAAGTCAACTAGAGGATATAGAAGGTACAAAGGGAGAATATTCATAAGGAACTGAGATAACTGGTTAATAAAAATAGTCAAATTAAAAAATCTTGACAAAGTATAAAATACGAGCAATAGGAGATGATGGAGTACAACTATACTATATCTGAAAGATCAAACTAGATGATGACAAGTGTGAGGCCAGGATCAGGCTAAAAATAATAGATTCAAGAACTTGGAGCTATAAAGACACCAACTACGATCAGAATCTGCATCAAGCATTTAGATAGCATTTTTGCTAAGAGGTATACTTGAGTGCCCTGCTAGTTGTGTTGTTGTATCTCCTTTTGTGTGTCTATTTTCTTTGTCATTTCTTATTCTTCCCTTTGCCATGCAAGATTTTGATAGGAAAGTGCTCAAGAAGTTGAGATTATTTCCTGTCCTATTGAGCCTGAGATTTAGAAACTCTGTTGTTACCAGATTGGAACAAGGAGAGTAGGAGAGACCTGTTACATTATTTGAATAGAGTTTTCTTCATTGTATTGATGTATTTCTTGGAAAAATAGAGTTAAATGGCATTCTGCCAACTCTGCATGTAATTTGTTGTTAAATCAATACAATTTTGGGTTTCATTCTTATTAAATCTTTGTCTTGGTACTGTGTGTTACTACGTAATGTGTTACATTATTTGAATGTATTATGTACGTTTCTATCATTGGCCAACTGTTATGTTTATTATGATATTCAAATGGATATGATAGTGCCAATTCTCTCTCAATCCCGTTCTTTCTTTTTCATGTTACAAACATTGTTAAATTGCTATAACAACCCAATGAATCTAGGCATCGGTCCATATAAGGCATAATAATTGGTTATTTTATTGCTTGGTCATTTTAAATACATATAGTATAATTCTAAATCTGGAGCATGTAAACCGTGCAAAATCACAAGTTCACCATTGGGGTTTCCTTACCCATTCTATAGTTTTCCTGTAGCAATAGCTATTTTTAATCAGAATGAAGAGGCAGGTTGACTAGAGCCTGTAATAGCTCGTTGGTTTCAAATGATTTCTTGTAGCATGACAATCAAATCCTATGGATGCAAGAAATGGTTCCAACATAAACTCTGGGAAAATAGGCATCATAGGCTTGGGAGGCAATTTGCCTATAGCAATAAGGATTTTTTACACTTTTGCAACTTCTTGGAATATCTAAGGGAAAGCAAAGGCATTTGATTACCTTATCATTAGTCCTAAATATGAAATGAATGCTCTTAGATAATAATAGATAGCTTGCTCATGAGTTGTTCTAAGACCATCAGGCACTCTTTTCTAGGTACGACTAAACCTAATATTGAAATCCATAATATCTTCTTGTGGATGCCTCTATATTACTGTGAACTAAGTGAGCATAGAAAAAGGGTCTACTTGCTCATTAAAATCTTCTATTAATTTGTATACCAGAGCATTCCAAGATTTTATACTTCCACTATCCAGAGTTCTATACCAATAAAGCAATTTCCCTTTCAGAGAAATGACCAATAACTTGACCATCAAATCCTCATCTTGGATGCTATGCACAGTAGCCAATGATGCTATATCCTAAACATGTTCATATGCTATTTTTCCTGTACCATCATAGGTTGGAAGGGCTTTCAAGGCTACTTGTGGAATCACATGTTGATCAACCATGTTAAGAGGTCTTGTATGATTCCAATTGGGAACTCCTGGGTTTTGATTTTGGGCCATTTTTGTTTGATGTGAAATGGATATTTGAGTTAAGGGTACCAATTGAGTATCAATATGATCTTGCTCTTGTTATTTAGTAGGACAAGAGGCCTCAATAATCAACTTAGGTTATTTTTTGAAGGATAACTTCCATAACTCAACTGGTTCTTCTAAAATACTAGCCCTATGTCTTGTAATCATGAAAAAACTATAGGGTTGATATGGATTTTTGGGTATGTATTTGATGAAGTCGCTAGGTAATAAGGGAATCTAGAGAAATCTAGGTATCACCAGTCCCTTGTGTTTATCCAAAATGTGGGGAGGTGTCCCACCAGGTGTGCTAGAAAATGTTGGTCAAAAGTTTGTCTAATGGTAAGGATTGTGCATCCACATACCTCGACCAAATTTGAATGGCCCCAAGACCAGAGATCTCAGGGTTAATATTTGAAGAAGACCGACTCCTTGCAATTTCTAACTAAATGCTTGGGAAAAGGGAAGGAAAAGAGATTAAAGAGTGCAAAGCTAGAACATAAAGTGGTGCAGATCCAATCACATCAAGATACATGCCTGATAAGTCTAAACACGAACAACATTCATGGACTACCTAACAGACCCGCTACTGATTTCATTGATCATTTACACACATTACTCTACCAAGAATTCCATAATTAAGGAACTAGTAGCATGAAATCCAGATATTAGAATTAAAGCTAGTTCATTCACTTAACTATAGCAAAAATAATCAGCAGAGTGAAATCATACATACATGAAAATAATTGAAGGTCGAACAATAATCCACTTATATTGTTGTATGCATCAAATTGTACATGGAGGTTGTAATGACTAGAGAGCTGACACTAAAACATACATTACAAACATGCATATATAACCCCTTCTAGGAGCGAGCTTTCAAAAATATTAATTAATACAACATTAATGGTGGATCAAGATGTTAGTATTCAAATTATTTTAGTGATATTCCTTGTGATTGCTCTATCATAGACAAAATATTCTCCACTATCTCTAGATAGGAACTATTGACATACCCTACCTAGACCTTCCTCTTGCCAATTAATGCATTTGATCCCACCATTACCTTCAAAAATTTATTTGTGAACTGAGGTAGCAGCTCTACATCAATTTCTCAGCTACCATCTTATGTACTTGATTTAATCAATCATTAAATTCACCCATCTACTACATCCTTGGACTCAACAATCTGACAACCTTGGTGGGAAGAGGAAATTTAAATTTGAGGAGCTTTCTACATGGATGGACCTTTATGCATTTATTTTTGGATAGGATGGAGGTTTGGATTGGATGCACACCTTGGTTAGCCTCCCTTCCTACATTTAGATTATATTCCTCTGGGATGGAAAAATGGGAGCCCATGTTCATCCTTTTATTTCCATTATTTTTGCCTTCATTGTGGCTGATCAAACCTTGGATGAAACTTTGGGTCAGTATCTTCCTAAATCTGCCTCCCAATTTCCCATATCTATGATCCTATTTCTTGGGTGGCAATTTGGGACCCTTTTCCTTTTTGATATTCTCCTGATCATCCATCAAATTCCTTCCATCTATGAATAAAATTTTGGGAGTGCCTATGATGGGGATCGTAGCCCATTCCTCCATCATGGACATATTTAACTTTCCTTCTTTCGGGTAGGAGCTTTGAATAATGAAGAGCCTAGATGTGACCCATTTCTAAGTCCATCATTTCTCTTGGCCACCTTTCAAAATACCCCCCTTCTCTTTTCTCTTGATTTGAACAAAACTAGTGGGTACATAAAATCTACCCACATTAATATAAACCCCTAAGTTTCAAATGTATAAAGGAAAGGAGTATTTTCAACCACCTTAGGCTATTTAGAACTACTTGTAGCAACCTTTCTTGTGATGAAATTTTGCTAGTTAAAATCTTCCAAATATCAAGGCATTCCTTGAGAAGTTGTAGGGACATCATCAAAATATTTTTCAAGCAATTATTTGTCTACACTAAGGAAAATCTCACTATTATTGACCTATATGAACTTAAGCAATCCAAAGATAAGAATTTTATAAACTCCTTAGTAATATGGAAAACCCTAGTGTGGAGATTACAATGCATCCCTCCACTTAGAGACCTATTAGACATCTTTACAAGAAACTTTAATGAGCAATTTTCCTTCTACTTAGAGATAACCAATGTATATTCCTTCAAAGATGTAGTTTACATGACCAAGATATTAGAGACTTCCCTTGTCAAAAGAGGGAAATTAAATACTAAGTCCCATAAATATAAGTCTTCCTCTAACCCAAAAGGGTAGTATAAAAACAAACACATTGTAAGTGATGAAGTCACATACTCATGCTAGGCCAACAATGTTAGTGCTACCATAAACCTTCAAAAGCTTATCTTAGGGACAACAATAAAAACCTAAAAGTATGTACTTCCAACTAGATGAACCTTTGTCTTCTATCCTAGAGTAGCTCCTAAAAGCTATAATAATAGAACTTCCACCTATTAAATGCATTGAACCTAGAAGGAAAAATCTCCTTAATTTCATCCCAATAAGCAATGTGTCATCCATTGCATCAATGTTCATGTGATTGATAAATGCATGGGCCTCAAGAATATGGTCCAAGACCTAATTAATAATGTCCATCAATGATCATGTGATTGGTAAATGCATGAGCCTCAAGAATATGGTCCAAGACCTAATTAATAATGTCCAACTTGTTCTAATGGCTCAAACTCTCAACCTTCTTCCAATTAAGATCTAGGAATCTTCTAAAATATATTGCCTAATCACAATCACAACAAAAATACAGTAAATAACATTCACTACATAAACATCCCATCTCCAAACCAAGGGATGGTATGGGACCTCCATTCCTCTAATCATATCTCTCATATTTATGTTGTAACTAGACAATAATAAAAAAGTTGTCCATCTAATCAACCTTCAAGACCTCCCCTAGTCCTTTGCACTAAAATAATTTCTCCACCTAAAGTATCTCCTCTAATTATCTAATTAGGAACTAAGGCTAAGGGTGATTTTTCTTTGCTATGGCAACTTGAGAACACCCTATCCAAAATATCTCTTCTTCTTCTCTAGCTTACTAAGATATCTTACTCAAAATTTTGAGTGAACAATTTGTTTTTCAAGATCTCAAGCTAAATGACCTTGCTTCCTTATTATGATTCATTAGGGTTAACCATACAACTATATTATTCCATGAGTATGATATTCCTCAATCCTTTATGATCATGTATTTACCAATTAACATTATAGGTCATATCAATGACAAGTTCATCAAGCAAATCTTAGTCGATAATGGTTTTGGTCTTAATGTCTATAGCTTGATATTCATTGGTCATTTTATGCTAACCAAATAATATTTAGAGAAATATGATCTTTTAATCAGGGTTTTTGATAATGGAGAATGTGAGGATAGTGGCACTATAGTCTTACCCTCAAAAGCAAACCCCACACTATCAGTACTCTCTTCTGTCTTAACATATAAGATCCTTCTTGAAAGGCCATGGATCCATAAGATGTGGAATATCCATTCAACTCTTAATTGGTTCCTTAAATATGAATATAAAGTCAAGATTTATCATGTTCCAACCGACCCTAAACCTTTTGGTTATGGTTAGGTAATCAGTTAAAATTCTAAGGTATGCATTTGCCCTTCTCTAAATTCATCTCTTGAATCATCTTATTCTTCTCAATATCTATCATTAACACACTAAGGTCTCTCATATTAAATGATTCCTCTAACAACAAAATTAAGGATTAGAGTGCTAATTCAATCATCATAATAAAAAAAAAAAAAAAACAATTTTTCCTACACCTAGCCAACCTCTATCTTCTTGAACCTTAGGTTTCTTTTTTGAGTAAATGGTGAAATGTGTGGAAGTGTCCTTCATTTTCATTGGTGCTACTAACAAGGAGAAAATATATGGTAGTAATCCTCCATTGTTGAATGACAATACACTTCATGCTTCTTTTCAAACTTATATCCCATCCCCAAGCAAATGATTTTAAACATGGGGTATTGAATAAAAGGACTAGCCCTATATGATCAAGGTATTAAAGATCCTATGCAAACCAAAGCCTAGCCTAGACATTGCAATATATGTTATATCCCTAACCATACAAAGCCTTTACCATCTCTTTCTTCTAATAGTGAAGAGGAAGTTGGTCATCTTGATTGGGTATCCCATGATGACATCATTTCTCTAAATTGATTAGATTGGGATGAAGAGGATGACAATGGATCATTGCTCTTCAAAGATCTAAGCTTCTCCAAACTTATTCAATCTATCAGGGTAAATATTTTAACTCTAGCCTATCCCAAAATAATTTTTGATAAATATGACTATGAATATGAGGATATCCCACATGATCCTCCCCAAGATAATCCCTCAAACTATCTAGCACAAAAAACTTTTATCTTTGTGGATATTTTTCCTAAATCATCATTATTGTTGTCTTGAAACCAACCAACAATAATCAACCAACCTTAGATACTCTAGAACTAAAGATCCTAAGAGTGTTTCTAGCTCCCCCTTAGTTTGAAGATGAATCTTGAATTTTAATTGAGAAAACTATAGATATCAATATTGGAATTCTACAAGATCTCAAGATCCTAATGTTAGGCAAGGTCCTGACCATAACTATGCATGAAGAATATAGCAAGCTCTTGATGGAATTCAAATATATATTTGCTTGGTCCTATGCTAATATGAATATTCTTGATCCTTCCATTTTTTTCCACCATATACTCATCACTCTTGGTGCAAAACCCATAAAGTAAAAATTATAGAAAACGGTCAAAAAAGAGCTCCAAAAACTCATTGATGTCAAATTTATCAAATCCATCAACTATTCTAACCGTATCTCTAATAATATTCCTATTTCCAAGAAAACATGTAGCATTAGAGTATGCATTAAATTCCAAGATATCAATTAAGCATGTCCCGAGGATGAATTCCCTTTGCCCAACATTGACATAACCATCTATTTCACTATAGGATGTAGAATGTTATCTTTAATGGATGGATTCTTAGGCTATAATAAAATCAATATTCCCCCTTAGGACCAATTCAAAATAACTTTCACCACCCTATGGGTAATATTCTACTATCAAGTTATTTCTTTTTGGCCAAAGAATGTAGGGGCTACCTACCAAAGATCCATGACATAATGTATAACATTGTGGAAGGCTATGTTGATGATCTTCTTGGTCAATATTTAAACTAAAAATATCATATTTGGTACTTAAGGTGCATATTTGAGTGATTAAGGAAGTACTATGCCTAAAGCCAAAAAAGTGAATATTTGGGATTACATTAGGAAAAATATTGGGATTTATTGCATCTTAATTATACATTAAAGTTGATCTTGATAAAATATCAACTATCATTGATATATTTTCCCCTCAAAATCTAACCCAACTTAGGAGTCTCCAAAGTAAAATCCAAGCCATTTGAAGATTCATCTCCCAAGTTGCCAAAAAGTGTCAATCCTTCACCAATATTTTAAAAAAGGATGCAATCTTCAAATGGGATGCTAACTATTAAGCAATATTCAATACTATCAAATCCTACCTCTAATCCCTACCTATCCTTATCCCACCTAATCCTCATAGGCACTTGTTGCTATATATGACAACCACTAACCATGATTCAAAAGGTATATTGACATAGTACAATTACCAACATAGATAAATGACTATTTTTTACATCAATAGGAATTTGGTAGATTACAAATTCTGATGTGCACCCTTAGAGAAGCTTTTCCTAGTTGTAATATTTGCATCTTAGAAGCTTAGGCACTATATGGTTAGTCATAAGACCTTTGTCATTGCAAGGATTAGTCCCTTGTGTTCTCATGGTCAAACCTCACCACTCAAGATAAATTGCTAAGTGGGTCATTACCCTTAGTGAGTTTATCATCAACCAAAAGTATATTAAAGGCTAGGTCATTACTAACCAACTAGTGACCACACCTTTAGAAGCTAGCCATCCTTTTGTGGTATACTTTCTCAATAAGTCAATTTTCATTCTAGAAGTAAACTAACTTAACTCTTGGATATTGTACTTCAATGATTCTAGATGTGTTAGAGTAGGGATAGGATTCAACTTGGTCATTCCTCAACAATATATATTCCATTTGTCCTTTAAGCTCAAGTTTTCTATATTGATAATATTGTTAAGTATAAGGCTCTTATCCTAGGGCTACACACAACATTAGATTTCCAGGTTAGAAACATTTTTTTCTTTGGATATTCTTAGCTAGTAGAAAACCAATTTAATTGTTTTTTAAAACCAAATATGATAAGCTTAATCCATACAAAGAAAATGTCGACAAACAAAATATTTCTTTCAATAAAATCACCATTGATGTTATCTCTAAATCTAGTAATCATGAAGTTGATGTTATGGTCTTAGTTACATCCCTTATCCTCTTAGAGCTAGATAATGAACAAGAAATTACCACATTTGGAAAATTAGGGAACCTTTAGCCTTAAAATATAGCTAGCTTCCTTTAGAGGTCTTCTTCGTAGAAGCAACCTTATCTCTTATAATGAGCACAAGAACCTCACCATTGATGTAACTTTGCATGATGTTTTGAATTACAATGAGCACAAGAACCTCAAGCAATGAGCTTATAGACATGTCATCAATTGTGATATCTTATATAGAAACACCCTTACTAGAATTTTATGTATGTTTTTTAGACTCCATTAAAGCTTGAGTAGTCATCAAAGAGGCCCATGATGGATCATGTGGTGGTAACTTTAGTGGTGTCACCATTGCCAAGAAACCTCTATAGATGAGTTATTATTGGCCCCTCCATGAAAAATAAATATTCTAACTATGTCAAGAGGTGTGAAAATTGTTAAAATTATGATAAGCATATCCACTCAACTATATCCTTAGCCTTTATGGCACCCCTTCTATACTAATATTGGATAAGGAATACCTTTCAAGAACAAGGATGTCCAAAAATATTGTGATAAATATAGGATTTAGCTCAAATGATCCATGCCTTATGATCAAGAAAATGACCAAGTTGAATCTTCTAACAAAACTCTTGTCAAAATATTTAAGATGATTATTAGCAAAAATAGTATAGATTGTCAATTCTAGTTGTATTCTATCTTATCGACATATCACATTAGTGTCAAAAATCCCACTAGCATGACACCTTATGCTTTGGACTATAAAATAGAAGTAATATTCTCCTTTGATCTTGAGGTGCCTTGCATAATATGTTGTAAGATACCTCTTGTGGAGATAAATATCATCTTGCCTCTCTTAGTTAGGTAGAAATTCTTGGCAAAGAGTGAATGCATGCATTAGATCACCTAAGGGTCTACCAATAAAGGCTTAAATGTGCCTATAGAAAAATGGTACGATCCTAATCCTTTAAAGTTGGTGATCTCATCCTCAAAGAGAATTAGAAAATTATTAATGCCAAAATTGAGCTCAAAGGTAAATGTGAGCCTAATTGGCTAGATATATAATTGCTAAATATGGTTTAGGTGTAGGTGCCAGTTCAAGACAAAAGCAAAAGTGAAAGTATTCATAGAAATGTCAAAGAAATTAAGCAATAAGCTAGTTTAAGTGAAATAAAATACAATGCCAAATAAATTTAATGTAATGAAAGTACTATTTTAAGATGTCATATAAGTTAGAAAATGCATGTATGTCATGAAGTTGGCACATATATTTTGTATACGTATGGGGTAAGTAGTTATAGGTAATGTGTCCTAGAAACTATTATTGCCAATGGCTAGGACTGTGTTATAAATAGACCTCTTTTTATTTTTGAAGCATAGATAGATGGGCACATGGACATCTTGAGTGGAAAGTGAGAGCATATATTTATTGATGTATATTTGAGTGCATGTAATAGATCTATCATAAAGATAGATAGTTCTCTGATTTGTATGCCATTATGGTGGATCCATAATGCAATATGCATTCTTCATTCTCAGTATGTGTGGTTGTGTATTGATGTTTATTTTATGATTATACTATTAGATTGGTTTTACAAGGTGATTGATTATAGGTTGGAAGACTTAGACAAAGTTTACTTATAGGTTAGTCAACGAGTGTAGACATCATTAGATGAAACCAACCATCAGAGAGAGTCAAATTCATGAAAGTAGAACCCACCATCTAAGATAATGTTATCTATAACATTCCATCATGTTGACTAACTCATGTCATCTAGGACCGAGTGTTGGAGGATGCCATCTAGACCGTGTCATCTAGAGCATGCCATCTAAGGACACCATCTAGATTATATCATTTGAGCTAGATCCAATCCTATTATATAAGGCTTGTGTTAACTAAATACCTTAACATCTGATGACTACTTATGTCCATTAATCGCATCTTTGTTGACATTTAACTTGGCATTCCATTATCATTAGGAAATATCACCACTTGCTACATTTGGCATCATTACTTAATCAAATTATGGGTTAGCTGATTTGTTGAAGTTAAAGCATTAGCCTAAGTATACATGAAGAATAAGAAGTTGAATGGCATAGTTAAGTTTGCATGGGTGATGAAGAAGGAATCGAGGAAGAATCTTAGAGCAACCTATAATAAGTGCAAGAATTACAAACCAAGGACTACAATTAGGAATAGAACTTGCATGACCTAAAGTAGATCAAGTTTAGAATCCTCAGTAGCAGGATAGTATGAGTCATAAAAACAAAATATGGTAGACATTGTTTTTAATAATGAAAAATAAAATAGAAGAATCACATCGAATAGCCAATGAGAATGTTTGCATAATTTAGGACGCCAACATGGATTAAGTACAAGGATACAAATAATGGATGATCATGCTTAAGAAAGTAGGTAGAAATTTATCAATGAGTGTAGAGGATGTGAGCCAGACACTAAAGCAACCATGCAAAAATTTTTGGGCAAGGAGGATGAATCCACCATTCATATATTCACAAAGGAGATCGTGAAGTGAGGAATCTAAATTGAGATAAAGGCTATATGAAGGATAAGAAGCACCTAGAGATAATGAAGTGCTAAGAATAGAGGCACAAAGAGGAGCATAACAAGAATAACTACAAAGAACAAAATTACAAACCAAGGACTACAATTAGGAATAGAACTTACATGACCTAAAGTAGATCAAGTTTAGATTTCTCAATAGCAGGATAGTATGAATGAGAAAAACAAAAGGTGGCAAACATTGCTAATAACAAAAAACAAATAGAAGAAGAATCACATCAAATAACCAATGAGAATGTTTGCATAAGTTAGGATGCCAACATGTATTAAGTACAAGGAGACAAAGAATGGATGATCATGCCTAATAAAGTAGGTAGGAATTTTTCAATGAGTGTAGAGGATGTGAGCTAGGCACTAGAGCAAACATGCAAAAATGTTTGGATAGGGAGGATGAATCCACCATTTGTATATTCCCAAAGGAGTTCAGTAAGTGAGGAAGTATCTAAATTGAGATAAAGGCTATATGAAGGACAAGAAGAACCTAGATATAATGAAGTGCCAAGAATGGAGGCACAAAGAGGAGAACAACAAGAATAACTACAAAGAACAAAATTATAAACCAAGGACTATAGTTAGGAATAGAACTTGCATGACCTAAAGTAGATCAAGTTTAGAATCCTTAGTAGTAGGATAGTATGAGTGAGAAAAACAAAAGGTGGTAGACATTGCTAATAAAAAAATATAAAATAGAAGAAGAATCACATAAAATAGCCAATGAGAATGTTCGCATAAGTCAGGATGCCAACATGGATTAAGTACAAGGAGACAAAGAATGGATGATCATGCCTACAAAAGTAGGTAGGAATTTGTCAATGAATGTAGAGGATGTGATCTAGGCACTAGAGAAACCATGCAAAAGTGTTTGGGCAGGGAGGATGAATCTACCATTTGTATATTCACAAATGAGGTCATGAAGTGAGGAAGTATTGTTGGAGCCAAAATTGACTCAACATCTAAAAACCCCCAATTTTAAAAATTTTGGTTTTCAATAAAATTAACAAAATTTGCTAGCCTCTGTTGCATTTTCATATGAGAAGTTGACTTCCATATGTTTGAAAATTTGAAATTAACCTTAGCCATTTCGTTTTGGATTGATCTTATGACCGTTGTTTTATCATTTGAAAAACCATAAAGGTCAAACTATATAAGCATCCAATACCATGGTAAAATCATAAAAATACCCAACTTTAAAGAAAGGGTCATGACCCATGAATTTAATGTGAAGCCTTCTTTTCAAATACATTAATCATAATAATCAGACCTAAACCTAATGAATAAACCCCTAAGTCCTAAAAGTATTAAAAGGAGATAATTCAAGGTCTAATGACACCATGGTTTAAAAGTACAAAAAGCTAAGGTTTGAATGAAGATCATAATTAAATCCTTGAGGGTATGCGTCCCCTTGAATTAAGTATCGAGCACCTTGAGCAGATCTAAGGGCAACGCTTCATCAAAGTAAACTAATGGAGCCTACTTTATAAGTCAATTTAAAATACATGGTCAAAGGAAAAAAACCAAGATCGAGAGAAATTATTAAAACCTTTAGGGTATGTACCCCCTAAAATTAAACATTGAGTTAATCGGGTAAATATGATGGCATCGCTTGATTAAGATCTGATCGAACAATCGTGCTCTCATAAAAGGTTCATTAAAAGGGCTAAAGACCAAAATATTAATTAAAATGGTTAAATGAGATTAGCAAGGGTCTAATGCATTGGCTAATTACCCCCTTTCTACTAAATCTAAAGTTAAAAACAAGTGCCCCTTGGTAACTAACCTACAGGTTGGAAGAAATCAATGGTTGCACCAATCTTGATCGAGATCTGATGGTTGCGCTCAACAATAGAATGGTAAGAGTATCGAGTAACACGAAGGTAAACCTAGAATTAATCATGCATTAGAAAAGGCTTTAATATGTTACTAATTACCCCCTTTTGGCTTTAATCAAAGATTATTGTAATAAAGTGATGCACCCCTTTCGGTTATCAAGCTTGCAGATTACAAGAAATCTAAAGGCAACGCTTCATCAAAGAGAAATCGGATGGATGCGCTCAACCTAATAAAACACCATAGTCCAAAGTTTGAAAGCCTAGTTACAATGGTCACAAAAGATCCATGGTTGCGCTTGATCGAGAGTCAATCCGATGGATGCGCTTTGCCATAAACCGCTAAGGTTCACTTAAAAACATTTACTCATGCTTCTGTTTAAAGAATGTGTAGGTCTGAGGAATATCAACGAATGCATCGTCACTAAAGGTAATCCAATGGTAGCACGCGTCTCAAGATAATAGACCATTAAAACAATTCTCGCTCAAAGGCAAATACCCTATGTTCAAACAAATCTGATGGTTGTGCTTGATACCGGTTGATCTAAAGATCACACACTGAAAGAGTCGCTCAAAGATTAAAATAATGCTAATTAAAATAATAATCAATGAAGATCAACTGTCGCATGTAATATAGGAATATCCAATGATGACACTTTGTTCAAAAGATAAATCAAAGCTAATGAAATCAATGGATGCGCTTGATCCCACCCAGATCCAATGGCTGCTATTTCACGAAGCCATTAAAGGTTGACGAGTCAAATAAAGACAAAATGGGATCCGACGGTCACATACAATCGGGAAAGATCCAATGGTAGCACTTTATTAGAGCAAACACCCATTAAAAAGAATATGACTACGTCCCAATCTGACGGTAGTGCTTGGCCTACTAAAATCTAACAACCATGATCTAATCAGAGCCCCATAAAAGACAAGAGTGCACATCATTGGTCGATCCAACGACCGTGCTCATACCAAGTAAGATATGATGGCAACGATTTGTCGGAGCAATAATCCTTTAAGAAGAGTGTGATTATATCTTAATCAGACATTTGCGCCCTTACCTACCTATCCAACGATGGTGATTGGATTAAAAAAGATGAAAATTGCCCAAATGGTTGATTGACTAAGTGGTATTTGACCAATATTGTACGGTTGCGCCTATCCCCGATTTAATCCAACGACTGCGCTTGCTCATGACCATCAAATAGAAATGAAGTTAAATAAAAAGTATACAACTCTACAAGATCGAATGATAGTGGTGAATCCCGACCAGATTGAATGGGCACGCATAGTCGTTATTTGATCTAATGATGAGCGTATGAAGGGGTAATCAGATCATAAGTACCTTTGGTTTAATTAAAGGTTATTAAACTTTTCAATTGCCAATTATATGGGATTAATGCATTAATTAATAATGAGCATGAGGCAAATGATAAAAGTTTCAAGCCTAAGTATTGTTAGTCAGATTATTGCTAACCCCATAGTTTTCAAGGTTAATCAGGTTAAGTTGGCATGTGTTTATATCTTTGGACTAACGACCATGCAGGTCCCCGAATATCAATGGCAACGCCCAGAGCAAACCAGATCTAATGGTGAGCGTTATGTTTGATGCATAGATCTTTAAAGAGTAAGTATTACGGATGAGGTGCCTTAAGTATTGATTAAACTTTGATTAATTCTAATAATCGTACTTAGGCCAAGATAACCCAGTTACAATATATTCCTCTTGTGGACTAACCAATGTAAATATTGGTGAATCTTGACGGGCATGCACCTCCATGAACGGATCTAATGACAAGCGCCCATAAAGGTGATCGATTTTTAATGGTATAAGCCTTATATGGTCGAGGACAGGTTTAATAAAAATTAAAAGATTTAAAAGATTATTTGAAGATTAAATTGCTTCTGATATGTTATCCACGGAGATAATGGAAACAACCTTTAAGGGATAAATATATTTTTTTACACAAAGCCATCTAATTAAGAGTTTTAATTTGCCTAAGTTTTCAATAGGAATTATTGAATTAATATTGTTTTAATTTGACTTTCAAAATATTTAAATGAATTAAACTTCTCTTAAAGTTTGAACATTAGTTTTCATATATATGTGTAGTATACTTTGAACTAACCCTCATGCAGGTTCACATGATCTAACGAAAGCACTCACCTCAAAGAAAAATGTACAGATGCACATGTTAAAAACTATGAGGAAAATAAGTTTTATTTTAAGCATGTTTTCTAAGACACACAGTCAACAACGACATTGATACCTGATCAGACCAAAGGATAATCGAAAGCTCAGTGATAGAAATACTGCAAATTCAAACAATAGCCGAGGAAAGAAATGTTCAGATGATTAAACTGAATCCCATAGACTATACCGAGATAAATAAAAACAAGCTACTCAAGTAACAAATATGATTCTTGAAAACCAAATCAGAGCTCTTCATATCTTTAGAAAGTGATCACGTGCCTGAACCACCATATTTTGAGAGCTCCTTTCAAAATAAGAGCAAATTGTGATAAGAAAAGCCATGGGAAGCCCAACTCTAATCGATTTCAAAACGATTGGATAACACATAGAGAGATCAATCTAGAGATATAGGTAAAATAGGGTAGTGGGAGATAGATGTACAAAAATTGAATATCAAACTAGAGGATGACAAGTGTAAGGCCTAGATAAGGCCAAAAATAACTAAATCAAGAACCAAAGGCTATAAAAGAAGTAGCCACGATCAAAATCATCATCAAGCATTTAGATAGCATTTTTGCTAAGAGGTATACTTGAGTGCCCTGCTAGTTGTGTTGTTGTATTTCCTTTGTGTCTTTTCTCTCTGCCATCCCTCATTCTTCCCTTTTGCTATGCAAGTTTTGACAGAATTGTGCTTAGGAAGTTGAGAATATTTTCAGTCTTTCCCAAGTCAAAAACTCAGAGATTTTTCCTGTTACCAGATTGGAACGAGAGGAATTGAAGGAATCTTGTTACATTATTTGAACAAGATTTCCTCATTGTATTAAACTATAATAGAGTTCAATGGCACTCTGCCAACTCTGCATGTAATGATATTTGAAATATTAATACAATTATGGGGTGTTGTTATGTTAATTTTATCTTCAGCTCTATGTGTTACCTTACAATAGATTACATTATTTGAATGTGTTGTGAGCATTTCTTTTGTTGGTTAACTTTTAGGTTTATTGCGATATTCAAATAAGTCTAATAGCATCAATTTCCCTCTTCCCCTTTCTTTCTATTCATGATAATTACATTGTTAAATTGCTATAACAACCCAATTGGATAGGCACCGGTCTACATAAGGCATAAGAATGATTATTTTCATTGCTTGGTCATTTTAATACGTATAGTGTAATTCTAAATTTGGAGCATGTAATCCATGTATTATCATAAATTACCACTGGGGTTTCCTTACCCATTATGAAGTTTTTCTTTAGCAATATATGTTTTAATAAGAATAAAGAGGCAGGTTGACCAGAGCCTGTAATAGCTCGTTGGTTTCAAATGATTTCTTGTAGTGTGACAATTGAATCCTATGGATGCAAGAAATGGTTCCAAAAGTTTTTTGGCGCCATTGTTGGGGATAGATTCTTCACGAGTTTAGACCTAGATTTTACGATATTTTCTATGCTTTAACCCGTCAAACTGATGCCAATAGTTTTTTGGCACCGTTGTTGGGGAGAATTTTTTAATTCTAAGCCTAGATTTCATGACATATATTAATCAATGAGTGACCAAGTTAGAATAAAGAACCTGCATCTTGGTTTTTATGATTTCTTACATTCTTTATTTTATTTTTCCTGTAGTTTTCAATTGAATTTTGGAGTGTTTCTACGTTTCTTGATTTTATTGAATTTTATTTAAAGAGCTATTTTCCTGTGAGGCTAAGAGTTAAAATCAAGTAATATTGATTACAAAATCTATTCTTTCTACACCAACATGCTGGCGACTCTGTCTAGATGAACCCAAAAACCAAAAATCAAGAAAGAAAGAGCAAAACATGCTGGCACACACCAAGAGAAGCGGTAAGGAGTTATTCCAAGAATTCAAGAACCTAGAGGTATTTACCCATAATCAAAAAATCCCACTTCTTAAGAGTACTGTATACGAGAATAAATCATATTTTAGTAGCAAAAAATACGTAAAGAAGAATAGAATTCAAAATACTATTGCTACTGATATTATTGTAGATGAATTTTTAAATGCTAATGTAGAAAACACATTAAAGTCATCACAGTACCATAGTCTTGTAGATTATAATACGAAGGTAAATAATTACTCAGATTATACCCATGCAACTCAAACCCATATCCCTATAGGCATTGCTGCTATAAATTTAAACCCTATAGTAACAATGGCCCAAGCGAATCAGCAAAATCAAAATCAGGCTAATGTTCATTTGTGGAGAACCAATAGATATAGGCCTTTTGTGTTACCTATGAATTTAAATGCCTTACCCAGTAAAGCTCACAAATACCTTCCAAAATTCCTAGGAAATAATGCAGTAACTAGAGAAGATCACATCAAAAGTTTCTTGTATGCAATGGATAGCTTAGAGGTAGAACATGAGGATGTAGTCCTGAGACTATTTTTACAAACTTTAGAAAAAGATGCTAGAGAATGGTTTAATTCTCTTCTTGATAATGATATCCCAAATTTCACTAAAATGGAAGCTATTTTTCTAAAGAAATATGGTGAAAGAAAAAATGAACAATATTTGTTAACTGAATTAGCCGCTATGAAGAAAAAAGAAAATGAGGTTGTCAGTGACTTTAACAGAAGATTCTAAAAAACCAGAAAAAAAATCCCTACCAACCTTAGGCCTAGTGATATTCAATCTATTTGTTTCTATAAGAATACTTTTCAAGGAGAATTTAACTATGAGTTGAGGCAAGAACAAGCCACTACCATTGACAGTTGCATGGAGAAAGTAATGGACATAGAAAGAAACATGCTTGATAGTGGAAAAATGAAGCCTTATTCTCTGGAAGTCAACCTACCTGAGAGAAAACCTAAAAGAGTAGCATTTGATATACAAAGAAGAACTGAAATAGATCCAATGGAGAAATTGACTAATTAAATGACTGAGATGTTCAATACCATAAATAACAGGTTAGCAAGAATTGAAAGAAATAATGGTAATAATGGTGAATCATCATAGACATAGCGACCACATTTTGATAATCATCCTCCATTTAATAAAATCTTCAATAGAAATTGGGGAAACAATAATGGCTCTAAAGAAGGAAATAGGGGTAGGAATAATGGAAATAATAACTAGAAAAATAGAGAATCTGACAGAGATCAGAACAGTGTTCCCAACTCGATACCTCTATGAATGTAGTAGAAGGCTTTTCCTATTTTTGCTCTACTTGTGATGCACCTCATAACCCTGATGCATGTGGAATTCACTTAAGTGATCAACGCAATGTATATTTACATGATTATTCAGAGGAGGATATAAGAATTAATGCTTATTGGTCTCTAGAAGATGAGTCTAGAGAAAGGTTATTTGAAGAAAATATGGACAAGTATTATTCAAATCATCATCCTCAAATTTTTGTAGCTGAAGGAACTAAAATTCTGCAAAAATCACATGAGTCAAGATATGATAAAATGAAGCAAGGTAAATTAATTCCCATTGCTCAGGAAATTTAAGAATTAGAGGTTACCAATACTCTAAATTTAAGAAACATGATTGTCCCAGACCAGATAGAGAAAGCTTCTACAAGTGAAACAAGAAAATAAAATTTCACAAATAAGAATATCAGTAAAGAAAAAACTGATAGAACCCTAAAAAATATTACTCTTGAAGTAATAGAATTAGAAAAGGAGATTCCCAAAGAAGAAAGTAACAAACCACTGGATATAAAGAAGATAGAATTTGATGCTGGGTCAAAACTCAGTAAGCAAAAAGTTAACATCACATTTGGAGAACTTATGAAAGTTCAACTATACAAAGAACAAGTCTGCAGAGCATTTGGACTAGTGGAATAAAAAGAAGATCTAACTTGCCATGCTACTAGATAAAATCAACATGATACAAGATCACCATCTTCTGCCAAACCCTTCTATGTATCATTAAGGTATAATTAAGATGAAGGAGAAAGGTATGTGATCCATAATTGCATGCTGTATAATGGAGCCTCACGTAATATCATGCCCAAATTAATAGCTGATCAAATAGGATTAATCTGTACAAGAGATTTTGCCCCTATTTCTATAATGGACAACAAACAAATTCCTTGCATAGGGGTGATAACTGGATTTTTGGTTTTCCTGGACCAACACCCCAAAAAATGTAGTCATGGACATTGAAGTAGTTGATGTTGATCCTTTCTTCTCACTATTAATAAGTAGACATTGGGCAGAACAATTGGGAGGTTCAATCCAATTGGATTGGTCCTATGCTACAATCCTAATAACAGATAAGGAAAACATAATCTTACGAAGGGAACCATTTAACAAGAACTTTGTAGAGTTAATTCAAATAGATGAAACCATGATAAACTTAGTAAACTCTGTGGAAGAAAAAGGGATGGGAGTTTACTCCATATGGCACAACCCATTCCTAGTGGAAGTACTAGAGGCAAAGAACATGGATCTAGAAGTTATGAAAATGGTAGATGCTAAATCAGATAGAGTATTAACCCAAGAAATGTGGACCATGTCTTTTGATGGAGCTAAGTCATAATATGGAGTAGGTGCAGGAATTAATCTGACTGACATAAAAGGAAATTACCTTGGTGTTCCTTACAGACTAGAATTCCCTTGCACAAATAATGTAGCTAAATATGAAGCCTTATTGCTAGGATTAAGAAAAACAAAAGAGTTAGGTATTAATCACTTAACTATAATAGGGGATGTAGAGCTTATTATACAGGTGCACATTTGAATATTTAAGAATACCTTTTGGACTGATGAATGCAGGTGCTACTTTTTAGAGAGATGGACTTTACCTTCAAAGGATTAATGTTAAAAATAGTAGTTGTATACCTGGATGATATCACAATATTTTTTAAGAATCCAAAAGATCACTTAGAACACTTAGCTACAGTTTTTGCTCGATGCAAAGAATTTGGAATTTCTTTAAATCCCAAGAAGTGCATATTCGGGACTACACAAGGAAAGTTGTTAGGTCATATAGTTTCAAAAAAAGGAATAAGCATTGACCTAGAAAGAATAGAAGCTATTTCCAAAATTCCTCCTCCCAAGAACTTAAAAGGTGTCAGGTCATTCTTTGGCAAAATAATTTTTGTTAGAATATTTGTCCCAAATTTTGTAGAGATGACCAAACCCATAAATGACATGGTTAAGAAAACTGGAGAAATAAAATGGACAGTAGAAAATATGGAAGCATTCAATAGAATAAAAGAAGCCATTTCTATTACTCCAACCCTAAGCTACCCTGATTATTCTAAATATTTTAACATTTATTCATATGCATCTGAACATTCAATTGTTGCAGTTATTTCACAAAAAGATGATGAAAATAATGAAAGGCCAATAGCCTTCATGAGTTTAGGTCTTAAAGGAGCACATCTAAAATATACCCTACTGGAAAAGCATGCTTATGTAGTTGTTAAATCTTTAGAACATTTCAAAGGTATATTCGGTTCAAACAAAGCTTACTGCTGCATCACTTTCATAACAATAAAAGATATTTTTACCCAATCTGAGCCATTAGGAAGGCCAGCTAGATGGATGGTGAAAATTTTACAATATGATGCTGAATTCAAAATAGTCAAAACTGTAAGAGGACAGGGCTTAGCCAAATATCTGGCATATAGAGGAGAGGACTCTAATAATGTCATCACAATAGATGAAATGCAGGATAACAGAAGAATAAATAATGGAGAATGTAAATGGTATGATGAAATTCTGGCATATTTACAAACTTTATCTTTTCCCAGAGATATATAAACAAATAGAATGAGGTCAGTAAAGCTTCAAGCTCAGAAATATTATGTGCAAGATGGTGTGCTTTAATGGAAGCACCCTGATGGAGTGTTATTAGTTTGTTTATATAAAAATGAAGTCCTAGAAATAATTAATGAATTTCATAATGGTTTTTGTGGAGGACATTTTGCTTCAAAAGCCATAACTAATAAAATAATGAGAGCAGGATATTATTGGCCTTCTATTTTTAAAGATGTATATAAATATGTTAGGAACTATCATAACTACCAGGTTTTTGCAGGAAAAAAGCAACTGGCAACCATGCCCCTCAAACTAGTAATCATTGAAGCACCATTCACCTAATGGGGCATTGACCTAATTGGAGAGATCAAGCCTAATTCATCAGGCCAACACAAGTGGATCATAACTGCTACAGACTACTTCACCAAGTGGGTAGAGGTTGCTCCCCTAAGAAGCTCCACAACTGCCACCATTATCAAATTCTTGGAAGAAAACATTTTAACCAGGTTTGGAGTTCCTATAAAATTGGTAACAGATAATGGGCAGTATTTTGTTTTATATGAAATGGTAGAATTTTGTACTAACTATGGAATTGAACTCTCACATTCTGCTAATTATTACCCCCAAGGGAATGGTCTTGTTGAATCATCAAATAAAAATGTCATAACTAGAATAAAAAGATCATTGGGTAAGAACAAAAGGGGATGGGATAATGAACTAAAATTTTCTCTTTGGGCTGATAGGTTGTCTGTCAAAAGAAACACAGGAAGGACTCCCTATGAAATGGTATATGGAGAGAAAGCCTTATTACCCTCAAGAATAGAAAAATTGGCACTTTCCCTCTTGTTGCATGATCATGAAGACCCCAACCCTTTACAAAGAAGGCTAGACCAAATCATTTTGTTAGAAGAGCAAAGAAGAGAAACCCTTAATAGAATGATGGAACAAACCTAGAAAACTATGAAATTGTTTAATAAAAAATCCAAGGGTACTCCTTTCTCTCAAGGAGATATAGTCATCTATTGGGACCCTAAAAATGATAAGTATGGTGAAAAGGGTAAACTCAAACCTAAATGGATTGGTCCATACCAGATAGCCCATGTTATAGGTCAGAATACTTATAAGTTGTAGAATTTGCAAGGAGAACTAATGGCTATCCCTATTAATGGCCAACACCTCAAGATGTACAATCCCTGATGAAGGTGAAAAAATAAAAAATAAAAAATAAAAAAAGTGGAAAAACAAAAACCCCAAAAATAGAGTGATGTATTTTAAGCTTTTATTTTTCTTGTTGGAATGGTTTTGAGTTTGTTGTTACACATGGTATTCTTAGTTTGATGAGTATACATTATTGTTGATTCCTCCTAAAACAATAAGAAGAAAGGAGATTTATTTTATACTTTGATGAGATTTACAATTTTTCAAATATGAGTGTTTATGCAATGGTTATTTGATATGAGATAAAACAGAATGAAATCAGAGTTGATTGAAACACCATGTCAAAGCCTCACATTACAAATGATACTTAAGGTGACTTCAAGGTCCAAAGAACAGAGTTATCTTTGAGAGGGTGGTTGAGCTAAAAATCATTACACTCATACTTTTTAGCCAAAAACTAATCCTCAACTCAGGCATACTCTTTGCATAATTTACTTATATCAAATACTTCTCAAACGAGAAAGAAAATCAAAATAAAGTAAATTGAGTCACTGCCTAAGATATCTTGGAAAACCTCTATCGGGGCTATAGACGCTTGAATGGCAGTAGAGTAAAACTGGATGGGATTAGAAGCAACTCCATCGAGGCTATAGACACTTGACTGGCAGTGGAGCCCTGTAGAATGGTGAAAATATTTAAGAGTGAAATCATACATTAGGCTTAACTATTTTTCTCAGATATGGCAAAGTTCTGGAAGACTTAGGAATCAAAATGAATGCACTAACACACACATGGGTCAAAGCATGATGGAACAAATAGCTTTGACAAATTATGTGTAATCATATCTTATGACCTAGCTAAAAAAAACATAACAATATATCTAAAAAACTCATATGTTTCTAAAATTCTGACCCTAGTTTCCAAATTGAATAAAAGGAATTACAATTTTTATGCTCTATTACTTTGATATTATGCTGTTGTTACATTTTTTCAATTTAAAAAAGTTGTTATGTTTTATTTTTTAAGCTTTACTTATCAGTCTTGATGATTTGAATTTTTGTCTAAAGTTGCAATAAAACTAGGAGATTCTATAATTCTCAAGTACCTCATGTTTTCAGCACTTTGTCCCAGTTAGAGCCTATGTTGGAACCAAAATTGACTCAACATCTGAAAACCCCCAATTTTAAAATTTTGGTTTTCAATAAAATTAACAAAAGTTGCTAGCCTCTGTTGCATTTTCATCTGAGAAGTTGACTTCCATATGTTTGAAAATTTGAAATTAACCTTAGCCATTTTGTTTTGGATTGATCTTATGACCGTTGTTTTATCATTTGAAAAACCATAAAGGTCAAATTATATAAGCATCCAATACCATGGTAAAATCATAAAAATACCCAACTTTAAAGAAAGGGTCATGACCCATGAATTTAATGTGAAGCCTTCTTTTCAAATACATTAATCATAATAATTAGACCTAAGCCTAATGAATAAACCCCTAAGTCCTAAAGTATTAAAAGGAGATAATTCGAGGTCTAATGAGAGATCACCATGGTTTAAAAGTCCAAAAAGCTAAGGTTTGAACAAAGATCATAATTAAAGCCTTGAGGGTATGCGTCCCCTTGAATTAAGTATTGAGCACCTTGAGAAAATCTAAGGGCAACGCTTCATCAAAGTAAAATCCAATGGATGCGCTCACTTTGATAAGTCAAATTTTTAAAATACTGTGGTCAAAGGAAATAAAACCTAAGATTCGATGAAAAATTAATTAAAACCTTGAGGGTATGTGCCCCCTAAAATTAAACATTGAGCTAATCGGGTAAATCTGATGGCAACGCTTGATTAAGATCTGATCGAACGACCATGCTCTCATAAAAGGTTCATTAAAAGGGCTAAAGACCGAAAGATTAATTAAAATGGTTAAATGAGATTAGCAAGGGTCTAACGCATTGGCTAATTACCCCCTTTATGCTAAATCCAAAGTTAAAAACAAGTGCCCCTTGATAACTAACCCTGCAGGTTGGAATAAATCAACGACTGCACCAATCTTGATCGAGATCTGATGACTACGCTCAACAATAGAATGGTAAGAGTATCGGGTAACACGAAGGTAAACCTAGAATTAATAATGCATTAGCAAAGGCTTTAATACGTTACTAATTACCCCCTTTCAGCTTTAATCAAAGATTATCGTAATAAAGTGATGCACCCCTTTCGATTATCAAGCTTGTAGATTACAAGAAATCTAAAGGCAACGCTTCATCGAAGAGATATTGGATGAATGCGCTCAACCTAATAAAACACCATAGTCCAAAGTTTGAAAGCCTAGTTACAAGGGTCACAGAAGATCCATGATTGCACTTGATCGAGAGTCAATCCGATGGATGCGCTTCACCATAAACCACCAAGGTTCGCTTAAAAACATTTACTCATGCTTTTGTTTAAATAATGTGCAGGTCTGAGGAATATCAACAGATGTGCCATCACTAAAGGTAATCCAACGATAGCATGCGTCTCAAGATAATCGACCATTAAAACAATTCCTACTCAAATAAAAACACCCTATATTCAAATAGATTTGACGGTTGAGCTTGAGCTCGATTAATCTAATGATCACGCTCTAAAAGAGTCGCTCAAAGATTAAAATAAGACTCATTAAAATAATAATCAATGAAGATCGACCGTTGCATGTAATATAGGAAGATCCAATGATGGTGCTTCATTCAAAAGACAAATCAAAGCTAATGAAATCAACAGATGCGCTTGATCTTGCCCAGATCCAATGACCCCTATTTCACGAAGCCATTAAAGGTTGACGAGTCAAATAAAGACAAAATGGGATCCAACGATCATGCACAATCGAGAAAGATCCAATGGTAGCACTTTATCAGAGCCAACACTCGTTAAAAAGAATATGACTACATCCCAATATGATGGTAGCGCTTGGCCTACTAAAATATAACGACCATGATCTAATCAGAGCCCCATAAAAGACAAGAGTGCACATCATTGGTCGATCCAACGGTCGCACTCATACCAAGTAAGATCTGATGGCAACGCTTTGTCGAAGCAATCATCCTTTAAGAAGAGCATGATTATATCTTAATCGAACGGTCGCACCCTTACCTACTGGATCCAACGATGGTGATTGGATTAAAAAAGATGAACATTGTCCAAATGGTCGATTGACTAAGTGGTATTTGACCAAGATCGGATGGCCATGCCTATCCTCAATTTAATCCAACGGATGCGCTTGCTCATGACCATCAAAGGGAAATGAAGTCAAATAAAAAGTATACGGCTCTACAGGATCTAACGATAGCAGTGAATCCTGACCAGATTGAACGGGTGCACATAGTCGTTATTTGATCTAACGATGAGCGTATGAAGGGGTAATCAAATCATAAGTACCTTTGGTTTAATTAAAGGTTATTAAACTTTTCAATTGCCAATTATGTGGGATTAATGCATTAATTAATAATGAGCACGAGGTGAATGATAAAAGTTTTAAGCCTAAGTATTGTTAGTCAGATTATTGCTAACCCCATGGTTTTCAAGGTTAATCAGGTTAAGTTGGCACATGTTTATATCTTTGGACTAATGACCATGCAGGTCCCTGAATATCAATGGTAGTGCCCAGAGCAAACCAGATCTAATGGTGAGCGTTATGTTTGATGCACAAATATTTAAAGAGTAAGTATTACGGATGAGGTGCCTTAAGTATTGATTAAACTTTGATTAATTCTAATAATCGTACTTAGGCCAAGATAACCCAGTTACAATATATTCCTCTTATGGACTAACCAATGTACAGATTGGTGAATCTTGACGGGCATGCACCTCCATGAACGGATCTAATGACAAGCACCCAGAAAGGTGATCGATTTTTAATGGTATAAGCCTTATATGGTCTAGGATAGGTTTAATAAAAATTAAAATATTTAAAAGATTATTTGAAGATTAAATTGCTTCTGATATGTTATCCACGGAGATAATGGAAACAACCTTTAAGGGATAAATAATTTTTTTATACGAAGCCATCTAATTAAGAGTTTTAATTTGCCTAAGTTTTCAACAGGAATTATTGAATTAATGATTGTTTTAATTTGACTTTCAAAATATTTAAATGAATTAAACTTCGCCTAAAGTCTAAACATTAGTTTTCATATATATGTGTAGTATACTTTGAACTAACCCTCATGCAGGTTCACGTGATCTAACAGAAGCACTCACCTCAAAGAAAAATCTATGGATGCACATGTTCAAAACTACAAGGAAAATAAGAGTTTTATTTTAAGCATATTTTCTAAGACACACAGTCAACAACGACATTGATACCTGATCAAACCAAAGGACAATTAAAAGCTCAGTGATAGAAATACTATAAATTCAAATAGTAGCCAAGGAAAGAAATGTTCAGATGATCAAACTGAATCCCACAAACTGTACCGAGATAAGTAAAAACAAGCTACTCAAGTAACGAATCTGATACTTGAAAACCAAATCAGAGCTCTTCATATCTTCAGAAAGTGATCACGTGCTGGGCGGTAACAAAATAAATCTACTTAGAATGGACTTATACAAAGATAAAGCATGAAAAATGCCTGGCCCACCATATTTTGAGAGCTCCCTTCAAAATAAGAGCAAATTGTGATAAGAAAAGCCATGGGAAGCCCAACTCTAATCGGTTTCAAAATGACTGGATAGCACACAGAGAGATCAATCCAGAGATACAAGCAAAATAGGGTAGTGGGAGACAACTGTACAAAAATTGAATATCAAACCAGGGGATGACAAGTGTAAGGCCTAGATAAGGCCAAAAATAACTGAATCAAGAACCAAAGGCTATAAAAGAAGTATCCACGATTAGAATCATCATCAAGCATTTAGATAGCATTTTTGCTAAGAGGTATACTTGAGTGCCTTGCTAGTTGTGTTGTTGTATTTCCTTTGTGTCTTTTCTCTCTGCCATCCCTCATTCTTCCCTTTTGTTGTGCAGGTTTTGACAGAATTGTGCTTAGGAAGTTGAGAATATTTCCAATATTTCCCAAGTTAGAAACTTAGGATTTTTCCTGTTACCAAATTGGAACGGGAGGAGTTGAAGGAATCTTGTTACATTTTTTAACAAGATTTCCTCATTGTATTAAACTATAACAGAGTTCAATGGCACTCTGCCAACTCTGCATGTAATGATATTTGAAATATTAATACAATTCTGGGGTGTTGTTTTGTTAATTTTATCTTCAGCTTTATGTGTTACCTTACAATAGATTACATTATTTGAATGTGTTGTGAGCATTTCTTTTGTTGGTTAACTTTTAGGTTTATTGTGATATTCGAATAAGTCTAATAGCACCAATTTCCCTCTTCCCCTTTCTTTCTATTCATGATAATTACGTTGTTAAATTGCTATAACAACCCAATTGGATAGGCACCGGTCTACATAAGGCATAATAATAGTTATTTTCATTGCTTGGTCATTTTAATACATCTAGTGTAATTCTAATATGGAGCGTGTAATCCATGTATTATCATAAATTACCACTAGGGTTTCCTTACCCATTCTGAAGTTTTTCTTTAGAAATATCTGTTTTAATCAGAATAAAGAGGCAGGTTGACTAGAGCTTGTAATAGCTCATTGGTTTCAAATGATTTCTTGTAGCATGACAATCGAATCCTATGGATGCAAGAAATGGTTCCAACAAGTATCTAAATTGAGATAAAGGCTATATGAAGGACAAGAAGCACCTATAGATAATGAAGTGCCAAGAATGGAGGCACAAAGAGGAGAACAACAAGAATAACTACAAAGAATAAAATCATATTGGGATCAAGAGTTAGATAAGCCAAATGAGAATGAATTAGGTGAGGAGAACCATTTATGTATGGTGAATATTGAAAATCAAGTAGAAAAGCAAAAGTACCCACATTTTATGGGAGGAGGTAAGGAATATCCAACATGACACATTGGAACATGCACAACAATTTGGAAATCAAATGGGGTAAGAGACCTAGAAGCTTGATTATAGTTATTCCCAGAAACACTATAGGGGATTACAATAGACTAGCATCTGAAGAAGAAAGTGACTCAATCCTTCACCACATTAGACAATTTAGTAGATGAATTTAAGAAATAATTTAGACTGTTAAGATATGACATAGAAATCATAACAAAAATATGCTCCACTAACAAAAAAAAATGAAGATATCAAATCTTATGATCGTCGATTAAAGAAACTAATAGAAAAGATGGAATTGAAACTAGGAAATGACATGGTAAAAAGGTGGTTCATCAATGGATTACTACCAAAATATAGGAAGAAAATGAATATTATTTTATGCTAAAAAAATTGCAATCTTATGACCAGGAACAAAACTTTGAAAGTGAAGCAAAGCAAGATTGGAGGTCACTATAAAAGTGAATATTTAGATAGTTATAAAAAATACCTTCATGTAGCAATTCAATCAATGAGGAAGGATTTTTAAATGATGATTAAGGAGGTAAAGGGTGAAGAAAGGAAATAGAAGGAGAAGATATGGTGCTTATATTTTAAGATGGAGGGGCACAAAAATATAACCTATTCCAAGAATACATGTTGTAATATTTGTGAAGTGTGAGGAAATGTCACAAAGTGTCCATTTAGTTTGAAAGGTACAAGACATCAAGTAATGATAATACAAAATGAAGAAAACAAAAATACTAACATCTCAAATACTAAACAAAATGTGACTAGCAGTGGTTATCAAAATAATTATCATGGAGGATGATTGTAATACTAGAATAATCGATAAGGAGGATAGAGTCAATTACAATATCACTCACATGGGAGACTAGTTATTCAATGTCAAAACTGCTAGATAGGAGGAAAAAATAAGAATAATACAATGCACATGTGTAGGTGGTATAGTTTGGGTAACCACAAGGAAGTTAATTTCCCAAAGAAAGTGAGTTCCAATGGAACTTAAAATGTTAATTTAATTGATATAGGTGAAACTATAAACTAATAAGATAGGGAGAAGCATGTGCTAGTGGTAATAAATACTAAAGAAATGAAAACTAAATAGTACCCAAACCCTACCAAGGAAAAGGAGAGGTGGTAGGTAGCACATGACATGATAGAAGAAGCAATAGAGAAAACAAAATATGATAGATTACTCCACAAAAATACATTGAAGAAATCTAAGAAAACACTAAACAAACAATCATCAAAGGATCAACTAGTGGCATAAGTCCTAAACATGATAATTAAGGTTAATATGTCTAGTTTACATGCAATACTAGAGCTATATGCAAAGTTAAGAGAAATTGCACATACAAAGAAGGTGGAGGATCCAAAAGAAGTTGTAGTAATTAAGCAAGAGTAATTTTTTGATCCCATGATGTTGATTATTGAAGTAGGAAAGAAGCTAGCTTTGATCCTTTTTGAATTATTAGATTATAAGCTAACAAAGGTAATTATCGATGGAGGATCTAACATGAATGTCATGCCAAAAAAGGCCTAGAAAGATAGTGGGGCACCATTTTTGGGGTCTCCAAAATTTTGGTTGTATGGAGTGGATCAGTATGGAATAGAGTTGAAGAGCATATTGATAAACTGGAAAGTAAAGATCATTGATCAAGACCTTATCCTAGATTTTATGGTAATTGCAATGTGAAAACTAGCTTATGATGCACTGCTAGGAAATGGATGGCTAAGGATGACCAAATTGTATCATAACTGAGAGAAATAACACCTCACATTTAAGAAGGTCCAACATAAATATATGATAAATTTGAAGAATTATTCTATGAGCTAAGACATAAATATTTGATGAATTGGGAAGCTCGTTGTTAGATGAAGAAAGTGGGTATGAGCCAAATGGAGTGTTAGAATTAGAATATTGTATAGAGGATGAGGAATATCTTTACAAAGGACTCTTTCATTGGTAGATGGAATATTATGAGGTGCTCACACAATACTATTTTTGCATCCACATAGAGGAGTAGAACCATGATGAAAGGAAGAATGTTGTGCAAGTCATTGAAAATAGTCAAGAAGTTTATGATAAAGGATGGAGAAAAGAAGTGGATGTTTTCAAAGAATTTTGTAGAGTACATTAAAGGATATGTAGTCATTGAAAACAAACCAATCCATCCAATTGTGTAACAACCCATATCTAACACACCTAGTTGTTCTTTCTAGTCTTGCACACTGGAATCACAAATACCCAGTTGTCCTTTCTAGTCTTGCACATTGGAATCACAAACTAAAAGTTTTGATTGGTTTCAAGGTCTAGACAAGGCACAAGGTGAGAGTTTTGAAGATAACCCAATATTTTATTAGTACAAATATACAGTGAAACTCACTTTAAGAATGTTGACCATTGCAGACGGTCTCCCAAGTGGTCAAGATTGGCTAGATCCCTCAAAAGGTGCCTTTTTGTGAACTCATTCTTCTCCTTTGCTAGAGGTCTAGGTTCATGGTTGGGGTTATCCTCTAGGACCTATAACACCTAGAGGGTGGATGCATAATTCCTTATCCCTTAGAATGGAGGACTTAGGTTCCTTAGACCTAATTTCTATCCTAGATATTAAGCATGCAAGGGGATAGTGTAAATATACCTTGTGCCTAACTGAGAGTTTAACTTATTTTGGAGTCAACTAGGGCCCACCATTACACTAGCTCAAAACCAGGTATCCCTTTTCATGGTAGGATTGATGAGGAGTTATCCCATACCAACTTGTCACTGAGTTTGCTAGCACCGATATCTAGCTATCTTCTAGTATCGATATCTTGCTATCTATCTCCCAACTTTACGATGAGCAAGAGACCCCTCACCATACTACTCACACAATGACCTAGAGGTGACATCCCATACCACCCCTCATCACTTATTCTTGGCAAATAGGCCTCCTTCCTTGATCTGTTTGCCAAAAAGTGACCATTCTCGAATCACAGTGGTTGCCCTACCTGCAACCATCGATGTTGGGTGGATGCTCATCCGACTTGATGAAACATCAAAATATTAATAACTCACCCTCTTGGATGAATTTAAATAAATCGATTTGAAAATTCATCCTTCTTGATGGTTAGGTAGGGTTTAAGGTTAAACATGGTTTTTAGATTCTCTCTTCATAATATCAAACCCACAATTTTTATTTTTCATCAAAGTTAAAAAATAAGTGTTTATGAAAGATAAGCAATTGACGATAAGCAATCCTTTTAAATAAGTTATAACTTTATTTTAAACAAAATAATAACATATTCATTAGTCTAAGGTAATAATTCCTAATATAATTTAAACTTATGATTAAAACATTATAAAAACTCTATATTCCATCCTATAGTATACCACTTTTAACAAGCTAGAAGTATTTCCATAAAATAACTTTTACAAGATATTTCTTAATTTTTCCAAGACTATAAAGAAATCCCTAAAAGGATTTTTATTTATTAAGGCATTCATATTAACTAGATTTACAATACACTAATTTTTTTTTAATTTCTCAATTTAAAATCTTACATAAAAAATTTAATCAATATGAACTACATTCTTTTAACTCAAGGTAAAATCTCATAGAAATGAATTCCATTTTACGACTCTAATCCTACCCTTAAAGATCATGAAATACTTTATACATAGTTATTATAATCATCAACACAATAGTTAATATAGAAAATATAACATACTTGCTAACTATAGGCATTACTCATAAACAAGCTATGACATTTCCATCCTTCTAAATATTAATACTTTTATCTTTAAATGATAAAGTACTTGGCCCTTAAATATTTTCTAATCTAATAAGGGTAATTGTGTTTCAGCCACTATAACACACATACTCCAAGGGTAAAAATAAAGATAGACATCGTTATATAAGATTAATTTTTAACTTTAAGGAAACTATTCTTTAGGCAAAGTAAGGCAAGATTTATTAACTCGATATAACATCACTCCCTATGTTTTTATTCTTTGCTAAGGAAGGCACCTTATATATATATTAAAGTATTAATCTTGTAAAATATTCATATAAAGGGCAGATTTGAAATCCAAATCAAATTGTACATGAAATCATTCGTATTAATAGAACTTCTAGAATTAAATGCTAGCCCATCCTATGATAAATTAAAGGAAAGGTGTCGTGATTCACTAAAACTCAACTTAATATTTTACCTTTACTTTATTGTTATATATAAGTTTATCTTTATCTCTAGCCCTTACAGGAGGTCTGGTAGTTTATTAAACCACCTATGACAAATAAAACATTACCTTTAATATCAACCTTTAGGTGTTTTTCGCCCAAGATAGAATTTGAATAGAATCCTCTAAGCTAAATTTTGAAGAAGGAAATGACTTTAACATATCCTAGTTGGTTTTACCTTAGACGACACTGCTTGACTTACATGGCATTAAATAAGGTGATAAATTTGTTTTTAGTAGGCATCATTTAAAATATATATTTTTAGAAAACAAATATAATAATTCATAAAATAAATCACCCAAATATATTATAAGGTTTTCAGTTACGTACTCAAAAAATAAGTTGGGTGTCTGAAGAGATAAACACTGGATAAATTAGAAATTTCCATGAGGTAGGCGGTTTCAATAAAACAAGATATTATTGTTTTCCCTACGATTTTCTATTATAAAGCCTTTGGATATGTTCAAAATGTTTCTCATACATGATCAAATATAATATCAAATATTAAGGTGAACAACACAGTCAATATGAAATGCATGCACCAGTAACTATTGGAGTTATTTCATGAATTAAAAACAAATTAGCTAAGCTTCAAAATAATTATCTTAAGACATTCAAAAACATAACAATAACTTTCATCCCTTATTAAAACATATAGTGAATATTAGAAAGAAGAATGCATTCAAAACAGTAGGTGGCGTATTACCAATTAATCAATATTACTCGATTAACACAAGGAATTACATCCAGTCATATTTTTACAAGGCCACATTCACCACGGTTGGGTGTTACTCAAAGAAGTCTACTGAGATAGACTTGAGGTGAACTAAGGTTCGATACAAGTTCTATTTTATCTCTCATTATTGGTTCAAAATCCCTCATATATTAATTTATTCAATGAATTTAACAATAATAAAAACTATTGTTTAAGTAAATTGTAATGGGTCACAATACTAAATACTCTGGAATATGATTTCATTGAAACATACTAGAATATAACTTTACTAAGCAATGTTTGACATCATAAAATATTTATCACATGAAGTTTATGTAGGCGATGGCCAACCCAACATGGCCATCCCCTTTATTTCGACAACTAAAGAGCAATTGCACCGTCATCTCGACTTACATAGTAGCTAGCTAGGTAATAGTGAAGACACTGCTCCTCCGAATAATATGCTAAGTGGTTCACTCAAGAGTTTCCTTGCAAGAAAATGATTGAGAAGATTTGATGATCAAAAAGGCATAGAGTTGGTTCAGAACAACCCTTCTTATGCAAATGCAATGCATGGTTTACTATATGCCTAATTATATGCACACACACAACAGATAAAGAGCATTCATAGACTTCTAATAACCGTAAGGATTCTTTTATTACAACACACATCACTCATTTTATAGATTGAGTTTCCCAAGCTATAGTGTATTAAGTATACTCTTATACATTATGAAAGAAAAACTATCATAAGGTAACTAATTCTTATTTGAGAGTTGAGATGTCCAAACAGTTCCATAGAGCTTAATTTTATACTCCAATATTTCAAGTTTTCTTTACTAAGTTTAGATATATATAAATATATAGTAGTTGAAGTATTTACATTATTTCAATAAATCATGCACACAAAAACCATATCCCAAATAAAAAGTCAATCAACATTTTATGGTTTTCAAGAAAATATTCACAATGTCGATTTCATATAATCACCATCTACTACACATATTATTTGCTCAGCCATAGGGAATGGGAACTCTGACCTGAGTTCTCTTTGTGGAGATCTTTCACCAAGCTACCTTAAGCCACCTTTTCTTCCTTCTCTCCTATTCCACAACGTAAGGGTCTATTGTTTTTTTTCACTATCCACTTTGTCATATATAAAAGTCATGAAGTAATCTTACTCGAACAGGTGGAAGGGCCTAAGAAAATGATCTCCTCAAACAGGCTAGATGGTGACCAAGTCGGACTCCAAGTATTGATATATGTATATATATATACACATTCTAGTTGCAATTAATATGTATTTTCATTTCTTTTTATTCCATAATTTTATTTTATATAAACATAAAATGTTATTACTATTATTATATTTATTATTTTATTATTATTATTTTTAATCAAACATAAATTAGGCTAAAACAAGATGAAGAACACATATAGCACACACCGAAGGTATCTATATGGATGCAACTACATGCATGCAATTTCTTGTGAGCTTCCATGTACTCATGGACCGTGGTGATTTTTCATGCCTCCATCATATCCATCCTTACCTCTCACGATCACCTCTTCTCAATCCGCTTGAAAGAAGGTTACTCAATATTCTTACCTATACTTTTCCTGCCCCAACATTTGGATACTTATTCCTACAATCATGGATTCATTAGCAATATCTCATCCTTGAAATAAAATAAGTACAATGCATAGTTTAACAATGTGGTTCTAGTAGGGCTATTACAAATTAATGTACTCAAAGCAATAGAAGAGTCATATATTGTGAAGTATAAGGGATCAAAGATGATACAAGCAGGCCTTGATGAAGAAGTGAAGGTATATATCATATATTGTGGAGACAAATGGGATCCTACATTGAAAGCAATAACTTTCAATATTTTCCTGTAATACAAGGATGTATTTGCATGGACTTACAAGGATCTAAAAGGGATACCACTAGAGTTGTGTGTACATTGAATTCCCTTGATTTAAAGTGTGTAGCCAATAAGGAGATAGCCATATAGAATGAACCCAAAGTATGTAACCCTAGTGAATGCAAAATTTAAAAAATGTTAGAAGTTCACATTATCTTCAAAATGATAGTGAATGGGTGTCATCTATAGTAATCACTTTGAAATAGGAGGCTAACTATATTTAAATCTATGTGGATTTTTGGAACTTGAATTCCATCATGATAAAATATCCTTTTCCTTTTTCATTTATAGATTCCATACAAGTAGCTAGACATGAGATCTAATGTTTTTTGTATGGGTTATTGAGCTATAATCATATCAGTTTGTCAAGGAAAATAAGTTGAAGATGAAATCTATAGTGGATAATGGCATTTAAGCATATAACCAAATACCATTTAGGCTATGTAATGCACCAGTAATTTTTAAAAGAATTATTTTGTATATCTTTTATCAAATGTCCACAAGGAAGTAATATTTTCCTAGATTATTGGTCCCTTATATGAAAACACAACCAAAAATTTGCATGCATTAGAAGAGTGTATGGGTTTGTGTAGACAAAATCATTTAGTATTAAATCCTACAAAGTGTATGCTATTGGTTCCTTATGACAAGTTGTTGGGGCATATTGTCTGTAAGGAAGGATTGAAAACTAATTTTGATAAGATACAAGTTGTATTGAGCATAGAGGATCCATACAATGTAAGTTTAGTAAAGATATTTCTAGGTATAATCAGTTAATAGAAGCTTCATAAGAAACTAATCACATATATCTTATCCATTAGATACCCTTATGAGCAATAATATTCCCTTTAAGTGGACTGAGGAACATCCGAAGGCATTTTATGGGTTAAAGGCAATGTTGGTATGCATGCCTATTTTGGTATTTCTAGATTGGAACAAGGAATTCCATGTCCACATTGATGAATCAAACTTTGTGATTGGATGCATGTTAGCCCACAAGGGGCATTTTAGGCTCAACCAACCCATCTATTTTACAAGTTGGTTGCTATTGAGAGTAGAAATGAATTATAGCATAATTGTATGAGAAGATTTGAGGATGGTATATTGATGGCTTCTTAAGCCTTAATACTACCATAAATTTCACAAGTTAAATATCATAATATGGAATATAATGTAGCCATAATATAATGAGGTCAAGATAACAATATGAATTAACAATATGGAAATAAACTTATAATAGTAATCTGAAAGAGTGTAATCCAAAGAATTTTATTAAAATGAACTTGTACATTAAATTATAGAGATTTTCCTCCATAATATAGTTTTACAAAATGACTTTTGAATTCTTATCTTGCCACTTGTTTAATAAAATCTTAATATTCACTTAGGATACATATATCAAATAATGTAATATATTCTAATACCTCATTGTATTACATTATTTGATGTGTAATTCTCTTGATCTGCATAGAGGTAGCTTGGACAATTTGGGGATATAATCAGATCTTCTTGAAGGTGTAAGGCTACCTAGACAAGGGAGGATTTTGGTTGGCCTCCCTCCCAATGGATCAAGAGGAAGAAATTTCCCTCTTTTTACCTCTAGGCCATAGGATTGATAGAATAGACTATAAGTAACATTTTTTGATCAAATAAGAAACAAAAAAAAATTATATGATCATGAGTTGGCCTATCAAGACCACCTCATGGTTCATATTGGATCTAAAGAAGTCATCATAGATGACCAAGAAACCAGATAAATATTGGATAGCTAGGAATTAGAATAAGGTAGTCCCAAATTAAGGAGAATCACCTAAGAACAAGATGAAGAAACATATAATATTTTATAGGAAGAAGAAGAGTTCGAAATTAAAAATTGTAAAGGATGGATTAAGTTTTAAGTCCAATCAAATAGACAATAATTATTCTAGACATGCAAGTGCTTGAGTTCTTCCAAGAAGTTGATAAGATAATAAAGAGCTATTAAGACATTGATAGGATGGAAGGAATCCATTAGGATATCAATAGAATAGCAAGTAACCATCATGACATCAATAAAATAATAGGCAATTGTTAGGACATCAATAGGATGAAACGGAACCATTAGAATATTGGTTATATGATAATGATCCATTAAATTATTGATAGAATGCTAGACATCAACTGGAAAATAGTAAGGATGATGACACATGGTTTGGAAGAAGGTCATCAAAAAGATCAACAAACAATAAAAATAAAATATCATTGAGAGGGAATCCAAACTAAAGGTTATCGTTAGAACATGGGTTAGATAGCAGAGATAAATAATCATGACATGGCAAGAGAAGGAAATAACCATCACAAAGGAGATGAGAGTGACTTGTCAAAAAATATGCAATGGAGTTTCAAGTTAGTGTCATCATACAAATCGTGTAGAGGAGACGACACATTGTAATCACCATGTTATAAAAATACAAATAGAAAATTTGAAAAAATAAAAATAAAAATTAGAAAATGTAAAAAAGACAAAAAAAGAAAAGAATTGGCATTTGCATGTAGGGTGGCAAGGTGGTAATCATCCATCAACTGAAGATAGTTGACATAATAGTTGCATGGACAATAACCAATTTGGAGAATTTTATAAATAAGGATAATTAGGGAGACATAAGCATAATCACTGTAAAGGATTATAGAAGTGAAGAAGAAAGAGTGTTGTTGGATATTATCGAGAGTGCCATCAATAAGGATGACATGGTAGAGTTGGGTTCTGAGCAAGGGTTTTTTAGATGAAAGAGTGGAGGTACCTTTATGCCATGGAAGAAATAGATAAGAACTATATGGAAGGTATAAAAGTCATACATGTGGAGACAATGAATGAAAATTATAATTACTCCATAAAAGTTAGGTGCATAGAAGGGTACTACTCGAGGAGTTGTAGCCAAATGAGGAATAAGTAGAAGGATATCCTATTGAAAGTGTTATCAAATGCTAAGGGTTAGAGGAGATACCATCAAGAGGAACAAGGAAGCTATCATTTGATAAGGATCATATTAGGCCAAGGACCATAAGAGTTACCATTTGAGAACTGTAAAAAATAGAGTTGTCTAGAAAATGCCATCATTGTTAGTAGAATAAATTGTGTCATATAAAGGATAAAAAGTAGTGGTTCACCCAAGAGCTATCATTGATAGGCTTATAGTCAAGAAAGTATCATTACAAACATAGGAGATTATCGTTAGATACATAGAGATGGTGTCATCTACATAAGAATCGATAGGGAATTATAAGTAGTGATGTCAAAAGACTTGTTGCCATAAATGAAAATGATACCTACAATCCTTAAAATGATTAAGTATATGTATTAGTATATAAGAGTCCCATAGGATACTATATCAAAATAAAGAATGAGGTATAGACAAGGAGTATGTTTACAAGTGAGTGAACAAGAATATGATGTTGATATAGGACAAGATTAGGAGAGGCAATTATGGTGATGAGGAGAGATTATTCCAAAATATAGAGAAGGGGATGCTAGAAAACATGATAAGGAGAATATACCCTTGAAAGATATAACTTGGATACATTCCTTAGGAGAGTATTGTCGAACATGGTGAGAGAAAGCCTTGAAGGTTCATGAATTGTGAAAAAATTGTCGGAAGAGTAAATTTTATCCTACAAATACCAAATTTTAATCAATAATTATTTAAGGATTATCTACTAAAAATGTTGGAAACCTACAATCCATAACAAAATGTTATCAAAGTACAAATGGATGATTGACAATTGACTATTATTTTTTCTATAGAAAATTTTAGAGGAACATTTAGGCTACCTAATCAAGGAGTCCTCATTGTAAAATATGTAGTTGATTCTAACTAGAGTAGGCAAATGATTCAAAATATAACAAGCCTTAACCTAGAGTAAATTCAAAAACTAATTTCACATAGGAGTTGAGGAATTAAGCAACATCAATCGAAGAGTGAGGAGTTGTAGTGTGCCATGAATGTGGTAATGGTAATATTATCCAGAGAGTAAAGGGATTTAGAGTTTCCCATATGGATTATACCATACATGAAATAATTAGTAGTATGTGAATCCTATGATTGGGCATCTTATCTTTCATATCACATTAATACATTCTTGATGTAGAGTACAAAGAATTTCTCAATGGTATTTCATGCCATTGGCTTATTACTAAATGCTACAACATAGGCAAGGATATAGATCCTTGGATTGGATCCTTGAAGAGACATACTAGAGTTAGTTGAAACATTTTCCTAATGCAAAATATATCCACATGTGCTTGCAAATTGATTGAAGGTGACTGTCATGATAAAAGGTATAAAATAAATCCTAGTTGCACATTAATTTTTGGGTATATTTGATTTAGTGATTTAATTTAGGAGATATAACGTAGTGGGTTATTTTTTTAATGAATGAATTATTGGGAGAAATAAAGGATTAAATATTTAATTTAGAAATTGAAGTTGTTTAATTAAATTGATATTTAAAAAAAAATTAGAAAACTGAAATTGTGTGGTTAAATTGATTTTAGAATCTAAAATTTGAAAATATTAGAGAGACATAAGAAGACTAAAGAATTTGAAAGGTAAAGAGACTAGAAATTTAGAAATATAATCTTTTGCAAACACAAAAGATCCTTTCTGAATCACAACTTCTAAAAGAATCAAATTTTACATCATGGAAAAATAAAATGAAATCAATTATCATTGTTGAAAACCTTTGGGATACAGTAAATGGAAAACAAAATTCAAGGATGATGATGCAAAATCCCTTATGTTAAACACATTTGGCATAATAGATGAAATTTAGCCATATATAAGTGAAGCAAAAACTTCAAAAACTACTTGGATAAAACTATGAAAAAACTTTGAAGGAAAGAATGAAGAGACTATTTTGCATTTACAATCATGGTTGTAATCTTCAAAGGTTTATAGTGGAGAAAGTATAGAACTTTTCCTTCAAATTATAGTAAAATTAAAAGGTACGCTACTTACTATTTGAGAAAAAGTGGAAGACAAGTTTCTTGTTCAAAAAACATTAAGAGCACTCCCAAAAACATTCAAAATTTAGTCACTTCTCTTCAAGTGTTAAATAAAACCACATCCTTTGATGACTTGGTTAACATTCTTAAAGAGTATGAAGTGGAGAATCTACTCAGAGATGAAATTACTAACAATACTATGATCTCAAAGAAAAATGTATCAAATAATATTGTTGCATCATATTAAACTCAACTTGAATGAAGAAGAAAATATTATCACATATGCAATATGGAGGTCCATACCACAATATATTGTAGATATAATTCTCTAAATCAAATAATTCAAATGAATAAACCTTTTCAAAGGTTTCAGCCAAAATAATATCAGCATGGATATTCATCTATGCAACAAAAACAACCAAAAGAAGAAAATAAAAAAGGAAACTTAGTTCAAGAAGTTCAAGAAATAGAAAATGAGGGTGAAAATGAAATAATATCCCTTATGGGAAGATTTATAGACAATGAAGGTAAATACCAAGTTGAAGAAGAGTGTGACAATTCTAAATAATTCAAAAATTTCTAAAGACACTGATGTTTCTAACAATAAAATAAAAGTTTTTGAAAAAGAGACAACAAGAACAAATGAAAGGCATGTATTAAAATCAATAATGTTTTAGAATTATAATTTTTGTGAGAATACCAAACAAAAAACGTGTCACAAAAAAAATTGAAACACTTTATGGATGGATCAATTATTTTGAATGAACATGATCATGGATATGTTAAAATACCTTTATAGACAAAAAGAAAGTTTTACAAGATTGCACGGAATAGATCAATAGAACAATGCCATATTTTCAAGTAGTATAAAATCCAAAGCCAAAGAACAAACACAAGAATCTAAGATTTAAGGAAAATGTCTCTACACCAAATAATGTAATATAGGGGACGTGTTGGAGGTATTATATTATTTGGTACCTTGAGTATCAATGTAAATATTTATATGAGGTGTATGTGTGTGTCAAGATGTAAAGAGTGTTTATGTATCATGTCTGCAAGTGTGAGTTATAAGTGAAAGGTGTCATGTGTGCAAGTGAGAGTTATGTGTGATTTATGAGGTGTCATATGTGTAAGTGAAGAGTCATGTGAGATGTATCAATATTAGATGTAGGAAATCATGTAATCATGAGAAGCTTTGTCATAATGTGAGAAAGTCATGTGAAAGGTTGCATTTCCTGTAAGTTTGAGGAGAGCAAAATTTTGGAGTAGTGAAGTGTATTTTATAGAATTATATATTGAAGAAAAAGCTTTTTTAAGGTCTATAATAGCAAATGAATATTGTGATACCATAGAATTAAAACCCATGATGATAGATGCATGTTGTGACACTAGTGATCTTTAAGAAAAATATTGTGATTCTAGTGATTTGGGATCCATGACAAATACAAGAGAACTTGTTCCAAGAGCAGACATTGCATATGACAAATCATATTTAAACATGGTTTGTGAAGACAAAGAGTGTGTAGACAATATATATGATAAATAAAATTGTAATAAATAATAAAAACTTCAAACAATTAAATAACAAATATGAATATTGTGGCAGACATGGACACAATATAGAAATATGTTGGAGTCTTGATTGTTGTAAAATTTTTGGAGGTAACAATCACTCTCAAAGACATTGTTGGTACAAAGGAAATAATGATATGAACCATGGATGGATAAGCATTCACAAATGGAATAAATGTAGGAAATAATTACAAGGATAACACAAAACAATTTTTTTAATAAAGTTGTTTTAAATTTTAGATGTGGTCAAAGAAAGAGTATGAACTTTTGCAACAATCGATTTAGAAGGAATAAAGTACAAGTAGCAATACCAAATCCAGAGATAGATAATGAAGAAAATAAGAACATAAGATGAATATTGAAGATCAGAATCCTTTACACCAAATAATATACACTACAAAGGGTGTTGGAGATATTACATTATTTGATATATTGAAGTACCATGGAGTAAGCACTATTGTAAACATTATATTAGAAAGTGTGTGTGTCTAAAGTATATGTCAAAGTGTGGAGAGTATTATGTGTTATGGGTTGTGTGTGCAAGATGTCAAGTATGGAAGTGAAGAGTCACATGAGATGTGTCAATATGTAAAGTGAAAGGTTATGTAATCATGAGTTTTTTATCATAATGTGAGGCATGTGAAAAGTGGCATCTCACAGGAGTTTGAGGAGAGAAATAGTCAGGAATATGGAAGAGTTTATGTAAATTTATATGTTGGAGACAAAGCTCCATGCCATATAATCCTAATGTGTTTGACTTATGAATATAATAGAAGTATTTTGGTGTGCAATACTTGTGTTACTTATGAATGTTTTTTTAATGTGATTGATATTTGATCCTAGAGAAATTTACTTGTGAGATAATTAGGCAAAATTGCAAACACCTCTTTGCTATTGATCTATCATTTTTCTATTTTTTTGCAAGTTAGTGAAAGTGCCACTAAGAACAAATAGCATCAAAAACACTATATTCCAAACTCCCTACATCTCATGAATATTGCTTTTGGATGCTCAATATGGTTAGACCCATATTTTTAAAAGACTATCAAATCATCTAGGTAGTGTGAGATTAGGATAAGAATCATGAAAATCCTCCTAAGGTATTCATTGTGTCTTTTCCTCTCTCACTTCAAGGATGAGGGTAGTTTGTGAGCTTAAGCCTAGAGTTGTGTGGATTGGATTAGAGAACACCTATGTTTCTTTTAAGTTTTTCCTTTGAAAAACTTAATTTTAATATAGTCCTATGCTAGCTATGGATGCATCAAGCAATGCAGAAAATAAATCCTAACAAACTAAATGTTTGTTGACTTTGAAGATAAATGAAAAATAATTTTATTTAGAGAGTCAGAGTTCAAGAAGGTTATGCAACAAGTAACCCCTGTTATGGCTATATGCACATTCATTTCAATGATATTCAATATTTAAGTTGATATCCTAATGTTTAATATGTTTATTCATTAAAGATAAAGAGGAAAAAATAATAAGGTTCCAAATGGAACTAATTAATTTATCAATATACAAAATATATATAGGCACTAACATGCCCAAAACACAGATTTGCAATTTGCACGATAGGTGCAAATAACAATCACTCCTAACTATAGCTAACTAAAACTAAATTGAGCCTAGCATCTAACATTAGTTGTCTATATGCTCACGTGAGATAAAGCTCATGAATTATTATTGGCAAAATCTAATAAAAACATAGGAATAATGACAACTAATTAATACGCTATGATATCCTTACCACTCCTCCCCACTATAGAAGCATTGAACTCCAATGCTTTGACAAGAAAGTAGGATAGAGCAAGTGCAGGTGCCTAAAAGAAATCCTCAAATGGGAAGAAAAAGAGAGAGACCCCTGAAAAAATATTTGCTTGAAGATAAGCAACATATAATTATCTTAAAGCTTTGCTCAGTCACAAAGAGCATACAAATGTTGGAGACTCTGCTTAAGAACAAAGAAACATCCCAAGATAAGGGAGAAGGGCTACCACTCTTGCAACATGATCACCCATAAGAAACAAGGCTAAAATGCTATGGTAGAAAGTCTACAATCATCTTCACCAAACGTTGTCTGCTACAACAAAAAAGACAAAGGCACAATTCCTTGCAAGAAAATAACAAGGTGAAAGAAGGCATGAAGTGGAGGAATGCCTTCCTCTAGTATTTTTGCATCCTCTGGTCTTTTTACTACTGAATCCTTGTAGGTTCTCCTCCTTGTTTCCTTGAAGCTGCTTTTGGCGAGTCTGAGGAATTCTGGCTTCATGAGTAGTTTTGCACATCTTTTTGGGTTTTGAGGGTTGCCCATGTGCTTTCTATTGTGACTCTGCTCTTTGGGTTTGAGGTGGTGGTTCCTATAGGATTTCAGTTCCTTTCATGGTTGGTAGGGGCCTCTATTTTTCTTGTCACTGATTCCTTGCAAGACTTCCTCTTCTGTGGCCTTGAAGCTATTGAATGTTGTCTAGGATGCATGGCTATTGTTTTCTATTTTATGCTTTAACCTATAGTCATGCATCTTCAGGACTCCTTTCTCTTGAATTCTTATGGCACTTTATCGTCCTTTCCTTCAGAAGTGTTGTTCTGCTACTGCTGCTTCCTTTGTTGGGTAGGTGTTCTCGAAGGATTTATTTTTTGCTAAAGGACCCTATGGCCTGGGGTGTTCCTTTGCTGCTGAACCACTATAGTTCCATTTTATAGGCTTTTGTTCCTTCTATGTTTCTACTAGGGCTCCCCTATGTGGGATGCTTGTTTTCCTTCAGTTCTCTATTTCCCAAGGGTGGTTTCTAGTTTTCCCACCCTTGGGTTGTTTCAATTTTTAAATTTATGGCTTTGTTTATTTTCCCGCATTTGGGAAAGGTTCAAATTTTCATTTAGTGGTTGGGGTGGTCTAGCACTTTCTCCTGCCCTTTGTGAGCTTCAAAATATTTTTTGACGCCTTTCGATTCAAATTTGGTTTCTGGCGGACCTTCCCTTCCTGCCCGTTTTTTCTTTGGCGCAATGGAAGACATTTTCCTCTAGCATAAAGTAAAGCACCTTCCTCTGGTACAAAGGATGACACCTTCCTTTTTGGTCCTATTGTGTGCTCTTTATTTGTTCCTTTTGGCTGTCCTTTCCTTGATTTAATTTGATGTACTTTGATGCAATCTGTTCCATTGTAATCAGGTTTTGGGATTCTCGACAAAAAACCATTTTTAATCTACCAAAAAAAAAAGTGGAGGAATGCCTTTAAAACGTCACTTAAACTCCTACTAAGGGAGTATAAAAATTCCCAATTAACATATATGTGGACTCAAATAAGAGCATGGAGTTTCAAGTACCACCGAGCTTGCCTTCCAATACAAATCCACACACTTTCAAAGAAGTGTACAAAGAAGGTTGTCAAAACCAAAATGGGAGGAGTGAGAAGCCAACTCAAATCCTCAAAACTTTCAAACAATCCCATAGATAGTATTACAAAATCCACAATGAAAAGTGGATAAAATATGCGTAAAAGCATATACATGGCTTTGAGCCAAAATAAAGTCTAACATAGGACTTGCTACAAAGTTGTCAAAAGCCCCAAATAAAAAGATGAAAAGATAACTCATTTATCTAAATCCACAATTCCTCCAAGTGAATAAAAATGTTAAAAAAATACAAAAAAGTGTGATTGTGCACCTTAATTACGAAGAAATCAAATAATAAATTAATTATTCACAAGGTGCCACAAAAATAAATAATTAATAATTAATTTGAATAATTAATTAATTAATTATTTAAATAATCAAATGAAATAAAATTTAGCCCTTGCTAAAGTATTTTTAAAACTCTGGCATCATTAAAATTATGGAAGACATTTGAAGCTCAACTCAAACCAAGGATCGGTTGCCATGTCTACACATGTTGCTATTGTCCACAACTCAAACTAAGGACCAAGTGTGTGTTATAGTAACCAGTTGCCAATTCTCGTGGAACAACTGCACGTTACTCAACCAACTACACACATTACAGTAACCGCTCTAAGAACCATCCACACATTACTACACACATTACAATAATCACTCTGAGCACCATCCACATATTACTACACATATTACAGTAATCGCTCCGAGCACCATCCACACATTACATTAACCAATATGGGTATAAGGGGACCACCTCAGTGGTGGTAAAATAAAGAGGCATGATGAACACCTATTAAAATATGGATTAGTGCATATCCCATAAATGTGGGACTTTATGTCCTAAATAGTTGTGTTAAAAGTTAAAACATATCCCTCTGCATGAGATTTGGCACGAACTGGAGCAAATGGGTTGGAAAAACTAGACCTGAGTCGTACATGAGCCCCCTATATGTGCTTAAATTTGAGGTACTTAGCTGAAATCTTGTATCTGATGAGTGCCATAATTTAATAGGTGTTCGTCATGCCTCTTTAATAGGATCCAAAATGATGGAGGGTGAGTTATTCGATGCAGCAATGACATCCTCCATAGTATGCTACCATCATTTGCATCATCAAAAGCCTTGGCTCTATTAGGATCTTTGCCTTTGATCTTCTTTGCTCCACTCACACAAATAATTCCTATGACTATGAGCAGACATCTTGCAGGAACGTTCTACTAGAATACACCATAGAGAATATCAAGAAATTAGAGGATTCAATCGGATTTGTGTCCATCACAGGTGCATGCATAAAATACCTAGTTTTCATAGAGTTAGAAACGTATTTTTGCATTAAATAATGTTGTATTCTCCCAACACAAGAAATCATTGCTTGATTTACAATGCTAGATCACTATGAAAATGTGTTGATTGCTAGTTGTGTCGAAGCATAGCTAATGGGTGCCTATTGTGGGTTGGGAATCCAATTGGAAACAAACACCATTTGGCTAAAGTGGTGTTGTAGGGTCATCTCATTGGTCGATCGAGAGTGGGTTGCTAGTTCCTCCTACATCGTAGTATAAGGCCCTGGATGCACTTATAGAGCAAATATGAATCACACTCATAGGAATAATAACAACTAATTAATGTTCTATGACATATTTATCAAAGAAGGAACTAGTTAGAATTAATCATTATGGTACCAAATTAATTATTGAATATCATTCAAATGAAAGTGCATACAGTCATGAAAAAAATGACATCCACAGTGATCTCTACAATTATGGCTTATGCTGGCAGGATTTCCAAGGCCCCTTTAGAGGATTTGGATAAAGGAGAGATCCCCCCTTGGAGGATGCTCCCAAGATCCCCAACTCAGACCCTGGTAGGAAGATCAATGTCCCTCTGATGTACCTCAAGAAGGTAATGGGTAAGACAAAACCCAGTCCCACTAGAAGCCCTAATCATCCCCCTATGATCGTATTAGGGGAAAATATGGTTCTCCCTATCTTGCTCATGGCAGACAAAATTTCTACCAAATCTCTCTCCCTTGTTGGTAAGTTTATGGGAGGGAGACATGATATGGAATCCATAAGGAGATGGGCCAGATTCAAATGGTGCACAATGGGGAGCATCCATCTATTTGCCTTATCAAGGGGATTCTTCTTGATCTATCTAAAAAACCAGGATGATTATGCTCGAATCCTCACAAGGGGGCCCTGGTTCTATGGAAGGAAAAGTCTATTTTTAAGAAAATGGGGAGAATATTTCAACCCTCGAACTCAGGATATCAACTATGCACCAATCTAGGTCCATCTCCCTGATCTCCCCATCTAGTTCTTCCATTTAGGTATCCTTAGGTGGTTTGGAGGATACATCGAGGATCTCGTAACTTTTGACCCTACAACAAAAGCTTAGTCCTGCATGGCCTACGCGTGAATCTGCATTAATGCAAATCTTGCATCCCAACTCCCAACCCACATAAACCTCATTTATGGAGGCTTTCAATGGTACCAAGCTATCGAGTATAAAAATAAACCAACATTTTGCATCGAATGCAAGTCCTAGGGACACCTCTGATCCCAATGTCCATCCCTCAAGCCCTAGTAGGAGGTGCCAAGAACCAAGATTCCCCCCCTCTTTGACACCAGAATACCCATGCGAGAGAGCACAATGATCATTCCAAAGGACCCAGGAGCAACCGATCAAAAAGAGATAAAGGGAAGTAGACCGCTCACCAAGAACCTCTTAACAACAACCCTCCTTCAAGCTCAGAATAGGTATGCTCCATGTTTGATTTCCCCAAAAAATTTGGTCCCTTAAGCTATTCTAATGATGAGGTCCTCCTACCTGAATCCATTCCCATGCAAAACCCTCCTCCCATCCCCATCCCCCTCCTCATTTAAAATCTAGGCCCTCCATCCCCACCCCTAATGTCTCCCTCCCACCCCTCATCCTATAGTCTGATCCCTTTACTGATTTGAACCCTCTCCTCCATGATGGTGTCCCTCTCTCTTTCCCTTCAGAAGAACCCATTTTCCCAACCAAATCCAGTCTTGAATCCTTGGAGGATGTGTCCAGTCCCACCCATTCCAGAGCTAACACAAGCTCCATCATCACTAGTAGAAAAAAATGTCCCATTGACATCGAGGGTGAAAGGAAAAGAGGTTGACCTACCATATATGAGCAAATCAATAAGGATACCGATGACCATGTCACCAATCTTTCTAGCATTGTTCAACTAGGCAAAGGACGAGACAAAAAATCCCAAACCCCCCCTCTACCAAGAAAGGGGGGCAAGAAACCTACCAAAACATCTAGATGAAGATCCTCTCCTAGAATATTAGAGGCCTCAATAGCATGAGCAAACAAAGGTTAGCTCGAACCATTAGGAAAGAGTACAAACCATCTATACTCATCCTTCAAGAAACATGGTTTCAATTATTTATGGTTTCAAAGTGTTGTAGGTTTTGATCCTGGTGTACCATCGATTGAGACCCTCATGGAGTGTGATCCGATGCTACATTGTGATTGGCCACCCCTTCAAGGTCTAGTATAATATTTCTGCAGAGTTGAACTTAATGTCTTCATCCGTTGCTTTCGAAAGTCCTTCGCCTAATCCCATAGCCGCATATGCGGCTGCAATCCCACTCAATTTTTTGCCACTTTCCACATCTGCAAGGGATGCCAAAAAATTCAACTCTGCCTATGTGGATATCTTCCCAAGGCTCCCGCCCAATACCATTCCTCCTTGGTATAACAATTTCCCGTTCATCTATCACTCATCCATGGTGCTCGGCATGGCCCGTTCACCTCCCCTAACCTATTTATCTCCTCATCGTTGCATGCCCCTCAATTTTATCCTTAGCAAGTCTTTCATTTGGTTATTATCTTCTACCACCCTCCCTTCAACCCCCACCCCACCACCATGGCCTACCTGGATCCAAGTTTGCTTCAAATGGATGCCATATCGTCTACTTATTTACAGGGCTATAGGTTCACCACCCTTCTATCAAAATTTTGAGGAGTGAAAGAGGACATTATGATGAATTTTTTCTGTGCATGGTCGAATGACTATGTCTACGTTAAGAATTTGTGATTCAAGGTTACTCCCCAATTGATTGGTGAGATTGCAGACTTGTCGCTCACTAGCTGCATGGTTCATCATGACAAGCATTGCTGGGACCCAAAACTGAAGGGCTTCCTCAATTATCAGAATTTCATGTGGGATGGACTTACCCTGGAGCGTCAGTCCCTTCAGCCCCTGTTTCCTACTGCTACAATTATCTTGATGTAATACCTTGCCTGCGACGATCCTAACAAGCCCATGACTAGTTTCCATCTAGCCTTAGTCAATCATATCTGAGGGTACAAGCCTATGAACTTTCCTGGTTTCCTCCATTGCTCCATTCATCTCTCGGTGTATGTTATCCATAAAAAATCCACCCCTCCATCCCATCAAGGGCTATTTTCTATGATCTACTACCATGTTTTAGCCAATCCCACCATTGTGGCTACCCCATTGCAATATAATACCCCCTACCCCTCCTCCCCAAAGCCCTACTCACTCTCTGTCCAGTGAGCTTATGGCCAACGATGGTGTTCCCATCATCCCTACCTCCAAAAAAGGCACTACGACTGCTTCCCCTTCCAATCCCTCCCCTTACCCTTCCAAACCTATCTCTTCCACTCCCAAAACCACCCCTTCCCCTTCCAAACCCACCCCCTCTTCCATAAAAAGAGCTTCATTGGGTAAACACAAGGTTAAAACTAAGGAGACGACCCCTCAAGTCCGTAGGTCCTCTAGGACCAAGAAGTCCAAAACTAAGTCTAGCCAAAATTCACCTTTGGAGGTCGAGGACCTTAGCGGAGATTTGACTCCCACCTATGGCATTTCAAATTGGCTTACTAGAATGTTTTTGGAGAGTTTCATCATGGCATTTGAGAGTGCAAGCTCCGCTTTGAAGCAGGCCCTTCAACAGAGTGCAGATCACCCGAAAGAAGACATCACAGAGGTTGACCTTTAATCTGCTTCAAGACTGTATGTTTTTGAAGGCTTATATGGGATTCCCTGTGTGAGAATGGTTAAAAAGGCACATGTATATTCCCCATGGAAAGGGATTTTGCACTATTGGTGTATTTTGGCCTCTTGAAGGTTTTGTATATCTGGGGTTGGGACCCAGTTAAAACCCTTATAAATAAAAACTTCAACTTACCAAAAAAAGTGCATACAATCATAATAGGGCTTACTTGTTGCATAATCCTCTTAAATTTAATCTCAAAATAAAATTATTTTTCAAAAAATATTTAGCTTGTTAGGATTTATTTGCTGCATTGCTTTATGCATCCATAACTAGCATTGGACTATATTAAGGTTAAAATTGTCAAAGGAAAATATTACAAGAAACATAGGTATTTTCTAATCCAATCCACACAAATATAGGCTTAAGCTCACACACTACTCTCATTCTTGAAGGTAGAAAGAAAAATACACAAAGGCCCTTCATGATTCTTATCCTGATATCACACTACCTAGATGATTTGATAGTATTTTCAAAAGATAGGTCTAAGCATATTGAGCATCCAAAAACAATATTCAAGAGATGTAGAGAGTTTGGAATATCTCTAAACCCTAAGAAGTCCATATTTTTTATATAGGAAGGGAAGTTACAAGGCCATCTAATATCCAAAGACAAACTTGCTATTGATTCTACTTGTATTAAGGCTATATAAGAATTGTCATTGCCATCCTCAGTTAGAGGTGTTAGGTCTTTCTTAGGCTATATTCAATTTATGTCTAAATTCATCACAAATTTTGTACAATTAGTAAGACCTATCACTAAGATGCTAAATAAAGGTGATACTTTCACCTAGACTAAATAAGGGAAGAAAGCATTCTAAGAGATCAAGGAAGTCATCATAAGAGTGTCAATTCTTTTTAACCTTACTTTATCAAAATATTTTAGACTATATATATTTGACACTAACAAGAGTGTAGTTGTAGTATTAATTTGAAAGGAAAATAATGAGAAATATCCCATATATTTTATGTTTTATAGGTACTTCACAACTAAGAAAAACAATACACCTTCAAATAGAAACATGTGTTTGCTATGATAAAATCCTTGATGAGAATTTGATATTATCAAATATTAAAGTAAGATTACTATATTAATTGTGCATTTGAGTATTGGATTTATAGTCCTAGATGGTGAATTAGGAGAAAAATGAGTAGGGTGGATAAATAAGATATAGGAATTTTATGTCAATATTAAGCCCACCAAACTAGTGAGAGGGAAAGCCCTTTATGAAAATCAGTCCATGACATGCTTAGGTGAACATATAACATTCATAAAAGAAAATGATCTAAGAGAGTTGGTTAGATGGATGGGTGACATAAAATGATATGTGTTGATAGGATATATTCCCAAAGGCTTAAAATCAAATAAAAAGATAGGTTAAGGTGAAAGGCCATGAATTACTCTTGGCTCAATAACATTTTTTTCTAGCAAGGTCATAATGGATTTTTGCTAATATGTGTTGAAGAGGGAAGATTTAAATATATAATGACAAAATATCATGACAAAGGTAGCCATTATTCAACTCAAACAAAAACCCATAAAGTATTGAGAGTAGGATATTACTGGCCAACTATATCCATGAATTACTTCGAATGGGTGAAAAAATGCAAGGCATGCAATCTCTATATGAATTGCAAGAGGAGAGTTAACTTTAAAACAGATTATATAACTAAATATTTTAGATAATGGGGGTTAGATTTTATTGGGAAGATCAATCCACTACCAAGTGTAAGGTATGATTAGGTCTTAACAACTACTGATTACTTTACTAAATGGGTAGAAGTCATCTTAGTTAAAGAAACAAACAAAAAAATAGTCATCCAATTATTGAAAGATATAGTAACCATATTTGGAGCATCCTCAATAGTAATAATTGATAATACTACTCCATTCATAGGGGTAAAGTTGCTTCAATTTGCATTAGAATATGGGTTTCTCCTTAAAAATTTCTCAAGTAATTAGCCACATGCAATGTCTTGGCCAAGTCTAAAAGTAAGAATATCATGAGGATTTTGACAAGGACTATGGCTAATTCAAAAGGATATTATCATACCAAACTAAAGAAAGCATTATGGGATGATAGGATTATTCCAAAATCATCAATTAAGACTTCCCCTTATAAGCTAGAGTCTGAGAAGAAGTAGTATTACCCATCAACATACTATTCCATTCACTCCAAATGTCCCAATAGTTAGAATTTTAAGACACTAATTTCTCACCTATGCAAGCTCACACAAATGCTTTGCAACAACTAGAAGAGGATAGGAAGAAAGCCTTACAATAGTTTGTTCACCATCAATAGATCATTAAGAAGTGGTTCAACAAGTGAGCCACCAATGTTCAATTTAAGAAAGGATATTTATGGATAAAATGGGATGAATATAGTACCAGGTCAATTTATCATGATAGGTTTGATTCCTTCTAGAGTAGACATATCAAATTAGAATATTGTAAGTTCTAATTGCCTAAAAATTGATTATAATGGAAGGATTTTTGTCTATACCAGTTAATAGGTGGTACCTATGATAGCTTTAAGCATGAGGGAAGAATAATTTGTAAATATGTAAAAATTACTTTCTTTTGCCTTTGTCCCTATTCTCTTTTCTTGATGATTCAAAAATATACCTTTTTTCTAAGTGAGAATCTCAAAAGAAACATGTAGTCCCCCCTTCTTCTTTTTATAACAGCCATCAACCCAAGAAATCGGAAAAAAAAGTGTAAATTTTTCTAAGGTAAATTTTTGATAACTAAGCATATCAAGTGATTGCAAATATTATGGAGATGAGGTCCCCACTTCAACAAAAAATATCAGACTTTTTTTCCCATGTTAAGTTTGGCAATTTTCTATAAATGTAATGATTTTTTAGGTTAAATATTATGTGATAAAGTACAAGCTTCAACTCCTCCTAAAGCATTCATCAACTTATACAAAAACAAGGATTTCCATGATGTCATCTTGGCATAGCCCTAAAACCTAGCACTCAAGAAAGAGAAAATAAGAAAATAAGTGACACCCACCCTAACTAAAGCGTGATTTGTTGATGCAAATAATAATAAAGAAATGTGATGGGATCAACGTGAGCAAAGAGTCAGTCTCTCAATTTCAAAAGAAAATCGATGAAGAAAGCAATGATGTCATAATGGCATCATATAAAAGCTCATAAATCCATGGGATAACTTGTGTGTGAATGCAATATATTTCATAATGGGTAGATTAATTTTGCATGCATAGGGTTGGTCCATAGTGAGGGTTATAGACAAGGGGTGACCTTTCACTTTTATTTTTGCATCCAATAGATTCAAGCACACCTCTAAAACCATAGAGTGAGACAAAATACTACTTACCAATAACCCTACATGCAACAAACCTACCACAACCATCCTATTGCAACTCTATTGTGTCTATCTTCTATATAAAAGGGATATAATTCATCGACCAAACCCTTGACACAGTAGTCAAAACCCTAATGGTTATTCAACCCATGATCTAATAGAGGTTATAACAACCCAACATATTACCCTTGTTACCAACTACACAAGTCACTATGAAAGAAAATCTAACCCATGCAATACATTGACACCCCACCCACTAACTCACTTTCAACATGGCAACTTCCTTATACCCAATTTTGCGTTTGGTGTGAGCATGATACCCATTTTGAACCAAGTGGAATTTTTGAGACCCCTCCTTTATTTTTCTGTCTCCTCTTTATTTTCATATAAAAACCCTTTACTTTCAAAGAAAAGCCTCAAGTATTTTAGCATTTGTCCCCTAGTGGTTCATTGGAATTAGGGTTGTTTCAAGAAGAGAGGAATTATTTTCAAATCAATTTTTTTTGCCAATAACCTTTGTCAAACTTTTGGAAACAAAATATGGAATGAAAATGTAATAAGTCATTAGCCTTTTTTGTCAAATCATTGATAGTGACAACAAACCAAAATAATAAGAGTGGATTCTAAAGTATTGCCAAAAAATTGGCAATTCATCAAAGTAAAGCTAAAGGAAATAAAACTCAAGCAAAACTCCTTTGGTTCATTAGAATTCCTATGATTTACAATAACTAAGATTTTTTTTATAAAAATCCTACATCTAGTCTTTAGATAAACTAAATTGGATCCAATGAGACCAATCATCAACCTAGCCATGAAAATTGTTGAGCTAGAATCAAAAGTAGAGGACTCATCTCCTATTGATAAATTCCTCTATCATCCCTTTAAAAAATCCTTCACATCAAGAAGAGATAAGACACTAGAATACTCGTAAAGAACTGGGATGAGAACTATGACACCCCCATAACCAAAGTAGATAAATAAGAAGCATGCAATAAAGGATGGGGATTTGACAAGCACTCTGAAGGAATCCAATAGAAATTATCTACCACTACAATATGAATCCCATCAATCCATGGATATTTATGACTATGGAGCTCAAGAGTAGGACAATGGATCTTGGAGTACCCCAACCTAGTACATGCTTATGCAGTTAGATATGACAAAATGACCTAGGTCATTATCTCAGTGTAATGAGATGCATCTCCAATTTTGATCACTTTAAAGGCCATAAAAAACTTCATTCATATAGCCAATGACTCCATTAGCTAGATATCCTAGTTGCAAAAGACACAAGTCATATTATTTGATATAAAATACAAGAGTGATTGGAAGTAATTTTGACTACTAAAATGAACAACCCCAATTGGGCTAGGGGATTTAGACTACCCTTGCATATTGAGATGTTCAAGGAGGATGGATAAAGGTCATTATCTACCATTACTTTCATTGTAGGAAATGGATCAAATTGGATAAGAAAAGAACACCATAGAATGTTGCATGCAGTCATGGAAGTATCAAGATATCCCAATTGCTAAACTACATAAAATTTATCTCCAAAGAAATAAATAGGCAACTACAATGCTTCAATACTCATATGTTTTCACCTATTCCTTATATCTTGTCTAGTTGATATTGTACCAAACAAGGAATTGGTTTAGACATCTTCAACTTGATAAGAAATATGTAGTAGGCCAACCCTTAAAATTGCTAGTATTTAAAGCAAGATAATTTCCTTGTGTTTGAAAAGAAGATATTTTGCTATGATTTTAATATAGATGTATACATACCCATTTTGCAAAGACTTGAGGGTAGTATTTTGAGGTTATCCCCAACCTACAAAGTATTGGTGTAGACTAAGGAGGAAGAGATGGGATGTTTTTACTTAGGTTTCTATTCCATCTATATATGGCTTTATAAATATTTGGAAGTTTTTTGGATCCCTACCTTTGTACCTAATTATATTTTTATCTAGATGTGGTTAGGTAGCTAGATCTAATTGACAAAAAGTTTGGAAAGGGTCAAAAGAAGACAAAATTATATTGATCATGAAGGATTTATTTGATAGTCGCCCATTGAAAAAGAGGTGTGCAAGGTTGATAACTAAGTGGTTAAGGAGTTTCAATTGGTGATAGTTAGAGACAGGGGTCCTATGATCTTAATTTTTTATTCATGTAAATGCTCCTCGAGAATTTAATTTGCATTGGAACTAGTTTAAGATTCAAAATTAAAGGAATCTTAGTAAGGAGGAGGCCACCAAAAGAATAGAGTCCCTTCCACTAGTTTTACTTCTATAATGAAATTTTGGAAGAGGGTAGGGATATTCAAATGCATGTTAACCTAGACATCTATATAAATCATCAGACCATAAATACTTCAAACAAGAGCAAATACAATTGAAGCCTAGAGAAGGTTGTAATGTATGAGATATGAGACCAAATATCCTAAGCTAAAGAACAAGCCAAACCTGATGAAAGGGTTCTTTTATGAGATGTTCTCAAACATTTAGGACAAGAAACACTTCCATGTTGTTGAGATATTTAAGAAAAAAGAACAAATCATAAACAAGTCTCCCCTCCATTGGTGTTAGCAAGCCCAAAGACCATCATATTTGTTGATAGAGAAATGCAAGCCACCACCCATGGAGCCTATGAAAGAGATGATATTGAGGAAACAGAGACCTTGCCCTCTATCACCAAGAGAAAGAGGCAAGAAATCAAAATAGAAAACACAAATACCTTCATCATCTCAAGCATAGACTTTATTGTTAGCTCTAGGGGTAGCTAAGAGGAAATTGAAGTTGAAGAGACAACTATAGAGGAATATGCTCTGAAGATCATCATGTTTTTATCTATGATGAGGTGACATACACATACCACCTCTTAGATACTGCAACAATCTTATATTTTTACCAATCATCTTCTAGGCATCAATGTCAAAAGACACAACAAACCTCAACATGTTCATTTCTTGCAGAATCCTGTTCTTCTGCATATTAATGTAATTTTTGCTTTTTCATAATGGATGATCAGTATTTCCACAGTGTTTACCAAGAAAGTAGTCTATCTAGTCATCTTAAGCTTATCATCGATATCACAATCAAAATATTATATTTTTTTCAAGAGATCTTCTACATTGGTAGTTTTCAAAAATTCTTCCAATGATAGTCCTATATCTTCCAATTTTTCTATCATGTCATATAACAGACTAAACATTTTTGCAACATTACAGTACCACCTTCTCATATTGGATACAAGCATATCCACCCTCATGAACTCAATATTGTACTTGACCTCAATTCCATCATTCAACAATACTTCTTGATTCTACATATCTTCGAAGTAATCTGACATTAAATCAAGAGTAGGGCAGATGATCTTGAGGTCTTCTTCCTTTTGACTGATTAAACTTTCCATCTCTTGAGTAGTAACTCGAATCACCCTAACATGCCTAAACATTTCAGTGATCCCCTCAATTCTGTCTCGAATCTTCTTTGACATTTCCCTTTTTGTTGCATTCAAATAGTATGTATAATTGACAATATTTACCACTTTTTGGGGCTAATTCACTGTGGTGTTCTTCTGAGCCAACTATTCCTATAGTTTATTTATCAAGGCTTGCATCTCTACATTTTATTTATCACTGGTTTCTAGTTGGATTCTTAATTTGGTGTTGTTATGATGTAGTTGATCCAAAGTTTGTGCATGTACTTCTTTGGCCACTTCAACCATATCATCTTATTTTCCAAGGACTGCCATCCCTCCAGTTATCTCATCAACTTTAAGAACAACAGGTTCCTATAGGACAGGAAATTTCATCTCTATCATATCTGATCTTGGAGTTTCTATTTCCATCCATGTTGCAGAATCATCTCCCCTGCTTCCCATTCCTGCTACCATTTGTAGCTCTTGCTCCTGGGAATTACTAAAAGTTGTTTGTTCCTCAGATATTTTCAACACAACATTGGTGTAGGGTAGTGCTAGCCTTGGTCTATTAGACTCTAGAGCATATGTAATTCCTTGCTTTTTGACTTCAAGATCTCTGAAGTTACCTCCAAATCCTCCTGCTCTTTTCATGTTCATTTGTATTACTGATGGAATTACTATTTCCCTATATTTTATCTTCAAAGAGTTGGGAATAGCTATGGGGGCTAGCTTCATCACACTAGTTACTGTTAATAGTTGGCTAGATATGGGAACTATAGCCTGCTGGGGAGAAATTTGCTCCTATGTTGGTGCTGCAACCACCTCCTTTCCTTTTGCTACACTTGAGCTTTTTGGGACCTTCTAGGAAGTGCTAGGTGCCACCTCCAACCTGAGGGGGCATTATCAGTGACTTTGACATGTTGTTCTACAATATTTGTAGGATTCACGATAACCTACAGTTGGTCGATGCCCTGATCCTCTATCAATTCTAACATAGGGTCCTATATGATTTCCTGGGTGGCTTCTGGTAAGAGGGGTGTCATAGATTCTATTGAAATACATTTTAGGAAAACCAATTTCGATGGGTACTCGTATGCTTTATGTATTTATGAATTACCCCTTTCATCGAAGGGGTACTTATCCCATACAACTTGTAAATCTTTCCCTGTATTTATAGCCTCTAAGAGCTCTTATTCATAAGCAACATTCCTATGCTTGACCCAGGCATATTCTCAAATTTTCATTTAATTTTTGTATTTTCCATATGGATCACAAGACCCCCAAGTTATCTCCTCAAAATCCATGATATCTAAATTATACATCCCCTTGAGTAAAGCTGGGTATCCCATAAATATGTAACTTGCAAACCTGCAAGGGACACTGAGCCATGGAACTCTGCCTATTTTTTCACCAGCCTCATTTTAGCCTCTTTGGCCACCTATCTGCATAGTTATAGGGCAGTGAGGGATAAGGGAAAATGCGTTGGCAAATTTTTTGGGGAATCTTAGCTCCATAGAGTCGAATGTATGTGAACCCTTTGGAGAATAAATAGTCTCCTATATATTTTTCTTTTAAGAAGTCTCTCACCCCAACCCCTAGTCTTTGAGGGAGAAAAATAGTCAAAATCCAGTGAAATTCTACCATGAACACATCACATAACCAACCCATGTGAGAAAGACCTTTGTGTATCTTCCAAAAGCTAGTATGGACATAAGGAATCTCAATGGCCCCAACTCTTTTTTAGATTTCTTCTCCTAATTGTCCCACTAGTAGGTGTATGAGGATGAAGTGATTAGAAAAAATAGGTATCTCCTATCTTTGTTTTAAAATTACCTCTTTCAAATATATCATTTATGAGTGCATCTGATCACTCAAGACTCGCTCTTATGCATAGGATGGGGTGCATTTTTCTCAATTACACTGTGTTACTAAATGTAACACTCTCCTACCCACTACATTGAGGTCTTGTACTCCTAATACAATGTTAATCATATCGCAAAAGTCTCGAAGCCATGGTTTGAAAGAAAATTTTGCTATTAGAAATTTATCAACTACTTTTTCATGTGCTTCGAAAGATGATTTAAAAATATCTAACGTAGTTAACATTTGAGATTGTCTTTCAATTACCGGTTTCACTAGTCGAGTATTTACGGGTGCCAGTTTGAAAACCTGCTCAATGTGCCTGGCAGTGATGCTGAATACTGGTCTATCTTTGTTGTCTCAAAATATTTTGGTATTCTTGTCGTACGCTACGGCTAACCAAGCCAACAAGTTGGGAGAGTAGTGAACCTTCGAACATATCAGCTTTCCAAGGTTACTAGTCCACCTAGTGCTCCTGGGGAAACCCTTATGTTGTAGTCTCCTTGCTTTGTGGAATAAATATGCTAACAACCAAGGGCATCTCTTCGTCATTCTCCATTATGCGAGCAAAAATTTTGATGCAGGTATTTTCCATTTCGTACTGTTGTGCGGGAGTGAACTTTTCCCTAGCCCACATTTCTTGGTGAACTTGTACATCGTAGTCCCAGGTACAACTGGTCTAGGGAGTTTGGCATATGGTAGCTGGTTTGTGATGAACTTTACTACCTCCTCTATGTATTTAGGCATGAAATCAGTTCCCCAAGCCTCCATATTGTTGTCTACAATTTTTTTAGTCTACTGAAATGAAGTTTTCAATTCTCTGCTTACTTTCTACTCGTTTGAACCAGTATTTTGCTCGAGATTACTAGGGTGGTAAGTTTATTCGATATGGTGATCTTAAATACTCAATGATGAAGTGGGTTCACTGTCATCACATAATTTGTCATTAATATTGCACCACCAACTGCCTTTTCAAACTTACCAATAGAGACCAAACAAAGTCTCACTTTCTAATGTCAAATAGTTAAGGTAGGTGGCCTTTTATCATTCTAGATGTTCGTAGGGATCTTGATCAGTGTAATTGTAATCATACATTGCTTCCTTATTGGTCATTGAACTAGACATCTTTTCGACATGGAATTATGAACGTGGTGATGGTGGATTTTTGTGAGAAAGTGTTCCACTCTATTGGTCTTGAAAGAAATTCAGCTTTGAAAATAGTTACACCGTTAATCAAGGTGATGATTATTCTGGGAATATATTATCAAATTTGGTCATCGAATTATGTGCCCATTGGATCCTTTAATCAATGATAGCCGTTGGAAGAGATTTGTGTTGTTCACCTACGTTTAATACTTTTGGACCTATAAGAATTTTAGCACTATAATATAAAGGGTACATGTTAAAGGAGGTTGTGCATATTATAGGAGATATTTTAACCTTAATCGGTTAATCAAATTCATAATAAATGTCAGACCAAGGCTTCCATTCCATGATGAATATTAATCTTCGATTCAAAAATTAATTAGGGCTTTACCCTTCATTGTATACTAGTTATTAAAGAGTAATCAAACCATGGCTAAACTTTGTTTTAATATACAACCTTTAATAGTCGTATTACCTCATCAATGGGTTACCGTTCGATCAACCATGCGATATTGCATAGTCATCCAATTATCTCTTATCGTCCAGGTAGATTGGCCAAGCATGACTGTCATATCTGGTCTGGATTCACCATGATCATCAAATTTGGTAGATCTTATGCTCTTTTTATTTGACCTCAATTTCCTCTGATGGTTCTGATTAAGCATTGTCATTAGATTTAAGTCGAAGATAGGCATGACCATTTGATTTGGGTCAAATACCACTTAGTCAATCAACCATTAGGACATTGTTCACCTTATTCGATCCAATTGTCACCATTGGATTTGGTATAAATGTGATCGTTGGATCGATCAACGATGGATGCTCTTGTCCTTTGTGAGGCTCTAATTAGATCATGGTTGTAAGATTTAGGTTGGCCAAGCACTGTCCTTAGATTGATATGTAATCATATTCTTTTTAGTAGGTGTTGGCTTCGATTAAGCGCTACCCTTGGATATTTCTTGATCATGCGCGACCATCAGATCTCATTTTGTTTTTATGTGACTGGTCATCCTTTAATAGCTTTGTGAGATCACAGCCATAGGATATTTGCTTGGATTGAGTGCAACCATTGGATCACACTTGATCCTTTGCATTTCTTTTATTAAATTATGGCTATTAGATTTTGGTGGGTTAGGCGCTGCCATCAAATCATGATGTAGTTGAATCCTTTTTAATGGGTGCTTTTTCTAATAAAGTGCTATCGTTAGATCTTTCTCGATTACGTGCAACCATCAAATACTTTTTATTTTGATTTGGATGGGACCCTTTTATCGGTTGACTGCTTTATGATGCACATTGCCATTGGATTATCCCTCATGGAAGCACATTTGTTGAGCACAATTAACATTTTAAAACTAACCTTAGTGATTTGCAATGAAGCGCATTCATCGGATTTACTCTTGATCAAGCGCCACCGTGGATCTTCTATAACCTGCAAGTTAGGTAACCAAAAAGTGCATGCTACTAATTTTTATTAATCTTGATTAAGAAAAATGGGAATTATTAGTAACGTGTTAGGACCCTCATTAAAAATGATTAATCTGACTAATCAAGTGTTGACTTAGTCTTATTACCTGATTTACCTTTGTTTATCTGAAGCAAGTGCTACCATCAGATTATCTTGTGAAAGAGCATGTTCGTTAAAGCGTCATGGGCCAAAGCATCATGGACTTAGAGGTTTATTCATTAGGCTTAGGTCCAATTATTATAATTGTCATGACCTTTACTTTAAAGCGTCATGTATTTTACAATTTTACCATGGTATTGGATGCTTATATAATTTGACCTTAATGTTTTTTCAAATGATAACACAATGGTCATAGGATCAATGAAAAAGAGAAATGACTAAGTTTGATTTTAAATTTTCAAATAAAAGGAATCAACTTCTCAGATGAAAATGCAACAGAGGTTAGCAACTTTTTCTTATTATATTGAAACCAAAAATTAAAAAATTGGGGGTTTCATATGTTGAGTCAATTTTGGCTCCAACATAGGCTTTGATTGAGACATTATGCTGAAAACATGAGGCACTTGAGAATTACAAAATCTCCTGGTTTTATTGCAATTTTGGACAAAAATTCAAATCATCAAGACTGATAAGCAAAACTTTGAAAAAAAAAACATAACAATTTTTTTAAAATGAAAAAACATACGAACAATAGGATATCAAAGCAATAGAGTATGAAAATTGTAATTCCTTTTATTCAATTTCGAAACTAGGGTCAAAATTTTAGAAACAAATGAGTTTTTTTAGATATATTATCATGCTTGTTTTAGCTAAGTCATAGGATATGATTACACAAAATTTGTCAAAGCTATTTGTTCCATCATGCTTTGGCCCATGTGTGTGTTTGTGCATTCATTTTGATTTCTAAGTCTTTCATAACTTTGCCATATCTGAGAAAAATAGTTAAACCTAATGTATGATTTCACTCTTGAATATTTTCACCATTCTGTAGGGCTCCACTACAAGTCAAGCGTCTATAGCCTTGGTGGAGTTTCTTCTAATCCCATACAATTTTACCCTACTGCCAGTAAAGCATCTATAGCCTTGATAGAGGTTTTTCAAGATATCTCAAGCATTGACTCAATTTACTTTATTTTCTATTTTTATTTTTGTTTGAGAAGTATTTGATATAAGCAAATTGTGCAAAGAGTATGCCTAAGTTGAGGATTAGTTTCTGGCTAAAAAGGAAGAGTGTAATGATTTTTAGCTCAACCACCCTCTCAAAGATAACTCGGTTCTTTGGACCTTGAAGTCACCTTAAGTGTCATTTGTAATGTGAGGCTTTGACATGGTGTTTCAATTAGCTATGTTTTCATTCTATTTTATCTCATATCAAATAACCATTGCATAAACACTCATATTTGAAAAATTGTAAATCTCATCAAAGTCTAAAATAAATCTCATTTCTTCCTATGTTTTTGAAGGAATCAACAATAATGTATACTCATCAAACTAAGAATACCAAACTCAAAATTATACTAACAACAAAAGAAAAGTTTATCTAGAAAACAAAATAGCAACAAAATGCATCACTCTATTTTTGGGATTTTTGCTCTTCCATTTTTTTTTAAATTTTACCTTCAATAGGGATTGTACATCTTGAGGTGTTGGCCATTAATAGGGATAACCATTAGTTCTCCTTGCAAAGTCTACAACTTGTAAGTATTCTGTCCTATAACATGGGCTATTTGGTATGGACCAATCCATTTAGGTTCAAGTTTACTCTTTTCACCATGCTTATCATTTTTAGGATCCCAATAGATGACTGTATCTCCTTGAGAAAAAGGAGTACCCTTGGCTTTCTTATTAAACAATTTCATAGTTTTCTGGGTTTGTTCTATCATTCTATTAAGGGTTTATCTTCTTTTCTCTTCTAACAAGATAATTTGATCTAGACTTCTTTTTAAAGGGTTGGGGTCTTCATAATCTTGAAACAAGAGGAAAAGTGCCAATTTTTATATTCTTAAAGGTAATAAGGCTTTCTCTCCATATACCATCTTATAAGGAGTCCTTCTTGTGTTTCTTTTAACAGACAACCTATCATCCCATAGAGCAAATTTAAGTTCACTATCCCATCCCATTTTATTCTTACCCAATGATATTTTTATTCTAGATATTACATTTTTATTTGATGACTCAACAAGACCATTTTCTTGGGGGCAATAATTAACAGAATGGGATAGTTCAATTCCATATTCAGCACAAAACTCTACCATTTCATATGAAATAAAATATTGTTCATTATCTATTACCATTTTTTGAGGAACTCCAAACCTGGTTAGAATATTTTCTTCCAAGAATTTGATGATTGTGGCAGTTGTGGATGTTCTTAGAGGTGCAACTTCTACCCACTTTGTAAAGTAATATGTTGCAGTTATGATCCACTTGTGTTGGCCAAATGAATTAGGCTTGATATCTCCAATTAGGTCAATATCCCATTGGGTAAAATGTGCTTCAATGATTACTGTCTTGAGGGGCATGGTTGCTAGCTGCTTCTTTCCTGCAAAAACCTGGTAGTTATGATAGTTCCTGACATATTTATATACATCCTTAAAAATGGAAGGCCAATAATACCCTACTATCATTATTTTATTAGCTGTGGTTTTTGGAGTAAAATGTCCTCCACAGAAACCACTATGAAATTCATTAATTATTTCTAGGACTTCATTTTTATATAAACAGACTAATAACACTCCATATGGGTGCTTCCAATAAAGTATACCATCTTGAACATAATATTTCTAAGCTTGAAGTTTTGTTGACCTCATTCTATTTGTTGATATATCTCTAGGAAAATATAGAGTTTGTAAATATGCCATAATTTCATCATACTATTTAAATTCTCCATTATTTATTCTTTTGTTATCCTGCATTTCATCTATTGTGATGACATTATTAGAGTCCTCTCCTCTATATGCTAGATATTTGGCTAAGCCCTATTATTTTACAGTTTTGACTATTTTGAATTCAACATCATATTGCAAGAGTTTCACCATCTATCTTACTAGCTTTCCTAACGACTTAGATTGGATAAAATATATTTTATTGTTATGAAAGGGATGCAACAGTAAACTTTGTTTGAACCGAATATACCTTTAAATTGTTCTAAAGATTGAATAACTACATAAGCATGATTTTCCAGTAAGGTGTATTTAAGATGTTCTCCTTTCAGATCTAAACTTATGAAGGATATTGGCCTTTCATTATTTTCATCATATTTTTGTGAAAGAAATGCATCAATAGAATATTCATATGCATATGAATAAATGTTAAAAGCATTAGAATAGTCAGGGCAGCTCAGGGCTGGAGTAATAGAAATTGCTTCTTTTATTTTATTGAATGCTTCCATATTTTATGTTGTCCATTTTATTTCTCCAGTTTTCTTAACCATGTCATTTATGGGTTTGGTCATCTCTGCAAAATTTGGGACAAATATTCTAACAAAATTTATTTTACCAAAGAATGACCTGACTCCTTTTAAATTTTTTTGGGGAAGGAATTTTGGATATAGCTTCTATTCTTTCTGGGTCAATGCTTATTCATTTTCTGAAACTGTATGACCTAACAAATTTCCTTGTGTAGTCCCAAATATGCACTTCTTGGAATTTAAAGAAATTATAAACTCTTTGCACCGAGCAAAAACTGTAGCTAAGTGTTCTAAGTGATCTTCTAGATTCTTGGAAAATACTATGATATCATCCAGGTATACAACTACTATTTTGAACATTAATCCTTTGAAGGCAAAGTCCATTGCTCTCTGAAAAGTAGCACCTGCATTCATCAGTCCAAAAGGTATTCTTAAATATTCAAATATGCCACATGGTGTAGTGAATGCTGTTTTATGTCTGTCTTCTAGATTAATCTGAATTTGATTGTATCCAAAAAATCCATCTAACAGGGACAACCTAGTTGATCCAACCACTGCTTGTAATAGCCGTTCCATATTGGGAAATGGGTAATTTTCTTTTAATGAAATATTGTTTAAGTTTCTAAAATCTACATAGAGTCTGATATCACCATTCTTTTTTCTGACTGGTAATAAATTGGATATCCAAGAAGAAAATCTTACCTTTCTGATTATTTTAGAATCTAGCAATTTTTGTACTTCCTTTTGAATTATTGGGTGCAGAGTTGGGTTGTACTTACTCAATTTCTATCTAAATGGCTTGGAATATTCCTTCAGGGGTATTATGTGTGTCATTACATCTATTTTGAAGGTTTTAAGGTCTTCATAAGTCTAAGAAAATTTTTCCTTATTTTTCTTTAAGAAAATGATGTATACAACATTTTCTTTTGCATGTAAGGCCATATGTACCTTCACTATTCTGGGTTCTTTCATTCTACCATTGTTAATGTCTTCATATATTACTTCTCTGTGTAAAGGCTTGTAAGCTTTGTCAAAATCATTAAATAGAATCTCTAGAGAAACCAATCCTTTGGGTATCCTATTAGTTTTCAACTGGATTACTTTTGATGCCTTTCCTATTTGGTCTTTTAGCTTATATTCATCCTTTTCATCATATATTATATCTGCATATTGATTTTACAGAGTCATAAAATCTTTAATGTCTACATCATATAGAAATACCTGTAGGTAAACTATGTTATCTGACACATAAGGCTTATAGATTGAAATAGTTAGGAATCTGTCCATATATTCTGTTGTTATTTCTAGGTGATCAAGGCCTGAGGCATTCACAACTAAAATATTTGCAACATGATTTTGTTCTCTTGAAATAAATGAGATACTGAAAGCTAAGAATTTTTCAATCTCTTCCAATACTGCATTTTATATTGCTTAAGCCTAGGATGTTTGTTTTGATATTTACCTTTGATTTGCTATATAATAAAATTTGCATCCCTTGTTACAGTCAAGTAGTTAATGCCTAATTATTTTGCTTTTTTAACCCTAGTAGTAGAGATTCATACTCAACTACATTGTTCGTAGGGACAGTTAAGGTAGGTGGCATTTTCTCGTTCTGGATGTCCGTAGGGACCTTGATCCGTGTACTTGCAATCATACATTGCTTCCTTATTGGTCATAAAATTGGACATCTTTTTGACATGTGGTTATGAACGTGGTGATGGTGGCTTTTCATGATAAAGTGTTCTGCTCTATTGGTCTTGAAATAAATTTGGCTTTGAAAATAGTTACACTGTTAATCAAGGGGATGATTATTCTAGGGATCTGTCATCGGATTTGGTCATCAAATTGTGTGCCCATTGGATCCTTTAATCGATGATATCCATTGGATGAGATTCGTATCGTTCACCTACATTTAATACTTTTGGACCTGTAATAATGTTAGCCCTATAATATAAAGGGTACATGTTAATGGAGGTTATGCATAGTATAGGAGATATTTTAACCTTAATCGGTTAATCAAATTCATAATAAATGTTAGACCAAGGATTCCATTCCATGGTGAATATTAATTTTCGATTCAAAATTTAATTAGGGCTTTACCCTTCGTTGTATACTAGTTATTAAAGAGTAATCAAACCATGGCTAACCTTTGTTTTTAATATACGACCTTTAATAGTCGTATTACCTCATCAATGGGTTACCGTTCGATCAACCATGCGATATTGCATAGTCATCCAATTATCTCTTATCTTCCAAGTAGATTGGCCAAGCATGACTGTCATATCTGGTCTGGATTCACCGTGATCATCAAATTTGGTAGATCTTATGCTCTTTTTATTTGACCTCAATTTCCTCTGATGGTTCTGATTAAGCATTGTCATTAGATTTAAGTCGAAGATAGGCATGACCATTTGATTTGGGTAAAATACCACTTAGTCAATCAACCATTAGGACATCGTTCACCTTATTCGATCCAATCGTCACTATTGGATTTGGTATAAGCGCGATCATTGGATCAATCAATGATGGATGCTCTTGTCCTTTGTGAGGCTCTGATTAGATCATGGTCATTAGATTTAGGTTGGCCAAGCACTATCGTCAGATTGAGATGTAATCATATTCTTTTTAGTGGGTGTTGGCTCTTATTAAACACTACCCTTGGATCTTTCCCTATTGTGCATGACTGTCAGATCTCATTTTATTTTTATACAACTGGTCATCCTTTAATAGCTTTGTGAGATCGTAGTCATAGGATATTTTCTTGGATTGAGCACAACCATTGGATCACCCTTGATACTTTGTATGTCCTTGATTAAATTATGATCGTTAGATTTTTGTGGGTTAGGCGCTGCCATCAAATCATGATGTAGTTGAATCCTTTTTAATGGGTGCTTTTTCTAATAAAGTGCTATCGTTAGATCTTTCTCGATTACGTGCAACCATCAAATATCTTTTTATTTTGATTTGGATGGGATCATTTTATCGGTTTACTACTTTATGATGCATGCTGCCATTGGATTATCCCTGGTGGAAGCACATTTATTGATATTCCTCAGATATGCATAGGCTTTAATCATGAGCATGATTACTGTTTTCAAACTAACCTTGGTGATTTGCGATGAAGCACATTTATCGAATTTATTCTTGATCAAGCGCCACAGTGGATGTTCTATAACCTGCAAGTTAGGTAACCAAAAAGTGCATGCTACTAATTTTTCTTAATATTGATTAAGCGAAAGGAGAATGATTAGTAATGTGTTAGGAGGACCCTCGCTAAAAATGATTAATCTGACTAATCAAGTGTTGACTCAGTATTACCGCTCAATTTACGTTTGTTTATTTGAAGCAAGTGCTACCATCAGATTATCTTATGAAAGAGCACGCTCATTGATCTCTTTCCATTCTATGTGTAATTTAATCATAACCTTATAATAATATCTTGGTGGTTTTTGACAAATGTACATCTGTTGGATCAATTCTCGATCAAGCATGGCTGTTGGTTCTTCCACGACCATTGTACTTAGGCTTTTGCATTGTTAGACCATAGTGTTTTATTAGATTGAGGGCATCCATCCAATTTCTCCTTGATGAAGCATTGCCTTTAGATTTTTTGTAACCTACAAGCTTGATAACCAAAAGGGTGCATTATTTTATTTCAATAATCTTTGATTAAGCCAAAATGGGGGAATTAGTAATGCGTTAGACCCTTGTTAATATTTTTTATCATTTTAATTAATATTTTTGGCCTTTATCCCTTTTAATGAATCTTTTATGAGAGCACAATCGTTCGATCAAGCCTCAATCAAGTGCTACCATTAGTTTTAACTGATTAGCTTGATGTTTAATCTAAAGGGGGTGAAAACCCTCAAATATTTGATTAATTATCATTTGAAACCTTAGGTATTAATTCATTTGACCACAACATTTTAAAGAGTTGATTAATCAAAGTGAGTGCTTCCCCTGGGTCTGATTCAGATTCTAAATTTGAAAGAGCACACAAGGTGCTCATGACACATAATTCATCTTTCTAGATAGATGCTGTATGGTATATTGATTTAGGAGCTAGTAAACACATGATCGAAGACAAATCATGGTTTGAATATTTTGAGGAAAAAAAGATAAACCAGTCACAATTACTGACAATCAAGTCTACTAGGTGAAAGGTGAAAGGGATGTTTCTATCTCTCTTTTAGATGGTAAATATCAGATCGATAAGGTTCTCTATGTCCCTGGATTAGCCAATAATCTGCTATCTGTTCCACAAATGTTGGATAGAAATATGGATGTTGTGTTCCGAGTTGTGAAAGGCAAGAAGAGATGTTTCATAACACATAAAGGTAAACATGGTGCAACCGTATCCTACAAGCATGGATTGTTCATTCTAGATTCTCTTTCAACACCTCATGTTGCTCTGGCTACAACTAAAAAGGAGGCCACTTCTCTCTGGCATAGACATTATGGGCATCTCAATTCAGGATATTTGCTTGAATTGCATAAATATGAGACGACAAGAGGACTTCCTCACATATCCCATGTCTTACCAGTTTGCTCAAATTTCTTAGTAGGGAAGCAACATCGAGTACCTTTTGAAGCTAGCTCTTCCATATCTAAGAAACCTTTAGAGTTGGTACACACTGATCTGTGTGGTCCTTTGTGGGGATGCCAAGGGGCAAGGGGCCCTTTGGCAACCTTTCCCAACTTTTGCCGTCGCGCCTGTACGGGGTTTCCAGGGGCCTTGGCAGGCTTTGCCACCGGCCCTTTGCGGGGTTGCCAGGGGCCCTTGGCAACCTTTGCCAAGGGCCCCTATGCCAACCAATTATGTCATAAATAAGTATTTTCAATTGTTTGTTTATGATTACTCATGGAAGATGTGGGTTTTCTTTCTTCAATTGAAATCAGAATATTTTTCCTCCTTTCAACAATTCAAGAATTTTTTTGATAAAGAGTTGGGATGTTTCATAAAAACCCTCCACTCAGATAGAGGGGGGGAATACACCTCTGAAGTTTTTTCATAATTTTTGAAAGAACATGGGATTAAGAGACAACTAACTACATCATATACACCTCAGAAGAATGGTGTTACAGAGAGGAGAAATAATTCCATTATGGAAATGGTTTGATGTATGCTAAATGGAGCACATATTGAGGATCAGTATTGGGTAGAAGTAGTGAACACAACATCTTATCTCCTAAATAGAGCACCCACCAGAGCTCTACAAGGAAAAACACCATAAGAAGCATGGAGTGGTAAGAAACCTTTCATTTCTCATCTGAGGGTTTTTGGATGTAAGGCATTCATGCACATTCCAAAAGAGAAAATAAAGAAGTTAGATGAGAAGACTTTACAATGTATTTTTCTTGGTTATGATGAGTTTTCAAAGGGATATCGCTTGATAGATCCTATAACCAAGAAAACACATATAAGTAGAGATGTAGTATTTTATGAAGCTTCCACATCAGATATCACATCTACAAATGTATACCTTGAAGAAGAAGAACCTAAGAAAGAAAGCTCATATCCAAAGAAGAAGGTTCCAAAATGGTATACTAGTACAATGAGAGATTCTAAACTGAATACACTTCCAGATCTAACTCAAGATCGACCATGCACTCAGAGTATGACACAACAAAGAAGAGTAGAGGCATCATATTTAGAGGTTGATGAGCTTTTCCAATAGTTTGATGATCTATCTGTAGATGCAGAGGAAGAAATAGACACATAAATGGATAATGAACATGTTTATATGATAGCTTTGGATGAAAATGAGCCTGTAACAGTTTAGGATGCACTTAGTGAGCCTCAGTGGAAGCACTACCCTTAGATCTGTGGAAGGTGCTTGATTCTTAATGTAAGGGAGCACATACCCTCACAATTATGTTTAAGACATTTATTTCAAACCTTAGGTTTTGGACTTTAGACCATAATGTTTCATCATTAGGCTTCAAATTATCTTCTTTTAATACTTTAGGACTGAGGGGTTTATTCATTAGGCTTAGGTCTGATTATTATAATTGTCATGACCTTTACTTTAAAGCATTGGGTATTTTATGATTTTACCATGGTATTGGAAGATTATATAATTTGACCTTAATGTTTTTCAAATGATAACATAACGGTCATAGGATCAATCAAAAAGAGAAACGACTAAGTTTGATTTTAAATTTTCAAATAAAAGGAATCAACTTCTCAGATGAAAATACAATAGAGGATAGCAACTTTTGCTTATTATATTGAAACCAAAAATTTAAAAATTGGGGGTTTCAGATGTTGAGTCAATTTTAGCTCCAACAGATAGATATTGTATAATTGTTAGTAATATCAATTACACGATTGCATCGAAAGTATCGTAAACATTATAAAACATCAATCCATCAGCAAATTCAAAATGTTTTCAATCACTCAACCATTCTTAGTTTTTTGAACAACCTCAATTCAAAGTAAAAAAATCTTTAGAAGCAACAAATTACTCTTGGTCAATCAAATTTCCTCATGGGCCACACACATTAACACACATTTAAAATATTGGGAATAAAAAAGTCAGAAGTAGTTATTTCCATAAGTGAAAGGTTCCCTTGTTCATCCAATTATGCGCATGGTCTAGAATTCTATAGATTTGACAAAAGGATAAGCTCCACCTTCATCCCCCCCCCAAAAAAAAAGAGAAAATCCCTTGCTCTTCATAAAAGCGAGCAAGTATCCCAAAAAGCATTTAAAAAAAAAACCCTTACTCTTCTAAAAAATGAGCAAGTATCCTGAAAAAATGCTTCAAAGAAATAAAATTCCCCTTGCTCTTCCTCAAAATGAGCAAATGAAAGCAAATAAAATCAAATTGCTCCATCACAAAAATGAGCAATCACCAAAATATAATGAAATAAAATAAGGGAAAGGATCTTGAATCCCTGGAACTCTTAGTGTCTCGAAAACCATGGGATGATCCTCATTACAACAATGGGTTGAATGAATCCTGCCTGGCAATGGGGTATCCTTACACATGGTGCCATGTATATCACATTAGTGACCTTATTTTTTACAAACCTATGACCACTCTCGGATGAGCTAGCTTATTGATATGAGTTCAATTGATCAGTTTGACCTAACTCATAATGGGAACAAAAAATCATGGCACACACAGTTGGTCCTTGAGAAATTTAAAACCACTAGGACAACCTTTGCATAATGAAGATCTGTGAGATACATAAGAGAGTTTGTTTAAAATCACTAGGATGTTTGAGTATTTATAAAAACACCCTAGATCACCACCTCAATCATACCATACCATTTCCATAATCACACGTCATAGTCAAAACCATTCGTATGTCCCCCTGATTAAATAATAAGAATAAAGTCGATTAAGTGAAAATTTTGTAACACACCAAAGCATCATTAGAATAAAAGAATTCATCATCACATCATGTTCATATACATCCATACATAAAATAAAACAAAATTGCATACACAAATGATTCAATAAAATCCATGTATATATATGAATCGCATAAGTACAAAATGCTTACAAGTTATATGCATAATAACAGTAAGGCTCATATACAAAATCGAAAACTATTTGATGCAGGAGCATCCGGTGGCGAAGCTGCAATATTGCATCACCCAAAATGTATTTTTTCTTTAAGTACTAAAACTATCGCGATATCGTGACGCTTTTTGAAGAAGGGCGCCAGTGGGCCAAACTTTCTCGATATCGCGACACTTTTTGATGAAAAGGACCAAAGCGCCAAATGGTCGTGAAATCGTGACGTTTTTGAAAAAGCGCAGTCGGGACGCCAAACTCTCACGAAATCGCGACATTTTTGAGGCAACACAGTCTGGACGCCAAAGGGTCACGAAATCGTGACATTTTTGAAGCAACGTGGTCTGGACGCAAAATGGTCGCGAAATCGTGACATTTTTGGGGCGGAGAGGTCAAGGCGCCAAATGGTCGCAAAATCGTGATAGTTTCGAGGAAAAGCAGCTTGGGCGCCGATTGGTCACGAAATCGCGACAGCTTCGAGGCAAAGTCACTTGAGTGCCAATTGGTCACGAAATCGTGACACTTTTGGGAGGCAAAGACTTGAAAGCACTGAGACATCTTGACGGAAAAGTTCTAAGGCACAAGAATGGTCACGAAATCGTGACACCTTCGAAGGTGAAGCTTAAGGGACGTCACGAAATCGTGACACCTTTCGAGGCAAAGCTTAAAATATGTCACGAAATCACGACACCTTCCAAGGCAGAGCTTAAAAGACGTCGCGAAATCATGACATGTCCGGGGAACAAGACTTGAAGGCATAGCGACATCTTCGGAGAAAATTTCTAAGGAACAAAAATGGTCGCCGTGACACCTTCGGAGGCAAAGCTCAGAGGCTCAAAGATGTCGCGAAATCGCGACACTTCCGGAGGCAAGGTTCTAAAACGTAAAATGGTCGTGAAATCACGACGCTTTCGGGGGCAAGGTTCTAAAGCACAAAGTGGTCATGAAATCGCGACACTTCCAGGCCGAAGACTCGAGGGCGTCAAGTGGTCATGAAATCGTGACACTTCCGGAGTAAGGGCTTAAAGATGCAAGGTGGTCGCGAAATCGCGACACCTTCGGAGGGAAAGTGAACAAGGTGCCAAATGGTCACGAAATCGTGACGCTTTTGGGACCAAGGCACCCAGAGGTAGAATGGTCGTGATATCGCGACCAGAAGGGAGAAAGAGCGCAAAGAGGCAAACACACCACGATATCACGACAGAGCACTCACGACATTTGACCAGCCGGTGATCGCAGAGACCATTGCAAAGACACGTGGCATCAAGTTACAAGTGGCCCGAGGGTATGGAGCGGTTACTGGGACTCTGGCAAGAGGACACGTGGCAACAAATTACAAGCGACTTGGCGCACGCCTATGAATGATGATATGGCAGAAGGATTGACAGGCGACCGCAGCGCACTCCGCCACCCCAGACCATGATAATACGAGGCACCTGGCAGCATCTTGCAGGCGGCTGTAGAACATTCATGTGGGTGGTTAGAGGGAAGCCCGCACTTAGTGTAATGATGGGAATGAAGTTGGGGCCGAGGATAAAAAGGCCGCGCATGCATTGTATTCGAGACTTGGCCATTTTTATTGTAATAGTTGTATTCCCAAATTAAAAAGACCTCTGTTAATGAAATTTGTGGGAATTTTCCTGTGTGTTGTTTAGCCTTGCATTCTTGCTGTGTGTTGCTTTAGCTCTATATCAAGTGGTATCAGAGCAGGTTGGTCCTGAGTGTGTAGACCGATCGCCAATAGTGAGGTAGTTTGCACCAGGACTGTGGTTGTGGGGTTATGAAGAAGAAGTAGGATGCCTCTGCGTAGAGATCGTGGTGGTATGAGGCACAGGCGAGCAAGAAGGGAGGAGGTCGATCTGAGAGCCCTGCAGAGGCAAGTCGAGGCCTTGCAAGAGGAAATTAGAAGAGGAGTCGAGCCGAGAAGGGAGGAACCCAGCAAAGATGAAGTGTGGGAAGAAGAGGTTCCATCCGATGAGGAAGAGGCCTTAGATCCAGCAGAGGCTAGGCTGTATAGGGCCATCTCCCAGATCGGGAATAAGCTAAAATTTGACGTTTCCACTTACTCCAGGAACCTTAACCCTGAGGAGTTGATAGACTGGATCAACGACATGGAGGAGTATTTTGAGTACGAAGAGATCTCAGATCCAAATCAGATCAGGTTCGAGAAAACCAAGCTGAAGGGACATGCCAGCATCTGGTGGAAAGGAGTGCAATTGGAAAGAAATAGGAGGGGAAAGGAAAGGATCACCAGGTGGGATAGGATGGTAGAGAAACTAAAGAGGTAGTTCATCCCTACAGACTATGAGCTGGATTTGTTAAGAAAGATGCAGAGTCTTCGATAGGCTAGTAAGACTGTCAAGGAGTATACAGAAGAGTTCTATCAAATATCAATCAGAACCGGCCATTCGAAGGTGAATAAGGAGAAGGTGGCATGTTACATCAATGGGTTGTGAACCAGCATTCAAGAAGAGTTGGGGCTGGTTAGAATGAGCACGATGGAGGATGCATATCAGTTTGCATTAAAAGTGGAGGAGAAACTGAATAAGAGGTTTGATGGTAAGTAGAGAGGGAAGGACAGGGGTGGAAGAGCTGGTGGAAGAGGCAGTGGTGGAAGGTACAGAGATGTGGGGAAAACTGGTGAAGCTAGCAGTAGCCAAAAATAGAAAGAAGAGAAGGAGGAGAATGATCAATGCCCACGCAATCAAAACAACAACTACCCGAGAGGAAGAGGTAGGTCTGGCAAGGGTTAGGAAGAGGTGTCTTTCAAGGAACCTGCTTCAACTACGAGGAAGAAGGACACAGGGCATACAACTACCTGCAACATCAAGAGAGGCCAAATCGAAGACCTGAGGGTCAGGCCCGAGCTGCTGTAGCAGACGAAGGTGTAGAGTCTGAGCACTCAAAGGAGGCAGAAAGAGGGGAAGCAATGATCATCAGAAGAGTCTTGTTAAATGAAGAGGAAAAGACAAACCAGAGGAACAGCCTGTTTTGAACAAGATGCAAGTGCGCAGGCAAGGTCTGTAACATTATCATAGACAATGGAAGCACTGAAAATTTGGTTTATGAGGAAATGGTTGCCAAGCTGTGGTTGGAAAGGAGAAAACACCCGCACCCTTATCGGATTGCATGGCTGCAAAAGGACCATCGGGCACTAGTAAGTGAACAATGCCTGGTGAAGTTCAATATTGGAACTTATCGAGATGAGGTTTTATGTGACATATTGCCTATGGATGCATGTCACCTGCTGCTTGGGAGACCATGGCAGTTTCACCAAAGTGCTGTCCATGATGGTCGAGCCAACACATATTCTCTATCAAAGAATGGAGTTCGCCACAAGTTAAAACCCCTGAAGGAGGTGGATGAGAAAGTATGCAGCAGTGCACGAGTCTGTTTAGTTGATGGCAGAAGATTCTTGGAAGGCCTGAAGCCGGATCATATGTGCTATGCTTTAATCCCCAGGGTTAGGGAAGAAGGATGCAAGGAAATTCCAGTGGAAGTCATGGGACTGTTAGAGGAATTACCTGATATCATTTCTGATAATGTTCCTAAAGGTTTACCACCTATTAGGAAGATCAGTCACCACATAGATTTGGTTCCTAGGTCGAGTTTGCTAAACAAGGCTGCACATCGAATGACGCCTATGGAAACTGAAGAGTTGAATCGACAAGTTCAGGATCTGTTGAAGAAAGGCCTGATTAGGGAGAGTCTTAGTCCATGTGCAGTACCAGTAGTACTAGCACCCAAGAAGGATAGAGAATGGAGGATGTGCACAGACTCTCAGGCAATTAACAATATCACCATCAAATACAGATTCCCACTGTAAAGGATGGATGATATCATGGACTGCTTAAGTGGAGCTGAATACTTCACAAATATCGACTTTAAAAGTGGTTACCATCAGATCCGCATTAGAGAAGGGGACGAGTGGAAGACAACTTTTAAAATAAGAGAGGGGCTGTATGAGTGGTTTGTTATGCCATTTGGGCTAACCAATGCATCGAGTACCTTCATGCGGTTAATGAATGAAGTTATGAAGGAATTCTTGGGAAAATTTGTTATTGTTTACCTGGATGATATACTAATTTTTAGCAGAACATTGGGAGAGCACCTGATGCACATCAGGAAGGTTTTTGAGAAGCTGCGGGAGGAGCAGTTACTGATCAATCTGAAGAAGTGCAACTTCGTGAAGGAGCTGGTATACCTGGGATTTGTTGTATCAGCAAATGGTCTCAAAATGGACCCCAAAAAGGTGAGGGCTATCTAGAATGGCCTGTCCCAAGAAGTGTGACCGAGGTTAGATCATTTCATGGTCTGTCCAGTTTCTACAGAAAATTCATTAGAAACTTCAATAGTATTTGCGCATCTCTTACGAAGACAATGAAGGGGAACAAGAAGGAATTCCAGTGGACAGTTGGAGCAAACAAAAGCTTTGCTATGCTAAAGAAGAAGGTCACTGAGCAACCCGTCTTAGCACTTCTAGATTTCAATAAAGTGTTTCAGGTAGACTGCGATGCGAGTGGCAGTGCCATAGGAGCTGTATTGAGCCAAGAGGGTAGGCCTGTTGCGTATTTCAGTGAAAAGCTCAATGATGCCAAGAGGAAGTATTCGGTATATGATCAGGAGTTCTATGCCATAGTCCAAGAACTCAAGAAATGGAGGCACTATTTGTTGCCAAAAGAATTTGTTCTTTATACTGACCACCAGGCACTGCAGTATATTAACAGTCAAGGAAAATTGAATCAGAGGCACCTAAAATGGGTAGAGTTCCTGTAGAGCTACACCTTTGTACTGAAGCATCAGAGCAGAAGATCCAATAGGGTGGCAGATGCATTGAGTAGGAGGCAATGTCTGATGATAGAAATGAAAGTGGAGGTTGTAGGGTTTGCTGAGCTCAAGAACTTATACCCTGCAGACCTCAATTTTATAGAAGCTTGGAAATCCTGCACTGCGCCTGTTACGTTGGATAGGACTAAGTGGTTGAATTACCTGGTTCAAGAGGGAATGCTGTTTAGAGGGAACCAGTTATGCATCCCGAGGAGCTCAATGAGAGAGAATCTCATCAAAGAAAAGCACAGTGGGGGTCTAGCTGGACATTTTGGTCGTGACAAAACCATCTCACTTGTTAGTGAAAACTATTATTGGCCGCAATTGCAACAGGATGTGGCAAAGTTTGTGCAGAGTTGCAGGATATGCCAGATGGCAAAAGGTGTGAGGCAGCCTACTGGTTTATATCAACCGCTACCTATACCCGAAAGGCCGTGGGAAGATATTAGTATGGATTTTGTTCTTGGTTTGCCCAGGACGCAGAGGGGACACGATTCCATATTTGTGGTAGTGGATAGATTTTCAAAAATGGCTCACTTTATCCCATGTCAGAAGACTAGCGATGCGGTCCATGTAGCTGGTTTGTTCTTTAAGGAAGTGGTATGCCTCCATGGGCTACCAAGAAGCATTGTGTCGGACAGGGATACCAAGTTTGTAGGTTATTTTTGGAAGACCCTGTGGAAGAAGCTAAAGACGGAGTTAAAGTTCAGTTTTGCCTACCACCCCAAAACAGATGGCCAAATAGAGGTGGTTAATAGGAGTTTGGGCAACCTACTGTGATGCTTGGTAGGGGACAAGCCCAAGGGATGAGATCTAGTTCTGTCGCAAGCTGAGTTCGCATATAACAACTCGATCAATAGGAGTACAAATAAATCGCCATTCTAGATCATCTATGGGAGCAGCCCAAGAAACGCTTTAGAGTTGAGAAGGTTAGATACGAGGGAGAAATGTAGTGCTGAGGCAGAAGACTTTGTCGAAAACCTGAAGGGAGTGCATGAGGAAGTGACAAAGCACATTGCCAAGATGAATGCACAGTACAAGACAAGGGCAAATAAAAAATGTAGAGCTAAAGAGTTCAAAGTTGGAGATTCTATCATGGTCCATATAAGGAAGGAGCGGTTTCCTGCCAAGACCTATAACAAACTAAAAATCAAGAAATTTGGACCATGCAATATCATTGGCAAATGGGATTCAGGTAATGCCTACGAGGTGGAGTTACCAAGCGAACTTAACATCTCCCCCATGTTTAACATCTCAGATTTGGTCGAGTATCATGAAGGAGAAAGTAGTGAGATACCCAGTCCATATTTGTGGAGCATTCCAGCAGTAATTCCAGTTGCGGATGAGATAGAAGAAGTTCTAGATACGCGCGAGGGCTGAAGTACTCGGAACAACAGTTACTCTGAGTATCTAGTCAAATGGAAGGGCAGACCCATGGAAGATGTGACTTGGTTATCAAAGGCAGAGGTTGATCTCTTGGGTCTACCTCGATCAAATCAGAAGTGAAGGTCACTTCTCAAACCCACCCCTGGTGTCTGATGCAGGAGCATCCGGTGGCAAAGCTGCAATCTTGCATCACCCAAAATGTATTTTTTTCTTTAAGTACTAAAACTGTCATGATATCGCGATGATTTTTGAAGAAGGATGCCAGCGGGCCAAACTGTCGTGATATTGTGACACTTTTTGATGAAAAGGACCAAAGCACCAAATGGTCACGAAATCGTGACGTTTTTGAAAAAGCGCAGTCGGGACGCCAAACTGTCGTGAAATCGTGACATTTTTGAGGCAACACAGTATGGACGCCAAAGGGTCACGAAATCATGACATTTTTGAAGCAACATGGTCTGGATGCAAAATGGTCACGAAATCGTGACATTTTCGGGGCTGAGAGGTCAAGGCGCCAAATGGTCACGAAATCGTGATAGTTCTGGGGAAAAGCAGATTGGGTGCCGATTGGTCGCAAAATCATGACAGCTCCGAGGCAAAGTCACTTGAGTGCCAATTGGTCATGAAATCATGACACTTTCGGGAGGCAAAGACTTGAAAGCACTAAGACATCTTAGAAGAAAAGTTCTAAGGCACAAGAATGGTCACGAAATCGTGACACCTTCGAAGGTGAAGCTTAAGGGACGTCACAAAATCGTGACACCTTTCGAGGCGAAGCTTAAAAGACATCGCAAAATCATGACACCTTCCAAGGCAGAGCTTAAAAGACGTCGCGAAATCGTGACACGTCCGGGGAACAAGACTTGAAGGCATAGCGACATCTTCGGAGAAAAGTTCTAAGGAACAAAAATGGTCACGAAATCACGACACCTTCGGAGGCAAAGCTCTGAGGCTCAAAGACATCGTGAAATCACGACACTTCTAGAGGCAAGGTTCTAAAACGCAAAATGGTCACGAAATCGCGACGCTTTCAGGGGCAAGGTTATAAAGTGCAAAGTGGTCGCAAAATCATGACACTTTCAGGCTGAAGACTCGAGGGTGTCAAGTGGTCGCGAAATCATGACACTTTCAGAATAAGGGCTTAAAGACGCAAGGTGGTCACAAAATCGTGACACCTTCGGAGGGAAAGTGAACAAGGTGACAAATGGTCGCGAAATCGTGATGCTTTTGGGACCAAGGCACCCAGAGGTAGAATGGTCACGATATCACGACCAGAAGGGAGAAAGAGCGCAAAGAGGCAAAGACACTGCAATATTGTGATAGAGCACTCACGACGTTTGACCAACCGATGACCATAGAGACCATTGCAAGGACATGTGGCGTCAAGTTACAGGTGGCCCGGGGGTATGGAGCAGTTACTGGGACTCTGGCAAGAGGACACATGGCAAAAAATTACAAGCGAGTTGGCACACTCCTATGAATGATGATATCGTAGAAGGATTGACAGGCGGCCGCAGCGCACTCCGCCACCCCAGACCATGATAATACGATGCACCTGGCAGCATCTTGCAGGCGGCTGCAGAACATTCGTGTGGGTGGTTAGAGGGAAGCCCACACTTAGTGTAATGATGGGAATGAAGTTGGGGCCGAGGATAAAAATTCCACGCATGCATTGTATTCGGGGCTTGGCCATTTCGAATGTAATAGTTGTATTCCCGAATTAAAAAGACCTCTATTAATGAAATTTGTGGGAATTTTCCTGTGTTGTTTAGCCTTGCATTCTTGCTGTGTGTTGCTTTAGCTCTATATCACTATCAAAAGAGGTAATAACACGCTACTAGCTAGTGCCCCCATGACCCCTACTAGGCCCTTGAGATGATTTTTGAGAAGCATGTGAGCCATACGGCCTATGAGATTGTGAACTATACCTAGACTCAGTCCACATACTGGAACCTAAAACTAATGATGAAGGAGGAATAGGTAGAGGAATTTGATGCTGATCTAAAATATTCTCCAACATAAAAATGTAAGTAGTATGCCTATGAATAGTCCTCAAGTCCATCGTCTGACGTGTTGCTCAATGAGATGACTCTATCCTGAGAGCTGTAATAGTAGCAACATCATAACCCTTGCTCGACCTAGCCCGTAGCCCATCCACCTCACCCTACAACCGAGTCACCTCACCTTGGAGCCTTGTGATATTTGCATATTAAGCCATGATAATAGTGGTAGCATTGTTTCCACTCAATCTTCCATGCAACCCATCCACCTCACCTTGAAGATGGGTCACCTCACCTTTCAGCATTATCACCTCCTCATCTAAGTTATCCTACTCTACTTGTAGTATCCCCAATTCCTTTGTGTGGTGAGCAAGAGCATCCTATATTTTATCCCTACCATCATCATCGATATCTATATCATCACCCACATCCACATCATGGTATTTATTACCTCCATCTCTATCAACTCCAATGTCAACATATTTTGATTATGTACCCATATCAGACTACCTCCTACCTCTATTGCTCTAATGATGCTTCGATCGCCTAGCTACCTGGTCACTAGTATCAATCTCATTCCCACTAATTGCATCATCCACTACTTGGCTAGGCCTCCATAGAGGTTGTGCTACAAACTAAGATTCATAGTCTGTAGTCATCCCTGCATCATCTTTATCTAGAACATCCACTACTACATCATCTGCTATATCATCCACTATATAAAAGTTTGGAGTCAAGGGGAGACTAAGATCATCTCCTCATCGTTAATACATCATGGGAGTATCTAAGACTCCCTAGACCATGCCAAACTATCTCATCAGTCATGAGAACTAGATGTACTCCATCTCTTGCCCATGGATCCCTACCATCCACCTACCTCATCTCATTAGATAAAGTTATGTAGCATCACCATCCCATGTCAAACCTCTCCAAGGTCACCAATAGATGTCATCACACATTAAACCACTCAAGCTATCCTGGTATATCTCCATGATGTAAGGAGGGTGAGTAGGAGAAGACTCCTCACTAACCCACCAACGAAGAGCACAAGGAAGTGAACCATCATAGGCATAGGGTTACCCCTCTGGGTGACCAACTTTGATGTGATCCCATATCCAAATCTAGAGCACCAAATTGCAACCAAGGCCCTTTCGCTCCCATATCTTAACCTCATACAACTCTGAATACAACTGATACAAGAGAACGAAAGCCCATGCATAAATCTGAGGCTCTAATATTAGTTGTAGTACAATAGATACTTAGTTCCAAGGGAACCTTAAGCCCATACTATTAGGCAACAACATGTTGCCTAGTATATACATCATGAATGTCAAAATTGCACCTAGATTCTTACCCTTGTAGAGATCAAGATAAGGAATACCATCCTTTTTGTAATAAACATCCCAATCATCTCCATAAATTGGCTTAAGGGCAGCCTACATATTGTGGCCCACCCTCACAGGTAGACCTTCAACAAGAACATGGAAGATGCGATAAAAATCCTTCAAGGTGATAGTTAGCTCCCGTGTCGAAAGTTAAAATGAACCCCTATCAAGGTCCCATATCTTCACCAGTGCAAATAAGAGCTCCTCATCAACTCACACAATCTATACTCGTCTATAGCCCTCCAAACTCATAGCCTAAAAAAACTTCTAATTATCATTTGTGAGAGCTTTTTGCACTTTGGATATGGTGTAGGGCCATCGGTGTCTAGCAGTAATGAATTTCACCTGAAAGCACAAACAAAGTTCACATTAGTGCATATTAAAAAAAACAAGAAAAACATAAAAACATTGCATATCATCCTAGCATACATTGCATTTCAAAAATAAGAAAATAAAAAAAAAATATTGCACATCATTTCAAAAACAAGAAAACATAAAAAAATGCACATTTTGCATACATTGCATTTCAAAAAAAACTTTCAACCTTCCCAATTCACGCATTAAAAAAAAACTAAAATTTTGCCAGCCCCTCTTAGTGGTTGCAAAAACAAAAAAATAAAATTAAAAACAAACAAAATTTTTGCTAGCCCCTCTTAGTGCTTGCAAAATAAAAAAATTAAAAAAACAAACAAAAGTTTGACAACCCCTCTTAGTGGATGCAAACTAAATAAAAAATAGAAAAAAAAACAAAAAAATTTGCCAGCCCCTCTTAGTGGTCGTAAAATTAAAAAACAAAACAAATTTTTTTTGCCAGCCCCTCTTAGTGGTTGTTTAAAAAAAAATAAACAACAAAAAAAAAGAACATAAGCAACAAAAACACTAAAAACCTAAACTAAGATTTTAGGACACATACCTTAGCATAGCGGACTTTGGATTCCACTCTAACCAAGACTCCAACACCCGTAGCCACTCCACTTGCCTCACCCACATCCATCCTCAATCACTCTTCTTAAATCACTAGTCAATGTTGTAATGCAATAATGAAATGAAAACGACCCCCCTCCCCTTTATATAGCCACCTTTTTGCGGATCCACAATTTTTAGAGTGCAAGAAAATGCACACTCATGATTTACAATGCAAAACACGGTTGCACGGTTAAAGAGGGAAAAAATTTCATATGCATGATTTAAAAAAAGGGTAAATCCTAACCAAAACATATCATCCATCTTCACAAAGCATCATAATCATCATCATAACCAAATCAATTAGTGAATCTCGTATCTTGTGAATTACCCTATAAACCTGGCGGTTGCAACGACTAGACATCCATGCAATCTAGTAGGATGGATAAATCACCATAAGGACACTCACCATCAAATTAGAATAGCATTAATCAGCTAGGTCCCTCAATATTTGAGCTTGGCTATGTTTAAACTAGATTTACACAAGGTTATTCTTCTACCCTTTTCGTTGGATCAAAAGCGAAAAACATCAAAACAAATTTGGTAATAATTGAAAATCACTCGAGCATCGAATTTCTAGAATTATTGGTTCCTTGAACCCATCATTTGGAAGGAATTGCTAAATTCACAAGGGAACTAGAACTCCAAATGTGGTTGACGGTTTTACCACAACATATGCCACAAACAAACCAAAGGTAAATTTACAAAAACACAATCAATCCCAAACTTGGGATATCAAGTTGATTTAATGTCATATATTTTCATATATCACATTCACATCATTCAATCATCCACCTCCTTTCATCATCCACATTTGGTCAATTGGCTCATGGGTTTCATCCTTTACCCATTCGCCAATGGACGGGGTAAGCAAACAAATAAAAATAGCATCAAAATTTTCAAAAATTTGCCATTCTTGAGCTTCGAGAAGAGTTGAGTCCATCCATCCAACAAAGATAGGTGTTATTGGTTTTTGCACCGCATCGTGTTTCACACAACATGGTACAAAAAGGGGCATCTATAAACACCAAAAATTGGTCATCCATGAAGTCATCATTTTCCACCCCACATCAAATCTTGCATAATAAGATTATATGTCTAAGTTTAGACTTAGGTATATAAATCCTGCACATTATTCTATTTTCTAGATTTATTAATTCTGGAAAATTAGCCTACGATACCCTGCTTGCCCACTAGACATGTTACCTAGCCACCTCGCTACACCACCTTGCCACATCTCATACACCCTTGTACCCTTTGTCCCTTAACATGGGGTAACCCTCCACATATCACTCCACTTACATCCACCTCACTCTAATTAAATGAGACAACATAGGTGACTCACTCTAAGTGCCCCCTCCATTTGGTAGCCCTAGATTACGACTTAGTAATCCTGGCTTGCCACCTTTTATTTCCATCCAAAACCCTAAGGGGTCTATAAAGGCACCTTCACCCCATACACCAAAGGATATTGAACATTTATATCGTCAAGCTATCAAAATAGGACCAGAGCTTTGCACACATTCTAAGGAGAGGAGAGATCCAAAGCCTAGAGGCCCCATTTCACAATAATCTTGCATTCAGTTTGCATTGCCCATATGCAGTTTTACAATCGAAAACCTCATCTATGTAGTTTGCCCATCGTCCGTGTGCAATTTAGCAGTATTCATCGCATGTTTATGATTTTTCAATGCTGAAAGAAAGCATATCATGCTAATCAGTAAGTCAATTTCTTAGAAAGGCATTCTATTTTATGTTCTCTATTTTTTGCATTTACTATTTTATTTGAGGGTTTTTCTATTGCATGCTTTATATCTTTGTATACAGGTGCTACTAAACCTCATTTTCTTTTTCATGTGTGTGCAAGGAGTAGCTATATTGGAACGATTTTGAAGCTGGAGTGGTCCCTATATTAGATAGCAGAAGCCCACTCACCCCTCTAGAGCTATAGTGAAAGAAGAAAGAACACCAGTTGATCTATTTGAAGTGCCACCATTGTTCATTTGGGCAGTTGTATTGTATAATACCATTGTAAAATTTCACCCAATACAATTGGGGCAATTCAAAGCATACTTGGGAGATTCAGGCTCCCCTATTTTAATACAAAATATATATTCATTCTATTGTAAGTGTTCATTTGTGTCTATTTTTTTTGGTGTTATTATTTTGCTACATAAACTTATCATGAGCCATTGGTTTGGCTAAATTTACATCCCATCTAAGTACAAGATCACCTTTGAAAAATTCTTTTGATTTAGATTTCTTATCAAACCATTGCTTGACCAAACTTTGATGTTGGGTTATATTATCAAACACATTTTCTCACTCCTCTTCTAGTTACATTAGTTGCACTAGTATTTTTTCAATTGGAGGGAACTCTTCATCATCTATTTGTTGTAGAAACTTCAATGCCGAAAGTTCAAGATTAATAGGAAGGATAGCCTCTTTTCAATATATTAGAGAGTAAGGGGATGTCCATAAAGATTTCTTTGGAGTTATCTATCTACCCATAAAACTTTATTTAGCAAAAGGTACCAACTTCTAGAATTCTGCTCAATGTTTCTTTTAATAATTCTCAATAAATTCTTATTTGAAGATTTAGCTAAGTCGTTGCCTTGTGGATAGTAATTTGAGGTTGCATTCTAATATATCCTGTTTCTTCTAGCAAATTCTATTATTTTAGCACCTATGAAAGAAGAGCCATTGTTTGAGATAATAGTGGCTAGGACCCCAAATATGGTGATCAATATTTCCAAGAAGTTAATGACTATCTACTGGTCAACCTGCTTAGTTGCTTTAGTCTTAGTCCACTTAGTAAAGTAATTTGTTGCTGTAAGAATATATTTATGACTGATTGATGAATTTGGGTTTATGAAACTGGTAAAATCTAACCCCGACTATTGAAAAGGTTCTTATGCTATTATCAAATTTAAAGGCATGGCACAGTGCTTCTCCTTTCCAAAAAAATCTTTGACACTTGTCACACTTTCTAACCAACTTGAATGCATTTGAGAATATGAAAGGCTAGTAAAATCCTACCGTCAATATTTTAGCTACAATGGTTTGCGTTGAATAGTGACCTCCTGATAATCTAGAGTAAAATTCTTCTAGTAACTCCCTTGCCTTTTCTTGAGGTATGCAACATGACAACGCACCATCAAAAAAATTTGATAGAGTGTTATTGACTAGTGTATATTTTCTAGCCTGCATCTTGTATCTGTGTCTTTGTGGTGCCATAAATCCTTTTGAGAACTTTCTAGAGTTAAATTAATAAGTCAAATGGATGATCCAGGAGTTAGATGACACCTTTGTTTGTGTTGATTCTAGATTATCTACTGGTTCTATAGACATATTGGAATTTGTTACTACTGCTTTCACCAAATATTGATAAAGTGCTCACCCCTTGACCAACTTTGTTGGTAAAATTTCCACATCAATTTTTTGAATATTTGTTGTCCAACTAGCCATTGGGTCACCCCATTCTCCTTGGATTATGAAACTCCTGACATCTGGATCTACCACATATACCATTGTTTTACTTTGTGAGACAAAATGCCTAAATTTATTGAGAGATTTTATAATGGAACATACTTGTATTTCTATGAAATTGTATATTTCTTCATGATCATGCAGAGTTTGGCTAAGAAAAGTGATTGGTCATTCATTACCATCATCCCTCTTTTATGTTAGTACTACCGCATAACTTTATTTTGTTACAAAGGCATATAAAATGAAATCCTTAGAATAATTCGGGTTAATGAGAACTGGGGCCCATGAAATGGCTTCCTTAATATTCCTAAAAGCATATTTTTGGTCATCCATCCATTTGAATTCAACATTCTTCTTTAGAATTTGACTATCTACATAAATTTAGACACAAACTTTCATATAAAGTTGATCTGCCCAAAGAAATACTGAAGTGCCTTCTTGTTCATGGGGATCGACAACTCTAAAATAGCATTGACCCTATCCGAGTCTATGGCAAGCCCTACTTTTGATAAAACATATCCCAATATTTTACCTTCTTGTACTGTAAAGTTTGATTTACTTGGATTTAATGATATTCCAAACTCTCTACACTTCTCAAAGACTTGTTGGAGATGCTCCACATGATCCTGCCTTTTATGAGAAAAGATAATCATGTCATCTAAGTAGATAACAATTAATTTATTGACCAGTTCACCAAACACCAGATCCATTACTCTTTGAAAGGTCACACCAACATTAGATAATCTGAATGGCATCCTTTGATATTCAAATGTTCCCCATTTAGTGGTGAATGTTGTCTTATGCTCTTCATATTTAATCCAAACTTGATTGAATCCAAAAAAGTCATCCAGTAATGAGAACCGTTTTGCTCCTGCCATTGTATGTAATATTTGATCTATATGTGACAAAGGATAGTGATCCTTCAGAGAGACTTTATTTAGGTTGCAAAAATATATGTAGAGCCTAATATCTCCATTTTTATTTCTAATCGAAACTTGGTTAGCTACCCAAGTAGAATGCTTAATGGGATAAATCATTTTGACATTTAAAAATTTCAACATCTCTTATTTCATCAGAGCTTCTATTTTTGGGTTTACTGATCTCTATTTTTATCGAAAAGACTTTGCATCAAGCTCTAATTTAATAATATGTTTTATCACATCCTTATTGTATACTTTGATGTCATCATATGTCCACACAATAATATCATCATCTCTTACACAATTATTGAATCAGGTGGAATTCCTTATTTGAGTAGTCTACCCCTATCTTTAGACCCTTTCCCTTTGATATTTGGACATCCTTATATCCTTTTAATTCAATCTTCATTATGTGACCTTTTGGTTGATCACTGTTATCAAAGAGGATTTCCAAGGTGATTAGTCCTTCTGGAATGTGGTCATTTTTGACCTGGATAACTTATTCCCCTTCTTTATCATATTTAGTTTTGAAGGACCTGTTAGCTAAATAATTCATTTCATGATTTAGAAAATCCATTATCTATTCATAATTTTCAAATACTTACCAGAAGGTGTCCTTATCAGGAATGAAGGGTCTATATACCAATCTAACTGATTTTGCTTTGTGAATGGTATTTGACACTGGACAAAAATTTGCTCCTATGGAAGCCAAAATAACATGTCTATTTTGATCCCTAGGGATCACTTTAATATTCAGTTCTTCAAATGATTCTAATAGGTCCCATACCCTATTCATGTAGGCTTTTACGTAATGTTTCTCGCTAATACATTTTTTCATAATTTGATTAATCAATAATTCAGAATCCCCAGATATTTGGAGTTGCTTGATGCCCAGCTTCTCTACCTTTTTTAGTCCCAAAAAAAGGGCCTCATATTCTTTTGCATTATTAGTTCAACTCTATGTTAATATATATGAGAAAACCTTTTGGACTACTTTAGGATAAATCAAGACTATCCTAGCTCCTACACCATTTTTGCATCTTGCCCCGTAAAAATATAGTTTCCATAATTGATGGGATGGAGACAGAGATTCTTCCTGGGCTTCCAACTTTTTTACTTTTGGTTTTTCAATGGTATAAGTACCAACCTCTATTTCCATTATTGCATTGATTATTTTCATAGAAAATTGATCTTCCATTTGCAGTTCTTTTAAGGCTTCTTCTATGGGATATCTCTCCTCAATAATAGCATTTACTGTGTCTGCTTAATGGTCCACTTTCTCTATCCTTTCTATATGTAAATAAGAGTTTTTCTGAGTGGATTTTCACCCTTCTTCCTTTACATGAGATTTTAATATGAGATTAGTCAAGAGAAATGTATCCCCCAATTTGATAGTGAATTCCCTAGAAAGGCACATCCCAAAGTATGGTTCCAGGTCTACTACCACAATCTCTTGTATAACGGTGATCTAAGGTAATCTATGAAGAACCATAGGCACATCCTTGATGATTCCAAATTTTTTTATTGGGGTGCCATCCAACTGCAACACACTAGGAAAAATTCTAGTGTATTCCATTCCCATGAAAATCACACACTGCTTTAGGTATGACTGTAGTAGCAGCACCTAAATCTATCATACAATTATGCACAACCCATCCTTCCATTTCCAAAGAGAGATAAAATGGTGAAGGACTATTCTTTTTCATCCTCCACAATAAAGCTATTTTGAACTAGATTTTTTTTTGGTTGGACTTTGCTTTGGGCCTTAACTATTTTTAGGGAATCTTGGAGTAGGTCAATCTATTAAGGGATGAGTAATGCATCATACATACTAGCTTTTGAGGGAGTCTTCTTTAATTCTTCCACAATATTGAAGGCAAGGATTTTAGATTGCCTATATTTATATTTTAGAGGGGTTTCAAATTTACTTCTATACTCATGGGTAGCTTCAATCTATTGACACTTCATCAGGGACAAATATTTGAGCTAATCTCTAGCCTCATTTTGAATCTCCATTGCTTTTGATTGAGATTCATTGGTCTTGGAATATTCCTTTTGTTGTTGCAGAGGTTTTTTAAAGGGAACCTTTTGAGGAGCATTACTTTCAGCTTTCTTTTCTCCCGAATCATCAGTAGCAGTTTTCATGGGGTTGATTTCTTTAGGGTTCACTTGTAGCAATATCTTTCCAAATCTCATCAAGATAGAGACTTGTTCTATTTATGGCATCATGAAATTATGTTCATTAGTTCTAACCATATTTATTTATCCCTTTTGAACTCTTTCTACTCTCTCAACAACCATTATTTGCATGTAATTCTAGTGCATCATGCAAGTATTTTCCCCATGAGGATCTTTATAGGTAGAACACCAATAGTCTGTATCAGACAAAGAAGTTGAAGGCTCACTTCTATCATTAATAAAAATTGTATTAGTTCTCTCCGATGGCCTATTAGTGGAAGCAGATTGATATTTTGTCACATATGAGAACCTTTTTGGTTGGAAGTTCCTTTCGGCTTCTCTCCTTTTCATCATAGTAACCTCATTGGATAAAATTTTCATAAAATCCTACAGCTCACCCAAGGTAGTCACTTGTGAATCTAGAGTGGGATATCAGGTACTGTAGGTGGAGCAGGGAGAGACAATAGTACAGGAGTAGCAGGTAGTATTGGTACTACATGTATGTTGGGCCATTGAGAGAAGCCCATGGGAGGTGGTAGTGTTGCATCAGTAGGTACTGGAACAACCAGTTGTGGTTGACTATTAAGAAACTATTGGAGCTAAAATTGACTCAACATCTGAAACCCCAAAATTTGAATTTTTGGTGTCAATATTTTCACCCAATTTGTTGGTATCTATTGCATTCTCATCTATAAGGTTGATTTTTAATATTTGGTCCTCAAAGAACTGTTATAGAAGATTCGTTTTCCATATGTAATAAGGATAAATCCAAGTTAAAGCTATGGCCTTGATTGTTGACTAGAATTGAATACCTTTTAAACATTAAAAATGATTATCAAGGATGTTTGATTATTCATAGGCTTATAAAATTTAAAAGATAAATAAAAAATTCGTTTAAAGAGACCCCCCTTAACCATTAACATTATTTGATTATTAAAAGGGGTTATATGTTCAAATCAAATGAAATATCTACCAAAGAAATCCCCTAAGTCCTTAGATCCATAATAAAATCAATTAAAAACATTCAGGCCTAAGTAAAAATAAATAAACCTAGGGTTGAAATTAATCGTATTTGAAATTGAGGGTTATGCGACCCTTCGGTTAAAAATTGAGCAAAGTTAAAGATCTTATCGACAACAATTGGTACACAACTAGTCCAACGGATGCACTCACTTTAACTTAACCAATATTAAAAAAGTTTAAAACCTAAGCCTTAATGAAGATTTAATCAAGGGTCACGCACCCCTTTCATTTAAAAAAATGAATCCAAGGGTAGCACTCAAACCATTATGATATGACTGACGCGCTCTTACCAAGAGTAACCAAGGTTAACCATAATTTTATGTGCCCCTATGATTTAAAATTTGTGTAGGTTAAAAGAGATCAATGAATGTGCTCAAAGTTGGATAAATTTGATGGTCGTGCATCAATTAAGCTGACCAATCATTAGCTCTAAAAAGTTATGTACCCATCAGTTATAAATCTTATAGGTTAAAAGAGATCGATGACTGTGCTCCTTCTTGATGAGATCTGATGGCTGTGCTTGTAATAATTTGATTGATTGGTTAAAGTCTTATATCTTAGTTGAAGATAGTTGTTTCCCACCTTTGGCAGATCTAACGACAACACCAATTCCCATCAGATCTAACAGTATCACTTTCCCAAAAGTTGTCAAAGATTAACAGAGTGGTCATCAACGAAGTTATGGTCAAACCCAAATCTGACGGTCATGCTCATCTATGCCCAGATCCAACGGTCGTGCTTCATCAAGATCAAACTTTCCCCCTTTGAGATACGAAGTGCACATTTATGGTTGATCCAACGACGGTGCTCCAACCTGCCCAAATCCAACGACAACGCACAATCAAAGTGACCAAAAGATAAGACAGTAAAGGTTATCGGGTAATTAAGAGATCCAAATAAGATCAATGGCTATGCCCATCTCTAGTTAATATGATGGTGATGCTTTTACGAAATGTTCAAAGGTTAATTACGTCAAGTTCTTTTGGTCAGATGATTAATTAAAATATCCAACGGGTGCGTGCATCTGTTATTCGATCTAACGACGAACACATTGAGACATAATTCATTTTTAATTACCTATGTTTTAATGAAATATTATTAACGTTTTAATCACTGATTAATTTTATCAAACATGAATTATGTATGGGCTAGATTCATTGATCAATAATACTACATCGATAAGTATAAGATTTTTAAGCTTAGGGATAAGCGTTTAAATTAGGAGTATTGCTAACCCAAGGTTTTCAAATTTAATCAAGTTAATTTAGCATGTGTTTATATATTTGAACTAACAATTGTGTTGGTTTCAATATCTCAATGGCAGTACTTGAAGAAAACTAGATTCAATGTATACTTTGAACTAACCCTCATAGAGGTTCACGCGATCTAACGAAAGTGCTTCATCTAAAGTAAATCCGATGACATGTGCATCACAAGATGAATTATTTTTATCATCATAGACATAGTCAACAATGACATTGATACCAAAGTACAATCGAAATCTTAGTGACAAAAATACTATAAATTCAGACAATAGCCTAGGAAAGAAGTTTTTAGATGATCAAACTGAATTCAATGGTCTGTATAGTGATAAGGAAAATATAGAAATGCAAGCCTTTATTAATAGCCTACAAGAACAATTGTCTCAGGCAAAATTTGCATAAGTAAAACCTCCCCCAGTCAAGAAAGAGATAGATTATGCAGTCTACCTCTCCAAAATCAGGAGAGAAATATCTCTGAAGATACAACACAGAAAAATAAGATCCTACAAGAAATGAACATAGTAAGGTTTGTTATAATTTTTCATACTGATGCATGGAGGCTCATGGGTAAACAAATCAGAAAACTTCAAAAAAATAAAAAAAATGAAAGAAACCATAGTATGTGGTCTACAATTGAAGATAAACACACCTCCAGGAGAAGAAATAAATAGCACTAAAATAGGGCAGAGTTCAAAAACAAGAAGTCAACTAGAGGATATAGAAGGTATAGAGGGAGAATATTCATTAAGAACTGAGATAACTGGTTAATAAAAATAGTCAAATTAAAAAGTCCTGGCAGAGTATACAATACGAGCAAAAGGAGATGATGGAGTATAGTTGTACTATATCTAAAGGATCAAACTAGATGATGACAAGTGTGAGTCCAAGATCAGGCTAAAAATAACAGATTCAAGAACCTAAAGCTATAAAGACACCAGATGTGGTCAAAATCTGCATCAAGCATTTAGATAGCATTTTTACTAAGAGGTATACTTGAGTTCCCTACTAGTTGTGTTGTTGTATCTCCTTTTGTGTGTCTATTTTATTTGTCATTTCTTATTCTTCCCTTTGCCATGCAGGATTTTGATAGGAAAGTGCTCAAGAAGTTGAGATTATTTACTGTCCTATTGAGCCTGAGATTTAGAAACTATGATGTTACCAGTTTGGAATAAGGATAGTAGGAGAGACCTATTATATTATTTGAATAATTTTTTCTTCATTGTATTGATGTATTTCTTGGAAAAATAGAGTTAAATGGCATTCTGCCAACTCTGCATGTAATTTTTTGTTAAATCAATACAATTATGGGTTTCATCCTTATTAAATCTTTGTCTTGGTACTGTGTGTTACTATGTAATGTGTTACATTATTTGAATTTATTACACATTTTTCTATCATTGAACAACTGTTATGTTTATTATGATATTCAAATGGATATGATAGTGCCAATTCTCTCTCAATCTCATTCTTTCTTTTTCATGTTACAAACGTTGTTAAATTGCTATAACAACCCAATGAATCTAGGCACCGCTCCACATAAGGTATAATAATTGGTTATTTTCATTTGCTTGATCATTTTAAATACATATAGTATAATTCTAAATTTGGAGCGTGTAAACCATGCAAAATCATAAGTTCACCGCTGGGGTTTCCTTACCCATTATGTAGTTTTCCTGTAGCAATAACTATTTTTAATAAGAATGAAGAGGCAGGTTGACCAGAGTCTGTAATAGCTCGTTGGTTTCAAAATATTTCTTGTAGAGTGACAATAGAATCTTATGGATGCAAAAAATGGTTCCAATAATATTTTGGCGCCGTTGCCAGGGATAGATTCTTCACGAGTTTAGACCTGGATTTTATGATATTTATTAATCGAGTGACCAAGTTAAAATAAAGAACCTGCGTCTTGTTTTTGATTTCTTATGTTCTTTATTTTATTTTTCCCGTAGTTTTCATTACTTTTTGAAGTCATTTTATTAGTTTCTTGATTTTCTTGAATTATCCCAAGAACCACACCTTGTGAGACTAAGTGTTAAATATCAAGCAATATTGATAAGCACATCTATTATTTCTGCACTATCGATGCTGGCGACTCTGTATGGACAAACCCAAAAAATAAACATCAAGAAAGAAGGAGCAAAACGTGTTGGCACACTCCAAGAGAAGCGATAAGGAGTTATTCTTGGAATTTGAGAACCCAAAGATATTGTACTCATAATAAAAAAATCTCACTTCTTAAGAGTACTATATACGAGAATAAATCATATTTTAGTAGCAAAAAGTACGTAAAAAAAATAGAATTCAAAATACTGTTGCTACTGATATTACTGTAGATGAATTTTTAAAAGCTACTATAGAAAACACATCAGATTCATCTCAGTCTCGTAGTCCTATAGAGGTAAATAATCCTTCAGATTATATTCAGGCTACCCAACCACAAATCCCTATAGGTTGTGCTACTATGAATTCAAACCCCATTGCACCTACAGTAACAATGGCTCAACAAAATCAAAATAATGTTCATTTATGGAGAACCAATAGGTACAAGCCTTTTATTTTACTTGTAAATTTGAATGCCTTACCTAGTAAAGCCCTTAAATATTTACCTAAATTCCTATGTAACAATGCTGAAACTAGAGAAGAATATATCGAAAGCTTCTTGTGTGCCTTAGATAGATTGAAAATCGAAGAAGAATATGTGGCTCTTAGGCTATTTCGACAAACCTTAGAGAAATATGCTTTAGACTGGTTCAATAGTCTTTCCCCACATTGCATATTAAATTTCCAAGAAATAGAAGAAGTATTTTTAGAAAGGTATGGTAAGGAGAGAAATATATGTTCACTCATAACTAAATTGGCTGCAATGAAAAAAAAAGAAAAATGAATCGATTAATAACTTCAACAAAAGATTCATCAAGGTTAAAAACAAAATCTCTGATAAATTAGCTCTTAGTGATCAACAATACATTTGATTTTATAAGAATGTTTTCTCTATAGAATTCAATGATGAATTAAGAAAAGAACAAGCGAAAACTATTGATGAGTTCCTGAATAAGGTTGTCCACATGGAAAGAAATATGATTAGTAGTAAATTCTCTTTCTATTGCCCTGCCTGTAATTCACTGCATAAGCCTTCTAGTTATGCCATCTATTTAGCTTCGCATCCCAACCTAAGCCTTAAGGAACGACCTAGTAAAGAAGTCAGGACCAATTTAGATTGCAAGGATAAACACTCAAAATCTAAAGGAGATATTGAGGTCTGTCAAAAACAGATAACTTTAATATCCAAAAGAGAGCAACATCATCTTGAAACCACTAATGTCATACTTGATGAAGTCAAATGGGAACCACTTATAGTAGTAGTGGATATTTTTCAAGAAATCCATACCATGGACTTTGAGAGTACACTAGATGAGATGAATATTCCTAATATGGATGAGATGAGAGAACAACATTAAAAAAAAGGATATAGTCCAACAAAATAGTGCAGGCTGACAAAGAAAATTTTGATAATTGGTTAACAACTAAGAATGATGATCAAAAGATGAGGTTATTAATGAAAAATTTGGTGCAAAAAAATACCATAAAATAGAATTGATTAACCATAAGTTTGAAAATATAATTAAATCTAAATAAAATATCAATATTTGTCTTATCAGCCATGAACAAAGAAATTTATTTCTCAGGGAAGAAAATCATCATCAAACTCCTGATGATAGTTTTGATGAAATCCCAAAAGATCAATCAATAATAGTAGAATCTCTACAAAGCCTTTAGATCTATGATTTTGATATATTAGAAATACCAGAACAACATTCAAAGGAAGAAGCATTGTCCAACAAAATTGTACAAGTTGAAAATGAAACAGTAGATGAAAGACCAATAACTGAAGATGATTTATCCAAATATGAAGTCCTCCTTGTGAAGCCCAATACAGAGGAATATCCTGAGATAAAACTGACTAAACACAAGCCTAAAAGTATAGTTAAGTCCAAAAAAGATAAAAGTCAGGGAATCATAGCACAAAAGGAAGATGAATTTTCTAGAAGTTTTAGGCTTATTGATCACTCAGAAACAAGGCTCTTCCAGGTTTTCCAAAGATATATGTTGGATTCAATGAATGAATACTTTTTTTGCAATTAACCACCTAATAATGGAGCTTCATATAAAATCATAGTTGATCTATTGAGTCTTTTCTCTGCAAAGAACTATTCCCCCATTTATGTTAAAAGTGTGAAATTAGTTAGATTAAAACAGGTCAAATTAAATAAAATTGACAAATCCACAGTGCTCATTGGTCTGGAAAATGGTGCTAATTATTTTGCTAACTTCTCCATCACACTCATTAAAAAATCCCCAATCCTAGGTAACATCGCATCAGATACCTCATTTCAGAGTAAAATCCCCAATGCCCAACCCATCATCAGGAGCCCCATAAGAATTGGCCAGTCTAATGGAAGATACATCATGAAAAGAAAAAAGAAAAAAGAATGCATAAAGCTCAACTGCAATTTGTTTTTCTTTGGAAACATCAAGAATTGAGGGTGTAGTGTATCCTAGGCCATTCAGAGAAAAACAAAAGGAATTTGCACTCACTCTACATCCTAAGGTTTTAAATTTGTTTTTGCAAAATAGGAGCATTGACATCCTCTCAGTTTTTCATGATACTTTATTTTTGTCTTGTCACCATCCGTGTCCAGTCGTGGCTATGTTTTTGTTAGTAGAATGTGTTCTTTCTTTGTTTTGTCAGTCACTGTAAAATAGTTTCCTTACTGTTGTGTTATTTTTTTGTGTTGTTTGTATTGTCTTCTCATCTTGTTATAAGATAGCAAAGTATTTCTTACTGTTGGTTCCTCCAAAAATAAATAAGAAGAAAGGAGATTTATTTTAGACTTTGATGATGTTTACATTTTTTTTAAATATGAGTGTTTATGCAAATGGTTATTTGATATGAGATAAAACAAAGTGAAAACAAAGCTAATTGAAACACCATATCAAAGACTCACATTAAAAATGATACTTAAGGTGACTTCAAGGTCCAAAGAACAAAGTTATATTTGAGAGGGTGGTTGAGCTAAAAATCATTACACTCATTTTTTTAGCCAGAAACTAATCCTCAACTCAAGCATACTCTTTGCACAATTTGCTTATATCAAATACTTCTCAAGAGAAAGAAAATAAAAAATAAAGTAAAATGAGTCACTGCCTGAGATATCTTAGAAAACCTCTACCGGGGCTATAGATGCTTGACTGGCAGTAGGGTAAAACTGGATGGGATTATAAGCAACTCTACCGAGGCTATAAATGCTTGACTGGTAGTGGAGCCCTACAAAATGGTGAAAATATTTAAGAGTGAAATCATACATTAGGCTTAATTGTTTTTCTCAGATATGGCAAAGTTCTAAAAGACTTAGAAATCAAAATGAATACACAAACACACACATGGGCCAAAGCATGATGGAACATATAGTTTTGATAAATTTTGTGTAATCATATTCTCTGACTTAGCTAAAACAAGCATGACAATATATCTAAAAATCTCATCTGTTTCTAAAATTTTGACCCTAGTTTTCAAATTTAATAAAAGGAATTACAGTTTTCAATACTCTATTACTTTGATATCCTATTGTGTGTACAATTTTTTTTAGTAAAAAAAAAAATTGTTATGTTTTGTTTTTCAAAGCTTTGCTTATCAGTCTTGATGATTTGAATTTTTGTCCAAAATTGCAAATAAAACCAGGAGATTCTATAATTCTTAAGTGCCTCATGTTTTCATCACATTGTCCTAGTCAGAGCCTATGTTGGAGCTAAAATTGACTCAACATATTAAACCCCTAGATTTGAATTTTTGGTTTCAACATTTTCACACAATTTGTTGGTCTCTATTGCATTCTCTTTTGAAAGGTTGATTTTTAATATTTGGTCCTCAAAGAACTGTTATAGAAGCTTCATTTTCCCTAAGTAATAAGGTTAAATCCATGTTAAATCTATGGCCTTGATCGTTAAATTGAATTGAATACCTTTCAAACATTCAAAATGATTGTTAAGGATGTATGATTATTAAAAGGCTTATAAAATTCGAAAGATAAATCAAATGTTCTTTTAAAGAGATCCCCCTTAACCATTAACATTATCCGATTATTAAAAGGGGTTATATGTTCAAATCAAATGAAATATCCGCCAAAGAAATCCCCTAAGTCCTTAGGTCCATAATAAAATCAATTAAAAACATTCAGGCCTAAGTAAAAAATAAATAAACCTAGGGTCAAAATTAATCGCATTTGAAATTGAGGGTTATGCACCCCCTTTGGTTAAAAATCGAGCAATTTTAAAGATCTTATCGACAACGCTTGGTCCACGACTAATCCAGTGAATGCGTGCACTTTAATTTAACCAATATTTAAAAATTTCAAAACCTAAGCCTTAATGAATATTTAATCATCATGCACCCTTTTCATTTTAAACAATGAGAAGATCTTACAAATCTAAGGGTAGCACTTAAACCATTTTAATTTGATGGATGCATTCTTACCAAGAGTAACCAAGGTTAACCACAATTTTATGTGCCCCTATGATTTAAAATTTTTTCAGGTTAAAAGAGATCAATGGATGCACTCAAAGCTGGATAAATTTGATGGACACGCACCAATCAAGCTGACCAATCATTAGCTTCAAAAATTTATGCACCCATCAGTTATAAATCTTATAGGTTAAAAGATATTGATGACTGTGCTCCTTCCCAATAAGATATGATGGTAGCGCTCACAATAATTTGATTGACTGGTTAAAGGCTCACATCTTAATTGAAGATAGTTGTCCCCCACCTTTGGCAGATCCAACAACAACATCGATCCCCATCAGATTTGACAGTAGCACTTTTCCAAAAGTTGTCAAAGATTAACATAGCGATCATTGATGAAGTTATGGTCAAATCCATATATGACGGTCATGCTCATCTATACCTAGATCCAACGGTCATGCTTCATCAAGATCAAACTTTTCCCTTTGAGATACGAAGTGCGTATTTATGGCTGATCCAACGATGGTGCTCGAACCTGCACAAGTCCAACTATAGCGGACAACCAAAGTGACTAAAATATAAATGGTAAAGGTTGTCAAATAATTAAGAGATCCAAAGAAGATCAATGACTGCACCCATATCCTATTAATCTGACGATGATGCTTTCATGAAATGTTTGAAGGTTAATTACGACAAGTTCTTTTGGTGAGATGATTACTTAAAAGATCCAACGGGTGCATTCATCCATTATTTGATCTAACAACGAACACATGGAGAGATAAGCGATTTTTAATTACCTATGTTTTTAATGAAATATTATTAATGTTTTAATCATCGATTAATTTTATCAAACCTGAATTACGTATGGGTTAAATGCATTGATCAATAATATCGCATCGATAAGTATAAGGTTTTTAAGTTTAGGGATAAGCATTTAAATCAAGAGTATTGCTAACCCAAGGTTTTCAAAGTTAATCAAGTTAATTTAGCATGTGTTTATATATTTGAACTAACAACCATGCAGGTTTCGAGATCTCAACGATAGCGCTTGAAGCAAACTAGATCCAATGTATACTTTGAACTAACCCTCATATAGATTCACACGATCTAACGGAAGTGCTTCGTCCAAAGTAAATCTAATGACATGTGCATCACAAGATGAATTATGTTTATCATCATAGACATAGTCAACAATGAAATTGATACTAAAGTACAATCGAAAGCTCAGTGACAAAAATACTGTAAATTCAGACAATAGCCGAGGAAAGAAGTTTTTAGATGATCAAACTAAATTCCATGGACTGTATAGTGATAAGGAAAATGTAAAAATGCAAGCTTTGATCAATATCCTGCAAGAACAATTGTCTCAGACAAAATTCGCACAAGTACAACCTCCCCCAGTCAAGAAAGAGACAGATTATGTAGTCTGCCTCTCCAAAATCAGGAGAGAAATATCTGTTAACATACAACATAAAAAAATAGGATCCTGCAAGAAATGAATATAGTAAGGTTTGTTATAACCTTTCATATTGATGCATGGAGGCTCATTGAGAAACAAATTAGAGAACTTCAATAGAATGAAAAAATGAAAGCAACCATAGTACGTGGTCTACAACTGAAGATAAACACACCTTCGGGAGAAGAAATAAATAGCACTAAAATAGGGTAGAGTTCAAAATCAAGAAGTCAACTAGAGGATATAGAAGGTACAAAGGGAGAATATTCATAAGGAACTAAAATAACTGGTTAATAAAAATAGTCAAATTAAAAAGTCTTGAAAAAGTATACAATACAAGCAACAGGAGATGATGGAGTGAGTACAACTATACTATATCTAAAAGATCAAACTAGATGATGACAAGTGTGAGGCTAGGATTAGGCTAAAAATAACAAATTCAAGAACCTAGAGCTGTAAAGACACTAGCTGTGGTCAGAATCTGCATCAAGCATTTAGATAGAATTTTTTCTAAGAGGTATACTTGAGTGCCTTGCTTGTTGTGCTATTGTATCTCCTTTTGTGTGTCTATTTTCTTTGTCATTTCTTATTCTTCCCTTTGTCGTGCAAGATTTTTATAGGAAAGTGCTCAAGAAGCTGAGATTATTTCCTATCCTATTGAGCCTGAAATCTAGAAACTTTGTTGTTACCAGATTGGAACAAGGAGAGTAGGAGAGACCTGTTATATTATTTGAATAGAGTTTTTTTCATTGTATTGATGTATTTCTTGGAAAAACAGAGTTAAATGGCATTCTTTCAACTTTGCATTAATTTGTTGTTAAATCAATACAATTTTGAATTTCATTCTTATTAAATCTTTGTCTTGGTACTGTGTGTTACTACGTAATGTGTTACATTATTTGAATGTATTACGTACATTTTTGTCATTGGCCAACTATTATGTTTATTATGATATTCAAATGGATATAATAGTGTCAATTCTCTCTCAATTCTGTTATTTATTTTTCATGTTACAAACATTGTTAAATTGCTATAACAGCCCAATGAATCTAGGCATCGGTCCACATAAGGCATAATAATTGGTTATTTTATTGCTTGGTCATTTTAAATTCATATAGTATAATTCTAAATCTGGAGCTTTTAAACCGTGCAAAAATCACAAGTTCACCATTGGGGTTTCCTTACCCATTCTGTTGTTTTCTTGTAGCGATAGCTATTTTTAATCAGAATGAAGAGGTAGGTTGACCAGAGCCTATAATAACTCATTGGTTTCAAATGATTTCTTGTAGCATAACAATCAAATCCTATGGATGCAAGAAATGGTTCCAATAAAAACTCTGGGAAAATAGGCATCATAGGCTTGGGAGGTAATTTTCCTATAACAATAAGGATTTTTTACGCTTTTGCAACTTCTTGGAATATCTAAGGGAAAAAAAAAGTATTTTATTACCTTATCATTAGTCCTAAATATGAATTGAATGCTCTTAGATAATAATAGATAGCTTGCTCATGAGTTGGTCTAAGACCATCAGGCACTCTTTTCTAGGTATGACTAAACTTAATATTGAAATCCATAATATCTTCTTGTGGATGCCTCTGTATTAATGTGAACTGAATGAGCATAGAACAAGGGTATGCTTGCTCATTAAAACATTCTATTAATTTGTATACCAGAGCATTCCAAGAGTTTATACTTCCACTATCCAGAGTTATATACCAATAAAGCAATTTCATTTTCAGAGAAATGACCAATAACTTGACCATCAAATCCTCATCTTGGATTCTATGCACAATAGCCAATGATGCTATATCCTAAACATGTTCATATGCCATTTTTCCTGTACCATAATAGGTTGGAAGGGCTTTCAAGGCTACTTGTGGAATCACATGTTGATCAACCATGTTAAGAGGTCTTGTATGATTCCAATTGGGAACTCCTAGGTTTCAATTTTAGGCCATTGTTGTTTGATGCAAAATGGATATTTGAGTTTAAGGGTACTAATTAAGTATCAATCTGATCTTGATCTTGTTCTTCAGTAGTACAAGAGGCCTCAATAATCAACTTAGGTTATTTTTTGGAGGATAACTTCCAGAACTCAATTGGTTCTTCTAAAATACTGGCCCTATGTCTTGTAATCATGAAAAAAATATAGGGTTGATATGGATTTCTGGGTATGTATTTGATGAAGTCATTAGGTAATAAGGGAATCTAGAGAAATATAGGTATCACCAGTCCCTTGTGTTTATCCAAAATTTAGGGAGGTGTCCCACTAGGTGTGCTAGAAACTATTGGTCAAAAGTTTGTCTAACGGTAAGGATTGTGCACCCACAAACCTCAACCAATTTTGAATGGCCCCAAGACCAGAGATCTCAGGGTTAATCTTTGAAGAAGACCAACTCCTTGCAATTTCTAACTAAATACTTGGGAAAAGAGAAGAAAAAGAGATTAAAGAGTGTAAAGCTAGAACATAAAGTGGTGCAGATCCAATCACATCAAGATACATGCCTGATAAGTCTAAACATGAACAACATTCATGGACTACCTAACAGACCCGCTACTGATTTCATTGATCATTTACACACATTACTCTACCAAGAATTCCATAATTAAGGAACTAGTAGCATAAAATCCAGATATTAGAATTAAAGCTAGTTCATTCATTTAACTATAGCAAAAATAATAAGCAGAGTGAAATCATACATACATGAAAATAATTGAAGGTCAGACAATAATCCATTTATATTATTGTATGCATCAAATTGTACATGGAGGTTGTAATGACTCGAGAGTTGACACTAAAACATACATTACAAACATGCATATATAACCCCTTCCAAGAGCGAGATTTTAAAAATATTAATTAATACAACATTAATGGTGGATCAAGATGTTAGTATTCAAATTATTTTAGTGATATTCCCTGTGATTGCTCTATCATAGACAAAATATTCTCCACTAGATAGGAACTATTGACATACCATACCTAGACCTTCCTCTTGCAAATTAATGCATTTGATCCCACCATTACCTTCAAAAATTTCTTTGTGAACTAAGGTAGCAACTCTACATCAATTTCTCAAGTACCATCTTATGTACTTGATTTAATCAGTCATTAAATTCACCCATCTACTACATCCTTGGACTCAACAATCTGACAACCTTGGTGGGAAGAGGAAATTTAAATTTGAGGAGCTTTCTACATGGATGGACCTTTATGCATTTATTGTTGGATAGGATGGAGGTTTGGATTGGATGCACACCTTGGTTAGCCTCCCTTACTACATTTAGATTATATTCATCTGGGATGGAAAAATGAGAGCCCATGTTCATATTTTTCTTTCCATTCTTTTTGCCTTCATTGTGGCCGATCAAACCTTGAATGAAACTTTGGGTCTACCTCTTCCTAAATCTGCCTCCCAATTTCCCATATCTATGATCCTATTACCTGGGTGGCAATTGATGACCCTTTTTTTTTGAGATATTCTCATGATCATCCATCAAATTCCTTCCATCTACGAACAAAATTTTGGGAGTGCCTATGATGGGGATCGTGGCCCATTCCTCCATCATGGACATCTTTAACTTTCCTTATTTTGGGTAGGAGCTTTGAATAATGAAGAGCCTAGATGTGACCCATTTCTAAGTCCATCATTTCTCTTGGCCAACTTTAAAAATACCCCCCCTTCTCTTTTCTCTTGATTTGAACAAAACCAATGGGTACATAAAATCTACCCACATTAATATAAACCCCTAAGTTTCAAATGTATAAAGGAAAGGAGTATTTTCAACCGCCTTAGGCTATTTAGAACTACTTGTAGCAACATTTCTTGTGATGAAATTTTGCTAGTTAAAATCTTCCAAATATCAAGGCATTCCTTGAGAAATTGTAGGGACATCATCAGAATATTTTTCAAGCAATTATTTGTCTACACTAAGGAAAATCTCACTATTATTGACCTATATGAACTTAAGCAATCCAAAGATAAGAATTGTATAAAATCCTTAGTAATATGGAAAACCCTAGTGTGGAGATTACAATGCATCCCTCCACTTAGAGACCTATTAGACATCTTTACAATAAATTTTAATGAGCAATTTTCCTTCTACTTAGAGATAACCAATGTATATTCCTTCAAAGATGTAGTTTACATGTCCAAGCTATTAGAGACTTCCGTTGTCAAAAGAGGGAAATTAAATACTAAGTCCCATAAATATAAGTCTTCCTCTAACCCAAAAGGGTATTATGAAAACAAAAACATTGTAACTTATGAAGTCACATACTCATGCTAGGCCAACAATGTTAGTGCAACCATAAACCTTCAAAAGCTTATCTTAGGGACAACAATAAAAACCTAAAAGTATGTACTTCCAACTAGATGAACTTTTGTATTCTATCCTAGAGTAGCTCCTAAAAGCTATAATAATAGAACTTCCACCTATTAAATGCATTGAACCTAGAAGGAAAAATCTTCTTAATTTCATCCCAATAAGCAATGTGCCATCCATTGCATCAATGTTCATGTGATTGATAAATTCATGTGACTCAATAATATGGTCCAAGACCTAATTAATAATGTCCATCAATGATCATGTGATTGGTAAATGAATGAGCCTCAAGAATATGGTCCAAGACCTAATTAATAATGTCCAACATGTTCTAATGGTTTGAAATATCAACCTTCTTCCAATTAAGATCTAGGAATCTTCTAAAATATGTTGCCTAATCACAATCACAACAAAAATATAGTAAATAACATTCACTACATAAACATACCATATCCAAACCAAGGGATGGTATGGGACCTCCATTCCTCTAATAATATCTCTCATATTTGTGTTGTAACTAGACAATAATAAAAAATTTGTCCATCTAATCAACCTTCAAGACCTCCCCTAGTATTTTGCACTAAAATAATTTCTCCACCTAAAGTATCTCCTCGAATTATCTAATTAGGAACTAAGGCTAAGGGTGATTGTTTTTCCTATGGCAACTTGAGAACACCCTATCCAAAATATCTCTTCTTCTTCTCTAGCTTACTAAGATATCTTACTCAAAATTTTGAGTGAACAATTTGTTTTCAAGATCTCAAACTAAATGACCTTGCTTCCTTATTATGATTCATTAGGTTTAACCATACAACTATATTATTCCATGAGTATTATATTTCTCAATCCTTTATGATCATGTATTTACCAATTAACATTATAGGTCATATCAATGACAAGTTCATCAAGCAAATCTTAGTCGATAATGGTTTTGGTCTTAATGTCTATAGCTTGATATACATTGGTCATTTTATGCTAACCAAATAATATTTAGAGAAATATGATCTTTTAGTCAGGATTTTTTATAATGGAGAATGTGAGGATAGTGGCACTATAGTCTTACCCTTAAAAACAAACCCCACACTATCAATACTCTCTTCTATCTTAACATATAAGATCCTTATTGAAAGGCCATGGATCCATAAGATGTGGAATATCCATTCAACTCTTAATTGGTTCCTTAAATATGAATATAAAGTCAAGATTTATCATGTTCCAACCGACCCTAAACCTTTTGGTTATGGTTAGGTAATTAGTTAAAATTCTAAGGTATGCATTTGCCCTTCTATAAATTCATCTCTTGAATAATCTTATTCTTCTCAATCTCTATCATTAACACACTAAGGTCTCTCATCTTAAATGATTCCTCTAACAACAAAATTAAGGATTAGAGTGCTAATTCAATCATCATAATAACAAATAAAATAATAATTAATTTTTCCTAGACCTAGCCAACCTCTATCTTCTTGAACCTTAGGTTTCCCTTTAGTAAGAAGAGTTAAATAGTGTATATGGAAAGTTGATCCTTCATTTTCATTGGTGCTACTAACAAGGATAAAATATATGGTAGTAACCCTTCCATGGTTGAATGAAAATACATTTCATGCTTCTTTTAAAACTTATATCCCATCCCCAAGCAAATGATTTTAAACATGGGGTATTGAATAAAAGGACTAGCCCTATGTGATCAAGGTATTAAATATCCCTTGCAAACCAAAGCCTAGCCTAGACATTGCAATATATGTTATATCCCTAACCATACAAAGCCTTTACCATCTCTTTCTTCTAATAGTGAAGAGGAAGTTGGTCATCTTGATTGGGTATTCCATGATGACATTATTTATCCAAATTGATTAGATTGTGATGAGGAGGATGACAATGGATCATTGTTCTTCAAAGATCTAAGCTTCTCCAAACTTATTCAATCTATCAAGGTAAATATTTTAACTCTAACCTATCCCAAAATAATTTTTGATAAATATGACTATGAATATGAGGATATCCCACATGATCCTCCCCAAGATAATACCTCAAACTATCTAGCACAAAAACTTTTATCTTTGTGGATATTTTTTCTAAATCATCATTATTGTTGTCTTGAAACCAACCAACAATAATCAACCAAACTTAGATACTCTAGAACTAAAGATCCTAAGAGTGTTTCTAGCTCCACCTTAGTTTGAAGATGAATCTTGACTTTTAATTGAAAAAACTATAGATATCAATATTGGAATTCTACAAGATCTCAAGATCCTAATGTTAGGCAAGGTCTTGACCATAACTATGCATGAAGAATATAATAAGCTCTTGATGGAATTCAAATACATATTTTCTTGGTCCTATGCTAATATGAATATTCTTGATCCTTCCATTTTTTCCACCATCTAATCATCACTCTTGGTGCAAAACCCATAAAGTAAAAATTATAGAAAACGATCAAAAAGGAGCTCCAAAAACTCATTGATGTCAAATTTATCAAATCCATCAACTATTCTAACCGTATCTCTAATAATATTCCTATTTACAAGAAAAAATGTAGCATTAGAGTATGCATTAAATTCCAAGATATCAATTAAGCATGTCTCGAGGATGAATTCCCTTTGCCCAAAATTGACATAATCATCTCTTTCACTACAGGATGTAGAATGTTATCTTTAATGGATGGATTCTTAGGCTATAATCAAATCAATATTTCCCCTTAGGACCAATTCAAAATAACTTTCACCACCCTATGGGTAATCTTCTACTATCAAGTTATTTCTTTTTGGCCAAATAATGTAGGGGCTACCTACCAAATATCCATGACATAACGTATAACATTGTGGAAGGCTATGTTGATGATCTTCTTGGTCAATATTTAAACTAAAAATATCGTATTTGGTACTTAAGGTGCATATTTGAGTGATTAATGAAGTACTATGCCTAAAGCCAAAAAAATGAATATTTGGGATTACATTAGGAAAAATATTGGGATTTATTGCATCTTAATTATACATTAAAGTTGATCTTGATAAAATATCAACTATCATTGATATATTTTCCCCTCAAAATATAATCCAACTTAGAATTCTCCAAAGTAAAATCCAAGCCATTTGAAGATTCATCTCCCAAGTTGCCAAAAAGTGTCAATCCCTCACTAATATTTTAAAAAAGGATGCAATCTTAAAATGGGATTCTAACTATTAAGGAATCTTCAATACTATCAAATACTACCTCTAATCCCTACCTATCCTTATACCACATAATACTCATAGGCACTTGTTGCTATATTTGACAACCACTAACCATGATTCAAAAGGTATATTGACATAGTACAATTACCAATATAGATAATGACTATTTTTTACATCAATAAGAATTTGGTAGATTACAAATTCTAATGTGCACCCTTAGAGAAGATTTGCCTAGCTGTAATATTTGCATATTAGAAGCTTAGGCACTATATGGTTAGTCATAAGACCTTTGTCATTGCAAGGATTAGTCCCTTGTGTTCTCATGGTCAAACCTCACCACTCAAGATAAATTGCTAAGTGGGTCATTACCCTTAGTGAGTTTATCATCAACCAAAAGTCTATAAAAGGCTAGGTCATTACTAACCAACTAGTGACTACACCTTTAGAAGCTAGCCATCCTTTTGTGGTATACTTTCTCAATAAGTCAATTTTCATCCTAGAAGTAAACTAACTTAACTCTTGGATATTGTACTTCAATGATTCTAGATGTGTTAGAGTATGGTTAAGATTAAACTTGGTCATTCCTCAACAATATATATTCCATTTTTCCTTTAAGCTCAAGTTTTCTATATTGATAATATTGTTAAGTATAAGGCTCTTATCCTAGGGATACACATAACATTAGATTTCCAGGTTAGAAACATTTTTTTCTTTGGATATTCTTAGCTAGTAGAAAACCAATTTAATTGTTTTTTAAAACCAAATATGATAAGCTTAATCCATACAAAGAAAATGTCGACAAACAAAATATTTCTTTCAATAAAATCACCATTGATGTTATCTCTAAATCTAGTAATCATGAAGTTGATGTTATGGTCTTAGTTACATCCCTTATCCTCTTGGAGCTAGATAATGAACAAGAAATTACCACATTTGGAAAATTAGGGAACCTTTAGCCTTAAAATATAGCTATCTTCCTTTAGAGGTCTACTTCGTAGAAGCAACCTTATCTCTTACAATGAGCACATGAACCTCATCATTGATGTAACTTTGCATGATGTTTTGAATTACAATTAGCACAAGAACCTCAAGCAATGAGCTTATAGACATGTCATCAATTGTTATATCTTATATAGAACCACCCTTACTAGAATTTAATGTTCTTCTTCATAGAAGCAACCTTATCTCTTACAATGAGCACATGAACCTCATCATTGATGTAACTTTGCATGATGTTTTGAATTACAATTAGCACAAGAACCTCAAGCAATGAGCTTATAGACATGTCATCAATTGTTATATCTTATATAGAACCACCCTTACTAGAATTTTATGTATGTTTTTAGACTCAATTAAATCTTGAGTAGTCATTAAAGAGGCCCATGATGGTTCATGTGGTGGTCACTTTAGTGGTGTCATCATTGCCAAGAAACCTCTATATATGAGCTATTATTGGAGGAACTCCAAACCTGGTTAGAATGTTTTCTTTCAAGAATTTGATGATTGTGGCAGTTGTGGATGTTCTTATAGGTGCAACTTCTACCCACTCTATAAAGTAATATGTTATAGTTATGATCCACTTGTGCTGGCCAGATGAATTAGGCTTGATATCTCTAATTAGGTCAATATCCCATTGGGAAAAAGGTGCTTCAATGATTACTAGCTTGAGGGGCATGGTTGCTAGTTGTTTATTTCCTAAAAAAACCTGGCAGTTATGATAGTTCCTGACATATTTATATACATCCTTAAAAATGGAAGGCCAATAATGCCCTGGTCTCATTATTTTATTAGATGTGGCTTTTGGAGCAAAATTTCCTCCACAGAAACCACTATGAAATTCATTAATTATTTCTAGGACTTCACTTTTATATAAACAGACTAATAACACTCCATATGGGTACTTTCAATAAAGTATACCATATTAAACATAATATTTCTAAGCTTGAAGTTTTATTGACCTCATTATATTTGTTGATATATCTCTAGGAAAAGACAGATTTTGTAAATATGCCAAAATTTCATCCTACCATTTACATTCTCCATTATTGATTCTCCTGTTATCCTGCATTTCATCTATTGTGATAACATTATTAGAGTCCTCTCCTCTATATGCTAGATATTTGGCTAAGCCCTATCCTTTTACAGATTTGACTATTTTGAATTCAGTATTATATTGCAAGAGTTTCATCATCCATCTTTCTAGCCTTCGTAACAGATCATATTGGGTAAAATATCTTTTATTCTTATGAAAGGGATGCAACAGTAAACTTTGTTTGAACCGAATATACCTTTAAATTGTTCTAAAGATTTAATAACTACATAAGCACACTTTTATAGTAAGGTGTATTTAAGATGTGCTCCTTTCAGACCTAAACTTATGAAGACTATTGGCTTTTCATTATTTTCATCATATTTTTGTGAAAGAACTGCAACAATAGAATATTCAGATGCATATGAATAAATGTTAAAATCATTAGAATAGTCAGGGCAGCTTAGGGCTAGAGTAATAGAAATGGCTTCTTTTATTTTATTGAATGCTTCCATATTTTATGTTGTCCATTTTATTTCTCCAGTTTTCTTTATGGGTTTGGTCATATCTGCAAAATTTGGGAAAAATATTCTAACAAAATTTATTTTACCAAAGAATGACCTGACTCCTTTTAAATTTTTTGGGGGAGGAATTTTGGATATAGCTTCCATTATTTCCAGATCAATGCTTGTTCCTTTTTCTAAAACTATATGACCTAACAAATTTCCTTGTGTAGTCCCGAATATGCACTTCTTAGGATTTAAAGAAATTCCAAACTCTTTGCACCGAGAAAAAACTGTAGCTAAGTGTTCTAAGTGATCTTCTAGATTATTAGAAAATACTGTGATATCATCCAGGTATACAACTACTATTTTGAACATTAATCCTTTGAAGGCAAAGTCCATTGCTCTTTGAAAAGTAGCACCTGCATTCATCAGTCCAAAACGTATTCTTAAATATTCAAATGTGTCCCATGGTGTAGTGAATGTTGTTTTATGTCTGTCTTATGGATTAATCTGAATTTGATTGTATATAGAAAATCCATCTAACAAGGACAGCCTAGTTGAGCAAACTACTGCTTGTAATAGATGTTCCATATTGGGCAATGGGTAATTGTATTTTAATGAACTCTTGTTTAAGTTTCTAAAATCTACACAGAGTCTGATATCACCATTCATTTTTTTGACTGGTACTAAATTGGATATCCAAGAAGAAAATATTACCTTTTTGATTATTTTAGAATTAGTAATTTTTATAATTCCTTTTGAATTATTGGGTGTAGAGTTGTTTTGTACTTCCTTGATTTCTATCTAAATGGATTGGAATCTTCCTTCAGGGGTATTATGTGTGTCATTACATTTGTTTTGAAGGTTTTAAGGTCTTCATAATTCTAAGCAAAATGTTCCTTATTCTTCTTTAAAAAAATGATGTATCCAACATTTTCTTTTGTAGGTAAGGTCATATCTACCTTCACTATTTTAGGTTCTTTCATTGTACCAATGTTAATGTCTTTAGATATTACTTCTCTGTGTAAAGGCTCACAAGCTTTATCAAAATCATCAAATAGACTCTCTAGAGAAACCAATACTTTGGGTATCCTATTAGTTTTCAACTGAATTACTTCTAATGCCTCTCCTATTTGGTCTTTTAGCTTGTCTTCATCCTTTTCATCATAGATTATATCTGCATATTGATTTTATAGAGTCATAAAATATTTAATGTATACATCATCTTGAAATACCTGTAGGTAAACTATGTTATCTAGCATAGAAGGTTTATAGATTGAAATAGTTGGGAATTTGTCCATATATTTTGTAGTTATTTCTAGCTGATCTAGACCTGAGGCATTCACAACTAAAATATCTACAACATGATTTTGTTCTCTTGAAATAAATGAGATATTGAAATCTAAGAATTTTTCAATTTCTTCCAATACTGCATTTTTATATTGCTTAAGCCTAGGATGCTTGGTTTGATATTTACCTTTGATTTGTTATATAATAAGCTTTGCATCCCTTGTTACAGTCAAGTAGTTAATGCCTAATTCTTTTGCTTTTCTTAACCCTAGTAGTAAAGCTTCATACTCAGCTACATTGTTCATAGGGACAGTTAATGTAGGTGGCCTTTTATCATTCTAGATGTTCGTAGGGACCTTGATCCGTGTAATTGCAATAATACATTGATTCCTTATTGATCATCAAACTGGACATATTTTTGATGTGGAATTATGAACGTGGCAATGGTGGATTTTCGTGAGAAAGTGTTCCACTCTATTGGTCTTGAAAGAAATTTGGCTTTGAAAATAGTTACACCGTTAATCAAGGTGACGATTATTCTGGAGATCTGTCATCAAATTTGGTCATCAAATTGTGTGCCCATTGGATCCTTTAATCAATGATATCCATTATATGAGATTCATATCGTTCATGTATGAGATTCATATCGTTCATGTACATTTAATACTTTTGGACCTGCAAGAATGTTAGCCCTATATAAAGGGTACATGTTAATTGAGGTTATGCATAGTATAGGAGAGATATTTTAACCTTAATCGGTTAATGAAATTCATAATAAACATCAGACCAAGGCTTCCATTCCATGGTGAATATTAATCTTCGATTCAAAATTTAATTAGGGCTTTACCCTTCGTTGTATACTAGTTATTAAAGAGTAATTAAACCATGGCTAACCTTTTCTTTAATATATGACCTTTAATAGTCGTATTACCTCATCAATGGGTTACCGTTCGATCAACCATGCGATCCTGCATAGTCATCCGATTATCTCTTATCATCCAGGTAGATTGGCCAAGCATGATTGTTAGATCTGGTCAGGATTCACCGTGATCATCGAATTTGGTAAATCTTATGCTCTTTTTATTTGACCTCAATTCTCTTTGATGATCCTAATTAAGCATTACCATTAGATTTAAGTTGAAGATAGGTGTGACCATTTGACCTGAGTCAAATACCACTTAGTAAATCAAACATTAGGACATTGTTCACCTTATTCAATCCAATCGTCACCGTTGGATTTGGTATAAGCACGATCGTTGGATCGATCAACAATGGATGCTCTTATCCTTTGTGAGGCTCTGATTAGATCATGGTCATTAGATTTAGGTTGGCCAAGAATTATAGTCATATTGAGATGTAATCATATTCTTTTTAGTGGGTGTTGGCTCCGATCAAGTGCTACCCTTGGATCTTTCCTGATCATGCATGACCGTCAAATCTCATTTTGTTTTTATATGACTGGTCATCCTTTAATAGCTTTGTGAGATCGCAGCCATAGGATATTTGCTTGGATTGAGTGTGACCATTGGATCACACTTTATCATTTGTATGTACTTGATTAAATTATGGTCATTAGATTTTGGTGGGTTAGGCACTGTCGTCAGATCAGGATGTAGTTGAATCCTTTTTAATGGGTGCTTGTTCTAATAAAGCGCTATCGTTAGATATTTTTTTATTATGTGCAACCATAAGATATCTTTTTATTTTGATTTGGATGGGACCATTTTATCGGTTTACTTCTTTATGATGCATATTGCCATTGGATTATCCCTGGTGGAAGCACATTCATTAATATTCCTTAGATCTACATAGGCTTTAATCATGAGCATGATTAATGTTTTCAAACTAACCTTGGTGATTTGTGGTGAAGCACATTCATCAGATTTACTCTTGATCAAACACCACCGTGGATCTTCTATAACCTGCAATTTAGGTTAAAAAAATGTGCACGCTACTAATTTTTCTTAATATTGATTAAGCAAAAGGGGAATGAGTAGTAACGTGTAAGGACCGTCGCTAAAAATGATTAATCTGACTAATAAAGTGTTGACTTGGTCTTACCGCCCAATTTATGTTTGTTTATCTAAAGCAAGTGCTACCATCAGATTATCTTGTGAAATAGCACGTTCGTTGACCTCTTTCCATTCTGTGTGTAATTTAATCATAACCTTATAATAATACCTTGGTTTACCTTGTTGGTTTGTGACAAATGCACATCTGTTGGATCAATTCTTGATCAAGCATGGTCGTTGGTTCTTCCCTGACCATTGAACTTAGGCTTTTGCATTTTTAGACCATAGTGTTTTATTATATTGAGGGCATCCATCCTATTTATTTTTGATGAAGCACTGCCTTTAGATTTTATGTAACCTGCAAGCTTGATAATCGAAAGGGGTGCATTATTTTATTTCAATAATCTTTGATTAAGCCAAAAGGGGGCAATTAGTAATGCGTTAGATCATTTTTAATATTGTTTATCATTTTAATTAATATTTTTGGCCTTTATCCCCTTTAATAAATCTTTTATGAGAGCACGGTCATTCGATCAAGCCTTAATCATGTGCTGCCATTAGATTTAACCGATTAGCTCGATGTTTAATCTAAAGGGGGTGCAAACCCTCAAACATTTGATTAATTTTCATTTGAAACCTTAGGTATTAATTCCTTTGACCACAACATTTTAAAGAGTTGATTAATCAAAGTGAGTGCATCCATTCGATTTTAATTTTATGAAGCACTGCCCTTAGATCTGTTTAAGGTGCTTAATTCTTAATGTAAGGGGGTGCATACCCTCATAGTTTTATTTAAGACCTTTATTTCAAACCTTAGGTTTCAGACTTTAGACCATAGCGTTTCATCATTAGGCTTTGAATTATCTTCTTTTAATACTTTAGGACTTAGGGGTTTATTCATTAGGCTTAGGTTTGATTATTATAATTGTCATGACCTTTACTTTAAAGCATCGGGTATTTTACGATTCTACCATGGTGTTGGATTCTTATATAATTTGACCTTAATTTTTTTCAAATGATAACACAATGATCATAGGATCAATCAAAAATAGAAACAACTAAGTTTGATTTTAAAATTTCAAATAAAAGGAATCAACTTATCAGATGAAAATACAACAGAGGTTAGCAACTTTTGCTTATTATAGTGAAACCAAAAATTTAAAAATTGGGGGTTTCAAATGTTGAGTCAATTTTGGATCCAATAGATAGATACTATATAATTGTTAGTAATAACAATTACACAATTGCATTGAAAGTATCGCAAACATTATAAAACATCAATCCATCAACAAATTCAAAATGTTTTCAATCACTCAACCATTCTTAGTTTTTTGAACAACCTCAATTCAAAGTCAAACAATATTTAGAAGCAACAAATTACTCCTGGTCAATCAAATTTCCTCTTGGTCCACACACATTAACACACATTTAAAATATTAGGAATATTGGGAATAACAAAGTCAAAAGTAGTTATTTCCATAAGTGAAAGGTTTCCCTTGTTCATCCAATTATGCGCATGGTATAGAATGCTATAGAGTTGACAAAAGGACAAGCTCCACATTCATCCCCCCCCAAAAAGAGAAAATCCCTTGCTCTTCATCAAAGCAAGCAATTATCCCAAAAAGTATTTCAAAAAAAAAAACCCTTGCTCTTCTAAAAAATGAGCAAGTATCTTGAAAAAGCGCCTCAAAGATATAAAATTCCCCTTGATCTTCCTCAAAATGAGCAAATGAAAGCAATAAAAATCGAATTGCTCTATCACAAAAATGATCAATCCCCAAAATCTAATGAAATAAAATAAGGGAAAGGATCTTGAATCACTGGAACTCTTAGTGCCTCGAAAACCATGGCATGATCCTCATTACAGCAATGGGCTGAATGAATCCCGTCTGGCAATGGGGTATCCTTACACATGGTGTCATGTCTATCACATTAGTGACCTTATTTTATACAAACCTAGGACCACTCTCGGATGAGCTAGCTTATTGATATGAGTTCAATTGATCAGTTTGACCTAACTTATGATGGGAACAAAAAATCATAGCACACATAGTTGGTCCTTGAGAAATTTAAAACCACTAGGACAACCTTTGCATAATGAAGATCTGTGAGATACATAACAGAGTTTGTTTAAAATCACTAGGATTTTTGAGTCTTTATAAAAACACCCTAGATCACCACCTCAATGATACCATACCATCACACGTCATAGTCAAAACCATTCGTATATGCACCTGATTAAACAATAAGAATAAAGTCGATCAAGTGAAAATTCTATAACACACCAAAGCATCATTAGAATAAAAGAATTCATCATCACATCATGTTCATATACATCCATACATAAAATAAAACAAAAGCGCATGCACAAATGATTCAATAAAATCCATGTATATATATATATATATATGAATCGCATAAGTACAAAATGCTTGGAGGTTGTATACATAATAGCACTAAGGCTCATATACAAAATAAAAAACTATCAAAAGAGGTAATAATGCGCTACTAGCTAGTGCCCCCATGACCCCTACTAGGTCCTTGAGCTGATGTTTGAGAAGCATGTGATCCATATGGCCTACGAGATTGTGAATTATACCTAGACTCAGTCCACCTACTGGAACCTAAAACTAATGATGAAGGAGGAACAGGTAGAGGAATCTAATGTTGATCTAGAATATTCTCCAACATAGAAATGTAAGTAGTATTCCTATGGATAGTCCTCAAATCCATCGTCTGACGTGTTGCTTACTGAGCTGAATCTATCCTAAGATCTGTAATAGCAGCAACATCATCATCCTTACTCAGCCTAATATGTAGCCCATCCACCTCACCCTACATCCGAGTCACCTCACCTTGGAGCCTTGTGATATTTGCATCTTGAGCCATGATAGTAGCGATAGCATCGTTTCCACTCAATTTTCCATGCAACCCATCCACCTCACCCCGAAGATGAATCACCTCACCTTTTAGCCTTATCACCTCCTCATCCAAGTTATCCTACTCTACTTGTAGTATCCCCCACTCCTCCTTTGTGTGGTGAGCAAGAGCATCCTATATTTTATCCCTACTATCATCATCGATATCTACATCATCATCCATATCCACACCATGGTCTTTATCATGTCCATATCTGTCAATCCCAGTGTCAACATATTTTGATTGCGTACCCACATTAGACTACCTCCTACCTCTATTGCTCTAATTATTCTTCGATCGCCTAGCTACCTGCTCATCAGCATCAGGCTCATTCCCACTAACTACATCATCCACTACTTGTATAGGCCTCCATAGAGGTTGTGCTACAAACCAAGATTCATAATTTATAGTCATTATTGCATCATTTTTATTAGGAACATCCACTGCTGCATCATCTTCTATATCATCCACTATCAAAAATTTTGGAGTCAAGGGGAGACTAAGCTCATCTCCTCATCACCTATACATCATGGGAGTATCTGGAACTTCGTAGACCATGCCAAACTATCTCATCACTTGTGAGAACTATATATACTCCATCTCTCGCCCATGACTCCCTACCATCCATCCACCTACCTTGTCTCATTCGATAAAGTTGTGCAACATCACCATCCTAAGTCAGACCTCTCCAAGGTCACTAATAGATGTCATCACATATCAAACCACTCAAGCTATCCTGGTATATCTCCACAATGCAAGGAGGGTGAGTAGGAGAAGACTCCTCACTAACCCACCAGTGGAGAGCATGAGGAAGTGAACCATCACAGGCACAGGGTTGCCCCTCTGGGTGACCAACTTTGATGTGCTCCCATATCCAAATCTAGAGCACAAAATTGCAACCAAGGCCCTTTCACTCCCATATCTTAACCTCATACAAATCTGCATACAACAGATATAAGAGAATGAGAGCCCATGCATAAACATGAGACTCTAATATTAGCTGTAGTACAATAGATACCTAGTTCCAGGGGAACCTTAAGCCCATATTGTTAGGCAACAACATGTTGCCTAGTATATACATCATGAATGTTGAAAGTGCACCTATCTTCTTACCCTTGTAGAGATCAAGATAAGGAATAACATCATTTTCGTAATAAACATCCCAATAATATCCATAAATTAGCTTAAGGGCAGCCTACTTATTGTGGCCCACCCTCATAGGTAGACCCTCAATAAGAACATGGAAGATGCGATAAACATCCTTCAAGGTGACAATTAGCTCCCATGTCGAAAGCTAAAATGAATCCCTATCAGGGTCCCATATCTTCACCAGTGTAGATAAAAGCTCCTCATCAACTCACACAACCTATACTCGTCTATAGCCATCCAAACTCACAGCCTCCCGAAACTTCCAATCATCAGTTGTGAGAGATTTTCGCACTTTGGATATGGTACGGGGCCATTGGTGTCTAGCAATAATGAATTTCACCTGAAAGCACAAACAAAGTTCATATCAGTGCATATTAAAAAAAAACAAGAAAAACATAAAAACATTGCATATCATCCTAGCATACATTGCATTTCAAAAATAAGAAAATAAACAAAAACATTGCATATCATTTCAAAAACAAGAAAACATAAAAAAATGCACATTTTGCATACATTGCATTTCAAAAAAAAACTTTCAACCTTCCCAATTCACGCATTAAAAAAAACTAAAATTTTTCCAGTCCCTCTTAGTGGTTGCAAAAACAAAAAAATAAAATTAAAAACAAACAAAATTTTTGCCGGCCCCTCTTAGTGGTTGCAAAATAAAAAAATTAAAAAAACAAAAAAAAGTTTGACAACCCCTCTTAGTGGTTGCAAAATAAATAAAAAATAGAAAACAAAATAAAAAAATTTGCCAGCCCCTCTTAGTGGTCGTAAAATAAAAAAAATTAAAAAACAAAACAATTTTTTTTGCCAGCCCCTCTTAGTGGTTGTTTAAAAAAAAACAAACAATAAAAAAAAAAAAACATAAGCAACAAAAATACTAAAAACCTAAACTAAGAGTTTAGGACACCTACCTTAGCATAACAGACTTTGGCTTCTGCTCTAACCAAGCCTCTAGCACCCGCAACCACTCCACTCGCCTCATCCACATCCATCCTCAATCATTCTTCTTAAATCACCAGTCAATGCTGTAATGCAATAATGAAATGAAAATGACCCCCATCTCCTTTATATAGCCATATTTTTGCAGACCCAAAGTTTGTAGAGTGCGAGAAAATGCACACCCATGATTTACGATGCAAAACACGATTGCACGGTTAAAGAGGAAAAAAATTGCATGTGCATGATTTAAAAAAAATGGGTAAACCCTAACTAAAACACATCATCCATTTTCACAAAGCATCATAATCATCATCATCATCACCAAACCAATTAGTGAACCTCGTATCTAGTGAATTACCCTATACATCTGGCGGTTGCAACGACTAGACATCCATGCAATCTAGTAGACGGATAGATCACCATAAGGACACTCACAATAAAATTAGAATAACATTAATCAGATAGGTCCCTCGATATTTGAGCTTGGTTGTGTTTAAACTAGATTTACACAAGGTTATCCTTCTACCCTTTTCATTGGATCAAAATCGGAAAACATAAAAACAAATTTTGTAATAATTGAAAATCACTCGAGCATCAAATTTCTAGAATTATTGGTTCCTTGAACCCATCATTTGGAAGGAATTTCTAAAGTCACAAGGGAAATAGAACTCCAAACGTGGTTGACGGTTTTACCACAACATATGCCACAAAAAAACCAAAGGTAAATTTACAAAACACAATCAATCCCAAACTTGGGAAATCAAGTTGATTTAATGTCATACATTTGCACATATCACATTCACATCATTCAATCATCCACCTCCTTTCATCATCCACATTTGGTCAATTGGCTCATAGGTTTCATCCTTTACCCATTCGCCAATTTAGGGGGTAAGAAAACAAATAAAAATAGCATCAAATTTTTCAAAAATTGGTCATTCTTGAGCACTGATAAGAGTTGATTCTATCCATCCAATAAAGATAGGTATTATTGGTTTTTGCACCGCATCGTGTTTCACACAACATGGTATAGAAAGGGGCATCTATAGACATCAAAAATTGGTCATCCATAAAGTCATCATTTTCCACCCCACATCAAATCCTGCATAATAATATTATATGTCTAAGTTTATACTTAGGTATATAAATCTTGCACATTATCCTATTTTCTAGATTTATGAAATTTAGAAAATTAGCCTAGGATACCCTGCTTGCCCACTAGACATGTTACATAGCCACCTCGCTACACCACCTTGCCACATCTCATACATCCTTGTCCCCTTTGTCCGTTCACATGGGGTAACCCTCCACATATCACTCCACTTGCATCCACCTCACCCTAGTTAAATGAGACACCATAGGTGACTCACTCTAACTGCCCCCTCCATTTGGTTGCCCTAGATTACCACTTAGTAATCTTGGCTTGCCACATCTTATTTTCCTCCAAAAACATAAGGGGCCTATAAAGGCACCTTCACCCCATCCACCAAAGGAGATTGAACATTTATATCGTCAAGCTACGAAAATAGGAGCAGAGCTTTGCACACATTCCGAGGAGAAGAGAGATACAAAGCCTAGAGGCCCCATTTCAGAATAATATTGCATTCAATCAACACTGCCCATTTCTAGTTTTACAATCGAAACCTAATCTACGCAGTTTGCCCATTGCCCATACGTAATTTAGCAGTCTTCATCGCATGTCTATGATTTTTCAATGCTGAAAGAAAACATATCACGCTAATCAATAAGGCAATTTCTTAGCAATGCATTCTATTTTATGTTCTCCATTTTTTGCATTTATTATTTCATTTGAGGTTTTTTTTATTGCATGCTTTATATCTTTGTATACCGGTGCTACTAAACCTAATTTTATTTTTCATGTGTGTGCAAGGAGTAGGTATCTTGGAGTGATGTTGAAGCCGAAGTGGTCTCTATATTGGATAGCAAAAGCCCACTCACCCCTCTAGAGCTGTAGTGAAAGAAGAAAGAACACCAGTTGATCTATTTGGAGTGCCACCATTGTTCATTTGGGCACTTGTATTGTATAATATCATTGTAAAAATTCTCCCAATACACTTAGGGCAATTCAAAGCATACTTGGGAGATTCAAGCTCCCCTATTTTAATACGAAAGATATATTCATTCTATTTTAAGTGTTCATTTGTGTCTATTTTGTTTGGTGTTATTATTTTGCTACACAAACTTATCATGAGCCCCTGGCTTGGCCAAATTTACATCCCATCTAAGTACAAGATCACCTTTAAACAATTCTTTTGATTTAGATTTCTTATCAAACCATTGCTTGACCAAAATTTGATGTTGGGTTATATTATCAAACACCTTTTCTCACTCCTCTTCTAGTTACATTAGTTGCACTAGTATTTTTTCAAATGGAGGGAACTCTTCATCATCTATTTGTTGTAGAAACTTCAATTTTGGAAGTTCAAGATTAATAGGAAGGATAGACTCTTTTCAATATATTAGAGAGTAAGGGGATGATGCAGGAGCATCCGATGGCAGCAGAGCAATCTTGCATTTTTCTAAGTGTGCCTTGATGTCGCGATATCGCGACAGAAAAAAAAGTGTCGCGATATCGCGTTTTTGTGACTCAGGAAGGAGAGAGAAAGAGTGGGGCAAAAAGTGTCGCGATATCGCGACAGGAAAAAGTGTCACGATATCGCGACATGTCACATTTTCGCGACTCAGGAAGGAGAGAGAAGGAGCGGGGAAAAAAGTGTCGCGATATCGCGACAGGAAAAAGTGTCGCGATATCGCGACATGTCGCATTTTCGCGACTCAAGAAGGAGAGAGAAGGAGCGGGGCAAAAAGTGTCGCGATATCGCGACAAGAAAAAGTGTCGCGATATCGCGACATGTCGTGTTTTCATGACTCAGGAAGGAGAGAGAAGGCGCAAGGGGCAAAAAGTGTCGCGATATCGCGACATGTCGCATTTTCGCGACCAAAAGGCGAGAGAGGCGTAGGAAGGGAAAGGTGTCACGATATCGCGACATGTCGCATTTTTGTGACTCGAGAAAGGCAGGAAGGCCGAAAAGCAAAAGTGTCATGATATCGCGACATGTCGCATTTTTGTGACCCGAACAGGACAGGAAGGCAGAGAAGCCAAAAGTGTCGCGATATCGTGACATGTCGCATTTTTGTGACTCGAGGAAAGCAAGAAGGCAGAGGAGCCAAAAGTGTCACGATATCGTGACATGTCGCATTTTTGTGACTCGAACAGGACAGGAAGGCAGAAGAGCCAAAAGTGTCGCGATATCGTGACATGTCACATTTTCATGACTCGAAGAGGACAGGAAGGCAGAGAAGCCAAAAGTGTCACGATATCGCGACATGTCGCATTTTCATGACTCGAAGAGGACAGGAAGGCAGAGAAGCCGAAAGTGTCGCGATATCATGACATGTCGCATTTTCGTGACTCGAAGAGGATAGGAAGGCGGAGAAGCCAAAGGTGTCGTGATATCGCGACATGTCGCATTTTTATGACTTGAAGAGGGCAGGAAGTCAGGGAAGCCGAAAGTGTCGCGATATCATGACATGTCACATTTTTGTGACCAAACAAAAGAAAAGAAAGCGTAGGCGGTTACAGGAGCCATTATAGAGGAAACGATCGAGTGGTGGTATACCGAACGTCATCAATGGTTGACGGTGGTATACCAAGGTGCAGTGAAAGCAGACGAAGATGAAGAGTCGAAACGTTTCGACAGCTAGAACAATGAAGAGACACGGGAGATGAAATGGAAGCATCAAAAAAAAGGGAGACGGAGAGTCATGCCAGAGATTTTAAAAGGGGAAGCGAAGGCATGCACAAGGGGTCAGAAAACTATGGAGACAGAGTTGCAGACGTAAAGGCAAGAGGCCATTCTGGACCTGTTAGGCTATTTTTCTTCCAGGTGGAAGATGTTGTAACAAAAACTATCTTTCAGGACAAAAGAATTTATGTGGGCAGACTATTGCCATGACTGTAATTTTGTTCTAATCTGTTGAATGTGATTACAGATTCGGCGTGAGCGAGTTGGCTCTCGATCAAGTGGTATCAGAGCAGGAGTTCCTGAGTGTGTGAGCAGATCACCGAAAGTGAGGCAGTTTGCACCAGGATCTATGGAAGGGTTGGAGAAGAGTGTGAGGAAGAATGCCTCCATGAAGAAACCATGGTGGTGGGAGGAATGTGGTACCTGAAGAAGATTTCAAAGCTTTGTAGAGGCAAGTGCAAGCCCTGCAAGAGGAGTTGCGAAGAGGGGTTGAACCAAGGGGAGAAGACCATAGTGAAGATGAAGCTTGGGAGGTTGATAATCCATCAGAGGAAGAGGAAGCAATGAATCCTGTAGAAGTCAGATTAGTTAAGGCCATAACTCAGATCGGGAAGAAGCCAAAGTTTGATGTCTCCACGTACTCTGGGAAACTCAATCCAGAAGAGTTGATTGATTGGATCAATGATATGGAGGAGTATTTTGAGTATGAGGAGGTTGTAGATCCAGATCGGATCAAACTGGCAAAAACAAAGTTGAAAGGCCATGCTAGCATATGGTGGAAAGAAGTACAACTAGAAAGAAATAGGAGAGGAAAGGAAAGGATAACCAGATGGGACCGAATGGTTGAGAAGTTGAAGAGGCAGTTTATTCCTACAGATTACGAATTAGAGTTGTTGAGAAAAATGCAGAGCTTGAGACAGTCAAGCAAATCTGTCAAGGAATATACCGAGGAGTTTTACCAGATTTTAATAAGAGCTGGACATTCAGGGGATAGTAAGGAGAAAGTAGCTCGTTACATAAATGGGTTAAGAATGAATATCCAAGAAGAACTCGGTTTGGTCAGAATTACCACCATTGAGGATACATATCAGTTTGCCTTGAAGGTTGAAGAGAAGCTGAACAGAAGATTTGAAGGCAAACAAAGAGGAAGAGGTCGAGGTGGAAGAACTGGGGGAAGGACCAGTGGAGGAAAATTTGATGATCGGAATAAGACTGGTGAAACGAGTACCAGCCAAGATCAGAAAGAGGAGAATACTTACCGCCCCCGTAATCAGAACAACGGTTACCAAAGGGGAAGAGGTAGAGCTGGACGTGGGTATGGAAGAGGTGGATTTCGTGGAACCTGTTTCCATTGTGGAGAAGAGGGACATCGGGCATATGAGTGTCCCCAATACCAAGAGAGGACGAATAAGCGACCTGAGGATCATGCCAGAGCTGTTGTAGCAGATGAAGGTGCTGAGTCTGAACATTCTGAAGAAGCAGAAGAAGGAGAAGTGTTGATGACAAGAAGAGCATTGATGAATGGAGGGAAAGATGTGGATCAAAGGAAGAGCTTATTTCGCACGAGATGCAAATGTGCAGGTAAGACCTATAATGTTATCATAGATAATGGTAGCACAGACAATTTGGTCTCAGGAGAAATGGTTACTAAGCTAAAACTGGAGAAGAGGGCGCACCCGCATCCATATCGGATTGCATGGTTGCAGAAAGATCATAGGGCATTAGTCAGTGAGCAGTGTTTGGTTAAATTTCATATTGGAACTTATCAAGATGAGGTTCTATGTGATGTTTTACCTATGGATGCTTGCCATTTGTTGTTGGGGAGGCCATGGCAATTTGACAGACACGCGGTGCATGATGGACATGCGAATACTTACTCTCTGACGAAGGGCGGAATGCGTCACAAGTTGAAGCCATCGAAGGAAGTGGATGAGAAGGTATGCAGTAGTGCAAGGATCTGTCTGGTAGATGGTAGAAAATTTTTGGATGGCTTGAAGAGGGAGTCTATGTGTTACGCATTAATTCCTACTGTTAAGAGGGAACAGTGTATGGACATTCCAGTAGAGGTTGAAATTCTGTTAGAAGAATTTCTTGATATTGTGTCAGATAATGTGCCTGAGGGTTTGCCACCAGTAAGAAATATTAGCCATCAAATTGATTTGATTCCAGGGGCCAGTTTACCCAATAAAGCAGCCCATAGAATGTCTCCCATGGAGAACGAGGAGTTGAACAGACAGGTTCAAGAGTTGTTGAGGAAGGGATTGATTAGAGAAAGTTTGAGTCCCTGTGCAGTACCTGCAGTACTAGCACCGAAGAAGGATGGAGAATGGAGAATGTGTACTGATTCCAGAACCATAAATAAGATTACCATTAAGTATAGATTTCCATTGCCTAGAATGGACGATATAATGGACTGTTTGAGTGGAGCTAAATACTTCACAAAGATTGATTTAAAGAGTGGGTATCATCAGATTCGCATCAGAGAAGGTGATGAGTGGAAGACTGCTTTCAAAACCAAAGAGGGTTTGTACGAGTGGTTGGTCATGCCGTTTGGTCTAACCAATGCACCAAGTACATTCATGAGGTTAATGAATGAGGTGTTGAAAGAATTCCTAGAGAAGTTTGTTATTGTTTATTTGGATGATATTCTGATTTTCAGCAAGACATTGGAAGAACATTTGATGCAAGTTCGGATAGTTTTTGAAAAGTTGAGGGAGGAGCAGTTGCTGATTAATTTGAAGAAGTGCAGTTTTGTGAAGAAGGAGTTGGTGTATCTGGGATTTGTCATCTCGGATGAGGGTCTAAAAATGGATCCAGAAAAGGTGAAGGCTATCATTGAGTGGCCTACTCCAAGGAACATAACGGAGGTAAGATCATTCCATGGTCTTGCAAGTTTCTATAGAAAGTTCATTAGAAACTTTAGCAGTATTTGCGCACCCTCGACAGAAACCATGAGAGGGGATAAGAAGGAGTTTAAGTGGACTACAAGGGCAGGTGCAAGTTTTGAGATGTTAAAAAGGAAGGTGACGGAACAACCCATTTTGATACTTCCAGATTTTAATAAAGTATTTCAGGTTGATTGTGATGCTAGCGGCAGTGCCATTGGAGCTGTGTTGAGTCAGGAAGGTAAACCTGTTGCATATTTTAGTGAGAAGTTAAATGATGCTAGGAAGAAATACTCTGTTTATGATCAGGAATTTTACGCTATAGTTCAGGCTCTGAAGAAATGGAGACACTATTTGTTAGCAAAAGAGTTTGTTTTATATACTGACCATCAAGCTTTGCAGTATATTAACAGTCAAGGAAAACTGAATCAGAGACACCTGAAGTGGGTTGAATTTCTACAGAGTTATACCTTTGTTTTGAAGCATAGGAGTGGGAAGTCTAATAGAGTTGCAGATGCCTTGAGTAGAAGACAAAATTTGTTGTTGGAGATGAAGGTGGAAGTCGTTGGGTTTGAAGAACTCAGGAGTTTGTATCCGGAGGATCCGGACTTTGCAGAAGCTTGGAAGGCATGTTTGTCTCCTATTACTTTGGATAGAACTAAGTGGCTGGATTTCACCATCCAAGATGGGATGCTATTCTGAAAGAACCAATTGTGCATTCCTAGAAGTTCAATGAGGGAGAATCTGATAAAGGAGAAGCATAGTGGAGGACTAGCTGGGCATTTTGGTCGAGATAAGACCATTGCCCTTGTCAGTGAAAACTACCATTGGCCACAGTTGCAGCAGAATGTGACAAAATTTGTGCAGGGTTGTAGAGTGTGTCAGATGGCAAAAGGAGTGAGACAGAATACAGGATTGTATCAGCCATTACCTATACCAGAAAGACCATGGGAGGACATCAGTATGGATTTTGTTCTTGGCCTACCAAGGACACAATGAGGGAATGACTCCATTTTTGTTGTGGTTGACAGGTTTTCGAAGATGGCTCATTTTATTCCCTGTCAAAAAATGAGTGATGCAGTTCATATTGTAGGCTTGTTTTTCAAGGAGGTGGTACGCCTTCATGGTCTACCCAAGAGTATAGTATCTGACAGAGATACCAAATTTGTGGGTTATTTTTGGAGGACTTTGTGGAAGCAGTTAAAGATGGATTTGAAGTTCAGTTCTGCATACCACCCGCAGACTGATGGACAAACAGAAGTGGTGAACAGAAGTTTGGGTAACCTTCTAAGATGCTTGGTAGGAGATAAGCCCAAGGGATGGGATTTGATTTTACCACAAGCAGAATTTGCTTACAACAATTCTATCAACAGAAGTACTAGTAAATCACCATTCCAGATTGTGTATGGGAACAACCCAAGGAATGCTTCGGAGTTGAGAACGATGGGTAAAGGAGAAAAGAGTAGTGCTGAGGCTGAAGATTTTGTAGAACACCTAAAGAGTTTGCATGAGGAGGTAAAACAACATATTAGTAAGATGAATACTCAGTACAAGGCCAAAGTAGATCAGAAGAGACGTTTCAAAGAGTTTCAAGTGGGAGATGAGGTCATGGTTCACTTGAGAAAGGAAAGGTTTCCTAACAAAACCTACAACAAACTGAAGATGAAGAGGTTTGGACCATGCAGGATCATAGGTAAAAGAGATTCAGGTAATGCCTATGAAGTGGAACTACCGAGAGAGCTGAATATATCACCTATTTTTAATATTTTAGACTTGGTAGAATACCATGAAGGAGATAGTAGTGAGGCACCAAGAACAGATTTGTGGAGTATTCCAGCGACTGCACCAGTCACAGATGAGATAGAGGAAATACTCGATACTCGAGAAGGCAGAAGTACCAAGAACCGGCAGTATTCATAATATTTGGTCAAATGGAAAGGCAGGCCTTTCGAAGATGCAACTTGGTTGTCAAAGATAGAGGTCGACCGCCTGGGTCTTCCTCCAACAGTATAGAAGTAGAGGACACTTCTCAATCCACCCCGGGTGTCTGATGCAGGAGCATCCGGTGGCAGCAGAGCAATCTTGCATCAAAGAAATTTTTTTTTTCTTTTTTTTCTCTAAGTGTGCCTTGATGTCGCGATATCGCGACAAGGAAAAGTGTCGCGATATCGCGACATGTCACATTTTCATGACTCAAGAAGGAGAGAGAAGGAGCGGGGCAAAAAGTGTCACGATATCACGACAAAAAAGTGTCACGATATCGCGACATGTCACGTTTTCATGACTCAAGAAGGAGAGAGAAGGAGCAGGGCAAAAAGTGTCACGATATCGCAAGGAAAAAAGTGTCACGATATCGTGACATGTCACATTTTCATGACTCAGGAAGGAGAGAGAAAGAGTGGGGCAAAAAATGTCATGATATAGTGACAGGAAAAAGTGTCACGATATCACGACATGTCACGTTTTCATGACTCAGGAAGGAGAGAGAAGGAGCAAAGGAAAAAGTGTCGCGATATCACGACATGTCGCATTTTCGTGACCAAAAGGCGAGAGAGGCACAGGAAGGGAAAGGTGTCGCGATATCATGACATGTCACATTTTCATGACTCGAGAAAGGTAGGAAGGCCAAAAAGCAAAAGTGTCGCGATATCATGACATGTCGCATTTTCATGACCCGAATAGGACAGGAAGGCAGAGAAGCCAAAAGTGTCACGATATCGTGACATGTCACATTTTCATGACTCGAGGAAAGCAGGAAGGCAGAGGAGCCGAAAGTGTCACGATATCGTGACATGTCGCATTTTCGTGACTCGAACAGGACAGGAAGGCAGAAGAGCCGAAAGTGTCGCGACATCGCGACATGTCGCATTTTCGTGACTCAAAGAGGATAGGAAGGTAGAGAAGCCAAAAGTGTCACGATATCATGACATGTCACATTTTCACGACTTGAAGAGGACAGGAAGGTAGAGAAGCCAAAAGTGTCACGATATCATGACATGTCGCATTTTCATGACTCAAAGAGGACAGGAAGGTGGAGAAGCCAAAGGTGTCATGATATCGTGACATGTCACATTTTTGTGACTTGAAGAGGGCAGGAAGGCAAGGAAGCCGAAAGTGTCACGATATCATGACATGTCACATTTTCATGACCAAACAAAAGAAAAGAAAGCGCAGGCGATTACAGGAGCCATTACAGAGGAAACGATCAAGCGGTGGTATACCAAACATCATCAATGGTTGAAATGTGATATACCAAGGTGCAGTGAAAGCAGATGAAGATGAAGAGTCAAAACGTTTTGACAGCCAGAACAACGAAGAGACGCGGGAGATGAAACGAAGCATCAGAAAAAAGGGAGACGGAGAGTCATGCTAGATATTTTAAAAGGGGAAGCGAAGGCATGCACAAGGGGTCAAAAAACTATGGAGACAGAGTTGCAGACGTAAAGGCAAGAGGCCATTCTGGACCTGTTAGGCTGTTTTTCTTCCAGGCGAAAGATGTTGTAACAGAAACTATCTTTCGGGACAAAAGAATTTATGTGGGCAGACTGTTGCCATGACTGTAATTTTGTTCTAATCTGTTGAATGTGATTACAGATTCGGTGTGAGCGAGTTGGCTCTCGATAAGGGGATGTCTTTAAAGATTTATTTGGAGTTATCCTATCTACCCATAACACTTGATTTAGCAAAAGTTACCAACTTCTAGAATTCTGCTCAATGTTTCTTTTAATAATTCTTATTTGAAGATTCGGCTAAGTAGTTGCCTTGTGGATAGTAATTTGAGGTTGCATTCTAATATATCTTGTATCTTCTAGCAAATTCTATTATTTTATCACCTATGAAAGAAGATCCATTATTTGAGACAATAGTGGCTAGGACCCCAAATCTGGTGATCAATATTTTGAAGAAGTTAATGACTATCTATTGGTCAACCTGCTTAGTTGCTTTAGTCTTAGTCCACTTAGTAAAGTAATTTATTGTGTAAGAATATAATTATGACCAGTTGTTGAATTTGGGTTTATGAAACCAATAAAATCTAACCCCCACTATTGAAAAGGTTTTTATGCTATTTTTAGCTTTAAAGGCATGACATAGTGCTTCTCCTTTCCAAAAAAATATTTGATACTTATCACACTTTCTAACCAACTTGAATGCATTTGAGAATATGGAAGGCCAGTAAAATCCTACCCTCAATATTTTTGCTACAGTGGTTTACGTTGAATAGTGACCTCCCGATAATCTAGAGTGAAATTCCTCTAGTAACTCCCTTGCCTTTTCTAGAGGTATGCAACAAGACAACACACCATCAAAAATTTTTGATAGAGATTTATTGACTAGTGTATATTTTCTAGCCTGCATCTTGTATCTGTGTCTTTGTGGTGCCGTCAATCCTTCTGAGAACTTTCTAGAGTTAAAGTAATAAGTAAAATGGATGATCCAGGAGTTATATGACACCTTTGTTTGTGTTGATTCTATATTATTAACTACTTCTATAGATAGATTGGAATTTGTTATTATTGCTTTCGCCAAATACTAATAAAGTGCTCACCCCTTGACCAACTTTGTTGGTAAAATTTCCACATTAAATTCTTGAATCTTTGTTGTCCAACCAGCACTTCGGTCACCCCATTCTCCTTGGATTATGAAACTCCTGACATCTAGATGTACCACATATACCACTGTTGTACTTTGTGAGACAAAATGCCTAAATTTATTGAGATTTTTTATAATGGAAAATACTTGTATTTCTATGAAATTGTATCTTTCTTCATGATCATGCAAAGTTTGGCTAAGAAAAATGATTGGTTGTTCATTACCATCATCTTTATTTTGTGTTAGTACTACCGCATAACTTTATTTAACTCCAAAGGCATATAAAATGAAATCTTAAGAATAATTCAGGTTAATGAGAACTAGATCCCATGAAATGGCTTCCTTAATATTCCTAAAAGAATATTTTTGGTCATCCATCCATTTGAATTCAACATTATTCTTTAGCATTTGACTATCTATGTAAATTTAGACACAAAATTTCATACAAATCTGATCTGCCCAAAGAAATACTGAAGTGCCTTCTTGTTCATGGGTATTGGAAACTCTAAAATAGCATTGAACCTATCCGAGTCTATGGCAAGCCCTAATTTTGATAAAACATATCCCAAAATTTTACCTTCTTGTACAGTAAAGATTGATTTACTTGGATTTAATGATATTCCAAACTCTCTACACTCCTCAAAGACTTGTTGGAGATGCTCCACATGATCTTGCCTTTTATGAGAAAAGACAACCATGTCATCTAAGTAGATAACAATTACTTCATTGACAAGTTCACCAAATGCCATTTCCATTACTCTTTGAAAGGTCACATCAAAATTAGATAATCCAAATGATATCCTTTGATATGCAAATGTTCCCCATTTAGTGGTGAATGTTATCTTATGCTCTTCATCTTTAATCCAAACTTGATTGAATCCAAAAAAGTCATCCAATAATGAGAACCATTTTGCTCCTGCAATTGTATGTAATATTTGATCTATATGTGGCAAAGGATAGTTATCCTTCAGAGAGACTTTATTTAGGTTGCAAAAATATATGTAGAGCCTAATATCTCCATTATTCTTTTTGATTGGAACTAGGTTAGCTACCCAAGTAGAATGCTTAATGGGATAAATCATTTTGACATTTAACAATTTCTTATTTCATTAGAGATTCTATTTTTGGGTTTACTGGTATCTTTTTTTATTGAAAAGACTTTGCATCAGGATCTAATTTAATATTATGTTTTATCACATCCGTCTTGTATACTTTGAGGTCATCATATGTCCACACAATAATATCATCATCTCTTACATAATTCTTGAATTGGGTGGACTTCCTCATTTGAGTAGTCTACCCCTATCTTTAGACACTTTCCCTCTAAGATTTGGACTTCCTTATATCCTTTGAAGTCAATCTTCATTATGTGACCTTTTGGTTGATCACTATTATCAAAGAGGATTTCCAAGGTGATTGGTCCTTATGGAATGTGGTCATTTTTGAGCTGGATAACTCCTTCCTATTCTTTATCATCTTTAGTTTCAAAGGACCTGTTAGCTAAATAATTCATTTCATGAATTAGAAAATCCACTATCTGTTCATAATTTTCAAATACTTGCCAGAAGGTGTCCTTATCAGGAACGAAGGGTCTATATACCAACCTAACTGATTTTTCTTTGTGAATGGTATTTGAAACTAGACAAAAATTTGCTCCTATGGAAGCCAAAATATCAACATGTATATTTTGATCCCTAGGGATCGCTTTAATATTCAATGCTTCAAATTATTCTAACAGGTCCCATACCCTATTCATGTAGGATTTTAAGTAATGTTGCTCACTAATACATTTTTTCATAATTTTATTAATCACTAATTTAGAATCCCAAATATTTGGAGCTTCTTGATGCCCAAATTCTCTACCTTTTTTAGTCCCAAAAAAATGGCCTCATATTCCTCTGTATTATTAGTTCAACTCCATGTTAATCTATATGAGAAAACCTTTTGGACTACTTTAGGAGAAATCAAGACTATCCCAGCTCCTACACTATTTTTGCATCTTGCTCCATAAAAATATAGTTTCCATAATTGATGGGATGGAGACAGATATTCTTCCTGGGCTTCCAACCTTTTTACTTTTGGTTTTTCAATGGTATAAGTACCAAACGCTATTTCCATTATTGCATTGATATTTTTCATAGAAAATTGATCTTCCATTTGCAGTTCTTCTAAGGCTTCTATTATGGGATATCTCTCCTCAATAATAGCAATTACTGTGGCTGCTTGCTGGTCCATTTCCTCTATACTTTCTATATGTAAAGAAGAGTTTTTTTGAGTGGATTTTCACCCTTATTTCTTTACACGAGATTTACATATGAGAGTAGTCATGAGAAATGTATCCCCCCAATTTGATAGTGAATTCCCTAGAAAGGCACATCCCAAAGTATGGTTCTAGGTCTACTACCACAATCTCTTGTATAACAGTGACCTAAGGTAATCTATGAAGAACCATAGGCACATCCTTGATGACTCCAAAATTTTTTATTGGGGTACCATCCAACTGCAACACACTAGGACAAATTCTAGTGTATTCCATTCCCATGATAATCACACATTGCTTTAGGCATGACTGTAGTAGCAACACTTGAATCTATCATACAATTATGCACAACCCGTCCTTTCATTTCCAGAGAGGTAAAATGGTGAAGGACTATTCTTTTTCATCCCCCACAATAGAGCTATTTTGAACTAGATTTTTTTTGGTTGGACTTTGATTTGGTCCTTAACTATTTTTATGGAATTGTGGAGTAGGTCAATCTATCCAAGGATGAGTAATGCATCATACATACTAGCTTTTGAGGGAGTCTTCTTTAATTATTCCAGAATATTGAAGACAAGGATTTTAGATTGCCTATATTTATCTTTTAGAGGGGTTTCAAATTTACTTCTATACTCATGGGTAGCTTCAATTTGTTGACACTTCATCAGGGATAAATATTTGAGCTAATCTCTAGCCTCATTTTGAATCTCCATTGATTTTTACTAAGATTCACTAGGCTTGGAATATTCCTTTTGTTTTTGCAGAGGTTTTTTAAAGGGAACCTTTTGAGGAGCATTACTTTCAGCTTTCTTTTCTCCTGAACCATCAGTAGCAATTTTAATGGGGTTGATTTCTTTAGGGTTCACTTGTAGAAACATCTTTCTGAATCTCATCAAGATAGAGACTTGTTCTACTTATGGAATCATGAAATTATGTTCATTAGTTCTAACCATATTGATTTATCCTTTTTGAACTATTTCTACTCTCTCAAAAACCATTATTTGCATGTAATTCTAGTGCATCATGCAGGTATTTTCCCCATGAGGATCATTATAGGTAGAACACCAGTAGTCTATATTAGAAAGAGAAGTTGAAGGCTCACTTCTATCATTAATAAAAATTGTATTAGTTCTCTTTGATGGCCTATTAGTGGAAGCAGATTGATATTTTGTCACATATGAGAACCTTCTTGGTTGGAAGTTCCTTTCGTCTTCTCTCCTTTTCATCATAGTAACCTCATTGGACAAAATTTTCATAAAATCCTACAGCTCACCCAAGGTAGCCGCTTGTGAATCTAGAGTGGGTAATGCAGGTACTGTAGGTGGAGCAGGGAGAGACGATATTATAGGAATAACAGGTAGTATTGGTACTACATGTATGTTGGGCCATTGAGAGAAGCCCATGGGAGGTGGTAGTGTTGCATTAGCAAGTACTGGAATAGACAATTGTGGTTGACTGTTAAGAAATTGTTGGAGCCAAAATTGACTCAACATATGAAACTCCCAAATTTTAATTTTTGGTTTCAATATTTTCAGCCAATTTGTTGGTCTCTATTGCATTCTCTTCTAAAATGTTGATTTTTAATATTTGGTCCTCAAATAGCCGTTATAGAAGCTTCATTTTCTCCGAGTCATAAGGATATATCTAAGTTAAAGATATGGCCTTGATCATTGAATTGAATTGAATACCTTTTAAACATTAAAAATGATTGTCAAGGATGTATGATTATTAAAAGGCTTATAAAATTTGAAAGATAAATCAAACATTCTTTTAAAGAGATCCCCCTTAACAATTAACATTATTTGATTATTAAAAGGGGTTATAAGTTCAAATCAAATGAAATATCTGCCAAAGAAATACCCTAAGTCCTTAGATCCATAATAAAATCAATTAAAAACATTCAGGCCTAAGTAAAAAATAAATAAACCTAGGGTCGAAATTAATCGCATTTGAAATTGAGGGGTATGTGCCCCCTTCGATTAAAAATCGAGCAATTTTAAAGATCTTATCGATAGTACTTTGTCCACGGCTAATCCAATGGATGCACACACTTTAATTTAACCAATATTAAAAAGTTCAAAACCTAAGCCTTAATGAAGATTTAATCAAGGGTCACACACCCATTTCATTTTAAACAATGAGAAAATCTTATAAATCCAAGGGTAGCGCTCAAACCATTCTGATATGACGGATGCACTCTTACCAAGAGTAACCAAGGTTAACCATAATTTTATGTGCCCCTATGATTTAAAATTTGTGCAGGTTAAAAGAGATCAATGGATGCACTCAAAGCTGGATAAATCTAATGGTCACGCACCAATCAAGCTGACCAATCATTAGCTCTGAAAAGTTATTCTCCCATTAGTTATAAATCTTACATGTGAAAAGAGATTCATGGCTGTGCTCCTTCCTAATGAGATCTGACGGTAGTGCTTGTAATAATTTGATCGACTGGTTAAAGGCTCACATCTTAATTGAAGATAGTTATTTCCCACCTTTGGCAGATCTAACGACAGCACCGATCCCCATCAGATCTGACAGTGGCACTTTTCCAAAAGTTGTCAAAGATTAACAGAGCGATCATTGACGAAGTTATGGTCAAAGCCAAATTTGATGATCATGCTCATCTATACCTAGATCCAATGATCGTGCTTCACCAAGATCAAACTTTCCACTTTTAGATACAAAGTGCGCATTTATGGTTGATCCAACGACGGTGCTCCAACCTGCCCAAATCCAATGACAGTGCATAATCAAAGTGACCAAAAGATAAAACAGTAAATGTTATCAGGTAATTAAGAGATCCAAAGAAGATCAATGTCTATGCTCATATCCACTTAATCTAACGGTGATGCTTTCATGAAATGTTTGAAGGTTAATTATGCCAAGTTATTTTGGTCAGATGATTAATTAAAATATCCAACGAGTGCATGCATCTATTATTTTATCTAATGATGAACACATGGAGAGATAAGTGGTTTTTAATTACTTATGTTTTAATGAAATATTATTAATTTTTTAATCATCGATTAATTTTATCAAACCTGAATTACATATGGGTTAAATGCATTGATCAATAATACTACATCGATAAGTATAAGGTTTTTAATCTTAGGGATAAGCATTTAAATCAGGAGTATTGCTAACCCAAGGTTTTAAAAGTTAATCAAGTTAATTTAGCATGTGTTTATATCTTTGAAATAACAACTGTGCAAGTTTCAAAATCTCAACGACAGTGCTTGAAGCAAACTAGATCCAATGTATACTTTGAACTAACCCTCATACACCTAGTTCACGCAATCTAACGAAAGTGATTCATCCAAAGTAAATCCGATGACATGTACATCACAAGATGAATTAGTTTTATCATCACATACATAATCAAAAATGACATTGATACCAAAGTACAATCGAAAGATCAGTGAAAAAAATACTGTAAATTTAGACAATAGCCGAGAAAAGAAGTTTTTAGATGATCAAACTGAATTCCATGGACTGTACAATGATAAGGAAAAGGTAGAAATGCAAGCCTTGATCAATATCTTGCAAGAACAATTGTCTCATGAAAAATTCGCACAAGTATAGCCTCCCCAGTCAAGAAAGAGATATATTATGTAGTCTACCTCTCCAAAATCAAGAGAGAAATATCTCTTCAGATACAACACAAAAAAATAGGATCCTACAATAAATGAACATAGTAAGGTTTATTATAACCTTTCATACTGATGCATGGAGGCTCATGGGAAAACAAATCAAAGAACTTCAATAAAAAAAAAATTGAAAATAACCATAGTACGTGGTCTACCGTTGAAGATAAACACACCTCCGAGAGAAATAAATAGCACTAAAATAGGGTAGATTACAAATGCAAGAAGTCAACTAGAGGATATAGAAGGTACAGAGGGAGAATATTCATCAAGAACTGAGATACCTGGTTAATAAAAATAGTTAGATTAAAAAGTCCTGGCAGAGTATACAATACGAGCAACAGGAGATGATGGAGTACAATTGTACTATATATGGAAGATCAAACTAGATGATGACAAGTGTGAGTCCAAGATCGGGCTAAAAATAATAGATTCAAGAACCTAGATCTATAAAGACACCAACTATGGTTAGAATCTACATCAAGCATTTAGATAGCATTTTTGCTAAGATGTATACTTGAGTGCCCTACTAGTTGTGTTGTTGTATCTCCTTTTGTGTGTCTATTTTCTTTGTCATTTCTTATTCTTCCCTTTGCCGTGCAGGATTTTGATAGGAAAGTGCTCAAGAAGCTAAGATTATTTCATGTCCTATTGAGCCTGAGATTCAGAAACTCTACTATTACCATATTGGAACAAGGAGAGTAGGAGAGACTTGTTACATTATTTGAACAAATTTTTCTTCATTGTATTGATGTATTTCTTGGAAAAACAGAGTTAAATGGCATTCGGCCAACTCTGCATGTAATTTGTTGTTAAATAAATACAATTATGGGTTTCGTTCTTATTAAATATTTGTCTTGGTACTATGTGTTACTATGTAATGTGTTACATTATTTGAATGTATTACACACTTTTCTGTCATTGGCCAACTATTATGTTTATTATGATATTCAAATGGATATGATAGTGCCAATTCTCTCTCAATCTCGTTCTTTCTTTTTCATGTTACAAACGTTGTTAAATTGCTATAACAGCCCAATGAATCCAGGCACCACTCCACATAAGGTATAATAATTGGTTATTTTCATTGCTTGGTCATTTTAAATACATATAGTATAATTCTAAATTTGGAACATGTAAACTTGAAAGCACGAGATTCCGAAAATAAAAGAAACACTAATTGTTGCAATGTAAAACTAACTAGCTTGATGCACGAAGTAAAGCGGATGTAATCGAATCAAAACAAATATAAAAGGAGAAAGCAGGAGCACAACCCTTTTATATTAATGTGATTCCAAACTCGGTTACAATACATCTCCTCCCTTTTTAGGGGCTAGGAGAGTTAGCATGTTTCCATTACAAAAGTGAATAGTGATCTTCTTTCCGCATGCCCACATTTGAAATGGGCGGGCCAAAGTGTTGCCGCCGCTTATGATGATGAATCCTTGCTTCTTGCTGCTTCTCCTGCGATCAAAGAAACAATGAAAGCGTTAGTAGCACCTGCTGCAAATAGAGAAAGTTTGTTCCTTGAATTTAAGAAAAGCATGCAAAAGATTGCATAAATACGTGAATCAAATAACTCTAATCGACCTGCAACTTCGACAGAAAACAAAAACATCACCAAAGGTCTGCCATTGATACGATCGTGAAATTACTGTAATTCGTCTCGTGAGCGACTTCCATGATAAAAAGCCGAAATGCTGTTGTTACCTACAGGTTAGTGGGACAACAAAAACGACAAAAGCATGATAATATTTGATAAACGTCTTCTAAATTTGATAAACACGCAATGACAGAACATAATGCAGGATAAACACATGATAACAGAATAAATTAAATTGAAACTAAGAGTGTGCGGGGTGCCCAAGCGGGCCGCCCACCGTTAAAACTTGACTTTGACGCCAATCCACTAGGGATGGGCCCAAAATCTCAGAGAATGTGGTGTCGTCAAATTGATGGATCTAATGTGGTCAAATTTCGGGTTCTAAGGTCCGGATCCACCTTCTAAAAGCCACCCAATAACCTCTCTTGCGAAAGAGATTACGGGTGTAGAAGAGATGAATCGAAAAGGAATGCAATCGGGTGTTTAATTTGGCAGCACTTCGTTGCTTTAAAATGTCTACCAACTTGTCTCTTTTTGGGTGGGAAAAGTCCACCATTTTATAGACCCATGGGGTCTCTTTGGAAGGGCACGCAGGGATGCCACGTGGCGGCCATGCCTTCCCAAGAGGGAGGAGACTCCTCCTTGACTTGGGCTTACATGACTGCCCTTGTGACAGTCCTCTAACTGCCAATCTGCCCACCTACGCGCGCATGCATAGCAGGCGGCAATAATTGACTATCTTCGGCTGCCACTCGTTTAATGTCCGCTTTAATGGTTTAATGTTTGCTTTAAATGTTTTAATGTTTGCTTTGAATGCTTAAAATCTGCCTTTGATTGGTTAAGTCGCCTTGATTGGTTAATTTCCAGTCTAAATGCGAAGTTTTGTCGCGATATCGCGACGTCGCGATATGACACGGGCGAGTGTCGCGATATCACGACATCGCATATCACGACACTTCGGCCAAGGCTTTCTTTGGGCCAAGTGTCGCGATATCGCGACAGTCGCGATATCGCGACAGTCGCGATATCGCGACACTTCGCCAAGGCTTTCCTTTGGCATCGAATGTCACGATATCGTGACACTTCCCAGCTTTCTTTCCTGTCTGAATCGTCGCGATATCACGACGTCGTGATATCGTGACACTTCGCCAAGGCTTTCCTTTAATGCACATTTGCCTAAGTTTGTTTAAGGTAGCATTTGCTTAGCTTTGTTTACTTGCATTTGCTTAAGTGTTAAAATCTTGATCTGGACTTGGAGGATACATTCGATAGTTGGGCCTTCTCACCAGGGAAGGCGAAATGGTCAAAGAAAGCAAACGGGAAATAACCAAAGCACTGCCATGTAACCGGATTGGTACCTTCCAAAACTGCTGTGTAAGTGGCTAGGACCACTTTTTGACCTCTGAGGGCTGCCCTGAAGGCTGTGTGTGTCAATGCGATCAGTGTTTGTAGTCACATAATCGGATTGGTGCTGTTTTGGTGTCTACAGATGCCCCTTTTTGGGAAGCGCTATGGGTGACGCAGTGCTGAGCAAAAATAGATAACCAAAGCACTAATGATTAGGGTTTCTTGGTAACCTAACCAACTTTTGATGCCCCAAGTATGGAAAGGGCATGCATTCTTGAATCCTTGCTTCTGACGAGCTAAGGAATTTGATTTCAAGTGTTAACCTATTTTGGTGAGGTGTGACTTGAGCTTGGACATTGATCAGTCATGATTAGGCAAAGGGCGCAACCTTTTGTCCACAGGGGAACCTTGTGTTCATGCTTCGGGAATGCCAAGTGTTTGATCAATTTGATTGTTGCTTGTTTACTGCCCCAAGCGGGAGCGTGATTGTCTTTGTCAATGATTCTTTGAATGCATGTCATTGCTTTGATTGGGTGTGTGCTTGTTGATTGGTGACTAAGTGTGACTACCCCCTCAAGCGACGAATCGATGAGGGAATGACCTTCATGAGAAAAGCGACGAGTCGCTTGACCCAAGATGACTTGTGCAAGGGTGCCTTTAGATGGTTTACCATTAAGCATGTGCAATTTCTCGACATTTGGACCTATTTTTGGTGGGTGTTAACCCTTTTGGTGATGCCATAATGGGGTGAAATCGTCGAAAACCCGTCTTCCCGTGGAGCGGTCCGGCTATGGTAGCCTTCTTGGGGAAGTAGGAGAGTGACAATTTGAGCCCCGACATCGATTTTCTATGCCAAGAGGTTAAGTGCAAGAGCACTTGTGTCCGGCAATGCTTATTGCTATGTTTTTGTGTTGCATTTTTGTGATGTTTTTGTTGTTTTGATTTTCTTGCTTTGTGTATATGTCATGATTTTATGTTATGCACAATGATTGATGTTGATGGATGCATGCTACTTTATATTGATGTATGCACATGGTATGATAAATGCGATTGTTGTATGTTGATTTATTTTGATGGATGCATATGTTATGATGAATGCAAATGTTTTTGATTTATATGTGATATGCAGAAATGAAATGGATGAATAGAATTTGTGATGTTTGGCTATGGCACCATAGACTGTTTAGGACTTTGTTATTTTGTCTTTAGGCGATTGCTGTGATGCATGACTTTGTATGTATACATGTGGTTTTTTTTTTTTTGTATTTTTTGATGGTATTGTAAGGATGAAAAGTAGCGCGGTTGGTTTAGAAATGTAGCTAAGGTTTTCTGAGACTCGGACGGTTTTAACTTACTAGCCATGATTGTACTTTATCTTACAAGACTTTTGAACAAGGTATGAATCGGACTTGTTTTTGACCAAGCTATTTCACATCCCTGTGTGTGCAATTGAGTTCATTTATGTGGTATTTGTCAGGATACCGCCAGTGCCAGATGGGCTTTCAACCGAACCTCGTACTGAGGATCACCTAATTAGCTCCACTAACTCCTTTGTTGTATTTAGTTAGATTAATCTGCGGTGTTATCCAGGATACCATAAGCTAGCTCATCCTTATGCAAACATTGGTCTGCACACACGCAAAGCGAATGTGACAGACATATCGTCATGCGGGTAGGATACCACCATTGCCAGATAGGCTATCAACCAAACTCGTAATGAGGATCACCTAGATGGTTTTCGAATGCTGAGAATTCCAGGGATTCAAGTTCAGGATATTTGTTGGCTGAATGATTTAGAAAGTTGCTCGTCTATATAGTGATGAAAATCACTGTTTATTTTCTATTAATTCTTTTTGAGCAAGGATTTTGAATAGTGGTGATAACCACTGTTATTTGATTTTGTATTTTGAGTATTGTGAGTTTGGGCTGGTGAGTGGCCTTGATCCTTGTGGCCTTGGGGATGACTACGCATCCTTTGTAGGGACGTGTAGTACGAATCCTTACGACATTGGGAACCAAGGGGGTGATGGAGATTATGGAGTAAGGGCATTGATATTTTAGGCCTTGGGGATGACTACCCATCCTGGTTAGGGGCGGATAGTACGAATCCTTACAACTTGGAGACCAAAGGTGAATGGAAAGTGTTAGGATGATGATTTGTTGGAATTTTGTTTGTGAATGGCGTTGATCCCTTTTGGGTCTTGGGGATGACTACCCATCCTTGGCAGGGACGTGTAGTACAAATCCTTACAACTTTGGGAACCAACTATGATTGGGATTTGGTAGTGGTGAAAACCACTGTTTATGGAGGTGAATGGATAGGGAAGAGCTCGTCCTTTTGTCAATTCTCAGCATTCTAGAACCATTCGCACAGGGGGATGAGCAAGATAACCGTTTCACTTATGGTGACCTGGATTACTGCGCAGGTTTCATCTTTCGTTCACACAACTTGGGAATTTTTATGTGTTTTAATTTGTGTTGGGATGTTACGTAACAAGGCGTATTTCAAGTGTAACTCTACCTTCGTAAAATCTGTCTGACTCGGTACATTACGTAGCTAAAGAGCAAAATGATGACTGAATCACGAAAACTCTTGATACATTAAAAGACCACTGACTCTAGTGTGGTAAAAAGCAATGCATGGTGTTTTTGTTGTTTTTGTAAAATGGAACAGTGTGGAACAAGATGGACTAGCAGAGCAATTACAACCTATGGTGCCTTTGACCTGTACGACCACAAATATGCAATGTATGGATGCAATGCTTTAATGCAGCTATGTATTTTTGTATTTTTGATGGATTGATTTTTGTGAATATGAAGATGAGGTGCGAGAAGAGCTCTCTATTGATGAATTTGAGTATGCCTAGAAATGAGATGCAAATTTTTTTTGTTGTTTTTGATGATTTTTGAATTTTAACTTTTCTTATTTTTGACCAAGCGATTGTGGAAATCCTTGGAGCATTTTGGGATTGACCAAGCGATTTTAGGGATCCTTGGAGCATTTTTGGGATTGACCAAGCGATTATAGAATCCTTGGAGCATTTTTGGGATTTGACCAAGCGATTATAGAATCCTTGGAGCATTTTTGGGATTTGACCAAGCGATTATAGAATCCTTGGAGCATTTTTGGGATTTGACCAAGCGATTATAGAATCCTTGGAGCATTTTTGGATTTGACCAAGCGATTATAGAATCCTTGGAGCATTTAAATTATATTAACCTTGAGCATTTTTGGGATTTACCAAGCGATTATAAATCCTTGAGCATTTTTGGATTTACCAAGCATTATAAATCCTTGGAGCATTTTTGGGATTTACCAAGCGATTATAAATCCTTGGAGCATTTTTGGGATTTGACCAAGCGATTGCATAGAATCCTTGGAGCATTTTTTGGGATTTGACCAAGCGATTGATAATCCTTGGAGCATTTTTGGGATATGGCTCTCTTAGATATGAAATGGTCGCAAATGACTGATATTCAAGGGTTCTGTTTCCTTGATACCGTCAAGAGAAGCTAGCCGGTACGTCTCGGGTCCTATTTTGCTATCAATGACATATGGACCTAACCAATTTGCCGCAAATTTGTCCCTTAGGTGGGATGGCAAACTAGAGTTCTGTTGGTTTTCCTTCAAAACCAAATCACCAACCCGAAAGTCCCTTGAGGTGAACTTTCATGTTGTAAGCTTTCTTAAGTCGCTCTTGATAAATACGTAAATGCTCGAGAGCATTAACGCGTCATTCATCAAGCAACGTAAGCTGGTCTAGCCGGGCCTACCACGTAGAGTCATCATCGATGAACTCCTGCATTGATATGCGTAGGGAAGGAATCTCCAACTCTAGAGGCATGACTGCCTCGGAGCCATACACGAGCGAAAACGGAGTGGCCCCAGTGGGTGTCCGAATGCTAGTGCGATAGGCCCATAGGGCAAGTGGGATTTGAATGTGCCAATCCTTATGACTGTCTACGATGGTCTTTTTAAGGATGGCAACTAGCATTTTGTTTGACGCCTCTGCTTGCCCATTCGCCTACGGATAATAGGGTGTCGAAAAGTTGTGCTGAATCTTGTACTTTGTGGTCAAAGCATGCACGTCTTTGTTCTTGAAAGGCGTCCCATTATCCGAGACTATTTTGGATGGAATACCAAAATGACATATGATGTTATGCAAAATGAACTCCACAATGCGGGGTCCTGTCGTAGAGGTAAGCGGAACTGCTTCCACCCACTTGGTAAAATACTCTGTGGCCGTTATGATAAACGTGTGACGGCCTGACGACGTAGGGGAGATCTTTCCAATTAGATCGAAGCCCCACTGCGAGAATGGCCAAGCAGACTGGACTGTCTGCAAGGCCTGGGAAGGTACGTGCATCAAATTGGCATGATGTTGACACTTCACGCACTTCTTGACATAGGTGCAACAATCTCGCTCTAAAGATGGCCAATAATAGCCCATGCGAAGAATGCGCTTTGCGATGGCCATACCACTAAAGTGGCCACCACATGTACCATCGTGCGCTTGGGCGACTGCCCAAGTGGACTCTTGCTGGTCCAAGCAACGAAGGAGGATTCCTTCATAGCTGCGACGATACAAAATGTCTCCTATCAAGACATACTTAGCCGCTTTCTGCTTGAGTGCTCATTTTGTGGCATGAGTCAATCCAAGCGGGAGATTACCTAACTTGAGGTAGTCTCTAATGGGTAAATACCAGTCCTGTTGATCAAAAACCTCGACAGTATGAACAACCAATCCCTCTTGAAGTTCATCCCTAGCAAACGCTGAATGGGATAGAACTTGTAAGAATAGCATTGTGTTGCTATTAATGGGAGTAGGGGAGAACAAGGACCCCCAGTTGGCATGTTTCAGATGATCTTGGATTCGAGAGAACTTATCCGAGGATGGTTCAATCTGGATCATGTGGATTCCTGGCGTCAAGTCTGAGCTTGCACGCTCCATCATGGATTGCGATAAGGTTTTGACTTGAATGGTTGTCATATCACCGAAAAGGTCTTGCGGAATTAGTGACCCCAAGGAGGCCATTGTGTCCGCAAAATGATTCGATGATCGAGGGAGTGCCTCGATGTCATACCACTCAAGTTTTGCCAGGAATTTGTCCACAAGGGCTTTATAAGCCTGCAGGACTGGGCATTTGCATTGATATACCCCTTTGACTTGATTGACAATTAACAATGAATCACCAAAGATATTCAGTCATTTGATGTTCATGGTGATTGTTGTCTGAAGACCTAGGAGCAAGGCTTCATACTCTGCATTATTGTTGGTGCACGAGAAGTTTAATTTAAATGACAGGGGCATTGGAGCACCCTACGGTGTGAAGAATACAATTCCCGTGCCACCACCTTGCTCACATTTAGAACCATCGAAGAATAGGGTTATGTCGGCTCGTGACTCAAGCTCATCAGAATCTAGCGATTCTGAGACATGGAAGACCCCATCATCGGGTAGTTCTATGACTAGAGGCTGATCGTCTTCAAGAGGAGCCTCTGCTAGTTGATCGGCTATGACTTGTCCTTTGATAGATTTCTGTCCAATAAACTCTATGTCAAATTCCATCAACAACATGATCCATTTCGCCATGCGACTACTATGATAAGTACGACTCATCATGTATCGCAATGGATTCTCCTTAGACACAACATACGTAGTGTTGCTCAACATGTAGTGGCATAGCTTTTTGGTAGCAAACACCACTGCCAAGCAGAGTTTCTCAACGTATGCATAGTTAAGTTCATAACTGACCAGGGTGCGGCTAAGATAGTAAGTAGCCTATTCCTTGTGAAGTTCATTCTTTTGGGCTAACATGGCGCCCAGTGCCACCTCAGTAGCTGAGATGTATAAGTAGAATGACACTCCTGGTCTAGGTGGTGCCAATACTGGCGACGAAGCCAGGTATTGTTTGATGTCGTCAAAGGCTGACTGGCACTCGTCATCCCAATGAAATGTAACCCCCTTGTGCAATAATTTGTTCATGGGTCGGCACTTGTCAGATAATTGCGCTATAAAGCGTTTAATCGACGCGACCTTTCCCTGCAGACTTCTGAGCTGCTTGATAGTAGTTGGGGGAACCATTTCAAGGATTGCCTTGACTTTCTTTGGGTCCACCTCGATTCCTCGCTTTGAGACTATGAAACCCAAGAGTTTTCCAGATGTGACGCCAAATACGCACTTCTTGGGATTTAGTCTAACTTTATGCTCCATGAGGCGATCGAGGATCTTGCTTAAGTCATCGATATGATTTGAGCGCAAAAGAGACTTGGCTAACAAATCATCCATGTAATCTTCCAAAGTTTTATGCATGTAATCATGGAAGATGTACGTCATGGCACGTTGGTAGGTGGCACCAACATTTTTAAGGCCAAAAGGCATGACCTTATAACAAAATGTCCCCCAAGGCATTGTGAACGCCATTTTTAGTTGGTCTTCAGGATTGATACGAATCTGATTGTATCCTGAGAAACCATCCATGAGGGAGAGCATTTCGTGACCTGCTGTAGCGTCTACCAACGCGTCGATGCTCGGCAAGGGGAAATCATCCTTAGGACTCGCTTTGTTTAGATCTCAAAAATTGGTGCATATGCGAATCCTCCCGTCGGGCTTCTTGACGGGAACCATGTTGGACAGCCATGGCGGATAATCCACGCAGATGACAAACTGTGCATCCAACAGCTTTTGCAATTCATCTTTGACCATCAAGGCCACTGTTGGGTGCATCTTACGTAGTTTTTGCTTTACGAGCTTGATTGTCGGATCAAGCGTTAAATTATGCGTGACTAGCTGCGGGTCTAGTCCTGGCATATCCTTGTATGACCATGCAAAAACCTCCTTCTTCTCTTTGAGAAGGGCAATGTAGTCGGCTTGCTCTTCGGGGGAAAGACTTACCCCCAGCTTGAGAATCTATGGATTCATTGGATCTATGCCGATATCTACGTCAGTCGTCTCCTCGATCGACATGTGGGATCCGTCCTCCAACTGATGTGGAGTCGGGATCAAATGGATATCATTAGCTGAATTTAGATCTGCGTTGGGAACCTCGGGTTCCTCTTCAGCCTGAAAAATATCCTGAGTTGTCCCTGGGGTAAAATGAGGCATTTCACCGAAAGGCCAGTACTCTGATGGTGATAAAGGTGAATTGACGTGATCCCAATCGATGGCATCTGTGTCTAGATGCAATGACCATGCTGGATCGGCCGGATTGCGGATGGGTGCGGTCAAATCAATGGAGATCATGTGGATGGAATGAATTTGGTCTCCATTACCGTGGGTATGATACCTTGAACATTCTGGATGCTCCCTATACTCTGGATCTGGCTCTAGGGGAACGGGCACGAACGGATCGGCCCTATGTGCTGATAGGAAGACAGGGTCTTCTCTCGGCACTGATGTCATGATAGGGTCTCGGGGTGGACGGTGCTCATCGTAGATTTGGAGCCATGGATCCAACACTTGGTCCCACCCCACTGGGTCTACATACCATTCATGCCCTAACCTTATGCCTAATTGTCCCATTAGATCTTCATGAGTTAAAGGGCGATTGTGCCATCGCGCATGATTGAGATAGTCCATCTCAGTCTCATCTTCTGAATCACTTTCGAAGATCCAAAAATGTTCATTTTCTTCAGCAACTATTTGCGACATTGAGGGTTCTCCTTGTTCCAGCAAATTAATCTGGTCCCATTGCGGTTGTTCCACTCTTGGTGGAGGGACCTGATTCTCTTGACACTGTATTGACTCAACTGGAACCTCTAAGGGGAACAACTTCAAAAAGATGTCCGGACACCGTTTATGTTCTCTTTGGGGATTAGTGTCCGAACTTTCACCTCTCTCTAGCAAAGGAGAGGGATTACTGATGTTGCCAAGGGTGTTTGTTGACCATGGGAGGTAATCTCCCAATGTATATTCTGTATTTGGGTTGGCATAAGGATCTGATGCCAATCCACCCTTGTTGCCTATTTCTAGGCCTTGCATGTTTTCTACCAAGATGTCTAAGGGCAGGGGGTGGTTGAACCCTACTCCCGACTTATCATATGGCATCTGATATCTTGGTTGGCAAAGGACACGCATCCCTTGCTCATATCTACCTAGCCCATATCCATGCCAATTGCATTGGCCGAGATATCTTAGAGCGAAGTCCGGGTTTGACAGATAGTTGATATTTTCAGCAAAAGGCTCTTCGTCTTCGTCCTTTTGCTTGCATGGTTCAAGACCATGATCAAGGCCCCCATACACAAAATTTGTCTGGTTTGGTGGGTAACCTAGAGGAACAACTATTCCTATGGGAAGGCGAGGTCTCCCCATGTCCTGTACTGATTCTAATGCGGGCGTTGCCACAACATTCTGCACTAGATACTCCCCAGGCCCGTACTGGCCATTTCAACAGTGATTGTTGATGCTTGGGAGGGAGGGAACGGGAGTCCTTCCTGAGTCCATTCCATGTTTGGTGGGTTAGGAGTCTCAGCTTCCGTTGTGCTAGGTGTTTCTTCTGTTGATACTGTTGATATTGTTGGCAACCCCTCTTCTAGGGGCTGAGCCTCTTCCAGGATCTGTTTTCCCTTGTCCTTCTGTTTAGCCATGACAGGTGGCATTGGTAGTGAAGGAGCAGATGATGAAGACTCACCTGGCTGGGATTTTGATGTTTTGGTCACCAGTGGTGCCTACGGTATTGGACCCTGTTTAGATGGATTTAACTGGAAATCCAAATGCGTTGAAGGGAGGGTCGATTGAGGCATTAATTGCACCGCATTGCAATACTTGAAGGGTTCTAAGTCCATCGGGACTACATGAACTTCTCCTTCAAATGCATACTTTAGACACTGGTGAGCGATCGAAGGGACACACTTCATGTCCCTGATCCATGGCCGCCCTAGCAGTATGTTGTAAGCCATCTCGCCTTCCAAAACATGGCACAATGTTGGTATTGTCTTTTGTCCTACCTGGACGGGCAGAACAATTGTGTCGACTGTCGAGCATATTGCATCGTTGAATGCTCGCAGTGTGTATGTGGAGGCCGTGATATGAGAGGCTGGCAGCTTCAGATGTTTTAAGGCTGCAGTGGTAATGATGTTACTGGACGAGCCAGTATCTACCAACACTCTCTTGTACGGGATCCCGTTGACCCACGCGATAACGTGCAGGGGTGGATCTGCCATGTCATTCGATATTGTTTTAACTTCATCCTCTCTGAAGGTAATGACCGGCTCCGTACATCGTTTCACATGTCCCACGAAGTTGTTGAAAGAATTTGCTTCGTGAGGCTATAACTCGATGGCTTTCAAAATTTCCATGAGAGCTTCCCTATGGGGTGTTGACTGTTGAATAAGCTCGTAAATGGAAAGCCTAGCCGATGTGGTCCGCAAACTCTGCGTGAGTTTGGTCCGTATCGTGACCTCGGGTCTAGGCGGAGGCAACTGCACAGGGCGTTGTTGAGGCTGCGACGTTGTTGGAACTTCCCTTGTAGCTACCTCGGGGGCAACTCCCTGGGTACTTTTTGTTCCCTGGTCACTATGCTGATCATTCCCACAAATCCTTGCATGGGAAGATTCTGTCGCACCTCATTAACCTGGAGAGGTTTTGCCTGTGCCTCGTGGGCAGGCAAAGGGTCCTTGAATACCCCCATTTGTTGATTATTTGGCGCTATGGGGTTGTCCACGGCCAATGTTTTATTATCGATCAAATCTTGGATTAATCCCTTGAATTTCCAACATCCATTCAAGTCATGTCCCCTTCGCCTATGGAATCTACAATATAATTCCTCTCTGTATCCCTTAGGCTTGGGAGCATTAGGATCTACAGTTTGGATTTCTGGAAGGGTGACTAAATTTGCCGCTGACAAGCGGTCAAATAGGGAGTCCCTGGACTCCGCATAAGGGGTGAATTGTCGCCTAGGGCGATGCTGCTGATTTTGCTCCTATTTTTTATTATCTCTTTCATAACTAGGAGGCACTGCCTGGTAATTAGCCTTTTGGGGCTGTATTTCTTGCACAGGCTTGGGGACATTTATCGCAACTTGATTAACCACAGCGGGTTGTGATTGCGTAGTCCCGGTCTTAGTGGTTTTGTTCCACTCTTTCTTTTTAGGCTTGGCGATTGCGCCCTCGCCTATTTTGATCTCTTCTATAACTCTGGCTTGCGCCAAAGCTTCTTCTAGGCTGGCGTATTGCTGCAGCAGCAATAGCCCAGAGATTGATTTTAAGCAACTCCGTGCAAACATCTGTGTGAGATCAGACATAGGGGGAAGGTAGGGTAGCTTAGAAAGCAAAGCCCTCCATCGATTCCCGTATGCTGCCATTGTCTCTTCCTCATATTGCCTGAGGCTGGCCAGATCACTCAATGATGCCTTCTTCTTTGTGTTGAAGGCAAAGCGTTCAAGAAACGCATCTACTAATTGATCTAGGTTGTTTATGCTGTGTTTTGGTAACTGTGTGAACCAATCCGAGGTAGGGCCTACGAATGTGGTTATGAATGTCCTAAGCAACAATGCATCATTATCTTGAATGCCGAAGCATTGGCTCAGGAATCTTGTGACATGTTCTTGTGCATCCTCTTCACCTTTAAAGACCGCCAATTGAGGCAACTTGAAATGTTCGGGGTAAAGAGGTGTGGGCACCGAGGGATGCACTTGGATGACTGCGGAGTTGACGTAACGTGGGCTTTTGATGCCCAGAAGCTTTTGTCTCCATAGACTCCAAACGCTCTAATAGCGCTTTGTATGCATCGAAAGATTTTATTTCTTCCTCTTTTGTTTGCTCCCGTTGTGAGTTATGGGAGACTGGAGGCCTATGGGGGGGTGGCCGAATGGCAGCCCTCCCACCTTGATGGGGCATTTTGGCCCGTTCTATTTCTGGTTCATACTCCTCATAAACTTCTTGAGGAGTCTCTGGGCGAGACCTATGACCCTGATTGAGTCCCCGCTGAGGGTACCCATCATTGTTTCGGGGAGTGGCCTCCCTCTCGGGTCTATAAGGTCTCGGAGGCAAAGCTTGACGAGGTCGCGGAGACCTGTCCTGCACCAAAGGGTTGTGCCTCTCATATTGTTTTGCTTTTTGGGTGCGAGGGGTTGGCACCCTCTCAGGGAGTTTATAGCGCAACTCATCCGCTTTGCGCTGCATGCGCTCTTTATTAAGGCGGTATAAGTACTCTAACTCCTGATGACCTTGCTCAAGCTGCGTGATTCGGGCTTGGTGGGTGGCATGTCTGGCGACTGCCGGGTCAATTTGGTCTGCCCTCTTTTGCTCAGGAGGCTTGAATGTTTCTCCTATGTGTTTGCCTCGATCTTGATGATCTAAAATTTCAATGGGTCGCTTCCCTCTGTCGAGGTAGGCGGCATTTACTTGAGGCTCTGGCCTCGATGGGTGACCATGATATCTAGCAGGTGCAAAAATGCAAGGTTCCCGTGTTGTATGTTGTTCTCGAGGAATGCGATGGTCTTCCTCGTACTCCCTTTCATGGGTGTGAAAGGGGCGGGCGGAGTGAGCTCGCCTTGTGTGGAGAGCCCTACGCTCTGGGTTTTGTCTTTCTATTCTAATGGGAGGCAAAGGAGAGGTACCATATTCATGCTATCTCTCCTCATGGACACTATGCCTCTCTAGCGCTTCATCGCGTTGTGGCCACTCAGATCTAGCCTCAAAAGGTGATTTTCTATTTACATTGAGATCTACATGTAAAGCTTCTTCCCGAAAGGGGCTGTGTTGAATGGGCAAACTCCACAGAGGAGGGTCCCAATAATTCCTTCTTGATGTGGCCTGATGTGGACTCTCTTGTAGGCCAGACCGCCAAGGCGGTATGGCCAAGTCCTCAGGGCTAAAGCGAAGGCGACCAACGCCCTCTCTTTGTGTACCTTCCATAGCGTCCGCCCTTGATTGGGCTTGGCTACGGGTGTACACCATTGTGGTGCTTCTCTACTAGCTAAGCAGATTTTTATCTCGTTTATGATGATTTTTCTTTTTGTTACACTAAGCAGAAATGAACACACACATACACAAATAGTGATTATCTCTTTTAAGGATTAATAGTGTGTCCTAAACTGGTTTAGTGCATTTTGATGTTTTGTTTTGTTTTTGCAAGTTTTGAAGAATGTTTAAATGCATAATGTTGGCTCATATGACTCCCATAAATGGTCGCCCCTTCAATATACCATTGTCGGACCGATATACCAACCTCTCTATATACCCGCCCTTACGAGAGGGAAACTATAGGTACGTGAGAGCAGATGGTACGTGGAACATAGGCGGTACGGAAGGGGGATTGTCCTGTTAATGACACCTACCATAGAAGACTTATCCTCGCGCGCATGGGAATCACCCCAGCGACACTCGGTCAGCTTTCATCAAGATTTACGCCTAACAACAGTGACAATCGGGGAAATGGATGCAAAATCAAGCCAAGGTGGTGATGAAATCCACCGATGGTCTTGATCAAGGGCTGGGGTCTTACGACCAACTCCTTGGTTTAATTTTACCACGTGATGTGTGTGGGGTTCATTTTATTTAATGAAAATGAAACAAGCATAAACAACTTTCCCTAAGCAAGTAAAAGTTGACAGAAAAATAGAAACAAAAAATAATAATAAAAAAAAATGACAGGTACAGCTTTGGAACCTTACCTCTTTTTTGCTCAAATCGGCTGTCTCTGATTCAGCCCGGTACCTTTAAGCACAAAAACATAAATTTCAATCAGTTTCTGAATCTAAAAAAAAATAGGGGACAAGGTCCCACCGTGATCGCCACTGAAAGCATGAGATTCCAGAAAGAAAGAAACACTAATTGTTGCAATGTAAACTAACTAACTTGATGCATGAAATAAAGTGAATGTAATCAAATCAAAACCAAATGTAAAGAGAAAGCAGGAGCACAACCCTTTTTATTAATGTGACTTCAAACTCGGTTACAATACATCTCCTCCCATTTTAGGGGCTAGGAGAGTTAGCATGTTTCCATTACAAAAGTGAATAGTGATCTCCTTTCCGCATGCCCACATGCAAAATGGGCGGGCCAAAGTGTTGCCACCGCTGATGTTGATGAATCCTCGCTTCTTGCTACTTCTCCTACGATCAAAGAAACAATAAAAGCGTTAGTAGCACCTTCGCAAAATAGAAAGTTTGACTTTAGAATTTAATAAAATAAATGCATCAAAAATATTAATTAAACTGCATAAACAAAACATCTACCAAAAAAGTTGCCATCAATCATGATTTTTCAATCGTTGTTACCTCGAGTTAGTGAAACACAAAAATGACAAAAGCATGATGATATTTGATAAACATCTTCTAAATTTGATAAACACCAATGACAAAACGTAATGCAAGATAAACACACGATAATGAAATAAATTAAATTGAAACTAAAAGTGTGGGGTGCCCAAGCGGGCCGCCCCCGTTGAAACTTGACTTTGATGCCAATCCACTAGGGATGGGCCCAAAATCTCAGAGAATGAGGTGTCGTCAAATTGATGGATTACTGTGGTCAAATGTCGGGTTCTAAGGTCCAGATTCACCTTCTAAAAGCCACCCAATAACCTCTCTTGCGAAAGAGATTAAGGGTGTAGAAGAGATGAATCGAAAAGGAATGCAATCGGGTGTTTAATTTGGCAGCACTTCGTTGCTTTAAAATGTCTACCAACTTGTCTTTTTTTGGGTGGGAAAAGTCCACCATTTTATAGACCCATGGGGTCTCTTTGGAAGGGCACGCAGGGATGCCACGTGGTGGCCATGCCTTCCCAAGAGGGAGGAGACTCCTCCCTGACTTGGGCTTACATGACTGCCCTTGTGACAGTCCTCTAACTGCCAATCTGCCCACCTACGCGCGCATGCACAACAGGCGGCAATAATTGACTGTCCTCGGCTGCCACTCATTTAATGTCTACTTTAATGGTTTAATGTTTGCTTTCAAATGTTTTAATGTTTGCTTTTGAATGCTTAAAATCCACCTTTGATTGGTCAAAGTTTGCCTTTGATTGGTTAATTTTTGCCCAGGCGCAAATGCGAAGTTTGTCGCGATATCGCGACGTCGCGATATCGCGACACTTCGACCAAGGCTTTCCTTTGGGCATCGAAGTGTCACGATATCGTGACGTCGTGATATCATGACACTTCGCCAAGGCTTTCTTTGGGTATCGAATGTCACGATATCGTGACACTTCGCAAGGCTTCCTGGCAATGTCGCGATATCATGACACTCCCAAGGCTTTCCTGGCAAGTGTCATGATATCACGACGTCGTGATATCATGACACTTCGGCCAAGGCTTTCCTTTGGGTGCCAATGCAGCATTTGCCTAAGTTATTTGTTTAAGTGTAGCATTTGTTTAGGTGTAGCATTTGTTTAAGTGTTAAAAGCTAGTATTTGGACTTGGAGGATACATTCGATAGTTGGGCCTTCTCACCAGGGAAGGCGAAACGGTCGAAGAAAGCAAATGGGAAATAACCAAAGCACTGCCATGTAACCGGATTGGTACCTTCCAAAACTGCTGTGTAAGTGGCTAGGGCCACTGTTTGACCTCTGAGGGCTGCCCTGAAGGCTGTGTGTGTCAATGCGATCAGTGTTTGTAGTCACATAATCGGATTGGTGCTGTTTTGGTGTCTACAAAACTATGCAAAATCATAAGTTCACCGTTGGGGTTTCCTTACCCATTTTGTAGTTTTCCTGTAACAATAGCTATTTTTAATAAGAATGAAGAGGCAGGTTGACCAAAGTCTATAATAGCTCGTTGGTTTCAAACAATTTCTTGTAGCATGACAATCGAATCCTATGGATGCAAGAAATGGTTCCAACATTTTTTGGCATCGTTGCTGGGGATAGATTCTTCATGAGTTTAGACCTAGATTTGACGACATTTATTAATCAATGAGTGGCCAAGTTAGAATAAAGAACCTACGTCTTGTTTTTGATTTCTTACATTCTTTATTTTATTTTGCCCATAGTTTTCATTACTTTTTGAAGTGATTTTATGAGTTTCTTCATTTTATTGAATTATCCCAAGAACCACCCCCTGTGAGTCTAAGTGTTAAATATCAAGCAATCTTGATAAGCACATCTATTCTTTCTACACTACCAGTGCTGGCGACTCTGTATGGACAAACCTAGAAAATAAAAATCAAGAAAGAAGAAGCAAAACGTGTTGGCACACACCAGGAGAAGCGGTAAGGAGTTATTCTTGGAATTTGAGAACCTAGAGATATTCACCCATAATAAAAAAATCCCACTTATTAAGAGCACACTGTATATGAGAATAAATCATATTTTAGTAGCAAAAAGTATGTAAAAAAGAATAAAATTCAAAATATTGTTGCTACTAATATTATTGTAGATGAATTTTTAATTGCTACTATAGAAAACACATTAGATTCATCTCAGTCTTGTAGTCCTGTAGAGGTAAATAATCCTCCAGATTATATTCAGGCTACCCAACCACAAATCCCTATAGGTTGTGCTACTGTGAATTTAAACCCCATTGCACCTAAAGTAACAATGACTCAAAAAAATCAAAATAATGTTCATTTATGAAGAACCAATAGGTACAGGCCTTTTGTTTTACCTATAAATTTGAATGCCTTACCTAGTAAAGCCCTTAAATACTTACCTAAATTCCTAGGTAACAATGCTAAAACTAGAGAAGAACATATCGAAAACTTCTTGTATGCCTTAGATAGATTGAAAGTCAAAGAAGAATATGTGGCTCTTAGGCTATTTCGACAAACCTTAGAGAAAGATGCTTTAGACTGGTTCAATAGTCTTTCCCCACATTGCATATTAAATTTCCAAGAAATAAAAGAAGTCTTTTTAGAAAGGTATGGTAAGGAGATAAATATATGTTCACTCATATCTGAATTGGCTGCAATGAAAAAAGAGAAAAATGAATCGATTAATAACTTTAACAAAAGATTCATCACGGTTAAAAGCAAAATCTTTGATAAATTAGCTCTGAGTGATCAACAATACATTTGCTTTTATAAGAATGATTTCTCTATAGAATTCAATGATGAATTAAGAAAATAAGATGAATTTTCTAGAAGCTTTAGACTTATTGATAAGTCAAAAACAAGGCTCTTCCAGGTTTTCCAAATATATATGTCGAATTCAATGAATGAATACTTTGTCGGATTCAATTATCCACCTAATAATGGAACTTCATATAACATCATAGTTGATCTATTGAGTATTTTCTCTGTAAAGACCTGTTCTCCCATTTATAAAAGTGTGAAATCAGTTAGATTAAAATAGGTCAAATTAAATGAAATTGACAAATCCATAGTGCTCTTTGGTCTGGAAAATGGTGCTAATTATTTTGCTAACTTCTCTCGCAATCGTTTGGAGCTACTCGAGGCCTTAGTCAAGGAGATCCTTGCTATCCCTATATTTTTCTCATATTTGCTGAAGGATTGGGTAGACTCATCTTGAGGAGAAGACAACAAGGTTTGCTAACAGGTATCAAGGTGGGTGAGGAAGTTTTGACTCACCTACAGTTTGTGGATGACACATGATTGGTGGGAGTGGCCAGCTTCATGGAAGCAAGAATGATTAGAGATACACTTAATGTCTACCTTAGGGTTACAAACCAAGTCATCAATGATAAAAAATCAAAAGTGGTATTTTTCAATCTTGATCAAAGGCTTCAGGATAGAATTTTAGAGATCTTGGGATTCACAAGGACTTATCTCCCAGTGGTATACTTGGGGGTCCCTTTGCATTTAAAAAAACTAAAAATAGATGTCTGGAGGAATATTTTGGATTGTATCAAAGATAGAATTAATCATTGGTCTCACAAATGGTTAAGCTATGGGGGTAGATTAACTTTTTTATATTCAATCATTCAGGCCATGCCAATTTATAAATTTTCTATCCTTGCTGCCCCACATACCATATGGAAATAGTTGGACAAGATGGCTAGAAAATTTTTATGGGAAGGAGTAAAAGGAGAGAGGAAATGGGCCTTAGTAGGTTGAGATAAAGTAAGCCAGCCCAAGGTAAAAGGAGGTTTGGGAATAAGAAGATCAAAGTTAAATAATAAAGCTTTGGCTGGAAAGCTTTACTAGAGGTGGATTTCCCAACCAAATTCTTTATTCAGTAGAATCTTAACTAGTAAATATTTGGGACATGTAAACCCAAATGAGGTGGGTCATTTCCCTTTGGATGGTAATGGATCCTTAGTGTGGCAGGATCTCAAGTTAGGATCTTAGGTAGTAAAAGATAGATTATTTTGGAAAGTGGGGAGAGGGGAGAAGGCACGATTTTGGACAGATTCATGGGATCAATACCCACCTATCATTGTTGAATTTATTGAATTACAACCAATAAAAATAGCCATAGAAACCAAGGTATGGGTCCAAATTGAAAGTTATTTCAACACTAGTCAACTGGAGGATTATAAGTTTAAGCAGTTTAAGAAGTTGGATGAGTGGCCAATTTCAATCCCTTCGGATTTGACACCCATCATGACTAAAATCTTGGCAGAAATATTTCTCACAGGTAGAGATGAGGAGGATGAATTAGCTTGGGGCTATGGAAGCCTTGGTGTCTACACCGTGAAGTACGAATATGATAATATCCTTCCATAGCCTCCTCCTCATACATATCAGGTTGAGGATTGGAGAAATATTTGGCAGTCCAAGGGTTGGCTGAAAGTAAATTTTTTTCCTGGAAGTTCATGCATAATGGAATTCTTACTTTTGATAATATTAGATGAAGGGGAATCATTGGTCGATCTCAATGTGTTTTATGCTACAAGAGCGAGGAAACAACTGATCACTTGATGTTTGAGTGCCCATTCATGCGCCAAATTTGGGAGAGATGTTTTTATATTATAAAATTAAAGTTAATGGCGATTTGAATCGGATTAATATTTGGGAAATATGGAAGAGGGGTAGATTTAAATCTAAATATCTTTGTATTGGTTGAGAGCTTGGATTAAACTTTATTTGGTGGCAAGTGTGGTTGGAGAGAAATGCTACAATTTTTAGAGAAACTTTTTCTTCTTTGGATGGAGTTTGGCAGGTCATTTGGAGCAAAGTCACAGAAACTATGGTAGTCTATGCTAAAGAGGAAACTCAGGTTGTTATTGGGGCAATGGAGAAGGAAGTTTAAGTGCAAGAGGGGTAGGACAAAGCTAGTTGGAAACCACCCCAAGAAGGTTGGATTAAAATTAATACTGATGAAGCTGCAAAAGGCAATCCGGGTAGAGCTGGAATTGGAGTGGTTTTCAAAATCATGTTAGAAAAGTGCTCTATTGGGAACTGCAAGGCTTAGGAAGAGCCACAAACAATGAAGCAGAAGCCTTAGCTATCAAATATGCTTCTATTTGGGTAGTAAAAAAAGGTCATAGGAGGATAATCCTAGAATCAGATTCTCAAATAATGGTTGGAGCTCTAGATTGCATGAGGAACTTTGATTTGAAAACATGGAGGTTGAGGATTCTTGTCACTCAAATTAAGGAATTATGGAGGGAATTATATGATGTGATTCCATTTTATGTGAGTAGAGATCTAAATAAAATGGTAGACTTCCTGGCTAATATGGGTATTGAGAAGGAGGTAGGGGTTCAGTGGCACAGTGACATGGCTATTGAGGATGAGATGATTAGGCAAGTTGGTGAGCAAATCTAGTGCTTAGCTAATTTGGATAACCATTCCAGAAATACTATTTAGGAGATTTATGTTTCAATGTAGATCTTCTTTTATAGTTGTAAACAGGTGAACAATCATTGTAGAAATATGGTTTAAGATATTTGGCTCCAATGCAAATATTCTTTTACTGTTGTAAACATGTGTTCTCTCTGACTAAGGCTGGGAAAAGTCTCATCCCAACTTGTAAATGATCTTTGTTTTAATACAAGTTTTTTCAAATTATTTTTCAAAAAACTTCTCTATCATACTCATTAACAAAGCCCCAATCCTAGGTAATACCACATCAGATACCTCATTTTAGAGTAAAATCCCCAATGCCCAATCCATCATCAGGAGCCCCACAATAATTGGCCAGTCTAATGGAAGATACATCATGAAAATAACAAAGAAAAAAAAATGCATAAAGTTCAACTGCAATTTGTTTTTCTTCAGAAACATCAAGAATTGAGGGTGTATCCTAGGCCATTCAGATAAAAACAAAAGTGATTTGTACTCACTCTACATCCTGAGGTTATAAAGTTGTTTTTGCAAAATAGGAGCATTGACCTCCTCTCAGTTCTTCATGATACTTTATTTTTGCCTCGTCACCATCCATTTTCGGTCGTGGCTATGTTTTTGTTAGTAGAATGTGTTATTTCTTTGTTTTTTAGTCACTGTAAAATAGTTTCCTAAATGTTGTGTTATTTTGTTGTGTTGTTTGTATTGTCTTCTCATTTTGTTATAATATAGCAAAGTATTTCTTACTGTTGGTTCCTCTAAAAATAAATAAGAAGAAAGGAGATTTATTTTAGACTTTGATGATGTTTACAAATTTTCAAATATGAGTGTTTATGCAAATGGTTATTTGATATGAGATAAAACATAATGAAAACAAAGCTGATTGAAACACCATGTCAAAGCCTCACATTAAAAATGATACTTAAGGTGACTTCAAGGTCCAAAGAACAAAGTTATCTTTGAAAGGGTGGTTGAGCTAAAAATCATTACACTCATCCCTTTTAGCCAGAAACTAATCCTCAACTCAGACATATTCTTTGCACAATTTGCTTATATCAAATACTTCTCAAATGAGAAAGAAAATAAAAAATAAAGTAAATTGAGTCATTGCCTGAGATATCTTGGAAAACCTCTACCAGGGCTATAGAAGCTTGACTGGTAGTAGGGTAAAATTGGATGGGATTAGAAGCAACTCTATCGAGGCTATAGACGCTTGACTAGTAGTGGAGCCCTACAGAATGGTAAAAATATTTAAGAGTGAAATCATACATTGGGCTTAACTATTTTTCTCAGATATGGCAAAGTTCTGAAAGACTTAGAAATCAAAATGAATGCACAAACACACACATGGGCCAAAGCATGATGGAAAAAATAGTTTTGATAAATTTTGTGTAATCATATCCTATGACTTAGCTAAAACAAGCATGACAATATATCTAAAAAACTCATTTGTTTCTAAAATTTTGACCCTAGTTTTCAAATTGAATAAAAGGAATTACAGTTTTCAATACTCTATTGCTTTGATATCCTATTGTTTGTACAATTTTTTTTAGTAAAAAAAAAAATTGTTATGTTTTGTTTTTAAAAGCTTTGCTTATCAATCTTGATGCTTTGAATTTTTGTCCAAAATTGCAAATAAAACCAAGAGATTCTATAATTCTTAAGTGCCTCATGTTTTCAACACATTGTCCTAGTCAGAGCCTATGTTGGAGCCAAAATTGACTCAACATCTGAAACCCCCAAATTTGAATTTTTGGTTTCAACATTTTCACCCAATTTGTTGGTCTCTATTGCATTCTCTTCTGAAAGGTTGATTTTTAATATTTGGTCCTCAAAGACCCATTATAGAAGCTTCATTTTCCCTAAGTAATAAGGATAAATCCAAGTTAAAGCTATGGCCTTGACCGTTGAATTGAATTGAATACCTTTTAAACATTAAAAATGATTGTTAAGGATGTTTGATTATTAAAAGGCTTATAAAATTCGAAAGATAAATCAAATGTTCTTTTAAAGAGATCCCCCTTAACCATTAACATTATCCGATTATTAAAAGGGATTACATATTCAAATAAAATGAAATATCCACCAAAGAAATCCCCTAAGTCCTTAGGTCCATAATAAAATAAATTAAAAACATTTAGGCCTAAGTAATAAATAAATAAACCTAGGGTCAAAATTAATTGCATTTGAAATTGAGGGTTATGCGACCCCTTCAATGAAAAATTGAGAAATTTTAAATATCTTATCGATAGCGCTTGGTCCATAGCTAATTCAGAGAATGCATGCACTTTAATTTAACCAATATTTAAAAAGTTAAAAACCTAAGCCTTAATTAAGATTTAATCAAGGGTCACACACCCCTTTCATTTTAAACAATAGACAGATCTTGCAAATCCAAGGGTAGCACTCAAACCATTCTGATATGATGGATGCACTCTTACCAAGTTTAACCAAGGTTAACCACAATTTTATGTGCCCCTATGCTTTAAAATTTGTGAAGGTTAAAAGAGATCAACGGATGCGCTCAAAGCTAGATAAATTTGATGGCCACGCACCAATCAAGCTGACCAATCATTAGCTTCAAAAATTTATGCACCCATCAGTTATAAATCTTATAGGTTAAAAGATTTCGATGGATGTGCTCCTTCCAAATGAGATCTGATGGTAGTACTTGCAATAATTTGATCGATTGGTTAAAGGCTCATATCTTAATTGAAGATAGTTGTTTTCCACCTTTGGCAGATCCAATAGCAGCATCGATCCCCATCAAATTTGATAGTAGTACTTTCCTGAAAGTTGTCAGATTAATAGAGTGATCATTGATGAATTTATGGTCAAAGCCAGATCTGATGGTCATGCTCATCTATACCCAGATCCAATGGTCATGCTTCATCAAGATCAAACTTTCCCCTTTGAAATATGAAATGCGCATTTATGGCTGATCCAACGACGATGCTCCAACCTATCCAAATCCAATGACAGTGCACAATCAAAGTGACTAAAAGATAAAACAATAAAGGTTATCAAGTAATTAAGAGATCCAAAGAAGATCAACGGTTGCACCCATCTCCAGTTAATCTAACGATGATGCTTTCATGAAATATTCAAAGTTTAATTACGCTAAGTTATTTTGGTCAGATGATTACTTAAAATATCCAATGGGTGAGTGCATCCATTATTCGATATAACTATGAACACATGGAGAGATAAACAATTTTTAATTACCTATGTTTTAACAAAATATTATTAATGTTTTAATCACTGATTAATTTTATCAAACCTGAATTACGTATGGGTTAAATACATTGATCAATAATACCGCACCGATAATTGTAAGGTTTTTAAGCTTAGGGATAAGTGTTTAAATTAGGAGTATTGCTAACCCAAGGTTTTCAAAGTTAATCAAGTTAATTTATCATGCATTTATATTTTTGAACTAACAACCATGCAGGTTTCAAGATCTCAACGACAACACTTGAAGCAAACTAGATCCAATGTATACTTTGAACTAACCCTCATACAAGTTCACACGATCTAACGAAAGTGCTTCATCCAAAGTAAATCTGATGACATGTGCATCACAAGATGAATTATTTTTATCATCATAGACATAGTCAGCAATGACATTGATACCAAAGTACAATCGAAAGCTCAATGATAAAAATACTGTAAATTCAGACAATATCCGAGGAAAGAAGTTTTTAGATGATCAAACTGAATTCCATGGACTGTATAGTGATAAGAAAAAGGTAAAAATGCAAGCCTTGATCAATTTCCTACAAGAATAGTTGTCTCAAACAAAATTCGCACAAGTACAACCTCCCCTAGTCAAGAAAGAGACAGATTATGCAGTCTGCCTCTCCAAAATTAGGAGAAAAATATCTCTTAAGATACAAAACAAAAAAATAGGATCCTACAAGAAATGAACATAGTAAGGTTTGTTATAACTTTTCATACTAATTCATGGAGGCTCATGGGAAAACAAATCAGAGAACTTCAACTGAATAAAAAAAATGAAAGCAACCATAATACATGGTCTACAGCTGAAGATAAACACACCTCTGAGAGAAGAAATAAATAGCACTAAAATAGGGCAAAGTTCAAAAGCAAGAAGTCAACTAGAGGATATAGAAGGTACAAAGGGAGAATATTCATAAGGAACTAAGATAACTGGTTAATAAAAATAGTCAAATTAAAAAATCTTGACAAATACAATACGAGCAATAGAAGATGATGGAGTACAACTGTACTATATCTAAAAGATCAAGCTAGATGATGACAAGTGTCAGGCCATGATCAGGCTAAAAGTAACAGATTCAAGAACCTGAAGCTATAAAGACACCAGCTGCGATCAGAATCTCCATCAAGCATTTAGATAGCATTTTTGCTAAGAGGTATACTTGAGTGCCCTACTAGTTGTGTTGTTGTATCTCCTTTTGTGTGTTTATTTTCTTTGTCATTTCTTATTCTTCCCTTTGCTGTGTAGGATTTTGATAGGAAAGTACTCAAGAAGCTGAGACTATTTCCTATCCTATTGAGTCTGAGATTTAGAAACTCTACCGTTACCATATTGGAACAAGGAGAGTAGGAGAGACCTATTACATTATTTGAATAGAGTTTTCTTCATTGTATTGATGTATTTTTTGGAAAAACAGAGTTAAATCGCATTCTTCCAACTCTACATGTAATTTGTTGTTAAATCAATATAATTTTGGATTTCATTCTTATTAAATATTTGTCTTGGTACTATGTGTTACTATATAATGTGTTACATTATTTGGATGTATTACATACGTTTCTGTCATTGGTCAACTATTATGTTTATTATGATATTCAAATGGATATAATAGTGCCAATTCTCTCTCAATACCGTTCTTTCTTTTTCATGTTACAAACATTGTTAAATTGCTATAACAACCCAATGAATCTAGGCATTGGTCCATATAAGGCATAATTATTGGTTATTTTATTGCTTGGTCATTTTAAATACATATAGTATAATTCTAAAACTGGGGCGTGTAAATTGTGCAAAATCACAAGTTCACCGTTGGGGTTTCCTTACCCATTCTATATTTTTTCCTATAGCAATAGTTTTTTTTAATCAGAATAAAGAGGCAGGTTGACTAGATCATGTAATAGCTTGTTGGTTTCAAATGATTTCTTGTAATGTAACAATCGAATCCTATGGATGCAAGAAATGGTTCCAATAGAAACTCTGGTAAAATAGGCATCATAGGCTTGGGAGGCAATTTGCCTATAGCAATAAGGATTTTTTACACTTTTGCAACTTCTTGGAATATCTAAGGGAAAGCAAAGGCATTTGATTACCTTATCATTAGTCCTAAATATGAAATGAATGCTCTTAGATAATAATAGATAGCTTACTCATGAGTTTTTCTAAGACCATCAGGCACTCTTTTCTAGGTATGACTATACCTAATATTGAAATCCATAATATATTCTTGTGGATACCTCTGTATTACTATGAACTGAGTGAGCATAGAAAAAGGATCTACTTGCTCATTAAAATATTCTATTAATTTGTATACCAGAGCATTCCAAGATTTTATACTTCCCCTATCCAAAGTTCTATACCAATAAAGCAATTTTCCTTTCAGAGAAATGACCAATAACTTGACCATCAAATCCTCATCTTGGATTCTATGCATAGTAGCCAATGATGCTATATCCTAAACATGTTCATATGCTATTTTTCCTGTACCATCATAGGTTGGAAGGGCTTTCAAGGCTACTTGTGGAATCACATGTTGATCAACCATGTTAAGAGGTCTTGTATGATTCCAATTGGGAACTCTTGGGTTTTGATTTTGGATCATTGTTGTTTGATATGAAATGGATATTTGAGTTAAGGGTACCAATTAAGTATCAATCTGATATTGCTCTTATTCTTCAGTAGGACAAGAGGCCTCAATAATCAACTTAGGTTGGTTTATTGAAGGATAACTTCCAGAACTCAACTGGTTCTTCTAAAATACTAGCCCTATGTCTTGTAATCATGAAAAAACTATAGGGTTGATATGGATTTCTGGGTATGTATTTGATGAATTCACTAGGTAATAAGGGAATCTAGATAAATCTAGGTATCACCAATCCCTTGTGTTTATCCAAAATGTGGGGAGGTGTCCCACCAGGTGTGCTAGAAACTGTTGGTCAAAAGTTTATCTAACGGTAAGGATTGTGCACCCACAGACCTCAACCAAATTTGAATGGCCCCAAGATTAGAGATCTCAGGGTTGATCTTTGAAGAAGATCGACTCCTTGCAATTTCTAACTAAATGCTTGGGAAAAGGGAAGGAAAAGATAATAAAGAGTGCAAAGCTAGAACATAAAGTGGTGCAGATCCAATCACATCAAGATACATGCTTGATAAGTCTAAACACGAACAACATTCATGAACTACCTAACAGAACCACTATTGATTTCATTGATCATTTACACACATTAATCTACCAACAATTCCATAATTAAGGAACTAGGAGCATAAAATCCAAATATTAGAATTAAAGCTAGTTCATTCACTTAACTATAGCAAAAATAATTGGCAGAGGGAAATCATACATACATGAAAACAATTGAAGGTCAGACAATAATCCACTTATATTATTGTATGCATCAAACTGTACATGGAGGTTGTAATGAATGGAGAGCTAACACTAAAACATACATTACAAACATGCATATATAACCCCTTCCAGGAGCGAGCTTTCAAAAATATTAATTAATACAACATTAATGGTGGATCAAGATGTTAGTATTCAAATTATTTTAGTGATATTTCCTGTTATTGTTCTATCATAGACAAAATATTCTCCACAATATTTAGATAGGAACTATTGACATACCCTACCTAGACCTTCGTCTTGCCAATTAATGCATTTGATCCCACCATTACCTTCAAAAATTTATTTGTGAACTGAGGTAGCAGCTCTACATCAATTTCTCAGCTACCATATTATGTAATTGATTTAATCAGTCATTAAATTCACCCATCTACTACATCCTTGGCCTCAACAATCTGACAACCTTGGTGGGAAGAGGAAATTTAAATTGTTGAGCAAGGTGCAGTGATAGTATTGTCATTGTTGTCAACACAGTTAGATAGATTGGTTGATGTAGTGGATAGGAGTTTAGAGGTTATTCAAAGTATGTATAGTGAAGTTAAATGCTTATGAGGATATTTTTGATGTTTGGGTAAAGTTGTTATAGGTTGTCCAAGAAGACCGAAGTGGCCCATATGCAAAAGATAAAAGATAAGCAAAAAAACAAAAGAAAAAAAGTGTCACGATATCGTGACATGTTGCATTTTCACGGCCAAAAGAGGAGAAAATGTGAGGAGAAAAAGTGTCTCGATATCGTGACATGTTGCATTTTCGTGGCCAAAAGAGAAGAGAAAATGCGAGGAGAAAAAGTGTCGCGATATCGTGACATGTTGCATTTTCGTGGCCAAAGCAAATAGAAAATGCAAGGAAGAAAAATTGTCGCAATATCGCGACATGTTGCATTTTTGCAGCCAAAGCAAATAGAAAATGCAAGGAGGAAAAAGTGTCGCGATATCATGACATGTATTTTTGCGGGCCAAAGCAAAGAGAAATAGCAAGGAGAAAAAGTGTCACGATATCGTGACATGTTGTATTTTTGCGGGCCAAAGGAAAGAGAAAGAGCAAGGAGAAAAAGTGTTGCGATATCGCGACATGTTGTATTTTCACGGGCCAAAGGAAATATAAAGAGCAAGTTGAAAAAGTGTTGCGATATTGCAAGATGTTGTATTTTCACGGGCCAAAGCAAAGAGAAAGAGCAAGGAGAAAAAGTTTCACGATATCGCGACATGTTGTATTTTTGCGGGCCAAAGCAAGGAGAAAGAGCAAGAAGGAAAAAGTGTCACGATATCGCTACATGTCACATTTTTGCGACTCAAAAAGGGTAGGCAGGCAGAGAAAGAAAAAGTGTCGCGATATCGCAACATGTCGCATTTTTGCGACTCAAAAAGGGTAGGCAGGCAGAGAAAGAAAAAGTGTCATGATATCATGAAATGTCGCATTTTCGTCACTCAAAAAGGGCAGGCATGCAGAGAAAGAAAAAATGTCGCAATATTGCGACATGTCGCATTTTTGTGACTCAAAAAGGGCAGGCATGCAGAGAAAGAAAAAGTGTCGTGATATCGCGACATGTCGCATTTTCGTGACTCAAAAAAGGTAGGCAGGCAGAGAAACAAAAGTGTCGCGATATCACGACATGTCGCATTTTCGTGACTCAAGAAGGGCCTCAAAATAGAAACAAAAATCCTTTTTTTTTAAACCAAAACACATATTGCATAAGGGAAAGAGAAAACAAACAGTCATGTGGAGAAAATGAACAATCATGGAAAGAAGCGGATGCATGCCCATGTGGAGAAAATGAACAGTCGTGGAAGGAGAAAATGAACAGTCATGGTGGAGAAAATGAACAGTCATGGAAGGAGAAAACGAACAGTCATCAAAATAGAAATGAAAAGCCTTTTCGAAAACCAAAATGCATGCATGCACAAAGGAGAAAATGAACAGTCATGAAGGAGAAAATGAACAGTCATGGTAGGATAATATGGTGTCAATTATTTGCATGTGACGTGTTTGACAAAATGCCTTCTCAATATAAACAAAAGGAGTTACATAAAGAAGCAGTTACAATTGACAAGTGGCGTATGAGAATATGAAAGGAGTTACAACTGGAGTTACAAAAAGAAAGGATGGTTATAAAAGGAGTGTTGCTTGGAGAATTTAGCGTGGATTCTATCTTGCGAAGAGAGCAAGAGGAGAGCAAGAGGTGAGCAAGATGCGAGTGAGAAGGATGTGTGTTTTGTGAATTGTGGGCGATGTTGAGTAAGCAATAGACCAGTCAGGGTCTTGTAAAAGTGAAGGCATTTTTATGTCAATCTTCTAGTTTCAAAATTGAAGTCCAAGTTGGTGCTTGGCATCAAGGGTTGGTGCTCCTTCTAGTTGGTGCTAGTAAATCAGGGGTTGGTGCTCCTTTCTATTGGTGCAGATAAATCAGGGGTTGGTGCTCCTTTTTGTTGGTGTAGATAAATTAGGGGTTGGTGTTCCTTTTTGTTGGTGCAGATAAATCAGGGGTTGGTGCTCCTTCCAGTGGGTGCTGGTAAATTGATTGTAAAGTTGTGCTTTGCAAAGGCTAGATTTGGATGGTAGTCCAAACAGTAATGTTTGAGGAGTAGCCAAATCGGTGAACCTCGATACATCTTATGTTGTGTGGTGCTCTCTTGTTATACTTGCTTTATTTGGTTTTTAGTTTTCATTGTTTTGGCTTTAAGAGTTGAAGATTTAAGTTTTAAAGAGCTACACTGATTCACCCCCCCTCTCAGTGTCATTGTGAGACTAATAATTGGTATCAAAGCAAGGTTCCTGAACAAGCTTAACCGACTAGGGTGATCTTGGAAGTGAAACAATGGCAGGTGATGAAGGCTTCTCATAAAACAAAGCACCATTGTTTGACAAAACTAATTACGCATTTTGGAGACTCAGGATGCAGACATATCTTTATGCTTTGGGATACGACATTTGGGATTCAGTAGATAGTGGATACACAATACCCACCACTTCTCCAATCGATGTTGTTGGTGAGAAATTATTTGAGAATAACTCAAAAGCAAAGAATGCTATCATGTGCGGATTAGTGGACCGTGAACTAGTAAAAATTATGAATTGTAAAACAGCAAAAGAAATATGGGACAAACTGAGGAGCATTCATGAAGGAGACGCTAAGATCAAGGAGGCCAAGTTACAAACACATCGAGCTCAGTTCGAAGTATTAAAGATGAATGACAATGAAACATAGAGGCATATATGCTGAGAGTTAATGAAGTCATTAATGCGATTAGAGGACTCGACAAGGAAATAAAAAATTCTATCATCGTGAAAAAGGTATTAAGATCTCTTCCTCAAAGATTTGATTCTAAAGTTTTAGCTATAGAAGAAGCTAAAGATCTAAATTCTTTTAGTATGGATGAGATGCATGGTTCTTTGACTGCATATGAGATGAGAATAGAAAAATATAAACCCACAAATAGAGAAGCTACTTTTAAAGCCCACAAAAATATGAAAGCAAAACAAGAATCCGACGAAGAAGAGACATAAGATGAAATGAAAGTAAACTTTGTTCAAAAAATAAAAAGGGGAAAAGAAAAATACAGAGGAAAGTTATCGCTTAAATGTTTCAATTGTGGAGGCATTGGGCATTTTACAGCTGATTGTCCACTTAATGAGAAGAACAAAAGTGATGAAGGATCGCACCAAGAAAGAAGTGACTGGAAGAAAAAAACAAATTTCAGAAAAGGCAACTTCAAGAAGAAAAGTTTCATCTCCAAGAATGTCAGTTCATCAGAAGACAACTGTAGTGAGGATTCTAAAAAGGAAATAGGTGAAGCTCTTTTCATGGCACTCAAAGAAGAAAAAACAAAAAACAAATAGGAATGTGATGAAGAATAAATTGATGCAGAAATAAATTTGGAAGAGGAACTAATTGCAGCTCTGGATGTATTGAAGATAGAAAGAAAAAAGAATAAGAAAATTTCAAGAAAGCTTGAGGATGCAAATGAAATCATAACCAGTTTGAAAGTATAGATAGAAGAATCCAAGAAAATATCTAAAGATCTCAAAGTACAAATAACCATGAAAATAGATTATTATTGCAAACTAGAAGAAGAGACTGTTGGTTTAAGAATGCAGATAGAAGAGATGAATCATAAAATTAGTTGTCATCACAAACGTGAAGAAAGTTCTATGAAGCTGGATAAGATCATAAATATCCAAAGGACTACAGGCATAAAATTTGGTTTGGGCTTTATCGAAGGAGAATCATCAAATGGATCAAAGAATGAAGATAAGAAACAGGTTTATCAAGAAAAATTGACTCATGCAAAAGAAAGCAATAATGCAAGGCACGAAAGAAGAATTGACAATGATGGATTCACCAATGTCACACATCAAATAAGAAGAAGATTTATGACTCCTACGACAACATGGCAAAGACCATCACCCAGGTTCAATCATCTCTTTTCTGGTTACTATTTTAAATGCAATGGTTATGAACATAAGATTTCAGATTGCAAGTATAACGTAGGACCCAGGAATTTTACCAATAGAAATGTTTTTCACCTTTGATGGATTATGTAGTAGAATGTTATAACTGTCATAAGTTTGGGCACATTGCAAGAAATTGTCGAAGTACATTTGCATCAAATTAATTTAAGAGAAAAAAATTTCAACCAAATGGAATGAGACAAAATAGAAAATTTCTCAAAAAACATGCACAAGCTACTGAAAAAGAAAAGTCAAAACAAGATCCCAAAACTGTAATCAAACCAGAGTGGAAAGAAAAAGATCGATCTAAGGAAGAAAAGGAATCCCTGATCGTACAAACAATATTTAAAGCACATAATAAATTTTCACCATGGATACTTGATAGTGGATGCTCCAGTAATATGACAGGTGACAAACATAAATTTGAGAAGTTACAACAATATGAAGGTGGTTCAATGAAATTTGGAAATAATGATGGAGCTAAGATAGTTAGCAAAGGTTCAGTGAAGATTACTGATGGAAAAATAAAGTCAAAAGAAGTCTTGTTTGTGGTTGTTCTGAAGCATAACTTGTTGAGCGTAAGTCAGATTTGTGATAGAGGTCATGAAGTGATTTTTAGGAAACAGGGTTGTGAAGTCAAAAAAGCAAACTGTGGAAAGTTGATAGCAACTGGATCGAGGACATCTGGCAACCTTGTACACTCTCTCAAAGACTTTAGAAGGAGCTTGCTTGATTGGAAAGGAAGAAGAAAATTGGTTGTGGCACAAGAGGCTTGGTCATATCAGCTTTGACAATCTAGTAAAAATTAGCTCAAAAAGGGTAGTGAGAGATATTCCCACCATTGGAAAACCATCAAATAGCATTTGTGCTTCATGCCAAAAGGGGAAGCAAACTAGAGTCTCATTTAAAACAAAAGAGTACTACACAAGCAAACCTTTGGAACTAATACATACTGATTTATGTGGACCCATGAGAACGCAAAGCATAAATGGTGACAAATATTTTATGTTGTGTATAGATGACTATTCTAGGATGACATGGGTACTATTTTTGAAGCATAAATCAGAAGATTTTGAGATGTTCAAGGTTTTCAAAAACCAAGTTGAGAATTAAACAAAAAAAATGATTAAATGTTTAAGATCATATAGAGGAGGAGAGTTCATTTCAGAGGATTTTATAGAGTACTGTGAAAAATATGGTATTAGAAGATAGTTTTCAATAGCCAAGACACCTTAGCAGAATGGTGTGGTAGAAAGAAATAATAGGACAGTGCAAGAAATGGCATGGACTATGTTGACTAAGAGCAAAGTAGCAGACAGATTTTGGAAAGAGGCAGTCCATACTATGGTATACATCCAAAATAGGTGCATGTTGAGGACACATGAAAGCAAAAATCCTTATGAGTTGTGGTTCGGTAAAAAGGCAATAGTAAGATACTTTAAAGTTTTTGGCAGCAAGTGTTACATCAAAAGAACTAAATAAAACCTTGGTAAGTTTGAAGATAGAGCGGATGAAGGTATTTTTCTTGGCTATTCGTCAAAAATCAAAGCTTACAAATGCTACAACAAGAAGCTAAGGAAAATTGTGGATAGTGCCAATGTTAAATTTGATGAAGACAAGGAACGAGTAATTAGCTATGAAGAGAACTATCCAATTGATGAAGAGGTTATTGAAGAAGATGAGGAAAAGGAAACAAAAAAGAAACAAAAAATTTACTTAGATGATTCAAACAAAGATTCAAAAGTGGAAGGAAATAAGAAATTCAAAACAGGTAGCTAGAAGAAAGATCATCCTAGAGAGCAAATAATTGGAGACCCCACAATTGGTGTTCAGACAAGAAGAAGAGTAGTAACAACTACTCTCTATTATCCAGCATTGAGCCCAAAAATGTTGTTGATACAAGAAAAGATGAAAGTTGGATGAAGGCAATAAATGAAGAATTAGATCAGATCGAGAAAAAAAAAACTTGGGAGTTAGTAACAAGACTTGCAAATAAAAATATAATCGGTACTAAATGGATCTTTCAAAACAAATTGAATGAAGACGGACAGGTTGTTAGGAATAAAGCAAGATTGGTATGTAAAGGCTATGCACAAGTTGAAGGTATTGACTTTGAGGAAACCTTTGCACCTGTGGCTAGACTAGATGCAATTAGAATGTTTCTGGATTTAGCAGTTTACAAAAATTTCAAAGTTTATCAAATGGATGTGAAATCAGCATTTTTGAATGGGAAACTCGAATAAGAGGTTTATATTGAGCAGCCAGATGGTTTCCAACTTGGTGATGATCCCAACCTGGTTTGCAAGTTGAAGAAAGCATTATATGGCTTAAAACAAGCACCCCGAGCATGGTATGCAAGGCTAGACAACTATCTTACTCAACAAGGGTTCAAGAAAGGTATGGTGGATAGCAATTTGTATGTCAAAACAAAAAATGGCCATCTTATTGTTCTTGTTGTATATGTTGATGATATCATATTTGGTAGCAGCAAAGATGAGTCGTGTAAATATTTAGCAAATAAGATGAAAAAAGAATTTGAAATGTCAATGATTGGTGAACTTTTGTATTTCCTTGGGTTGCAAGTTAATCAAAATGAGAAGGGCATATTTATTTCTCAAATTAAATATGTGAAAGAGATACTAAAAAAGTTCACAATGGAGGATTGTAAGCCAGTTAGCACTCCCATGATGACAGGTTGTAAGTTGAGAAAGGATGAAAAATCTCCACATGTTGATCAAACCATGTACAAATCTATGATTAGGATCTTACTGTACTTGACAGCTACCAGACTAGATATTTTGTAGGCAGTATGCATTGTAGCATGATTTTAGGCTAGTCCCAAGGAGACTCATGTGACAACAATGAAGAGGATTCTTCGGTACCTCAAGGGTACTATGGAGTATGGGTTATGGTATCCGAAAGGTAAGGACTTCACCCTTATTGCGTATTCAGATGCAGATTGGGTAGGATGTGTAGATGACAGAAAGAGCACCAGTGCAGGTGCATTCTATCTTGGAGGCAGGTTGGTTGCATGGCACAGTAAGAAACAAGAATCAATCTCCTTATCCACAGTAGAGGCAGAATATATTGCAGTGACAACGTGTTGTACACAGGTATTATGGATGAAACAAACCCTGAAAGATCTTGGTATTAACTTTAGTGAGCCAATTTTAATTAAGTGTGATAACACTAGTGCCATTAACATCTCAAAGAATCCAGTAATGCATTCTCACACAAAACATATTGCTATTTGGTATCACTTTTTGAAGGAGAAAGTTGCGGAAGGTGAGGTTAAATTGGATTTTGTTCCAACAATAGAGCAAGTAGCGGATATCTTCACAAAATCGTTGCCCAAGAAAATCTTTGAGTACCTTCGCAATAAATTGGAAGTGACCACGCTTCCCAAGAATTGACTAGCTATCGAGACCACATTCTCAAGGGGAGCATTGGTGTATTTGTTTATATTTTTGCTCATGTTTGTGATTTTTGCTAAGTGTAATAATTTTTTCCTGAGAATGTTGTGCATGGACTCAGGGGGAGTCTACATCAACCCTTTGATATTGTTATCAAAGGGGGAGAAGAGTTACAAGAAATTGCACGTGTGTTGCCAACAATTCTAAAGGGGGAGATTGTTGAGCAAGGTGCAATGATAGTATTGTCATTGTTGTCAACACAGTCAGATAGATTGGTTGATGCAGTGGATAGGAGTTCAGAGGTTATTCAAAGTATGTATAGTGAAGTTAAATGTTTATGAGGATGTTTTTGATGTTTAGGTAAAATTGTTACAGGTTGTCCAAGAAGACCGAAGTGGCCCATATGCAAAAGATAAAAGAGAAGCAAAAAAACAAAATAAAAAAAGTGTCGTGATATCGTGACATGTTGCATTTTGGCGGCCAAAAGAGAAGAGAAAATGCGAGGAGAAAAAGTGTCGCGATATCGCGACATGTTGCATTTTCACGGCCAAAAGAGGAGAAAATACGAGGAGAAAAAGTGTCGTGATATCGTGACATGTTGCATTTTTGCGGCCAAAGCAAATAGAAAATGCAAGGAAGAAAGTGTCGCAATATCGTGACATGTTGCATTTTCATGGCCAAAGCAAAGATAAAATGCAAGGAGAAAAAAGTGTCGCGATATCGCGACATGTTGTATTTTCGTGGGCCAAAGCAAAGAGAAAGAGCAAGGAGAAAAAGTGTTGCAATATCGTGACATATATTTTTGCGGGCCAAAGAAAAGAGAAAGAGAAAGGAGAAAAAGTGTCGCGATATCACGACATGTATTTTTGCGAGCCAAAGGAAAGAGAAAGAGCAAGGAGAAAAAGTGTCGGGATTTCACATGTATTTTCGCGGGCCAAAGCAAAAAGAAAGAGCAAGGAGAAAAAGTGTCACGATATCATGACATGTATTTTTGCGGGCCAAAGCAAGGAGAAAGAGCAATAAGGAAAAAGTGTCGCGATATCGTGACATGTCGCATTTTCGCGACTCGAAAAGGGCAACAAGGCAGAGAAAGAAAAAGTGTCGTGATATCGCGACATGCTGTATTTTTGCGACTCAAAAAGGGCAGGCAGGCAAAGAAAGAAAAAGTGTCGCGATATCACGACATGTCACATTTTTGCGACTCAAAAAGGGTAGGCAAGCAGAGAAAGAAAAAATGTCGCGATATCGCGACATGTCGCATTTTTGTGAATAAAAAATGGCAAGCAGGCAGAGAAATAAAAAGTGTCGTGATATCGCGACATGTCGCATTTTCGTGACTCAAAAAGGATGGACCCTTATGCATTTATTGTTGTATAGGATGGAGGTTTGGATTGGATGCACACCTTGGTTATCCTCCCTTCCTACATTTAGATTATATTCCTCTAGGATGGAAAAATGGGAGCCCATGTTCATCCTTTTATTTCCATTCTTTTTGCCTTCATTGTGTCCGATAAAACCTTGGATGAAACTTTGGGTCTGTCTCTTCCTAAATCTGTCTCCAAATTTCCCATATCTATGATCCTATTTCTTGGGTGTCAATTTTGGACCCTTTTCCTTTTTTATATTATCTTGATCATCCGTCAAATTCCTTCCATCTACGAACAAAATTTTGGGAGTGCCTATTATGGGGATCGTATCTCATTCCTCCACCATGGACATCTTTAACTTTTCTTATTTCAGGTAGGAGTTTTGAATAATGAAGAGCCCAAATGTGACCCATTTCTATGTCCATTATTTTCTTGGCCACCTTTCAAAATACTCCCCTTCTCTTTTCTCTTGATTTTAACAAAACCAGTGGGTACATAAAATCTACCCAAATTAATATAAACCCCTAAGTTTCAAATGTATAAAGTAAAGGAGTATTTTCAACCACCTTAGGCTATTTAGAACTACTTGTAGCAACCTTTCTTGTGATGAAATTTTGCTATTTAAAATCTTCCAAATATCAAGGCATTCCTTGAGAAGTTGTAGGGACATCATAAAAATATTTTTCAAGCAATTATTTGTCTACACTAAGGAAAATCTCACTATTATTGACCTATATGAACTTAAGCAATCCAAAGATAAGAATTTTATAAACTCCTTAGTAATATGGAAAATCCTAGTGTGGCTATTACAATGCATCCCTCCACTTAGATACCTATTAGACATCTTTACAAGAAACTTTAATGACCAATTTTCCTTCTACTTAGAGATAACCGATATATATATTCCTTTAAAGATGTAGTTTACATGGCCAAGAGATTAGAGACTTCCCTTGTCAAAAGAGGGAAAAAAATACTAAGTCCCATACATATAAGTCTTCCTCTAACCCAAAAGGGTAGCATAAAAACAAACACATTGTAAGTGATGAAGTCACATACTCATGCTAGACCAAAAATGTTAGTGCTACCATAAACCTTCAAAAGCTTATCTTAGGGGCAACAATAAAAACCTAAAAGTATGTACTTCCAACTAGATGAACCTTTGTCTTCTATCCTATAGTAGCTCCTAAAAGCTATAATAATAGAACTTCCACCTATTAAATGCATTGAACCTAGAAGGAAAAATCTCCTTAATTTCATCCCAATAAGCAATGTGTCATCCATTGCATCAATGTTCATGTGATTAATAAATGAATGGCCCTCAAGAATATGGTCCAAAACCTAATTAATAATTTCCATCAATGATCATGTGATTGGTAAATGCATGAGCCTCAATAATATGGTCCAAGACCTAATTAATAATGTCCAACTTGTTCTAATGGCTCAAACTCTCAATCTTCTTCCAATTAAGATCTAGAAATCTTCTAAAATATATTACCTAATTACAATCACAACAAAAATACAGTAAATAACATTCACTACATATACATCCCATCTCCAAACCAAGGGATGGTATGGGACCTTCATTCCTCTAATCATATCTCTCATATTTGTGTTGTAACTAGACAATAATAAAAAAGTTGTCCATATAATAAACCTTCAAGACCTCCCCTAGTCCTTTGCACTAAAATAATTTCTCCACCTAAAGTTTCTCCTCTAATTAACTAATTAGGAACTAAGGCTAAGGGTGATTTTTCTTTGCTATGGCAACTTGAGAACACCCAATCCAAAATATCTCTTCTTCTTCTCTAGCTTACTAAGATATCTTACTTAAAATTTTGAGTGAACAATTTGTTTTTCAAGATCTCAAGCTAAATGACCTTGCTTCCTTATTATGATTAATTAGGTTTAACCATACAACTATATTATTCCATAAGTATGATATTCCTCAATCCTTTATGATCATGTATTTACCAATTAACATTATAGGTCATATCAATGACAAGCTCATCAAGCAAATCTTAGTCGATAATGGTTTTGGTATTAATGTCTATAGATTGATATTCATTGGTCATTTTATTCTAACTAGATAATATTTAGATAAATATAATATTTTAATCAGGTTTTTTGATAATGGAGAATGTGAGGATAGTGGCACTATAGTCTTACCCTCAAAAGCAAACCCCACACTATCAGTAATCTCTTCTATATTAACATATATGATCCTTCTTGAAAGTCCATGGACCCATAAGATGTGGAATATTCATTCAACTCTTAAGTGGTTCCTTAAATATGAATAAAGTCAAGATTTATCATGTTCCAACCGACCCTAAACCTTTTGGTTATGGTTAGGTAATCAGTTAAAATTCTAAGGTATGCATTTGCCCTTCTCTAAATTCATCTCTTGAATCATATTATTCTTTTCAATATCTATCATTAAAACACTTAGGTCTCTCATCTTAAATGATTCCTCTAACAAAAAAATTAAGTATTAGAGTGCTAATTCAATCATCATAATAACAAATAAAATAATAATTAATTTTCCTAGACCTAGCCAACCTCTATCTTCTTGAACCTTAGGTTTCCCTTTAGTAAGAAGGGTTAAATAGTGTAGATGGAAAGTTGATCCTTCATTTTCATTGGTGCTACTAACAAGAAGAAAATATATGGCAGTAACCCTTCCATGGTTGAATGATAATACACTTCATGCTTCTTTTCAAACTTATATCCCATCCCCAAGCAAATGATTTTAAACATGGGGTATTGAATAAAAGGACTAGCCCTATATGATCAAGGTATTAAAGATCCCCTGCAAACCAAAGCCTAGCCTAGACATTGCAATATATGTTATATCCCTAACCATACAAAGCATTTACCATCTCTTTCTTCTAATAGTGAAGAGAAATTTGGTCATCTTGATTGGGTATCCCATGATGACATCATTTCTCTAAATTGATTAGATTGGGATGAAGAATATGGCAATGGATCATTGCTCTTCAAAGATCTAAGATTCTCCAAACTTATTCAATCTATCAGGGTAAATATTTTAACTCTAGCCTATCCCAAAATAAATTTTGATAAATATGACTATGAATATGAGGATATCCCACATGATCCTCCCCAAGATAATCCCTCAAACTATCTAGCACAAAAAACTTTTATCTTTGTGGATATTTTTCCTAAATCATCATTATTGTTGTCTTGAAACCAACCAACAATAATCAACCAACCTTAGATACTCTAGAACTAAATATCCTAAGAGTGTTTCTAGCTCCCCCTTAGTTTGAAGATGAATCTTGACTTTTAATTGAGAAAACTATAGATATCAATATTGGAATTCTACAAGATCTCAAGATCCTAATGTTAGGCAAGGTCCTGACTATAACTATGCATGAAGATTATAGCAAGATCTTGATGGAATTAAAATATATATTTGCATGGTCCTATGCTTATATGAATATTCTTGATCCTTCCATTTTTTTCCACCATCTACTCATCACTCTTGGTGCAAAACCCTTAAAGTAAAAATTATTGAAAATGACCAAAAAAGAGCTCCAAAAAATCATTGATGTCAAATTTATCAAATCCATCAACTATTATAACCGTATCTCTAACAATATTCCTATTTACAAGAAAACATGTAGCATTAGAGTATGCATTAAATTCCAAGATATCAATTAAGCATGTCTCGAGGATGAATTCCCTTTGCCCGACATTGACATAACCATCTATTTCACTATAGGATGTAGAATGTTATCTTTAATGGATGGATTCTTAGGCTATAATCAAATCAATATTGCCTCTTAGGACCAATTCAAAATAACTTTCACCACCCTATGGGTAATATTCTACTATCAAGTTATTTCTTTTTGGCCAAAGAATGTAGGGTCTACCTACCAAATATCCATGACATAACATATAACATTGTGGAAGGCTGTGTTGATGATCTTCTTGGTAAATATTTAAACTAAAAATATCATATTTGGTACTTAAGGTGCATATTTGAGTGATTAAGGAAGTACTATGCCTAAAGCCAAAAAAGTGAATATTTGGGATTACATTAGGAAAAATATTGGAATTTATTGCATCTTAATTATACATTAAATTTGATCTTGATAAAATATCAACTATCATTGATATATTTTCCCCTCAAAATATAATCCAACTTAGGAGTATCCAAAGTAAAATCCAAGCCATTTGAAGATTCATCTCCCAAGTTGCCAAAAAGAGTCAATCCTTCGCTAATATTTTAAAAAAGGATGCAATCTTCAAATGGGATGCTAACTATTAAGCAATCTTCAATACTATCAAATACTACCTCTAATCCCTACCTATCCTTATCCCACCTAATCCTCATAGGCACTTTTTGCTATATATGATAACCACTAACCATGATTCAAAAGGTATATTGACATAGTACAATTACCAACATAGATAATGACTATTTTTTACATCAATAGGAATTTGGTAGATTACAAATTCTGATGTGCACCCTTAGAGAAGCTTTGCCTAGTTGTAATATTTGCATATTAGAAGCTTAGGCACTATATGGTTAGTCATAAGACATTTGTCATTGCAAGGATTAGTCCCTTGTGTTCTCATGTTCAAACCTCACCACTCAGGATAAATTGCTAAGTGGGTCATTACCCTTAGTGAGTTTATCATCAACCAAAATTCTATAAAATGCTGGATCATTACTAACCAACTAGTGACCACACCTTTAGAAGCTAGCCATCCTTTTGTGGTATACTTTCTCAATAAGTAAATTTTCATTCTAGAAGTAAACTAACTTAACTCTTGGATATTGTACTTCAATGATTCTAGATGTGTTAGAGTATGGTTAGGATTCAACTTGGTCATTCCTCAACAATATATATTCCATTTGTCGTTTAAGATCAAGTTTTCTATATTGATAATATTGTTAAGTATAAGGCTCTTATCCTAGGGCCACACACAACATTAGATTTCTAGGTTAGAAACATTTTTTTCTTTGGATATTCTTAGCTAGTAGAAAACCAATTTAATTATTTTTTAAAACCAAATATAATAAGCTTAATCCATACAAAGACAATGTCGACAAACAAAATATTTCTTTCAATAAAATCACCATTGATGTTATCTCTAAATCTAGTAATCATGAAGTTGATGTTATGGTCTTAGTTACATCCCTTATCATCTTGGAGCTAGATAATGAACAAGAAATTACCACATTTGGAAAATTAGGGAACCTTTAGCCTTAAAATATAGCTATCTTCCTTTAGAGGTCTACTTCGTAGAAGCAACCTTATCTCTTACAATGAGCACATGAACCTCATCATTGATGTAACTTTGCATGATGTTTTGAATTAAAATTAGCACAAGAACCTCAAGCAATGAGCTTATAGACATGTCATAAATTGTTATATCTTATATAGAACCACCCTTACTAGAATTTTATGTTCTTCTTCATAGAAGCAACCTTATCTCTTACAATGAGCACATGAACCTCATCATTGATGTAACTTTGCATGATGTTTTGAATTACAATTAGCACAAGAACCTCAAGCAATGAGCTTATAGACATGTCATCAATTGTTATATCTTATATAGAACCACCCTTACTAGAATTTTATGTATGTTTTTAGACTCAATTAAATCTTGAGTAGTCATTAAAGAGGCCCATGATGGTTCATGTGGTGGTCACTTTAGTGGTGTCATCATTGCCAAGAAACCTCTATATATGAGCTATTATTGGCCCCTCCATGAAAAATAAATATTCTAACTATGTCAAGAGGTGTGAAAATTGTTAAAAGTATGATAAGCTTATCCACTCAACTATATCCTTAGCCTTTATGGCACCCCTTCTATAGTAATATTGGATAAGGAATACCTTTCAAGAACAAGGATGTCCAAAAATATTGTGATAAATATAGGATTTAGCTCAAATGATCCATACCTTATGATCAAGAAAATGACCAAGTTGAATCTTCTAACAAAACTCTTATCAAAATATTTAAGATGATTATTAGCAAAAATAGTATAGATTGTCAATTCTAGTTGTATTCTATCTTATCAGCATATCACATTAGTGTCAAAAATCCCACTAGCATGACACCTTATGCTTTGGACTATAAAATAGAAGTAATATTCTCCTTTTCTCTTGAGATGCCTTGCATAATATGTTGTAAGATACCTCTTGTGGAGATAAATATCATCTTGCCTCTCTTAGTTAGGTAGAAATGCTTGGCAAAAAGTGAATGCATGCATTATATCACCTAAGGGTCTACCAATAAAGGTTTAAATGTGCTTATAGAAAAATGGTACGATCCTAATCCTTTAAAGTTGGTGATTTCATCCTCAAAGAGAATTAGAAAACTTTTAATTCCAAAATTGAGATCAAAGATAAATGTGAGCCTAATTGGCTAGATATATAATTGCTAAATATGGTTTAGGTATAGGTGCCAGTTCAAGACAAAAGCAAAAGTGAAAGTATTCATAGAAATGTCAAAGAAATTAAGCAATAAGTTAGTTTAAGTGAAATAAAATACAATGCCAAATAGATTTAATGTAATGAAAGTATTATTTTAAGATGTCATATAAGTTAGAAAATGCATGTATGTCATGAAGTTGGCACATATACTTTGTATACATATGGGGTAAGTAGTTATAGGTAATGTGTCCTAGAAACTATTATTGCCAATGGCTAGGACTATGTTATAAATAGACCTCTTTTTATTTTTGAAGCATAGATATATGGGCACATGGACATCTTGAGTGGAAAGCGAGAGCATATATTTATTGATGAATGTTTGAGTGCATGTAATAGATCTATCATAAAGATAGATAGTTATTTGTATGCCATTATGGTGGATTCATAATGCAATATGAATTATTCATTCTCAGTATGTGTGGTTGTGTATTGATGTTTGTTTTATGATTATAATATTATATTGGTTTTTCAAGGTGATTGATTATAGGTTGGAAGACTTAGACAAAGTTTACTTATAGGTTAGCCGATGAGTGTAGACATCATTAGATGAAAACAACCATCAAAGAGAGTCAACTTCATGAAAGTAGAATCCACCATCTAAGATAATGTTATCTACAACATTCCATCATGTTGACTAACTCATGTCATCTAGGATTGGGTGTTGGAGGATGCCATCTAGAACGTGTCGTCTAGAGCATGCCATCTAATGACACCATCTAGATTATATCATTTGAGCTAGATCCAATCCTATTATATAAGGTTTGTTTTAACTAAATACATTAATATCTGATGACTATTTATGTCGATTAATTGCATATTTTTTGACATTTAACTTGGCATTCCATTATCATTAGGAAATCTCACCACTTGCTACATTTGGCATCATTGCTTAATAAAATTATGGGTTAGCTGATTTGTTGAAGTTAAAGCATTAGCCTAAGTATACATGAAGAATAAGAAGTTGAATGACATAGTTAAGTTTACATGGGTGATGAAGAAGGAATCGAGGAAGAATCTTAGAGCAACCTATAATAAGTGCAAGAATTACAAACCAAGGACTACAATTATGAATAGAACTTGCATGACCTAAAGTATATTAAGTTTAGAATCCTCAGTAGCAGGATACTATGATTCATAAAAATAAAATATGGTAGACATTTTTTTAAATAATGAAAAATAAAATAGAATAATCACATCGAATAGCCAATGAGAATTTTTGCATAATTCAAGATGCCAACATGGATTAAGTACAAGGATACAAATAATGGATGATCATGCTTAAGAAAGTAGGTAGAAATTTATCAATGAGTGTAGAGGATGTGAGCCATGCACTGAAGCAACCATGCAAAAGTTTTTGGACAAAGAGGATGAATCCACCATTCATATATTCACAAAGGAGATCATGAAGTGAGGAATCTAAATTGAGATAAAGGCTATATGAAGGATAAGAAGCACCTAGAGATAATGAAGTGCTAAGAATAGAGGCACAAAGAGGAGCATAACAAGAATAAATACAAAGAATAAAATTACAAACCAAGGACTACAATTAAGAATAGAACTTACATGACCTAAAGTAGATCAAGTTTAGATTTCTTAATAGCAAGATAGTATGAATGAGAAAAACAAAAGGTGGCAAACATTTCTAATAACAAAAAACAAATAGAAGAAGAATCACATCAAATAACCAATGAGAATGTTTGCATAAGTTAGGATGCAAAAATGTATTAAGTACAAGGAGACAAAGAATGGATGATCATGCCAAATAAAGTAGGTAGGAATTTTTCAATGAGTGCAGAGGATGTGAGCTAGGCACTGGAGCAAACATGCAAAAATGTTTGGATAGGGAGGATGAATCCACCATTTGTATATTCCCAAAGGAGTTCAGTAAGTGAGGAAGTATCTAAATTGAGATAAAGGCTATATGAAGGACAAGAAGAACCTAGATATAATGAAGTGCCAAGAATGGAGGCACAAATAGGAGAATAACAAGAATAACTACAAAGAATAAAATTATAAACCGAGGACTATAGTTAGGAATAGAACTTGCATGACCTAAAGTAGATCAAGTTTAGAATCCTTAGTAGTAGGATAGTATGAGGGAGAAAAACAAAAGGTAGTAGACATTGCTAATAAAAAAATACAGAATAGAAGAAGAATCACATCAAATAGCCAATAAGAATGCTCGCATAAGTCAGGATGCCAACATGGATTAAGTACAAGGAGACAAAGAATGGATGATCATGCCTACAAAAGTAGGTAGGAATTTGTCAATGAATGCAGAGGATGTGATCTAGGCACTAAAGCAACCATGCAAAAGTGTTTGGGCAAGGAGGATGAATCCACCATTTGTATATTCAAAAATGAGGTCATGAAGTGAGGAAGTATTGTTGGAGCCAAAATTGACTCAACATCTGAAAACCCCCAATTTTAAAAATTTTGGATTTCAATAAAATTAACATAATTTGCTAGCCTCTGTTGCATTTTCATCTAATAATTTGACTTCCATATGTTTGAAAATTTGATATTAAACTTAGCCATTTTTTTTTGGATTGATCTTATGACCATTGTTTTATCATTTGAAAAACCATAAAGGTCAAATTATATAAGCATCCAATACCATGGTAAAATCATAAAAATACCCAACTTTAAAGTAAGGGTCATGAACCATGAATTTAATGTGAAGCCTTCTTTTCAAATACATTAGTCATAATAATCAGACCTAAACCTAATGAATAAACCCCTAAGTCCTAAAAGTATTAAAAGGAGATAATTCGAGGTCTAATGAATTAAAAGTCCAAAAATCTAAGGTTTGAATGAAGATCTTAATTAAAACCTTGAGGGTATGCGTCCCCTTGAATTAAGTATCGAGCACCTTGAGCAAATCTAAGGGCAACGCTTCATCAAAGTAAAATCCAATGGACGCGCTCACTTTGATAAGTCAATTCTTTAAAATACTGTGGTCAAAGGAATTAAAACCTAAGATTCGATGAAAAATTAATTAAAACCTTGAGGGTATGCACCCCCTAAAATTAAACATTGAGTTAATCAGGTAAATATGATGACAACGCTTGATTAAGATCTTATCGAACAGTCGTGCTATCATAAAAGTTCATTAAAAGGGCTAAAGACCAAAATATTAATTAAAACGGTTAAATGAGATTAGCAATGGTCTAATGCATTGGATAATTACCCCATTTCTACTAAATATAAAGTTAAAAACAAGTGACCATTGGTAACTAACCCTACAGGTTGGAAGAAATCAACAGCTGCACCAATCTTGATCGAGATCTTGCTCAACAATAGAATGTTAAGAGTATCAGGTAACACGAAGGTAAACCTAGAATTAATCATGCATTAGCAAAGGATTTAATATGTTACTAATTACCCCCTTTTAGCTTTAATCAAAGATTATTGTAATAAAGTGATGCACCCCTTTCGGTTATCAAGCTTGCAGATTACAAGAAATCTAAAGGCAACGCTTCATCAAAGAGATCAAATGGATGCACTCGACCTAATAAAACACCATAGTCCAAAGTTCAAAAGCCTAGTTACAATGGTCACAAAAGATCCATGGTTGCACTTGATCGAGATTCAATCCGACGAATGCGCTTTGCCATAAACCGCCAAGGTTCGCTTAAAAACATTTACTCATGCTTTTGTTTAAATAATGTGTAGGTCTGAGGAATATCAACGGGCATGCCATCACTAAAGGTAATCCAACGGTAGCACGCATATCAAGATAATCGACCATTAAAACAATTCTCTCTCAAAGGCAAATGCCCTACGTTCAAACAAATCTTATGGTTGTGCTTAAAACCGATTGATATAAATATCGCGCACTGAAAGAGTAGCTCAAAGATTAAAAGAAGGCTAATTAAAATAATAATCAATGGATATCGACCGTCACATGTAATATAGGAATGAGCGCTATTTCATGAAGCCATTAAATGTTGACAAGTCAAATAAAGACAAAATGGGATCCAATGATCGTGCACAATTGGGAAAGATCCAATGGTAACACTTTATCAGAGCTAAGACCCATTAAAAATAATATGACTACATCCCAATATGACAGTAGTGCTTGGCCTACTAAAATCTAACAGCCATGATCTAATTAGAGCCCCATAAAATACAAGAGTGCACATCATTTGTTGATCCAACGACCATGCTCATTCCAAGTAAGATCTGATGGCAACGATTTTTCGGAGCAATAATTCTTTAATAAGAGTGTGATTATATCTTAATCGGACATTTGCACCCTTACCTACCAGATCCAACGGTGGTGATTGGATTAAAAAATATGAACATTGTCCAAATGGTTGATTGACTAAGTGGTATTTGACCAATATTGTACGACCGTGCCTATCCCCGATTTAATCCAATGGCTGCACTTACTCATGACATCAAAGAGAAATGAAGTCAAATAAAAAGTATACAACTCTACATGATCTAATGATAGTGGTGAATCCCGACCAGATTGAAAGGGCATGCATAGTCATTATTTGATCTAACGATGAGCGTATGAAGGGGTAATCAGATCATAAGTACATTTGGTTTAATTAAAGGTTATTAAACTTTTCAATTGCAAATTATATGGGAATAATGAATTAATTAATAATGAGCACGAGGCAAATGATAAAAGTTACAAGCCTAAGTATTGTTAGTCAAATTATTTCTAACCCCATAGTTTTCAAGGTTAATCAAGTTAAGTTGGCACGTGTTTATATCTTTGGACTAAAGACCGTGTAGGTCCCTAAATATCAATGGCAGTGCCCAGAGCAAACCAAATCTAATGGTGAGCGTTATGTTTGATGCACAGATATTTAAAGAGTAAGTATTACGGATGAGGTGCCTTAAGTATTGATTGAACTTTGATTAATTATAATAATCGTACTTAGGACAAGATAACCCAGTTACAATATATTCCTCTTGTGGACTAACCAATGTAAATATTGGTGAATCTTGATGAGCATGCACCTCCATGAACGGATCTAATGACAAGCGCACATAAAGGTGATCAATTTTTAATGGTATAAGCCTTATATGGTCTAGGACAATTTTAATAAAAATTAAAAGATTTAAAATATTATTTGAAGATTAAATTGCTTCTGATATGTTATCCACAGAGATAATGGAAACAACCTTTAAGGGATAAATAATTTTTTTTACACAAAGCCATCTAATTAAGAGTTTTAAATTACCTAAGTTTTCAACAGGAATTATTGAATTAATATTTTTTTAATTTGACTTTCAAAAAATTTAAATGAATTAAACTTCTCTTAAAGTCTGAACATTAGTTTTCATATATATGTGTAGTATACTTTTAACTAACCCTCATACAGGTTCACGTGATCTAACAGAAGCACTCACCTCAAAGAAAAATCTACAAATGCACATGTTCAAAACAATGAGGAAAATAAGAGTTTTATTTTAAGCATGTTTTCTAAGACACACAATCAACAACAACATTGATACCTGATTAGACCAAAGGATAATCAAAAGCTTAGTGATAGAAATACTACAAATTCAAACAATAACCAAGGAAAGAAATGTTTAGACGATTAAATTGAATCCCATAGACTATACTGAGATAAATAAAAACAAGCTACTCAAATAACAAATCTAATTCTTGAAAACCAAATCAAAGCTCTTCATATCTTTAGAAAGTGATCATGTGTTGGGCAGTAACAAAATAAATCTACTTAGAATGGACTTATACAAATATAACACATAAAAAATGCCTGACCCACCATATTTTGAGAGCTCCTTTCAAAATAAGAGCAAATTATGATAAGAAAAGCCATAAGAAGCCCAAATCTAACCAGTTTCAAAACGACTGGATAACACATAGAGAGATCAATCTAGAGATAAAGTCAAAATAGGATAGTGGGAGATAGATGTATATAAATTGAATATCAAACCAGGGGATGACAAGTGTAAGACCTAGATAAGGCCAAAAATAACTAAATCAAGAACCATAGGCTATAAAATAAGTAGCCACGATCAAAATCATCATCAAGCATTTAGATAGCATTTTTGCTAAGAGGTATACTTGAGTGCCCTACTAGTTGTGTTGTATTTCCTTTGTGTCTTTTCTCTTGCCATCCCTCATTCTTCCCTTTTGTTGTGCAAGTTTTGACAGAATTGTTCTTAGGAAGTTGAGAATATTTCCAGTCTGTCCCAAGTTAAAAACTCAGAGATTTTTCCTGTTACCAGATTGGAACGAGAGGAATTGAAGGAATCTTGTTACATTATTTGAACAGGATTTCCTCATTGTATTAAACTATAACAAAGTTCAATGGCACTCCACCAACTCTGCATGTAATGATATTTGAAATATTAATACAATTCTGGGGTGTTGTTATGTTAATTTTATCTTCAACTTTATGTGTTACCTTACAATAGATTACATTATTTGAATGTGTTGTGAGTGTTTCTTTTGTTGGTTAACTTTTAGGTTTATTGTGATATTCAAATAAGTCTAATAGCATCAATTTCCCTCTTCCCATTTCTTTCTATTCATGATAATTACATTGTTAAATTGCTATAACAGCCCAATTGGATAGGCACCGGTCTACATAAGGCATAATAATGGTTATTTTCATTGCTTGGTCATTTTAATACATCTAGTGTAATTCTAAATCTGGAGCATGTAATCCATGTATTATCATAAATTACCACTGGGGTTTCCCTACCCATTATGAAGTTTTTCTTTAGCAATATATGTTTTAATAAGAATAAAGAGGCAGGTTGACCAAAGCCTGTAATAGCTTGTTAGTTTCAAATAATTTCTTGTAGTGTGACAATCGAATCCTATGGATGCAAGAAATGGTTCCAAAAGTTTTTTGGTGCCATTATCGGGGATAGATTATTTACGATTTTAGACCTAGATTTTATGATATTTTCTATGCTTTAACCCGTCAAACTGACACCAATAGTTTTTTGGCATCGTTGTTGGGGATAATTTTTAATTCTAAGCCTGTATTGCATGATATATATTAATGAATGAGTGACCAAGTTAGAATAAAGAACCTGCATCTTGGTTTTTATGATTTCTCACATTCTTTATTTTATTTTTCCCGTAGTTTTCAATTGAATTTTAGAGTGTTTCTACGTTTCTTGATTTTATTGAATTTTATTTAAAGAGCTATTTTCCTGTGAGGCTAAGAGTTAAAATCAAGTAATATTGATTACAAAATCTATTCTTTCTACACCAACATGCTGGCGACTCTGTCTAGATGAACCCAAAAACCAAAAATCAAGAAAGAAGGAGCAAAATGTGCTGGCACACACCAAGAGAATGTTAGAGTTAAAGTGCACTATGCCTTCACCTTGACACTTTTCAGTTTCTCTTGACAAGTGTCATGTGTTGAATATAGGCTTATGCCTATATATTGTAACTATTTGTATCAATAAAATTAATCCCATTAGTTTCACTCCCAAAATTTGGTATCAGAGCAGGCTTTCCCTGCCCTGTGAAACCCTTGAGGGGGGATTTCCCTCATGGAAATCCTCCCTCCCATGATTTTTTTCCTTATTTAAAAAAAAAAATTACCGAGGGAGTATGCTCTCCATCATTTGATGGATCAGAAACCAGATGGTAAGAATTTAAAGTTTAGGAATTTTTTTTCAGAATTTTTTTAGTTTTAGGTTCTGGTGCAGTACTGCAAGGCTAAGACGATCTGTCAATTCAAAGAAGTGGAGCTCCCCATGGGCGCAGGCCACCGAGCTGATGCAAGTGCAAATCTGTGTTGGCTATTTTCTATTTCAAAGGCTACAAATCATCTATTCTATCATAATTTTACTGGCACTTTTGCCAGCATTTCAGTCATTGGATACAGTGTCAGTTTCTTTGTCGGATTGTTGTGCGAATATCTGCCAACATGGGGAGTGCTTATGTTGGGGTTCTACAAAATTTCACCGGCTATGATTTGGTCGAGAGAGAAAACATGGATGCACTGTAGTGAGGCATAGGAGTTGTTCGTGAGGAGATTTTCTTAGGCAGCAATGTTCTTAATCCATTGTGAGATTTTTTTTTCGTGTGAAGCACCAGCCTTACGACAAGTTTCCAATGCAAGAAGATTTAGAGATTTTTTTTTGGCCCCTTCTATCCATGATGTATCTAGAGATTTTGTGCTTTTGTTGACAAGCCTAGCATGTGTATTTCCAAAGGAAGAATGAATCAATAACAAGGGCATTGGTGTCTTAGTTTACTATTTGTGCAGTTTGTGTACTTGAGTACCACATGCGCTTGTTTGATTTAGTAAATCTATTTTTTTATGGAGCAAGACCCAAAGAACGTGTTTCATGGCTCTACCACCCCTATTCTTTTTGGCCACCAATGTTCAAAAATCTCACACTTTACTGCTATTAACCGAATGGATCCTATTTTTTTGGATCTGAATAAAGAAGATCGACCCGTTTCAGACTGCGTAGACTTCATTCCGTGAGCTTCCCAGCAATCGGAGGCAACGATGGACTTTCACATAAAGTCCAGTCCATCAAGATATGGAGGGGCGATGCTGTCCGATCTCATAAAAATGCTGTAACAACAGCAACTACAGGAAGGTTGAAGGATGAAATTATCCCAATACATACTCAGATTGTTGATCCTAAAAGTGGGGGCAAAAAGTCTGTGACAATTTCTGTAGACGATGGGATTCGGGAAAATACATCCATGTCTACTCTTGCTAAGATCAAGCCTATTTTTAAAAAGGATGGAACCACTACTACAGGAAATTCCAGCCAAGTTAGTGACGGAGCTGCTGCTGTCTTGCTTATGAAGAGGGCCATGGCTGTAAAGAGAGGCTTGCCCATTCTTGGAGTGTTGAGGAGCTTTACAGCCATAGGATGTGATCCAGCTGTTATGGGAATTGGTCCAGCTATTGCAATCCCAGCAGCAGTCGAGGCATCTGGTCTAAAAGTAGATGATATAGATCTTTTTGAAATAAATGAGGCATTTGCCTCCCAATATGTGTACTGCTGTAAGAAACTGGACCTGGATCCAGAGAAATTCAATGTAAATGGTGAAGTCGTTGTGTTTGGTCACCCACTTTGAGCAACAGGGGCTTGTTGTATAGGGACACTGCTTCATGAAATGAAGCGACATGACAAAGATTGCAGGTTTGGAGTTGTGTCCATGTGTAGGGGACTGGCTCGGTAGAGCACTAGCTAAAGGCGAGCGAGCGAAGCACAGGCAATGGTTCAGAGAAGGATGATGAAGATGATGATAATGGTGATGACAAAATGGATGGGGAGGTCGACGACATGGTTTCTGAGAAGGATTTCATCAATGCACAGTCATGGTTCAAATTTAAATTTTTCTATTTCCCCTTCTGTAGCCAGGACGCGTGGGTATTATTTTTTACCTCCAAGTGGCTTTGTTTGCATAGATGACCTATGTTTGGCCATGGAGGATGGCATATTATTATTTTAATGTGGGGAGTTATTTAATGATGTGGGCCCAAATGTTTAAAAAAAAAAACATGCATAATATAGTGGGGAATATTTTTCAAAGTGGGGGTACCACTTTATTGGAAACAATAATTGTAGTGTTGAGGATAGTGGAGGAAATATTCATGGAGGTGCCCTCGAACCTGCCACCCCCATGCTCCCCATGGCTACCCTCACCCATCGCCAGTACGCACAATGATGGCTTCCATTGGCCCCCATAATGGGCCTAAAGTTTTTTATTTAAAAGGGTATTAGGTATTGTTTTGGTAGGGGGGTCACACATGGGAATTTTTTTTTATGTGGCATATTGTCTAACTCTGTGAGGGAAAATTGAAGCTATTTTTTTTCGTCATTGAGCGATGTTTGTTGTCTAGAGGACATGTTATTTTTTCCTCATGATGAAGGCCTCATTATGAATGGAAGCTAGAGGTATTTATAGTCGTTGGAAATGTTTTTTCGTGACGAACACAATGGTGGTGTCATATTATAATTTTGAGGCTATTTCAATTAAGTTTTTTTAGCCTCAAAGTTTTTCTACCTTGGAGTGCACTTTCGATTGTACCCGACACTCCCAAGGTACTTGTAAGTGAACCTAGTATCTAGTATTCACCTCTTTCTACTTGGCGGATGCAATGGCTGGTTACCCATGCATTTCGGTAAGATGAGGTGACTACCATAAGGACACTTACTCTAGGGAATACATACATAGACACCCTAGATATCCAAGGTTTTTCTGAATCTACTTCTGAAGACTACAGACAAAGACACTTCAGAAGATTCTCTTCTATTACTCTTTCTTCCTCTCCTCCATATTTGGATCTATGGCTCATTTTATTGTATTGAGTGCATTTTCGGTAGAGACCGACACTCTTATATGGCTCGTTTTTCCTTTGTATTAAGGTGCATTTTTGGCAAATACCGACACCTTCTAGATTGAGTTCACCATGAGGAGGGATTTGATATTCGTGGTGAATCTAGTTAGTGACCTACAAGAGGCAACATCCTTTAAGGATGACCTGCAAAGGCAACAGACCCAGAAGTGGCTAACCCTGAGGCACCCATGATGACCCTGAGGCACTTAGACGGCTGACCCAATGGCAACAGACCCGTGGAAGTGGCTGACCCTGAGGCAACAGACCGAGATGTATACACAGTGAATCTAGCATTATTCATAGTTGGAGAGCCAAGCACAAGGAGCACGAGCCTAGACCAAATCAGCAATAAGAGAAGATGATAGGTTGTTTTACAAAAGTCAACATTAAAGGGGAATGTTACCTAATGTTGACTTGTTTTGTTTCTTCTTTAGTTAGGATAGTGCACTTTAAGGGGAAATGTTAGAGTTAAAGTGCACTATGCCTTCACCTTGACACTTGTCAATTTCTCTTGACAAGTGTCATGTGTTGAATATAGGCTTATGCCTATATATTGTAACCATTTGTATCAATAAAATTAATCCCATTAGTTTCACTCCCAATAGAGAAGCGGTAAGGAGTTATTCCAATAATTTAAGAACCCAGAGGTATTTACCCACAATCAAAAAATCCCACTTCTTAAGAGTATTTTATATGAGAATAAATCATATTTTAGTAGCAAAAATTATGTAAAGAAGAATAGAATTCAAAATACTTTTGCTACTGATATTACTGTAGATAAATTTCTAAATGCTACTATAGAAAACACATTAAAGTCATCACAGTACCATAGTCTTGTAGATTATAATACGGAGGTAAATAATTATTCAGATTATACCCATGAAACTCAAACCCATATCCTTATAGGCATTGCTGCTATAAATTTAAACCCTATAGTAACAATGGCCCAGGCAAATTAACAAAATCAAAATCAGGCTAATGTTCATTTGTGGAGAACCAATAGATATAGGCCTTTTGTGTTACCTGTGAATTTAAATGCCTTACCTAGTAAAGCTCACAAATACCTTCCAAAATTCCTAGAAAATAATGCAGTAACTGGAGAAGATCACATCAAAAGTTTCATGTACGCAATGGATAGCCTAGAGGTAGAACATGAGGATGTAGTCCTGAGACTATTTTTACAAACTTTAGAAAAAGATGCTAGAGAATGGTTTAATTCTCTTCCTGATAATGATATCCCAAATTTCACTAAAATGGAAGCTATTTTTCTAAAGAAATATGGTGAAAGAAAAAATGAACAATCTTTGTTAATTGAATTAGCTGCTATGAAGAAAAAAGAAAATGAGGCTGTCAGTGACTTTAACAGAAGATTCTCAAAAACCAAAAACAAAATCCTAGCCAACCTTAGGCCTAGTAATATTCAATCTATTTGTTTCTATAAGAATGTTTTTCAAGGAGAATTTAACTATGAATTGAGGCAAGAAAAAGCCACTACCATTGACAGATGCATGGATAAAGTAATGGACATAGAAAGAAACATGCTTGATAGTGAAAAAATGAAACCTTATTCTCTGGAAGTCATCCTACTTGAGAGAAAACCTAAAAGAGTAGCATTTGATATACAAAGAAGAACTAAAATAAATCCAATGGAGAAATTGACTAATTAAATAAGTGAGATGTTCAATACTATAAATAATAGGTTAGCAAGAATTGAAATAAATAATGGTAATAATGGTGAATCATCACAGACAGAGCGACCACATGTTGATAATCGTCCTCCCTTTAATAAAATTTTCAATAGAAATTGGGGAAACAATAATGGCTCTAAAGAAGGAAATAGGGGTAGGAATAATGGAAATAATAACTAGAAAAATAGAGAATCTGACAGAGATCAGAACAGTATTCCCAACTCGATAACATCTATGAATGTAGCAGAAGGCTTTTCCTATTTTTACTCTACTTGTGATGCACCTCATAACCCTGATGCATGTGGAATTCACCTAAGTGATCAACGCAATGTAGATTTACATGATGATTCAGAGGAGGATATAAGAATTAATGCCTATTGATCTCTAGAAGATGAGTCTAGAGAAAGGTTATTTGAAGAAAATATGGATAAGTATTCTTCAAATCATCATCCTCAATTTTTTGTAGCTGAAGGAACTAAAATTCTGCAAAAATCGCATGAGTCAAGATATGATAAAATGAAGCAAGGTAAATTAATTCCCACTGCTTAGGAAATTTAAGAATTAGAGGCTACCAATACTCTAAATTTAAGAAACACGATTATCCCAGACCAGAAATAGAAAGCTTCTACAAGTGAAACAAGAAAATAAACTTTCACAAACAAGAATATCAGTAAAGAGAAAATTGACAGAACCCTAAAAAAGATTACTCTTGAAGTAATAGAATTAGAAAAGGATATTCCCAAAGAAGAAAGTAACAAACCACTGGATATAAAGAAGATAGAATTTGATGTTGGTTTAGAACTCAGTAAGCAAAAAATTAACATCACATTTGGAGAGCTTATGAAAGTTCAACTATACAAAGAACAAGTCTGCAGAGCATTTGGACTAGTGGAACAAAAAGAAGATCTAACTTGCCATGCTACTAGACAAAATCAATATGATACAAGATCACCATCTTCTGCAAAACCCTTCTATGTATCATTAAGGTATAATTCAGATGAAGAATAAAGGTATGTGATCCATAATTACATGTCGGATAATGGAGCCTCACATAATATCATGCCCAAATTAATAGCTGATCAAATGGGATTAATCTGTACAAGAGATTTTGCTCCTGTTTTTGTAATGGACAACAGACAAATTCCTTGCATAGGGGTGATAATTGGATTGTTGGTTTTCCTGGACCAACACCCCAAAAAGGACATAGTCATGGACATTGCAGTAGTTGATGTTGATCCATTCTTCTCACTATTAATCAGTAGAAATTGGGAAAAACAATTGGGAGGTTCAATCCAATTGGATTGGTCCTATGCTACAATCCCAATAACAGATAAGGAAAACATAATGTTAAGAAGGGAACCATTTAACAAGCACTTTGTAGAGTTAATTCAAATAGATGAAACCATGATAAACTTAGTAAAATCTATGGAAGAAAAAGGGATGGGAGTTTACTCCATATGGCACAACCCATTCCTAGTGGAAGTACCAGAGGCAAAGAACATGGATCTAGAAGTTATGAAAATGGTAGATGCTAAATCAGATAGAGTATTAACCCAAGAAATGTGGACCATGTCTTTTGATGGAGCTAAGTCACAATATGGAGTAGGTGCAGGAATTAATCTGATTGACATAAAAGGAAATTACCTTGGTATTCCTTATAGACTGGAATTCCCTTGCACAAATAATATAGCTGAATATGAAGCCTTATTTCTAGGATTAAGAAAATCAAAAGAGTTAGGTATTAATTACTTAACTGTAACAAGGGATGTAGAGCTTATTATACAAAAAATCAAAGGTAGATATCAGACCAAGCATCCTAGGATAAAACAAAATAAAAATGCAGTATTAGAAGAAATTAATTTTTTTTAGCTTTTAATATCTCATTTATTCGAAGAGAACAAAATCATGTTGCAGATATTTTAGCTGTGAATGCTTCAGGCCTAGATCATCCAGAGATAACTACATAATATATGGATAGATTCCCAACTATTTTAGTCTATAAGCCTTTTGTGCCTACAGGTATTTCAGGATGATATAGATATTAAATATTTTATGACTCTACAAAATCAATATGCAGATATAATCTATGATGAAAAGGATGAAGACAAGCTAAAAGACCAAATAGGAGAGCTAGTAGAAGTAATGCAATTGAAAAAAAATAGGATACCCAAAGGATTGGTTTCTCTAGAGATTCTATTTGATTATTTTAACAAAGCTTACAAGCCTTTACACAGAGAAGTAATATCTAAAGACATTAACATTGGTACAATGAAAGAACCCAGAATAGTGAAGGTAGATATGGCCTTACCTACAAAAGAAAAGGCTGGATACATCATTTTCTTAAAGAAGAACAAGGAAAATTTTTCTTGGAATTATGAAGACCTTAAAACCTTCAAAACAGATGTAATGACACACATAATACCCCTGAAGGAATATTCTAAGCCTTTTAGACATAAACAGAGGAAGTACAAGCCGAATCTGCACCCAATAATATAAAAAGAGGTATAAAAATTATTGGATTCCAAAATAATCAAAAAGGTAAGATTTTCTTCTTGAATATCCAATCTAGTACCAGTCAGAAAAAAGAATGGTGATATTAGAATCTGTGTAGACTTCAAAAATTTAAATAAGAGTTCATTAAAATATAATTACCCATTGCCCAATATGGAACAAACTATTGCAAGCAATAGTTGGTTCATCTAGATTGTTCTTGTTAGGTGGATTTTTTGGATACAATCAAATTCAGATTAATTTAGAAGACAGACATAAGATAGCATTCACTACACCTTGGGGAGCATTTGAATATTTAAGAATACCTTTTGGACTGATGAATGTGGGTGCTACTTTTTAGAGAGCAATGGACTTTGCCTTCAAAGGATTAATGTTCAAAATAGTAGTTGTATACCTGGATGATATCACAATATTTTCTAAGAATCCAGAAGATCACTTAGAACACTTAGCTACAGTTTTTGCTCGATGCAAAGAATTTAGAATTTCTTTAAATCCCAAAAAGTGCATATTCGGGACTATACAAGGAAAGTTGTTTGGTCATATATTTTCAAAAAAAGGAATAAGCATTGACCTAGAAAGAATAGAAGCTATTTCCAAAATTCCTCCTCCCAAGAACTTAAAAGGTGTCAAGTCATTCTTTGGTAAAATAATTTTTGTTAGAATATTTGTCCCAAATTTTGTAGAGATGACAAAACCCATAAATGAAATGGTTAAGAAAACTGGAGAAATAAAATGGACATTAGAAAATATAGAAGCATTCAATAGAATAAAAGAAGCCATTTCTATTACTCCAGCTCTAAGCTACCCTAATTATTCTAAAGATTTTAACATTTGTTCATATGCATATGAACATTAAATTTTTGTGGTTCTTTCACAGAAAGATGATGAAAATAATTAAAGGTCAATAGCCTTCATTAGTTCAGGTTTGAAAGGAGCACATCTAAAATATACCCTACTGGAAAAGCATTCTTATGTAGTTTTTTAATATTTAGAACATTTCAAAGGTATATTCGATTCAAACAAAGTTTACTACTGCATCCCTTTCATAACAATAAAAGATATTTTTACCCAATCTGAGCCATTAGGAAGGCCAGCTAGATGGATGGTGAAAATTTTACAATATGATGTTGAATTTAAAATAGTCAAAACTATAAGAGGACAGGGCTTAGCCAAATATCTGGCATATAGATGAGATGAATCTAATAATGTCATCATAATAGATGAAATGCAGGATAACAGAAGAATAAATAATGGAGAATGTAAATGGTATGATGAAATTCTGGCATATTTACAAACTTTATCTTTTCCCAGAGATATATCAACAAATAGAATGAGGTCAATAAAGCTTCAAAATCAAAAATATTATGTGCAAGATGGTGTGATTTATTGGAAGCACCCTGATGGAGTGTTATTAGTTTTTTTATATAAAAATGAAGTCCTAGAAATAATTAATGAATTTCATAATGGTTTATGTGGAGGAAATTTTGCTCCAAAAGCCATAGCTAATGAAATAATGAGAGTAGGATATTATTAGCCTTCCATTTTTAAATATGTATATAAATATGTTTGGAACTGTCATAACTACCAGGTTTTTGCAAGAAAAAGCATCTGGCAACCATGCCTCTCAAACTAGTAATCATTGAAGCACCATTCACGTAATGGGGCATTGACCTAATTGGAGATATCAAGGCTAATTCATCAGGCCAGCACAAGTGGATCATAACTGCTATAGACTACTTCACCAAGTGGGTAGAGGTTTCTCCCCTAAGAAGCTCCACAACTACCACCATTATCAAATTCTTGGAAGAAAACATTTTAACTAGGTTTGGAGTTCCTATAAAATTGGTAACAGATAATGGGTAGTATTTTGTTTTATATGAAATGGTAGAATTATGTACTAACTATGGAATTTAACTCTCACATTTTACTAATTATTACCCCTAAGGGAATGGTCTTGCTAAGTCATCAAATAAAAATGTAATAACTAGAATAAAAATATCATTGGGTAAGAACAAAAGGGGATGGGACAATAAACTAAAATTTGCTCTTTGTGTTGATAGGTTGTCTATCAAAAGAAACACATGAAGGACTCCCTATGAAATGGTATATGGAGAGAAAGCCTTATTACCCTCAAGAATAGAAAAATTGGCACTTTCCCTCTTGTTTCATGATCATGAAGACCCCAACCCTTTACAAAGAAGGCTAGACAAAATCATCCTATTAGAAGAGCAAAGAAGAGAAACCCTTGATAGAATGATGGAAAAAACCCAAAAAACTATGAAATTATTTAATAAAAAAGCCAAGGGTACTCCTTTCTCTCAAGGAGATATAGTCATCTATTGGGACCCTATAAATGATAAGTATGGTGAAAAGGGTAAACTCGGACCTAAATATATTGGTCCATACTAGATAGCCCATGTTATAGGTCAGAATACTTATAAGTTGTAGAATTTGCAGGTAGAACTAATGGCTATCCCTATTAATGGCCAACACCTCAAGATGTACAATCCTTGTTGAAGATGAAAAAAAAAAAAAAAGTGGAAAAAAAAAAACCCCAAAAATAGAGTGATGTATTTTAAGCTTTTATTTTTCTTGTTGGAATGGTTCTGCGTTTGCTGTTACACATGGCATTCTTAGTTTGATGAGTATACATTATTGTTGATTCCTCCTAAAACAATAAGAAGAAAGGAGATTTATTTTATACTTTGATGAGATGTACAATTTTTCAAATATGAGTGTTTATGCAATGGTTATTTGATATGAGATAAAACAAAATGAAATCAGGGCTGATTGAAACACCATGTCAAAGCCTCACATTATAAATGATACTTAAGGTGACTTCAAGGTCTAAATAACATAGTTACTTTGAGAGGGTGGTTGAGCTAAAAGTCATTACACTCATACTTTTTAGCCAAAAACTAATCCTCAACTCAGGCATACTCTTTGCATAATTTACTTATATCAAATACTTCTCAAACGAGAAAGAAAATCAAAATAAAGTAAATTGAGTCATTGCCTGAGATATCTTGGAAAACCTCTAATGCTGAGTGTTATGTTTGATGTACAAATATTTAAAGAGTAAGTATTACAAATGAGGTGCCTTAAGTATTGATTAAACTTTGATTGACTCTAATAATCGTACTTAGGCCAAGATAATCCAGTTACAATATATTCCTCTTGTGGACTAACCAATATACATATTGGTGAATCTTGACGGGCGTGCACCTCCATGAATGGATCTAATTACAAGCACCCAAAAATGTGATCGATTTTTAATGGTATAAGCCTTATATGGTCTGGGATAGGTTTAATAAAAATTAAAAGATTTAAAAGTTTATTCGAAGATTAAATTGCTTTTGATATGTTATCCACGGAGATAATGGAAATAGCCTTTAAGGAATAAATAAAATTTTTATATGAAGCCATATAATTAAGAGTTTTAAATTTCCTAAGTTTTCAACAAGAATTATTGAATTAATAATTTTTTTAATTTGACTTTCGAAAGATTTAAATGAATTAAACTTCGCCTAAAGTCTAAACATTAGTTTTCATATATATGTGTAGTATACTTTGAACTAACCCTCATGCAGGTTCACGTGATCTAACGGAAGCACTCACCTCAAAGAAAAATCTACGGATGCACATGTTCAAAACTACGAGGAAAATAAGAGTTTTATTTTAAGCATATTGTCTAAGACACACAGTCAGCAACAACGTTGATACCTGATCAGACCAAAGGACAATCGAAAGCTCAATGATAGAAATACTATAAATTCAAAGAGTAGCCGAGGAAAGAAATGTTTAGACAATCAAAATGAATCCCACAGACTATACCAAGATAAATAAAAACAAGATACTCAAGTAACGAATCTGATACTTCAAAACCAAATCAGAGCTCTTCATATCTTTAGAAAGTGATCACGTGCTGGGTGGTAATAAAATAAATCTGCTTATAATGGACTTATACAAAGATAACACATGAAAAATGCCTGAACCACCATATTTTGAGAGCTCCCTTCAAAATAAGAGCAAATTGTGATAAGAAAATCCACGAGAATCCTAGATCTAACTGGTTTCAAAATGATTGGATAGCAAACAAAGAGATCAATCCAGAGATGCAGGCAAAATAGGGCAATGGGAGACATCTATACAAAAATTGAATATCAAACCAAGGGTTGACAAGTGTAAGGCCTAGATAAGGCCAAAAATAACTAAATCAAGAAGAAAAGGCTATAAAAGAAGTATCCACGATTAGAATCATCATCAAGCATTTAGATAGAATTTTGTCTAAGAGGTATACTTGAGTGCCTTGCTAGTTGTGTTGTTGTATTTCCTTTGTGTCTTTTCTCTTTGCCATCCCTCATTCTTCCCTTTTGTTGTGCAGGTTTTGACAGAATTGTGCTTAGGAAGCTGAGAATATTTCTAGTGTTTCCCAAGTCAGAAACTCAAGATTTTTCCTCTTACCAGATTGGAATGGGAGGAATTGAAGGAATCTTGTTACATTTTTTGAACAGGATTTCCTCATTGTATTAAACTATAATAGAGTTTAATGACACTGCCAACTCTGCATTATTTGATGTGTAATTCTCTTGATCTGCATAGATGATCTCTAAATATCTAATATTTGCTTTGATCCAATGCCTTTGTAAAAATATTTGCAATATGATATTTCATAGGAATATGTTTCAACTGACTCTCAAAATTATTTTTGATAAAATGACATTGAGCTTCAATGTGTTTTGTTCATTCATGAATGATTGGATTTTTGATCAAATTTAATACTCCTTGAATATCACAACTTATTATCGTTGGAGTTATTTTGATTTCCATATCTGATAGTATGTACTATAACCATAATACTTCATAGATTGTATCCTTTGTTGCATGATACTTTACTTTTATAGATGAAAGTGCTACTGCATGTTGTTTTTTACTATACCATGAAATGGGTCCTGAACCAAGATAAAAATGTAACCTAATGTTGATTTTCTATCATCTACAAATCTAGTATAATAAAAATCTAAATATCCTTGTAGATAAAAATTCTTATCATCCTTTTTATATGTAAATCCATATTTTGTAGTCCTATTGATATATTGTAATATTCTTTTTGTAGCTTTCCAATGACTTTCTCTAGGTTCTTGCATAAATATTGAAAGATATTTTACAACAAAAACTATATCTGATCATGCATTTGTTAAATATAAGAGACTTCTAATTAATTAATGATAGGTTGTAGCTGAAATGAAATATGTCTCATCATATCTAAATAATTGTAGTCTTTGTTCCATAGGAATGTCCTTGGGCTTACAATTATTTATTCTATATTTCTCAAAATCCATACTTTATTTGTGTTATTGTAATATTATCTTCATTTTGATGAATTTATAAACCAAGGCAATAATGCAAAAGTCCCAAATCTATCATCTCAAAATCCTTCTCTAGATCCTTTTTAACTTCATTTATTAAACATTTTGAACTTCCTATAATTACTATATCATCAACATATACCACAAGTATTATTATGTCACTTCCAACCCTTTTTGTGTAGAGGTTTGGATCTAGACAAGCTTCTTTTAAAGTTATGCTACAATAAATGACTCTTGATTTTTATATACCATGCTCTTTGGGCTTGCTTTAAACCATAAAAGGATTTGTTTAACTTATAAAATTTGTGTTCTTGTCCCTTAATTACAAATCCTTCTGGTTGTGACATATAAACTTCTTCAAGATAACCATTAATAAATGCACTTTTTAGATCCATCTAATAAAGTTTCCATCCATGATGTGTTGCCAAAGCACAAAGTGTTTTGATAGTAGTAATTCTTGTTGTTGGTGTAAAATTTTCTTCATAATCGATACCATCTATTTGAGTGTATCCTTTTGCAACTAATTGAGCCTTGTACTTGTCAAGCAAATCATATGCTTTATATTTGACCTTGTAGATCTATTTACAACCAACTAGTTTCTTTCCTAGAGGTAACTCAACTAGATTCCATGTTTTATTTTTCAACAATGTCATATATTCTAATTCCATTATTGTCTTCCATTTTAAATGATTTAAAGGTTGAAATGTTGTTGTAGGTTTTGCTATAGAGCTTAACAATCCCTTGTTTATTCTAGTTAGACTACGAATTTGAGGTTTTGTAGTAGTAAGATATGGAATTTATTCTAGATTTGAATCTCTAAGTGTATTTCTAAGCTAGATAGGTTCTTTTCTCTATAAGTTTATAGTAGTTTCTTCATTTTTTTCATCTTGTAATTTTAACTATGTATCTCCATTTGATGAGTCTTCATTTGAAAAATTTAGAAAATCTTTTGAATTAGTTTTTTGTTCTTTAATACCATTTTTATTTTTCATCAAATATTACATCTCTGCTTATATAGATTTTCTTTGTTATTGGGTCAATTATTTTGTGTCCTATAGACTCATCAACATAACTAAGAAATATACTGCACATTGTCTTTTCATCTAATTTTTTTCTTTTTTACTTTGGAATATACATATAAGCCTTACATCCAAAAATTCTCAATCGCTCTATAGTTGGTTTTTGTCATGACCATGCTTCTTCTGGTGTAACATTCTTAAGTATTCTTGTATGTAATCTATTTTGCAAATAAATAGTTGTTTTAACTGCCTCTACCTAATATTGATGATCAAGATGAGCTTATTTTAACATACACCTAACCATTTTTATGATAGATCTATTTCTTATTTCTAGAATACCATTTTGTTATGGTGAATATGTTGTAGTGAGTTGTCTTTTTATTCTATTTTCTTCTAAAAATAAACTAAATTATTTTGACAAAAATTCACCACCTCTATTTGAAGAAGATTCTTGATGGTTTTTCTTAATTCTTTTTGCAACTAGAAGTTTGAATTGTTTGAAACAACTAAATGCTTAAGATTTGTATTTCATGAAGTACACCCACATTTTCTTGGAATGATCATCAACAAATAGTTGAAAATATTTGTGTCCTCCAATACTAGTAACATTCATTTGTCCACATAAGTTTATATATATTAATTTTAATGGTTTTTGAGCTCTATATTGATTAAGCTAAAAAGGTATCCTATGTTGTTTTTCTACTAGACATTTTGGAAAAACTATAGACTCCCAATAAATATTAGGTAAACCTTTTACCATTTGATATTTAGTCATTTCATTCAATGACAATGCACTTATATGTCCTAGTCTCTTATGCCAAAGCTCTTTAGTTTCTGAGACTTCTATTGATAGAGCTATATTTATTACTATATAAAGAGTGAACAATCTATCTCTATAATATCTTGATGCTATCACTTTCCTATCTTGATTCTATAATATCTTGATGCTATAATATCTTGATGCTATAACTTTCCTATCTTGATGCTATAATATCTTGATGCTAATCCTTTTTAAGCCTTAATACTACCACAAATTTCATAGGTTAAATATCATAGGATTGAATATAATATAACCACAATATAATGAGGTCAATATAATAATATGAATTAACAATATGGAAAGAAACTTACAATAGTAATTTGAAAGAGTGTAATCCAAAGAATTTTATTAAAATGAACTTGTACATTAAATTATGGAGTTTTGTCTCCATAATATAGTTTTACAAAATGACCTTTGAATTCTTATCTTGCCACTTGTATAAGAAACCCTTGATATTCATTTGGGACACATTTATATCAAATAATGTAATGTACTCTAATATATATGCAGTGCAAAAGTTCATGCACTACTTGTTAGCCAACCTATTTTCCTTCAATGTGGATCATCAAGCATTATTATACTTAATCAATAATACAACTATATATGGATGAGTGAGTAGGTGGATCATCACATTACAAGAATTTATATTTTGCATGGTAGTGAGACCTAGGAAGAATCATGTAATAGCAGATCAATTATCAAGTATTTGGTTAGGAGAACCTACTAAAGAAGGAATATTAGATGAATTTCCTAATGCATGATTGTTTATTGTGAGGGTAGCACCTACATGGTACAAAAAAATGGGAAATATATGACAATAGGAGAGTTTCCAAAGGAGATGACAACAATAGGAAGAAGGAATATCATTGTGAAATTGACACCATTCTCATTCATTACATGATTTTTATATACGTTAGGACTTGATGGGATCTTGAAAAGGTGTGTTGTGAAGGAAGAAATATAGATGGAATTGAAGGAAGCACATGAAGGACTTATCATAGGACATATGAGGCCAGATGCAACAATAAGAAAAGTGTTATTGGTAGAGTTATGGTGGCCTACCCTATATCATGATGGCAAAGAGTATGTAAAAGCATGTGATACCTACCAATCAATGGGAAAATAATTAAAGAGATATTTCATGCCATTACATCCCTCTCAACCACAAGAATTATTTGAAATATGGGGTTTATATTTTGTAGGGTGATTAAAGACAAGCAAAATGGAGAAAATGCTAATATATTACGGTAGGAACAAAGTATTTAACAAAGTTGGTAGAAGCAAGAGCTTTACCAAATAATTTTATGAGGATTAGAACCTATTTTTATATGAAAAAATAATTATAAGATTTAGTATTCACTTGTAGTTGACAAGCAATAGGGGAGGACACTTTGTCAATGAGATTTTCCAAAAGTTGACTATAGAATTTAGGATCTTTTACTTGTTTTATAGTCTATATTATCCCAAAGCTAATGGGTAGGCAAATATAACAAACAAGGTCTTGGTATTGATCATATAGAAGATGTATGAAGTGGAAGGAGAAGATTGGGAATAAAGGTTACCAATAGTCTTATGGGCATATAGGACAATCTTCAAGCCTACAATGAACCATATGGTTTTTAGTAAATGTATAGATAGGAAATTGTAGTGCTAATAGAGTTCCTGGTACCTAATTTGAGGGTAGCAGTAGAGAACTATTTAAATGACTAGGAAATCCTAGAGGAGAGGCTTGTGAAACTAGTACAACTAGAAGATAAGTGGGTAATGACTCAATAGGCAATAGATATTTCCCAATGGCAAATAAAACTATGGAATAACAAGCACTTGAGAAAGGTGAAGTTGAAAATAAGTTACTTGGTGTTGAAATTCAATAGCAAAAGAGAGATCAAGCCAAGAAAATTGAAGACTCTATGGGTTGGGACCTTCCAAGTAGTTGAGGTAATGGATAATGGACCAAATCAGTTGTATAAGTTAGATGGGATATTGTATCCCAAGATAGTTAATGGTTTGAAGTTAAAGTCATATAAGGTAAAGGCTAAAGTGAATATGATCAGCTTTGAATTATTGTAGGAAGATTGAAAAAGGTACCATGACTATCTTCACAATTTTTTGAAGGAATACAGTTCGAAGAATAAGGAGAACCAAGTGAGGTTATAATTAAAGGTACAAATATTGAGGAGAGAGATATGGATTTATATTCATTATTGGGATAAAATAAGGAAGACAACCTATTATTGAATAAAGTTAGAACCAATACCAACTGAAAGAGAAAGAATGCATGTTAACATAACTTGTCTAAAAACAAAATAAGAATAGATACCCCAAGCTATGACAAATACATTTTTGATTAATAGAGTCAATAACATTGGAAAGCATGGATCAAGAATTAGGAGGTAATGAAGAAGAATATGACCTAATTCCATTACCATAAATTGATCTAGTATAAGAAAGGATTCAAAGGGAAGCACAAAGGCTGCAAGAGGAATATAAAACTATATGAAGATATAATGCTCGAGTGAGGGATTAGAATGTTAAAGAATTATATGAAATTATGCAATGAATTAACAAAAGAGAATCATGAAGATAAGAAGAACTAGATGATCTTGAACAACAAAGGTTAATGATAGAACAAGAAGTTTATAGACTATGGAGAGATATCTATAAAGTACACTTCCTAGGAAGAGGAAAGAAGATCATCTAAAAATAGTAGTTTATTCTCCACAAGTTCAAGTAGTTCATCCTTGAGCTCATATTAGGATAAACAATAGTAGTAGTTGCATTTTAAGCTCTCCCTTAATAGAAAGCAAGGAGGAACTTAAACTAGGTACAACTAATTCCCAAGAGAAAAGTGAGAAGAGGTATAATGGATAATTCAAGTTTTGAATATAATCTCCTAATGTGTTATACATAGATGCCAATTCATCCATAAGTATAAACAAATTTGGAGGAATATAGGAAAATTATAATACTATTGGATGTAGATAGACACTTAAGAATATTGAGGGAAGTATCACTAGGAAACTAAAATAGAGAATCTAGTAGGTCACAACAAATATTGAGAGAAGGGAATAGAGGTAGCTTGGAAAATTTGGGGAGATAATCAGATCTTATTGAAGGTGTAAGGCTACCTAGACAAGGGAGGATTTTGGTTGGCCTCCCTCCCAATGGATCAAGAGGAAGAACTTTCCCTCTTGTTACCTCTAGGCCATAGGATTGATAGAATAGACTATAAGGAACATTTGTTGATCAAATAAGAAATAAAAAAATTATATGATCATGAGGTTGGCCTATCAAGACCACCTCATGGTTCATATTGGATCTAAAGAAGTCATCATAGATGACCAAGAAACCAGATGAATATTGGATAGCTAGGAATTAGAAGAAGGTAGTCCCAAATTAAGGAGAATCACCTAAGAACAAGATGAAGAAACATAGAATATTTTCTAGGAAGAAGAAGAGTTCAAAATTGAGAATTGTAAAGGATGGATTAAGTTTTAAGTCCAATCAGATAGACAATAATTATTCTAGCCAGGCAAGTGCTTGAGTTCTTCCAAGAAGTTGATAAGATAATAGAGAGCTATTAAGACATTGATAGGATGGAAGGAAGCCATTAGGATATCAATAGAATAGCAAGGAACCATCATGACATCAATAGAATAATAGGCAATTGTTAGGACATCAATAGGATGAAAAGAAACCATTAGAATATTGGTTATATGATAAGGATCCATTAAATGATTGATAGAATGGTAGACATAAACTAGAAAATAGTAAGGATGATGACACATGGTTTGGGAGAAGGTCATCAAGAAGATCAACAAACAATAAAAATAAAATATCATTGAGAGGGAATCCAAACTAAAGGTTATCATTAGAACATGGGGTAGATAGCAGAGACAAATAATCATGACATGGCAAGAGAAGGAAATAACCATCACAAAGGAGAGGAGAGTGACTTGTCAAAAAATATGCAATGGAGTTTCAAGTTAGTGTCATCATAAAAATCGTGTAGAGGATATGACACATTGTAATCACCATGTTGTAAAAATATAAATAGAAATTTTGAAAAAAATAAAAATAAAAATTAGAAAATGTAAAAAAGACAAAAAAGGAAAAGAATTGGCATTTACATGTAGGGTGGCAAGGTGGTAATCATCCATAAACTGAAGACAGTTGACATAACAGTTGCATGGACAATAACCAATTTGGATAATGTTATAAATAAGGATAATTAGAGAGACATAAGCATAATCATTGTAAAGGATTATAGAAGTGAAGAAGAAAGAGTGTTGTTGGAGATTATCAAGAGTGCCATCAATAAGGATGACATGGTAGAGTTGGGTTCTGAGCAAGGGTTTTTTAGATGAAAGAGTGGAGGTACCTCTATGCCATGGAAGAAATAGATAAGAACTATATGGAAGGTATAGAAGTCATACATGTGGAGACAATGAATGAAAATTAGAATTACTCCATAAAAGTTAGGTGCATAGAAGGGTACTACTCGAGGAGTTGTAGCCAAATGAGGAATAAGTAGAAGGATATCATATTGAAAGTGTTATCAAAGGCTGAGGGTTAGAGGAGATACCATCAAGAGGAACAAGGAAGCTATCATTTGAGAAGGATCATATTAGGCCAAGGACTAGAAGAGTTACCATTTAAGAACTGTAAAAAATAGTGTTGTCTAGAAAATGCCATCATTGTTAGTAGAATAAATTGTGTCATCTAAAGGGTAAAAAGTAGTGGTTCACCTAAGAGCTATCATTGATAGGCTTACAGTCAAGAAAGTATCATTACAAACATAGGAGATTATCGTTAGAGACATAGAGAGGGTGTCATATACATAAGCATCGATAGGGAATTATAAGTAGTGATGTCAAAAGACTTGTTGCCATAAATAAAAAAGATACCTACAATCCTTAAAAGGATTAAGTATATGTATTAGTAGATAAGAGTCCCATAGGATACTATATCAAAATAAATAATGAGGTATAGACAAGGAGTATGTTTACGGGTGAGTGAACGAGAATATGATTTTGATATAGGACAAGCTTAGGAGAGGCAATTATGGTGATGAGGAGAGATTATTCCAAAATATAGAGAAGGGGATGCTAGAAAATATGATAAGGAGAATATACCCTTAAAATATATAACTTGGATACATTCCTTAGGAGAGTATTTTCAAACATGGTGAGAGAAAGCCTTGAAGGTTCATGAATTGTGAAAAAATTGTAGGAAGAGTAAATTTTATCCTACAAATACCAAATTTTAATCAATAATTATTCAAGGATTATCTACTACAAATTTTGGAAACCTACAATCCATAACAAAATGTGATCAAAGTACAAATGGATGATTGACAATTGACTATTATTTTTTCTATAGAAAATTTTAGAGGAACATTTAGGCTACCTAATCAAGGAGTCCTCATTTTAAAACATGTAGTTGATTCTAACTATAGTAGGCAAATGATTCAAAATATAATAAGCCTTAACCTAGAGTAAATTCAAAAACTAATGTCACATAGGAGTTGAGGAATTAAGCAGCATCAATTGAAGAGTGAGGAGTTGTAGTGTGCCATGAATGTGATAATGGTAATATTATCCAGAGAGTAAAGGGATTTAGAGTTTCCCATATGGATTATACCATACATGAAATAATTAGTAGTATGTGAATCCTATGATTGGGCATCTTATCTTTCATATCACATTAATACATTCTTGATGTAGAGTACAAAGAATTTCTCAATGGTATTTCATGCCATTGGCTTATTACTAAATGCTACAACATAGGCAAGGATATAGATCCTTGGATTGGATCCTTGAAGAGACATACTAGAGTTAGCTGAAAGATTTTTCTAATGCAAAATATTGCCACATGTGCTTGCAAATTGATTGAAGGTGACTATCATGATGAAAGGTATAAAATAAATCCTAGTTGCACATTAATTTTTCGGTATATTTGATTTAGTGATTTACTTTAGGAGATATAAGGTAGTGGGTTATTTATCTAATGAATGAATTATTGGGAGAAATAAAGGATTAAATATTTAATTTTGAAATTGAATTTTTTTTAATTAAATTGATATTTAGAGAAAAAATTAGAAAACTGAAATTGTGTGGTTAAATTGATTTTAGAATCTAAAATTTAAAAATATTAGAGAGACATAAGAAGACTAAATAATTTGAAAGTTAAAGAGACTATAAATTTAGAAATATAATCTCTTGCAACCACAAAAGATCCTTTCGGAATCACAACTTCTAAAAGAATCAAATTTTACATCATGGAAAAATAAAATGAAATCAATTATCATTGTTGAAAACCTTTGGGATATAGTAAATGGAAAAAAAAATTCAAGGATGATGATGCGAAATCCCTTATGTTAAACACATTTGGCATAATAGATGAAATTTATCCATATATAAGTGAAGCAAAAACTTCAAAAACTACTTGGATAAAACTATGAAAAACTTTGAAGGAAATAACGAAGAGATTATTTTGCATTTACAATCATGGTTGTAATCTTCAAAGGTTCATAGTGGAGAAAGTATAGAACTTTTCCTTCAAATTATAGTAAAACTAAAAGGCAAGCTACATACTATGGGAGAAAAAGTGGAAGACAAGTTTCTTGTTCAAAAAATATTAAGAGCACTCCCAAAAAGATTCAAAATTTAGTCACTTCTCTTCAAGTGTTAAATAAAACCATATCCTTTGATGAATTGGTTAACATTCTTAAAGAGTATGAAGTGGAGAATCTAGTCAGAGATGAAATGACTAACAATACTCTGATCTCAAAGAAAATGTATCAAATAATATTGTTGCATAATCTTAAACTCAACTTGAATGAAGAAGAAAATATTATCACATATGAAATATGGAGGTCCACACCACAAGCTACTGTAGATATAATTCTCTAAATCAAAGAATTCAAATGAATAAACCTTTTCAAAGGTTCCAACCAAAGTAATATCAGCTTGGATATTGATCTATGCAACAACAACAACCAAAAGAAGAAAATAAAAAAGGAAACTTAGTTCAAGAAGTTCAAGAAATAGAAAATGAGGGTGAAAATGAAATAAGATCCCTTATGGGAAGAATTATAGATAATGAAGGTAAAGACCAAGTTGAAGAAGAGTGTGAAAATTCTAAATAATTCAAAAATTTCTAAAGACATTGATGTTTCTAACAATAAAATAAAATTTGTTGAAAAAGAGACAACAAGAACAAATGAAAGGCATGTATTAAAATCAAGAATGTTTTAGAATTGTAATTTTTGTGAGAATACCAAACCAAAAATGTGTCACAAAAAAATTGAAAGACTTTATGGATGGATCAATTATTTTGAATGAACATGATCATGGATATGTTAAAATGCCTTTATAGACAAAAATAAAGTTTGAAAATATTGCAAGGAATAGATCAATAGAACAATGTCATATTTTCAAGTAGTATAAAATCCAGAGCCAAAGAACAAACACAAGAATATAAGATTTAAAGAAATGGTATCTACACCAAATAATGTAATACAAGGGGGTGTTGGAGGTATTATATTATTTGGTACCTTGAGTATCAATGTAAATATTTATATGAGGTGTATGTGTGTGTCAAGATGTAAAGAGTGTTTATGTATCATGTCTGCAAGTGTGAGTTATAAGTGAAAGGTGTCATGTGTGCAAGTGAGAGTTATGTGTGATTTATGAGGTGTCATATGTGTAAGTGAAGAGTCATGTGAGATGTGTCAAGATTAGATGTAGGAAATCATGTAATCATGAGAAGCTTTGTCATAATATGAGAAAGTCATGTGAAAGGTTGCATTTCCTATAAGTTTGAGGAAAGCAAAAGTTTGGAGTAGTGGTGTGTCTTTTGTAGGGTTATATATTGAAGACAAAGCTTTTTTAAGGTCTATAATAGCAAATGAGTATTATGATACCATAGAATTAAAACCCATGATGACAGATGCATGTTGTGACACTAGTGATCTTTAAGAAAAAATATTGTGATGCTAGTGATTTGGGATCCATGACAAATACAAGAGAACTTGTTCCAAGAGCAGAAATTGCATATGATAAAAAAGGTTTAAACATGGTTTATGAAGACAAAGAGTGTGTAGACAATATATATGATAAATAACATTGTAATAAATAATAAAAACTTCAAACAATAAAATAACAAATATGAATATTGTGGCAGGCATGGAAACAAGATAGAAAGATGCTGGAATCTTGATTGTTGTAAAATTTGTGGAGGTAACAATCACTCTCAATGACATTGTTGGTACAAAGGAAATAATGATATGAACCATGGATGGATAAGCATTCACAAATGAAATAAATGTAGGAAATAATTACAAGGATAACACTAAACAATTTTTTCAATAAAGTTGTTTTAAATTTTAGATGTGGTCAAACAAAGAGTATGAACCTTTGCAACAATCGATTTAGAAGGAAATAAGTAGAAGTAGCAATACCATAGCCAAAGATAGAGAATGAAGAAAATAAGAACATAAGATGAATATTGAAGATCAAAAGCCTTTACACCAAATAATATACACTACAAAGGGTGTTGGAGATATTACATTATTTGATATATTGAAGTACCATGGAGTAAGAACTATTGTAAATATTAGATTAGAAAGTGTGTGTGTCTAAAGTATGTGTCAAAGTGTGGAGAGTATTATGTGTTATGGGTTGTGTGTGCAAGGTGTCAAGTATGGAAGTGAAGAGTCACATGAGATGTGTCAAGATGTAAAGTGAAAGGTTATGTAATCATGAGATTTTTATCATAATGTGAGGCATGTGAAAGGTTGCATCTCACAGGAGTTTGAGGAGAGAAATAGTCAGGAATATGGAAGAGTTTATGTAAATTTATATGTTGGAGACAAAGCTCCATGCAATATAATCCTATTGTGTTTGACTTATGAATATAATAGAAGTATTTTGGTGTGCAATACTTGTGTTACTTATGAATGTAATTTTATGTGATTGATATTTGATCCTAGAGAAATTTACTTGTGAGATAATTAGGAAAAATTACAAACACCTCTTTGCTATTGATCTATCATTTTTCCTTTTTTTTGCAAGTTAGTGAAAGTGCCACTAAGAACCAATAGCATCAACAACACTATATTCCAAACTCCCTATATCTCATGAATATTTTTTTTGGATGCTCAGTATGCTTAGACCCATATTTTTAAAAGACTATCAAATCATCTAGGTAGTGTGAGATTAGGATAAGAATCATGAAGGGACTCCTAAGGTATTCATTGTGTCTTTTCCTCTCTCACTTCAAGCATGAGGGCAGTTTGTGAGCTTAAGCCTAGAGTTGTGTGGATTGGATTAGAGAACACCTATGTTTCTTGTAAGATTTTCCTTTGATAAAATTAATTTTAATATAGTCCTATGCTAGCTATGGACGCATCAAGCAATGCAACAAATAAATCCTAACAAACTAAATGTTTTTTGACTTTGAAGATAAATGAAAAATAATTTTATTAAGAGATTCAGAGTTCAAGAGGGTTATGCAAAAGTAACCCCTGTTATGGCTACATGCACATTCATTTCAATGATATTCAATATTTAAGTTGGTACCCTAATATAGTTTCTCTAAGCTGTAACTTCCATACTGATTTTTTTGTTGTTTCCTATGTTGTTTTTGTGTTGTATCTTCTAGTGGTTCAAATAAAGAAGGATGAAGACATAGAAATTGTTATCCTGTTCAAAATGAAGTAGAGCAATCAGGATCATCCAACCTCTTGATTTTTAAATGAGTTTCTATGAGCTTGGTTCAAATAAAAATAAGGATGAAAACATGGAATTTGTTGTTATCTTCTCCAAAATGAAGCAAAGCAATCAAGACCTCTTGATTTTGAATGTAGTTTCTCTAATCTGTAACTTCCATACTGAATCTTTTGTTGTTTCCTGTGTTGTTTTTATGTTGTATTTTATAGTGGTTTAGATAAATAAGGATGAGGAGAGAGATATGGATTTATATTCATTATTGGGATAAAATGAAGACAACCTATTATTGAATAAAGTTAGAACCAATACCAACTAAAAGAGAAAGAATGCATGTCAACATAACTTGTCTAAAAACAAAATAAGAATAGAGACCCCAAGCTATGATAAATGCATTTTTTATTAATAGATTCAATAAAATTGTAAAGCATGGATCAAGAATTAGGAGTTAATGAAGAATAATATGACCTGATTCCATTACCATAAATTGATCTAGCATAAGAAAGGATTCAAATGGAATCACAAAGTCTGCAAGAGGAATATAAAACTATATGAAGATATAATGCTCGAGTGAGGGATTAGAATGTTAAAGAATTATATGAAATGATGCAATGAATTAATGAAATAGAATCATGAAGATAAGAAGAACTAGATGTTCTTGAACAACAAATGTTAATGACAGAACAAAAAGCTTATAGACTTTGGAGAGATATCTATAAAGCACACTTCCTAGGAAGAGGAAAGAAGATCATCTAAAAATAGTAGTTTATTCTCCACAAGTTCAAGTATTTCATTCTTGAGCTCATATTAGGATAAAAAATAGTAGTAGTATTTTAAGCTCTCCCTTAATATAAAGCAAGGAGGAACTTAAACTAGGTACAACTAATTCCTAAAAGAAAAGTGAGAAGAGGTATAACAGATAATTCAAGTTTTGAATATAATCTCTTAATGTGATATACATATATGCCAATTCATCCATAAGTATAAATAAATTTGGAGGAATATAGGAAAATTATAATACTATTGGATGTAGATAGACACTTAAGAATATTGAGGGAAGTATCACTAGGAAACTAAAGTAGAGAATCTAGTAGGTCACAACAAATATTGAGAGAAGGGAATAGAGGTAGCTTGGAAAATTTGGGGAGATAATAAGATCTTCTTGAAGGTGTAAGGGTACCTACACAAGGGAGGATTTTAGATGGTCTCCCTCCCAATGGCTCAAGAGGAAGAAATTTCCCTCTTTTTACCTCTAGGCCATAGGATTGATAGAATAGACTATAAGTAACATTTGTTGATAAAATAAGAAACAAAAAAACATTATATGATCATGAGGTCGGCCTATCAATACCACCTCATGGTTCATATTGGATCTAAATAAGTCATCATATATGACCAAGAAACCAAATGAATATTGGATAGCTAGCAATTAGAAGAAGGTAGTCCCAAATTAAGGAGAATCACCTAAGAACAAGATGAAGAAACATAGAATATTTTCTAGGAAGAAGAAGAGTTCAAAATTGAGAATTGTAAAGGATGGATTAAGTTTTAAGTCCAATCAAATAGACAATAATTATTCTAGCCATGCAAGTGCTTGAGTTCTTCCAAGAATTTGATAAGATAATAGAGAGCTATTAAGACATTGATAGGATGGAAGGAAGCCATTAGGATATCAATAGAATAGAAAGGAATCATCATGACATCAATAGAATAATAAGCAATTATTAGGACATCAATAGGATGAAAAGGAACCATTAGAATATTGGTTATATGATAAGGATCCATTAAATTATTGATAGAATGCTAGACATAAACTGGAAAATAGTAAGGATGATGACACATGGTTTGGGAGAAGCTCATCAAGAATATCAACAAACAATAAAAATAAAATATCATTGAGAGGGAATCCAAACTAAAGGTTATCATTAGAACATGGGTTAGATAGCAGAGACAAATAATCATGACATGGCAAGAGAAGGAAATAACCATCACAAAGGAGATGAGAGTGACTTGTCAAAAAATATGCAATGGAGTTTCAAGTTAGTGTCATCATACAAATCATGTAGAGGAGACAACACATTGTAATCACCATGTTGTAAAAATATAAATAGAAATTTTGAAAAAAATAAAAATTAGAAAATGTAAAAAAGACAAAAAAGAAAAAGAATTGGCATTTACATGTAGGGTGGCAAGGTGGTAATCATCCATCAACTGAATACAGTTGACATAACAGTTGCATGGACAATAACCAATTTGGAGAATGTTATAAATAAGGATAATTATGGAGACATAAGCATAATCATTGTAAAAAATTATAGAAGTGAAGAAGAAAGAGTGTTGTTGGATATTATCGAGAGTTCCATCAATAAGGATGACATGGTAGAGTTGGGTTCTGAGCAAGGGTTTTTTAGATGAAAGAGTGGAGGTACCTCTATGCCATGGAAGAAATAGATAAGAACTATATGGAAGGTATAGAAGTCATACATGTGGAGACAATGAATGAAAATTAGAATTACTCCATAAAATTTAGGTGTATAGAATGGTACTACTCGAGGAGTTGTAGCCAAATGAGGAATAAGTAGAAGGATATCATATTGAAAGTGTTATCAAAGGCTGAGGGTTAGAGGAGATACCATCAAGAGGAACAAGGAAGCTATCATTTGAGAAGGATCATATTAGGCCAAGGACTAGAAGAGTTACCATTTAAGAACTGTAAAAAATAGTGTTGTCTAGAAAATGCCATCATTGTTAGTAGAATAAATTGTGTCATATAAAGGATAAAACGTAGTGGTTCACCTAAGAGCTATAATTGATAGGCTTACAGTCAGGAAAGTATCATTACAAACATATGAGATTATCGTTACAGACATAGAGAGGGTGTCATCTACATAAGCATCGATATGGAATTATAAGTAGTGATGTCAAAAGACTTATTGCCATAAATGAAAAATATACCTACAATCCTTAAAAGGATTAAGTATATGTATTAGTAGATAAGATTCCCATAGGATACTATATCAAAATAAAGAATGAGGTATAGATAAGGAGTATGTTTAAAGGTGAGTGAACAAGAATATGATTTTGATATAGGACAATCTTAGGAGTGGCAATTATGGTGATGAGGAGATATTATTCCAAAATATAGAGAAGGGGATGCTAGAAAACATGATAAGGAGAATATATCCTTGAAAGATATAACTTGGATACATTCCTTAGGAGAGTATTTTCAAACATGGTGAGAGAAAGCCTTGAAGGTTCATGAATTGTGAAAAAATTGTAGGAAGAGTAAATTTTATCCTACAAATACCAAATTTTAATCAATAATTATTCAAGGATTATCTACTACAAATGTTGGAAACCTACAATCCATAACAAAATGTGATCAAAGTACAAATGGATGATTGACAATTGACTATTATTTTTTTTATAGAAAATTTTAGAGGAACATTTAGGCTACTTAATCAAGGAGTCCTCATTTTAAAATATGTAGTTGATTATAACTAGAGTAGGCAAATGATTCAAAATATAACAAGCCTTAACCTAGAGTAAATTCAAAAAATAATGTCTAGGAGTTGAGGAATTAAGCAGCATCAATTGAAGAGTGAGGAGTTGTAGTGTGACATGAATGTGGTAATGGTAATATTATCCAGAGAGTAAAGGGATTTAGAGTTTCCCATATGGATTATACCATACATGAAAGAATTAGTAGTATGTGAATCCTATGATTGGGCATCTTATCTTTCATATCACATTAATACATTCTTGATGTAGAGTACAAAGAATTTCTTAATGGTATTTCATGTCATTGGCTTATTACTAAATGCTACAACATAGGCAAGGATATATATACTTGGATTGGATCCTTGAAGAGACGTACGAGAGTTAGCTGAAACAATTTCCTAATGCAAAATATTGCCACATGTGCTTGCAAATTGATTGAAGGTGACTATCATGATGAAAGGTATAAAATAAATCCTAGTTGCACATTAATGTTTGGGTATATTTGATTTAGTGATTTACTTTAGGAGATATAAGGTAGTGGGTTATTTATTTAATGAATGAATTATTGGGAGAAATAAAGGATTAAATATTTAATTTATAAATTGAAGTTGTTTAATTAAATTGATATTTAGAGAAAAAATTAGAAAACTGAAATTGTGTGGTTAAATTGATTTTAGAATCTAAAATTTAAAAATATTAGAGAGACATAAGAAGACTAAAGAATTTGAAAGTTAAAGAGACAAGAAATTTAGAAATATAATCTTTTGCAAACACAAAGGATCCTTTCTAAATCACAACTTCTAAAAGAATCAAATTTTACATCATGGAAAAATAAAATGAAATCAATTATCATTGTTGAAAACCTTTGGGATATAGTAAATGGCAAACAAAATTCAAGGATGATAATGCAAAATCCCTTATGTTAAACACATTTGGCATAATAGATGAAATTTCGCCATATATAAGTGAAGCAAAAACTTCAAAAACTACTTGGATAAAACTATGAAAAAACTTTGAAGGAAAGAATGAAGAGACTATTTTGCATTTACAATCATGGTTGTAATCTTCAAAGGTTCATAGTGGAGAAAGTATAGAACTTTTCCTTCAAATTATAGTAAAATTAAAAGGTACGCTACTTACTATGGGAGAAAAAATGGAAGACAAGTTTCTTGTTCAAAAAACATTAAGAGCACTCCCAAAAACATTCAAAATTTAGTCACTTCTCTTCAAGTGTTAAATAAAACTATATCCTTTGATGAATTGGTTAACATTCTTAAAGAGTATGAAGTGGAGAATCTAGTCAGAGATGAAATGACTAACAATACTCTGATCTCAAAGAAAAATGTATCAAATAATATTGTTGCACCATCTTAAACTCAACTTGAATGAAGAAGATAAGATTATCACATATGCAATATGGAGGTCCATACCACAAGATATTGTAGATATAATTCTCTAAATCAAAGAATTCAAATGAATAAATGTTTTCAAAGGTTCCAACCAAAATAATATCAGCCTGGATATTGATATATGCAACAACAACAACCAAAAGAAGAAAATAAAAAAGGAAACTTAGTTCAAGAAGTTCAAGGAATAGAAAATGAGAGTGAAAATGAAATAAGATCCCTTATGCGAAGATTTATAGACAATGAAGGTAAGGACAAAGTTGAAGAAGAGTGTGACAATTCTAAATAATTCAAAAATTTCTAAAGACACTGATGTTTCTAACAATAAAATAAAAGTTGTTGAAAAAGAGACAACAAGAACAAATGAAAGGCATGTATTAAAATCAAGAATGTTTTAGAATTGTAATTTTTGTGAGAATACCAAACCAAAAACGTGTCACAAAAAAAATTGAAAGTCTTTATGGATGGAACAATTATTTTGAATGAACATGATCATGGATATGTTAAAATGCATTTATAGACAAAAAGAAAGTTATACAAGATTGCAAGGAATATATCAATAGAACAATGTAAGTAGTATAAAATCCAGAGCCAAAGAAAAAACACAAGAATCTAAGATTTAAGGAAAAGACATCTACACCAAATAATGTAATACGGGGGGGTGTTGGAGGTATTATATTATTTGGTACCTTGAGTATCATTGTAAATATTTAGATGAGGTGTATGTGTGTGTCAAGATGTAAAGAGTGTTTATGTATCATGTCTGCAAGTGTGAGTTATAAGTGAAATGTGTCATGCGTGCAAGTGAGAGTTATGTGTGATTTATGAGGTGTCATATGTGTAAGTGAAGAGTCATGTGAGATGTGTCAATATTAGAAGTAGGAAATTATGTAATCATGAGAAGCTTTGTCATAATGTGAGAAAGTCATGTGAAAGGTTGCATTTCTTGTAGGTTTGAGGAGAGGAAAAGTATGGAGCAGTGAAGTGTCTTTTGTAGGGTTATATATTGAAGACAAAGCTTTTTTAAGGTCTATAATAGCAAATGAATATTGTGATACCATAGAATTAAAACCCATGATGACAGATGCATGTTGTGACACTAGTGATATTTAAGAAAAAGAATTGTGATGCTAGTGATTTGGGATCCATGACAAATACAAGAGAACTTGTTCCAAGAGCAGAAATTGCATATGATAAAAAATATTTAAACATGGTTTGTAAAGACAAAGAGTGTGTAGACAATATATATGATAAATAACATTGTAATAAATAATAAAAACTTCAAACAATCAAATAACAAATATGAATATTGTGGCAGGCATGGACACAAGATAGAAAGATGCTGGAATCTTGATTGTTGTAAAATTTGTGGAGGTAACAATCACTCTCAAAGATATTTTTGGTACAAAGAAAATAATGATATGAACCATGGATGGATAAGCATTCACAAATGGAATAAATGCAGGAAATAATTACAAGGATAACACTAAATGATTTTTTCAATAAAGTTGTTTTAAATTTTAGATGTGGTCAAACAAAGAGTATGAACTTTTGCAACAATCAATTTAGAAGGAAATAAGTACAAGTAGCAATACCAAAGCCGGAGCTAGAGAATGAATAAAATAAGAACATAATATGAATATTGAAGATCAAAATCCTTTACACCAAATAATATACACTACAAAGGGTGTTGGAGATATTACATTATTTGATATATTGAAGTACCATGGAGTAAGAACTATTGTAAATATTAGATTAGAAAGTGTGTGTGTCTAAAGTATGTGTCAAAGTGTGGAGAGTATTATGTGTTATGGGTTGTGTGTGCAAGGTGTCAAGTATGGAAGTGAAGAGTCACATGAGATGTGTCAAGATGTAAAGTGAAAGGTTATGTAATCATGAGATTTTTATCATAATGTGAGGCATGTGAAAGGTTGCATCTCACGGGAGTTTGAGGAGAGAAATAGTCAGGAATATGAAAGAGTTTATGTAAAGTTATATGTTGGAGATAAATCTCCATGCAATATAATCCTATTGTGTTTGACTTATGAATATAATAGAAGTATTTTGGTGTGCAATACTTGTGTTACTTATGAATGTAATTTTATGTGATTGATATTTGATTCTAGAGAAATTTACTTGTGAGATAATTAGGTAAAATTACAAACACCTCTTTGCTATTGATCTATCATTTTTCCTTTTTTTTGCAAGTTAGTGAAAGTGCCACTAAGAACCAATAGCATCAACAACACTATATTCCAAACTCCCTACATCTTGTGAATATTGCTTTTGGATGCTCAATATGCTTAGACCCATATATTTAAAAGACTATCAAATCGTTTAGGTAGTGAGAGATTAGGATAAGAATCATGAAGGGCCTCCTAAGGTATTCATTGTGTCTTTTCCTCTCTCACTTCAAGGATGAGGGTAGTTTATGAGCTTAAGCCTAGAGTTGTGTGGATTGGATTAGAGAACACCTATGTTTCTTGTAAGATTTTTCTTTGACAAACTTAATTTTAATATAGTCCTATGCTAGCTATGGATGCATCAAGCAATGCAGCAAATAAATCCTAACAAACTAAATGTTTGTTGACTTTGAAGATAAATAAAAAATAATTTTATTTAGAGAGTCAGAGTTCAAGAGGGTTATGCAACAAGTAACCCCTGTTATGGCTATATGCATGTTCATTTCAATGATATTCAATATTTAAGTTGGTACCCTAATGTTTAATATGTTTATTTATTAAATATAAAGAGGAAAAAATAATAAGGTTCCAAATGGAACTAATTAATTTATCAATATACAAAACATATATAGGCACTAACATGCCCAAAATACAGATTTGCAATTTGCATGATAGGTGCAAATAACAATCACCCCTAACTATAGCTAACTAAAACTAAATTGAGCCTAGCAGCTAACATTAGTTGGCTATAGGCTCACGTGAGATAAAGCTCATGAATTATTATTAGCAAAATATAATAAAAACATAGGAATAATGACAACTAATTAATACCCTATGATATCCTTACCACTCTTCCTCACTATAGAAGCATTTAACTCCAATTATTTGACAAGAAAGTGGGATAGAGCAAGTGCAAGTGCCTAAAAGAAATCCTCAAATGGGAAGAAAAAGAGAGAGACCCTTGAAAAAATATTTGCTCGAAGATAAGCAACATACAATTATCTTAAATCTTTGCTCAGTCACAAACAACATACAAATGTTTGAGACTACTGAAGAACAAAGAATAATCCCAAGATAAGGGAGAAGGGCTACCACTCCTACAATAGGATCGCCCATAAGCAACAAGGCTAAAAGGCCATGGTAGCAAGTCTACAATCATCTTCACCAAATGTTGTCTGTTGCAACAAAAAGGACAAAGGCACAATTCCTTGCGAGAAAATAACAAGGTGAAAGAAGGCATGAAGTGGAGGAATGCCTTCCTCTGGTATTTTTGCATCCTCTGGTCTTTTTTTTGCTGAATCCTTGCAGGTTCTCCTCATTTCCTTGAAGCTGCTTTTGGCGGGTCTGAGGAATTCTGGCTTCATGAGCAGTTTTGCCCAACATATTTTTGGGTTTTGAGGGTTGCCCATGTGGTTTCTACTATGACTATGCTCTTTGGGTTTGAGGTGGTGGTTCCTACAGGATTTCAATTCCTTTTGTGGCTGGCAGGGGCCTCTATTTTTCTTGTCACTGATTCCTTGCGGGACTTCCTCTTCTGTGGCCCTAAAGCTATTGAAGGTTGTCTAGGATGCATGGTTATTGTTTTTTGTTTTGTGCTTTAACGCCTACAGTCATGCATCTTCGGGACTCCTTTCTCTTGAATTCTTGTGGCACTTTCCCATCCTTTCCTTTAGAAGTGTTGTTCTGTTGCTGTTGCTTCCTTTGTTGGGTAGGTGTTCTCGAAGGCTTCCTTTTTTGCTAAAGGACCCTATGGCCTGGGGTGTTCCTTTGCTACTGAACCACTATAGTTCCATTTTATAGGCTTTTGTTCCTTCTATGTTTTTTCTAGGGCTCCCCTACATGGGATGCTTGTTTTCCTTCAGTTCTCTATTTCCCAAGGGTGGTTTCTGGTTTTCCTGCCCTTGGGTTGTTTCAATTTTTAAATTTATGGCTTTGTTTCTTTTCTTGCCTTTGGGAAAGGTTCAAATTGTCATTTAGTGGTTGGGGCAGTCTAGCACTTTCTCCTACCCTTTGTGAGCTTCAAAATCTTGTTTGGCACATTTTGATTCAAATTTGGTTTCTGGCGGGCCTTCCCTTCCTGCCCATTTTTCCTTTGGCGCAATGGAAGACATTTTCATCTAGCGCAAAGGAAAGCGCCTTCCTCTAGTGCAAAGGATGGCACCTTCCTTTTTGGTCCTATTGTGTGCTCCTTATTTGTTCCTTTTGGCTGTCCTTGCCTTGATTTAATCTGATGTACTTTGATGCAATCTATTCCATTGTAATCAGGTTTTGGGATCCTTGACAAAAACCCACTTTTAATCTACCAAAAAAAAAAGTGGAGGAATGCCTTTAAAACGTCACTTCAACTCCTACTAAGGGAGTATAAAAATGCCCAATTAACATATATGTGGACTCAAATAAGAGAATGAAGTGTCAAGTACCACCGAGATTTCCTTCCAATACAAATCCACACACTTTCAAAGAAGTGTACAAAGAAGGTTGTCAAAACCAAAATGGGAGGAGTGAGAAGCCAACTCAAATCCTCAAAACCTTCAAACAATCCCATAGATAGTATTACAAAATCCACAATGAAAAGTGGATAAAATATGCGTAAAAGCATATACATGGCTTTGAGCCAAAATAAAGTCTAAAATAGGACTTGCTACAAAGTTGTCAAAAGCCCCAAATAAAAATATGAAAAGATAACTCATTTATCTAAATCCAAAATTCCTCCAAGTGAATAAAAATGTTAAAAACATACAAAAAAGTGTGATTGTGCACCTTAATTATAAAGAAATCAAATTGTAAATTAATTAATCACAAGGTGCCACAAAAATAAATAATTAATAATTAATTTGAATATTTAATTAATTAATTATTTAAATAATCAAATGAAATAAACTTTAGCCCTTGCTAAAGTATTTTTAAAACTCTGGCATCATTAAAATTATGGAAGCCATTTGAATCTCAACTCAAACCAAGGATCGGTTGCCATGTCTACGCATGGTTCTCCCTGTATTTGAATCTGGACCATCTCCTTATGGATTCAAGTTTATGGGAGGGAGACTTGATATGGAATCCATAAGGAGATGGTCCAGATTCAAATGGCACACAATGGGGAGCATCCAGTTAGTTGCCTTATCAAGGGGATTCTTCTTGATCTATCTAAAAAAACTAGGATGATTATGCTCGGATCCTCACCGGGGGGCCCTGGTTCTATGGAAGTAAAAGTTTATTTTTAAGAAAATGGGGAGAATATTTCAACCCTCGAACTTAGGATATCAACTATGAACCAATCTAGGTCCGTCTCCCTAATCTCCCCATCTAGTTATTCGATGAATATATCCTCGGGTGGATTGGAGGATACATCGGGGATCTCGTCGCTTTTGACCCTACAACAAAAGCTCAGTCCCATATGGCCTACGTGTGAATGGTGCCAATCTATCGAGTATGAAAATAAAATAGCATTCTGCATCGAATGCAAGTCCCAGGGACACCTATGATCCCAATGTTCGTACCTCAAGCCCTAGCAGGAGGTACCAAGCACCAAGATTCCCCTCCCTCTTTGACATCATAATACCCATGCGAGAGAGTGCAATGATCGTTCCAAAGGATCCGGGAGCAATCAATAAGAAATATATAAATGGAAGTAGACTGCTCACCAAGAACCTCTTAACAACAACCCTCCTTCAAGCTCAAAATAGGTATACTCCATGTTTTTTTTCCCCAACAAATTTGGGCCTTTAAGATGTTCTAATGATGAGGTTCTCTTCCCTAAATCCATTCCCATGAAAACCCCCTCCTCCTTCCAAATATGGACCCTCCATCCTCACCCCTAATGTCTCCCTCCCACCCCTCATCCCCCAGTTTGATCCATTGATTGATTTGAACCCTCTCCTCCATGATGGTGTCCCTCTCTCTTGCCCTTCGAAAGAACCCCTTTTCCCAACCGAATCCAATATTGAATCCCTAGAGGATGCATCCAATCCCACCCATTCTAGAACGAACACAAGCTCCATCATCACCAAAAGTAAAAAATGTCCCAGTTGTCTTCCTTTGTTGCTTTCCAAAGCCCTTCACCAAATCCCATAGCCGCATATGCGGCTGCACTCCCTTTCAATTTTCCACCACCTTCCACGTCTACAAGGGATGACCAAAAAATCAACTCTGCCTGTGTGGATATCTTCCCAAGGCTCTCACCCAATACCCTTCCTCCTTGGTATAGTAATCACCCGTTCATCTATCACTCATCCATGGTGCTCGACATGACATGTTCACCTCCCTTAACCTATTTATCTCCTCATCGTTGCATGTACCCCGACATTATCCTCTGCAAGTATTTCCTTTGGTTATTATCTTCCACCATCCTCCCTTCAACCCCCACCCCACCACCATGGCCTACCTGGAGCCAAGTTTGCTTTAGCTGGATGCCCCGTCGTCTGCTTATTTACAAGGCTGTAGGCTCACCACCCTTCTATCAAAATTTTGAGGAGAAATTGTAATCTGTACATGGTCGAATGGCTATGTATGCGTTAAGAATTTATTATTATAGGTTACTCCCCAATTTATTGGTGAGATTGCAGACTTGTCGCTCATTGGCTACATTGTTCATCATGACAAGCATTACTGGGACCTAGAACTAGAGGGCTTCCTGAATTATCAAAATTCAATGTGGTATGGACTTACCTTGGAGCATCAGTCCCTTCCACCCTCATTTCCCACTATTGCAATTCCCCTGATGCAATACCTTTCCTGTGAAGACCCTAACAAGCCCATGGCTAGTTTCCATATGGCCTTAGTCAATCATATCCGAGGGTACAAGCCTATGAACATTCCTAGTTTCCTCAACTGTTCCATTTGTCTCCTGGTGTTTGTTGCCCATAAAAAATCCACCCCTCCCTCCCATCAAGGGTTGTTTGTTGTGATCTACTACCACATTTTGGTCAATCCCACCATTGTGGCTACCCCCTTGCATTCTAATCCCCCCTACCCCCCTCCTTCCCAAAGCCCTGCTCACTCTCTATCTAGTGAGCTCATGGCCAGTGATGGTGTTCCCAACACCTATACCTCCAAAAAAGGCACTACGATTGCTTCCCCTTCCAAGCCCTCCCCTTCCCCTTCCAAAATTGTCCCTTCCACTCCCAAACCCACCCCTTCCCCTTCCAAACCCACTCCCTCCTCCAACAAAAGAGCTTTGTTGGGTAAAAACAAGGTTAAAATTGAGGAGATGACCCCTCAAGTCTATAGATCCTTCAAGACCAAGAAGTCCAAAATTGAGTCTAGCTAGAATTCATCTTTGGAGGTCGAGGACCTTAGCGAAGATTCGGCTCCCACCTCTAGCATTTCAAATTGGCTTACTAGAATGTTTTTGGAGAGTTTCATCATGGCATTTGAGAGTGCAAGCTCCACTCTGAAGTAGGCCCTTTAGCAGAGTGTAGAGCGCCCAAAAGAAGACATCACAAAGGTTGACCTTTAATCTGCTTCAAGACAGTAAGTTTTTGAAGGCTTATATGGGATTTCCTGCTATGGTTCTTAGTGTTTGTTTTTGCACCCTTTTTCTGCCTACTTGGTTAGGTTTCTCTATGATAGCCCCAGTGAGGGCTCTAGCTACTATCAAAGGTTATGGTATGTATGGTCCTAGCAGCCCCTGCGTAGGCAAGCATACCGTATCTACCGACATTAATATCCCCTACGAGGGAATTTTATCTGTTATATCCCCTACGTGAGAATGGTTAAAAAGGCACATGTATATTCCCCATGGAAAGGGATTTTGCACGATTGGTGTATTTTGGCCCCTTGAAGGTTTTGTATATCTGGGGTTGGGACCCAGTTAAAATCCTTATAAATAGAAATTTCAACTTACCAACAAAAAGTGCATATAATCATAATAGGGCTTACTTGTTGCATAATCCTCTTAAATTTACTCTCTAAATAAAATTATTTTTCAATTTTTTTTTAGCTTATTAGGATTTATTTGCTACATTTCTTTATGCATCCATAGCTAGCATTGGACTATATTAAGGTTAAAATTGTCAAAGGAAAATCTTACAAGAAACATAGGTATTTTCTAATCCAATCCACACAAATCTAGGCTTAAGCTCACAAACTACTCCCATTCTTGAAGGTAGAAAGAAAAAGACACAAAGGCCCTTCATGATTCTTATCCTGATATCACACTACTTAGATGATTTGGTAGTAATTTCAAAAGATAGGTCTAAGCATATTGAGCATCCAAAAGCAATATTCAAGAGATGTAGAGAGTTTGGAATATCTCTAAACCCTAAGAAGTCCATATTTTTTATATAGGAAGGGAAGTTACAAGGCCATCTAATATCCAAAGACAAACTTGCTATTGATTCTACTTGTATTAAGGCTATTTAAGAATTTTCATTGCCATCCTCAGTTAGAGGTGTTAGGTATTTCTTACGCTATATTCAATTTATGTCTAAATTCATCATAAATTTTGTACAATTAGTAAGACCTATCACTAATATGCTAAAGAAAGGTGATACTTTCACCTAGACTAAATAAGGGAAGAAAGCATTCTAAGAGATCAAGGAAGTTGTCATAAGAGTATCAATTATTTTTAACCTTACTTTATCAAAAGATTTTAGACTATATATATTTGGCACTAACAAGAGTGTAGTTGTAGTATTAACATGAAAGGAAAATAATGAGAAACATCCCATATCTTTTATGTTTTATAGGTACTTCACAACTAAGAAAAACAATACACCTTCAAAAAGAAACATGTGTTTGCCATGATAAAATCCTTGATGAGAATTTGATATTATCAAATATTAAAGTAAGATTACTATATTCATTGTGCATTTGAGTATTGGATTTATAGTCCTAGATGGTGAATTAGGAGAAAAATGAGTAGGGTGGATAAATAAGATATAAGAATTTTATGTCAATATTAAGCCCACCAAACTAGTGAGAGGGAAATCCCTTTATGAAAATCTATCCATGACATGATTAAGTGAACATATAACATTCGTCAAAGAAAGTGATCTAAGAGAGTTGGTAAGATGGATGGGTAACATAAAATGATATGTGTTGATAGGATATGTTACCAAAGGCTTAAAATCAAATAAAAAGATAGGTTAAGGTGAAAGGCCATGAATTACACTTGGCTCAATAACATTTTTTTCTAGCAAGGTCATAATGGATTGTTGCTAAGATGTGTTGAAGAGGGAAGATTTAAATATATAATGAAAAAATATCATGACAAAGGTAGACATTATTCAACTCAAACAAAAACCCATAAAGTATTGAGAGTAGGATATTACTGGCCAACTATATCCATGAATTACTTCCAATTGGTGAAAAAATGCAAGGCATGCAATATCTATATGAATTGCAAGAGGAGAGTCTATATGCCTTTAAAATAGATTATATAACTAAATCTTTTCAATAATGGGGGTTATATTTTATTGGGAAGATCAATCCACTACCAAGTGTAAGGTATGATTAGGTCTTAACAACTATTGATTACTTTACTAAATGGGTAGAAGTCATCTTAGTTAAAGAAACAAACAAAAAAATAGTCATCCAACTATTTAAATATATAGTAACCATATTTGGAGCATCCTCAATAGTAATAATTCATAATACTACTCCATTCATAGGGGTAAAGTTGCTTCAATTTGCATTAGAATATGGGTTTCTCCTTAAAAATTTCTCAAGTAATTAGCCACATGTAATGGCTTGGCCATGTCTACAAGTAAGAATATCATGAGGATTTTGACAAGGACTATGGCTAATTCAAAAGTATATTGCCATACCAAACTAAAGAAAGCATTATGGGATGATAGGATTATTCCAAAATCATCAATTAAGACTTCCCCTTATAAGCTAGAGTCTTAGAAGAAGTAATATTACCCATCAACATACTATTCCCTTCACTCCAAATGTCCCAACAATAATAATTTTAAGACACTAATTTCTCACCTATGCAAGCTCACACAAATGCTTTACAACAACTAGAAGAGGATAGGGAGAAAGCCTTCCAATAGTTTTTTCACCATGAATAGATCATTAAGAAGTAGTTCAACAAGTGAGCCACCAATGTTCAATTTAAGAAAGGATATTTATAGATAAAATGGGATGAATATAGTACCAGGTCAAGTTAGCATGATAGGTTTGATTCCTTCTAGAGTAGACATATAAAATTAGAAAATCGTAAGCTCTAATTACCTACAAATTGGTTATAATGGAAGGAGTTTTTTCTATACCAGTTAATAGGTGGTACCTATGACCGCTTTAAGCATGAGGGAAGAATAATTTGTAAATATGTAAAATTACTTTCTTTTTCCTTTGTCCCTCTTCTATTTTATTGATCATTCAAAAAAATCCCTTTTTGCTAAGTGAGAATCTCAAAAGAAACATGTCCCCCCTTCTTCTTTTTATAACAGTCATCAACCCAAGAAATCGAAAAACAAGTGAAAATTTTTCTAAGGTAAATTTTTGATAACTAAGCATATCAAGTGATTCCACATATTATGGAGATGAGGTCCCCACTTCAAAAAAAAATATCATACTTTTTTACCCATTTTAAGTTTGGCAATTTGCTATAAATGTAATGATTTTTTAGGCTAAATATTATGTGATAAAGTACAAGCTTCAACTCCTCCTAAAGCATTCATCAACTTATACAAAAAGAAAGATTTCCATGATGTCATCTTGGCATAACCCTAAAACCTAGCACTCAAGAAAGATAAAATAAGAAATTGAGTGACACCCACCCTAACTAAAGCGTGATTTGTTGATGCAAATAATAATAAAGAAATGTGATGGGATCAATGTGAGCAAAGAGTCAATCTCTCAATTTCAAAAGAAAATCGATGAAGAAAGCAATGATGTCATAATGGCATCATATAAAAGCTCATCAATCCATGGGATAACTTGTGTGTGAAGGTAATATATTTCATAATGGGTAAATTAATTTTGCATGCATAGGGTTGGTCCATAGTGAGGGTTATAGACAACAAGGGGTGACCTTTCACTTTTATTTTTACATCCAATAGATTCAAGCACACCTCTAAAACCATAGAGTGAGACAACATACTACTTACCAATAACCCTACATGCAACAAACCTACCACAATAATCCTATTGAAACTCTATTATGTCTATCTTATTTATAAAAGGGATATAATTCATCGACCAAACCCTTGATACAGTAGTCAAAACCCTAATGGTTATAAAAAATTTTGAGCTATAATCAAAAGAAGAGGACTCATCTCCCATTGATAAATTCCTCTATCATCCCTTTAAAAAATCCTTCACATCAAGAAGAGATAAGACACTAGAATTCCCATAAAGAATTGGATTAGAACTATGACACCCCCATAACCAAAGTAGATAAATAAGAAGAATGGAATAAAGGATGGGGATTTGATAAGCACTCTGAAGGAATCCAATAGAAATTATCTACCACTACAATATGAATCCCATCGATCCATGGATAGTTATGACTATGGAGCTCAAGAGTAGGACAATGGATCTTGGAGTACCCCAACCTAGTACATGCTTATGCGGTTAGATATGAAAAAAATACCTAGGTCATTATCTCATTGTAATGAGATGCATCTCCAATTTTGATCACTCTAAATTCCATAAAAAGCTTCATTCATATATCCAATGACTCCATTAGCTAGATCTCCTAGTTGCGAAAGACACAAGTCATATTCTTTGATAGAAAATACAAGAGTGTTTGGAAGTAATTTTGACTACTCAAATGAACAATACCAATTAGGCTAGGGGATTTAGACTACCCTTGCATATTGAGATGTTCAAGGAGGATGGATAAATGTCATTATCTACCATTACTTTTATTGTAGGAAATGGATCAAATTGAATAAGAAAAGAACATCATAGAATGTTGCATGCAGTCATGGAAGTATCAAGATATCCCAATTGTTGAACTACACAACATTCATTTCCAAAGAGATAAATAGGCAACTACAATGCCTCAATACTCATATATTTTCACCTATTCCTTATATCTTTTCTAGTTGATCTTGTACCAAACAAGGAATTGACTTAGACATATTCAACTTGATAAGAAATATGTAGTAGGCCAACCCTTAAAATTGCTAGTATTTGAAGCAATATAAGTTCCTTGTGTTTGACAAGAAGAAATTTTTCTATGATTTTAATATAGATGTATACATACCCATTTTGCAAAGACTTGAGGGTAGTATTTTGAGGTTGTCCCCAACCTACAAAGTATTGGTGTAGACCAAGGAGGAAGAGATGGGATATTTTTACTTAGGTTTCTATTCCATCTATATATGGATTTATAAATATTTGGAAGTTTTTTGGATCCCTACCTTTGTACCTAATTATATTTTTCTCTAGAGGTGGATAGGTAGCTAGATCTAATTGACAAAAAGTTTGGAAAGGGTCAAAAGAAGACCAAATTATATTGATCATGAAGGAGTTATTTGATAGTCACCCATTGAAAAAGAGGTGTGCAAGGTTGATAACTAAGTGGTTAAGGAGTGTCAATTGGTGATAGTTAGAGACAGGGGGCTTATGATATTAATTTTTTATTCATGTAAATGCTCCTCGAGAAGTTAATTTGCATTGTAACTAGTTTAAGATTCAAAATGAAAGGAATCTTAGTGAGGAGGAGGCCACCAAAAGAATAGAGTCCCTTCCACTAGTTTTACTTCTATAAGAAAATTTTAGAAGAGGGGAGGGAGATCCACATGCATGTTAACCTAGACATCTATATAAATCATCAGACCATAAATAATTCAAACAAGAGCAAATATAATTGAAGCCTAGAGAAGGTTGTAATGTATGAGATATGAGACCCAAGATCCTAAGCTAAAGAACAAGCCAAACCTGATGAAAGGGCGCTTTGATGAGATGTTCTCAAACATTTAGTACAAGCAACACCTCCATGTTGTGGATATATATAAGAAAAAAGAACAAATCATAAACAAGTCTCCCCTCCATTGGTGTTAGCAAGCCCAAAGACCATCATATTTGTTGATAGATAAATGCAAGCCACCACCCATGAAGCCTATGAAAGAGATGAGATTGAGGAAACAGAGATCTTGCCCTCTATCACCAAGAGAAAGAGGCAAGAAATCAAAATAGAAAACATAAATACCTTTATCATCTCAAGCATAGACATGATTGTTAGCTCTAGGAGTAGCTAAGAGGAAATTGAAGTTGAAGAGACAACTATTGAGGAATATACTCTGAAGATCATCATCATTTTTATCGATGATGAGGTGACATACACATACCACCTCTAAAGTTCCTAAAGCTATTACAACCATTTTAGCCACCATATCTTCTTATCTTCCATCTCCTATATCTCTTCTTTTTCAATAATTTCCTTCTCAAATTCCTCCTCCTCTGATTCCGTTTCTTCTATTTAACCTCCACCTCCATTTGAATTTAGTGCAACCATCCTTCCAACTATCATTACAAAATTTCTATAATTTTATTTATCTATCATCATCACATCCATATCCACCCCATCCACTTTCACCTCAACCATCATCACTGAAACCACATCCATCATGGCATCATATATGTGGCCTATTCATACCTTGTCCATTGTCACCACCCTAACTAGTTCAATATTTGGAATGGATAAAAGCATTGAGATACTTGAATCCTATTTAAAATAACTCAAGCTAATAGCTTAAAATATTGGGGAACCTCAAGAATTTTCCACACCTCTATAACTAGTTCTAGAAACCCCAAAACAATATGGACACATGAGGTTCAATGGAAACCTTAAAAGGTAGAAGAATTTATGAGCACTTGGCTTCAAATAATTTTTAGTCTAACACATGACAGGTTTTTGTTGAGGAACAAGCAGATCCAACCTAAATCATCTCTCACTCATCATTGCAAATGATCATCTTGATCACACAAGTGAGCATAGATATGGTAGACAAGTTGTTACTAAAGGCTTAATGAGATACTGATTAAATTTTAGTAGGTAATTCCATATTTGTAGAAGATACGCCTACCCTCGAGATATAGGTAGCAAAAAGGGATAAAAAAATACTATTTGTCGAGGCCCATTCGATAGACCCAAGCCACCCTACTACCATGTCATTAGAATGTGGTCAGGATGTCCAACCGTCATCTCCAATGAGTGAGCTATATTGGTTTGGTCCAATTTTCTAAATAGGTAAACTTCGTCATTTCCTACAACTAACATAGGTTGATCAATAAGAACAAAAAACATACAAAGCCAAAAAAATACCTTATTGTGGAATTGGAGTGTATGAAGACTAAAACTTGTTAGAGGGAAGAAGAAAATAAAAGCTAAAGAGGTAGAAACCCTAAAAAAGAGAAGAGATGATTTAAAGCAACTATTCGAGTAGGTGAAGCAATAGCAACATAAATGGTAGTTGGAGAAGGATGAATATTTAAAGCAAGAAAATGAAAAATCCCTCCTAAAACTACTCAAAAAGAGCTTATAAGAGACAATCAAGTCCATGATTATTGAGAGTCTCTAATTTGAAAAGCAAATATTGCATGTGTCAAGAGTTCCTAGGTCAAATATTAGCAAACATCAAGTCCAAGGTCTCAACCATGGATATTAGCAATACTAGTTGCATGCTAAGCTCTACTTTCAACACAATAAGGCATATATATTATCAAGAGCCCAATCCACCACCAAAAATGAGGATTCTAATTTAGTCTCAAAGAAAAATCATATACAAGTCACCCATAAGGTCTCAAGCCAATAGCTACAACAACTAGGGCTTCTAGCTAAACAAGTCATCTATATAGAGTTGATGAACGTGCCCCTCAAGCAAAAAATTCTTGCCACTTGCAAAGCCTCCTATGATGATTTAAAGGGAGTAATGGAGAAGCTAAAGAACTACATTTCCAACTAGTCAAGGGAGGAATTCTTCTACTGATGCAACCATTGACTCTTCCAACATCATTTCTCAACTAGAGCCTTTCTTGGAAGGGGTAAAATTTATTCCTAATACTAAGGAGTTACCACAAGAAGAGTTCAATGATCCAATGACAATGGTGCAACTAGAGAATATCAATATTACCTCTAATGATAAATGGAGTACTATGTAGAACTTGCCTTTGAAGTGAGTTTTTATATAGATTTTTGAGGTATTAGACCAATTTGCAACCATCCATCAATTTTGATGACTATGTAGCCCAATAGATAAGGTAATCTAGGATTCACCAACTAGGACTGGAGTCCCTTGAAGTTGCTAGAAATGGAGTACAAGGTACTTCATTGAACCAATGGAAAGAGGCTTAACAAAAGAAGCTAGACATAGGTGACAAAGAGTCTTGAGAAAAACAAGAATCATGAAATTTTATACACCAATATTGATTTTGCAATGACCAAGCAATGAGACAAAAAGAAGGATCAATAAAATGACTAAGTCAAATAACTTGCCATTTATCCAATTTATAATTTTTTGAACCAATGATTTGTAAAAATCCAACAATTCATCTAAATCACTACCAATATTGAGGATCAACATTTTCAAAAGTGGCATCTTTGTCTCTTGTTAAATGTAATGGTAGATAATATTTACTTAGGGTTGAAAGGGTAAAATCCTTGCTATATATAAGATCCTAGAGCTCATTGTAAATAATATTTTGGTAATTTTGAGAAAGACTAGAGCTACTCTTCAGGTGTAATCCTATTATTTTTTTAGTGGAAAACTATGCTTAGTCATTTTGATAGACTATGTCCCAATTGGTTCAATCTCTTTTAGTATGAATGATGTTTGTGGTGATGACCCTGCATTTTCCTATTGGTCCTCTTTTTTGTTTAATGTATGCACAAATTTAGGATGAAATTGAATTGTTGGTATTCAATATTCTCCTAAATGGCTCAATCAGACACACATTAGCCTCAATACAGTCTTTGACGGTATTTTATTTTCTTTCATTTTATGTTCTTTTTTATTCTTACCTTATTGTTTTTTATAATTTGTGACCAACCCAAATTCAAAGATTAAGAGGATCAAAATATCCCCTTTTCCAAGGTATTGAGTGTGGGGTTGTGAGCGCAATTTTGGATTAGTCAATCCAATGGCTTAACTACATAGTCTCTACATAAAACAAAAAGCTTATACTTTAGGATTCCTCTAATTCTATTTATATGTAATTTGTTTTTGGTTGGATAATAAGGGGTTGTACTTAGGTCCCCCACCCTTGACAAATTACAACTATATTTTTTAGAGCTTGAGAGTTTACAAACAGATTTAGTTCTCATCTCAATTGAGATGCTATAGCTAGAAACCTACATCATTTTACATAAAATGTTTGAATTCTTGATTTTCATTTTCTAGATCTTTTAAATTTTTTGTATGAATACAAATATTCTAGAATTTTGAATCCTTGATATTTTTATATAGCAGCCTTCACAATACCAAAACTTCAACTCTACTATCTATGCATTGCATCTTAGTATATTAATATTTCCAAAACATCACACTATCATAGTCTGCTTTAGAAAATTTAAATTGCTAGTTTCCTTCCTAAAACACAAGTGTAACCACTAAAATTATAATAAATAGTTTATATGAAAATGCATTATTGCTATAAAATAAAGCATATATTACCAATGGAAAATATTAAAGTAAATCTTAATCATTATTTGATTCAGGAAGTCAACATTTTCTTGTTAGCTTAAGCTAAACTTACTACTTCCTGTAACCATGGAAAGGATATTTTTAACTTCACAAACCTCAATAAAAACCCCTCTATTGGCTAGCCTATCTACACATTTGTTTCATTTCCTTAATGTATGTGTAAACCTGATTTCTTTTAAACTCTTTAGCAAGATCTTGAATTTCTATAATTATCTCTTAAATGTTCCATGGAGCCTTTGCTTTCCTTAAAATTTCATTTATTACTATGAGAGAATCACCTTCCATCCATACTCTGTTTCATTTCATGTGTTTACATATTTTTAACCCTTCTAAATCTTCCCAAGCTTTAGCTTCATTATTTATCTTAAATGCACTATTGAAAGTGTAATGAGACAAAATATATTCTCTTTTAATTCTAATTATTCCTCCTCCTCCTACTGGTCTTGGATTTCCTTTAGATGCTCCATAAAAATTCAATTTAACCAACTCTACATTTTGTGGTTTCCACTTTATATTATTTTCCTTCTTTTTGCTTCTCTTGTACCCAACATCATAATTCCATTTAATAACTTGATTCCATCTATCAAGGCTCTTTTCTTCGAGATTAGGGACTGGATGAGTTGATATCTATATGGCTAAACATATCTTCCTTTTCATTACCTCTAAATTGTTTTTCTTTCCTTTAAATATTCTTCTATTCTTTTCTAGCCATACAATCCAAAGTATTGTATCTTTTGATATATCCCATATTATCTATAAAGCCTCACTTTTATAAGTGTGCTACCATTGTTTTAACCAATCTTTAGTTATGCTATTCATCACCATGCATTTACCAAACATATTAAGAATCCATTGCCATATTTTCTAAACTATTGCGTAATGTCCCAAGATATGGTCTATAAACCCCTCCTCATTTTTACAAAGAACATATCAAGAGGGGCCATGAAAACCCATTTTCATAAGGTTATCCCAAGATAAAATTATTCTATGATCTACGATCCAAACAAACATTTTAACTTTAGGAATTCTTGGGTTATCCCAAATATATCATCATATTCTAGTGATATTACTATTTTGTTGGTGCTTTACAATATATCCAATTATTCTTGTGTATTCTCCTTGGTTATTCAACTCCCAAATCAATTTATCCTTGGCTCCCCTTGGAATAATCATAGTTGTTATCTTTCTACTCAAATGCCTCCTAGCATCAATATCTTTTATACTTATAAAAAAATATTTCTTCCCATTGTATCGTCCTTCCCAAACCTTGTACAAAATGTTTGAAATTCTATCACCATATTTGTCTTGAAATAATCTTATCCAAGGTTTCAAAATTAGATCTAAATTGAGTGGTTCCTGCTAACAATAACCATCTACATTTCCAAACTATTAATTTATTTTGAACTTTACTAATAACTATATTTCATTATTCTATCCTCATTCTCCCCTCAAATAAAGGCATCCCTAGATAAGTTGGTAAATTTGCCTCCTCCATTTGAAGTAACCTAGTAAATTCTTGCTTTGATATTAGCTATAGTGTTAAGGAAGTAAATTTTGGATTTTTTCCTATTAATTTTTTGCCCTGATGCTCTTTCTTATTCCTTTAAAAATCTAGTCAAAGCTTTCACCTTATTTATCCTTACCCTTCAAAAAAGGGTTGTATCATCTACAAATTATTGATGGGTGATGTTGTCAATGTTATTACTAACCTTAAGTCCACTTATAAGCCCATATTTGTAAGCCTTATTTATGTTCCTACTCAAAACCTTTGCCATAATAATGAAGAAATAAGGAGATAAAGGATCTCCTTGTCTAAGGTCTCTCTTTGATTTAAAATATTATGTTATTAACCCATTGACCAACATTGAATTATAAACTGTACAGACACAATCTTTAATCCATATAACCCATTTCTTCCCAAATCCAAACTTTTTTAAAACTACAGAAAAAAATCCCATTTAACCCTATCATAGGCTTTACTCATATCAAGTTTTGAGATCAATGTTTTATCTTTCCTTGAAGTTGTTGAATGTATAAATTCATGAGCTACTATGATCTCATCTAGAATTCATCTTCCTTTCACAAACACTCCTTGCTCTTTTGAAATAATTTTGTCTAACAATAACCTTAATTTATTCACCATCATTTTGGAGATAATATTATATCATATTACATAGGCTTATGGATCCAAAAAGAATAAAAAAATTCAACATCCTTCTTTTTTGGAATTAAGGTAAGATATGTTACATTTGTTTTATAAGGTATGTATTATTTTACCCTAGATTGTTCCACTACCTCCATTAAATAATCCTTCACTATATCCCAATTATGTTGGTAAAAAACTATAGAGAGCCCATTTGGACTTGGGGATTTATTCTTATTAAAATATAAAAGAGATAAATAAAATTCTTCAAGAGTAAAAGGATCCATCAGTTTCCTATTGTCTTAATTTGTTATAACTAAAGGTACATCTTGAAGAATTTTATCATTAAGAACTTTAGTCTCCTCTGATCCTAGAATAATTTGATAAAAATAATTTACCTTTTTTCTAATTTCACTTTGTTCTTCAATCTAAACCCCTTATATTGGTTTAATTCTACTAATTCTAGATGTTGATCTCTATACTATAGCCGTCCTATAGAAAAAAATTGTATTTTTAGCTCCTTTTAACCAAGTCTGTCTTGATTTTAATTTTTAGAATTTCTCTTCCTTACTTAAAATATTATGATATTCACTAAGAAACTCCATTTCCTCTAAGCTTGGATTATTATGATCACCTTTTTGGACTTTATCTTTTAGTTATTTCTTCTCAAAAATATTTCCAAAAGTGTTCTTATTCCATTATTTTACTCTAGATGTCAGATTTATTTTGTTTTTGGAAGAGCATGCAACCCACCATTTCCTAAATAATTCCATATTTGTGTTATCATATCAACAAATTGAGGATGGTATTCCCACATCTATTCATATTTTAAATATGATGTATTTTTTAATTCACTTACCACCATTTTAATTCTTATTGGCCAGTGATTTGAACCAATCCTTGTTAAGGTATTAATTTTAGCACAAGCTCCTTCATCTAGCCAATAATATGAGAGTATGCATTTGTCTAATTATTCTACTATTAGGTTCTAGCCTCTCCTATTATTGGTCCATGTATAGTTGTCTTCTTTAAACTCAACCTCCCATAGATTAGTGTTTTGAATAAAAGCTAAGAAAATTCTCATACTTTGGGTTAATTTCTAAATTCCCCCAGATTTTTCATCCAAATTGGTTATGGCATTAAAATCTCCTATGATCATGAATCGGGTTTCTTGGTTTTTACTTCTCATAAATGCTTCAATACCACTCCAAACTTCTAATCTATTTAAGTTATCGATCCATAGATATTGATAATTTTGAAACAAATATCTGCAAAGTAGCAAGTGACTAAAGAGGCTATCCAATGCCTAGTTTTATGAATGGTTAGATAGGAGGTTCTAGAAGGATTCCAATAAGTTAGAATTCTCCCTGTCACTCCTTCAAAATCCATAGCATCCCATTCACATCTTGCCCATACTATCATAGTTTTTGAAACTTCTTATTTTTTCATTTTAGTTTTATGGATACAAATAATATCATGGTTATTTACTTATATACCATTGCTTTTATTGTAGGAAATGGATCAAATTGAATAAGAAAAGAACATCATATAATGTTGCATGCAGTCATGGAAGTATCAAGATATCCCAATTGTTGAACTACATAACATTTATCTCCAAAGAAATAAATAGGCAACTACAATGCTTCAATACTCATATGTTTTCACCTATTCCTTATATCTTGTCTAGTTGATCTTGTACCAAACAAGGAATTGGTTTAGAAATCTTCAACTTGATAAGAAATATGTAGAAGGCCAACCCTTAAAATTGCTAGTATTTGAAGCAAGATAAGTTCCTTGTGTTTGACAAGAAGAAATTTTGCTATGATTTTAATATAGATGTATACATACCCATTTTGCAAAGACTTGAGGGCAGTATTTTGAGGTTATCCCCAACCTACAAATTATTGGTGTAGACCAAGGAGGAAGAGATGGGATATTTTTACTTAGGTTTCTATTCCATCTATATATGGCTTTATAAATATTTGGAAGTTTTTTGGATCCCTACCTTTGTACCTAATTATATTTTTCTCTAGATGTGGTTAGGCAGCTAGATCTAATTGACAAAAATTTTGGAAAGAGTCAAAAGAAGACCAAATTATATTGATCATGAAGGAGTTATTTGATAGTCGGCCATTGAAAAATAGGTGTGCAAGGTTGATAACTAAGTGGTTAAGGAGTTTCAATTGGTGATAGTTAGAGATAGGGGGCCTATGATCTTAATTTTTTATTCATGTAAATGCTACTCAAGAAGTTAATTTGCATTGAAACTAGTTTAAGATTCAAAATGAAAGGAATCTTAGCGAGGAGGAGGCCACCAAAAGAATAGAGTCCCTTCCACTAGTTTTACTTCTATAAGGAAATTTTGGAAGAGGGGAGGGAGATACACATGCATGTTAACCTAGACATCTATATAAATCATCGAACCATAAATACTTCAAACAAGAGCAAATACAATTGAAGCCTAGAGAAGGTTGTAATGTATGAGATATGAGACCAAATATCCTAAGCTAAAGAACAAGCCAGACCTGATGAAAGGGTGCTTTTATGAGATGCTCTCAAAAATTTAGGACAAGCAACACCTCCATGTTGTGGAGATATATAAGAAAAAATATCAAATAATAAAGAAGTCTCCCCTCCATTGGTGTTAGTAAGCCCAAATACCATCATATTTTTTGATAGAGAAATACAAGCCACCACCCATGAAGCCTATGAAAGAGATGAATTTGAGGAAACAAAGACCTTGAAATCTATAACCAATAGAAATAGGCAAGAAATCAAAATAGAAAACACAAATACCTTCATCATCTCAAGCATAGACTTGATTTTTAGCTCTAGGGGTAGGTAAGAGGAAATTGAAGTTGAAGAGACAACTATCGAGGAAGATGCTCTGAAGATCATCATCATTTTTATCGATGATGAGGTGACATACACATACCACCTCTAAAGCTCCTAAAGCTATTACAAACATTTTAGCCACCATATATTCTTATCTTCCATCTTCTATATCTCTTCTTTCTCAATAAATTTCTTCTCAAATTCCTCCTCCTCTGATTCCATTTCTTCTATTTAACCTCCACCTCCATTTGAATTTAGTGCAACCATCCTTCCAACTATAATTACAAAATTTCTATATGTTCATTTATCTATCATTATCATCACATCCATATCCACCCCATCCACTTCCATCTCATCCATCACCATTGAAACCACATCCATCATGGCATCATATATGTGGCCCATTCTAGTTCAATATTTGGAATGGATAAAAGCATTGAGCTACTTGAATCCTATTTAAAATAACTCAAGCTAATAGCTTAAAATATTGGGGAACCTCAAGAAGTTGTCACACCTCTAGAACTAGTTCTAGAAACCCCAAAACAATATGGACACATGAGGTTCAATGGAAACCTTAAGAGGTAGAATAATTTATGAGCACTTAATTTCAAATAATTTCTAGTCTAACACATGACAGGTGTTGTTGAGGAACAAGCAGATCCAACCTAAATCATCTCTCACTTATCATTGCAAATGATCATCTTGATCACACAAGTGAGCATGGATATGGTAGACAAGTTGTTACTAAAGGCTTAATGAGATACTGATTAAATTTTAGTAGGAAATTCCATCTTTGTAGAAGATACGCCTACCCTTAAGATATAGGTAGTGAAAAGAGACAAGAAAATACTATATTCTGAGGCTCATTCGATAGACCCAAGACACCCTACTACCATGTCCTTAGAATGTGGTCAGGTTGTCCAACCTTTATCTCCAATGAGTGAGCTATATTGGTTTGGTCCAGTTTTCTAAATAGGTAAACTTCATCATGTCCTAAAACTAACATAGGTTGATCAATAAGAACAAAAAATATACAAAGCCAAAAAAATACCTTATTGTGGCATTGGAGTGTATGAATACTAAGACTTGTTAGAGGGAAGAAGAAAATAAAAGCTAAAGAGGTAGAAACCCTGAAAAAGAAAAGATATGATTTAAAGCAACTAGTCGACTAGGTGAAGCAAGAGCAACATAAATGGTACTTGGAGAAGGATGAATATTTAAAGCAAGACAATGAAAAATCCCACCTAAAACTACTCAAAAAGAGCTTATAAGATACAATCAAGTCCATGATTATTGAGAGTCTCTAATTTGAAAAGAAAATATTGCATGTGTCAAGAGTGCCTGGGTCAAATATTAGCAAACATCAAGTCCAAGGTCTCAACCATGGATATTAGCAATACTAGTTGCATGCCAAGCTCTACTTGCAACACAATAAGGCATATATATTATCAAGAGCCCAATCCACCACCAACAATGAGGATTCTAATTTAGTCTCAAAGAAAAATCATATACAAGTCACCCATAAGGTCTCAAGACAATAGCTACAACAACTAGGGCTTCTAGCCAAACAAGTCATCTATATAGAGTTGATGAACGTGCCCCTCAAGAAAAAAATTATTCCCACTTGCAAAGCCTCCTATGATGATTTAAAGGGATTAATGGAGAAGCTAAATAACTACATTTCTAGCTGGTCAAGGGAGGAATTCCCAACCCCCTCTCAAATCAAGAGAATATTATGTCCAAGGAGGAATATGCCAAACTCGTTGAGGAACAAAAGAATAAAGATTTTCTACTGATGCAACCACTGACTCTCCCAACATCATTTATCAACTAGAGCCTTTCTTGGAAGGGGTAAAATTTATTCCTAATACTGAGGAGTTACCACAAGAAGAGTTCAATTATCCAATGACAATGGTGCAACTAGAGAATATCAAGATTACCTCTAATGAAAAATGGAGTACTATGTAGAACCTATCTTTAAAGTGAGTTTTTATACAAATTTTTGAGGTATTAGACCAATTTGCAACCATCCATAAATTTTTATGACTATGTAGCCCAATAGATAAGGTAATCTAGGATTCACCAACTAGAACTGGAGACCCTTGAAGTTGCTAGAAATGGAGTACAAGGTACTTCATTGAACCAATGGAAAGAGGCTTAACAAAAGAAGCTAGACATAGGTGATGAAGAGTCTTGAGAAAAACAAGAATCATGAAATTTTATACACCAATATTGATTTTGCAATGACCAAGCAATGAGACAAAAAGAAGGATCAATAAAATGACAGTCAAAGAACTTGCCATTTAACCAATTTGTAATTTGTTGAACCAATGATTTGTAAAAATCCAACAACTCATCTGAATCACTACCAATATTGAGGATCAACATTTTTAAAAGTGGCATCTTTGTCTCTTGTTAAATGTAATGGTAGATAATATTTACTTAGGGTTGAATGGGTAAAATACTTGCTATATATAAGATACTAGAGATCATTGTAAATAATCTTTTGGCAATTTTGAGAAAGACTAGAGCTACTCTTCAGGTGTAATCCTATTATTTTTTAGTGGAAAACTATGCTTAGTCATTTTGCTAGACTATGTCCCAATTGGTTCAATCTCTTTTAGTATGAATGATGTTTTTGGTGATGACCCTGCATTTGCCTATTGGTCCTCTTTTTTGTTGAATGTATGCACAAATTTAGGATGAAATTGAATTGTTGGTATTCAATATTCTCCTAAATGGCTCAATCAGACACACATTAGCCTCAATATAGTCTTTGATGGTATTTTATTTTCTTGCATTTTATGTTCTTGTTTATTCTTACCTTATTGTTTTTTATAATTTATGACCAACCTAAATTCAAATATTAAGAGGATCAAAATATCCCCTTTTCCAAGGTATTGAGTGTGGGGTTGTGAGCACAATTTTGGATTAGTCAATCCAATGGCTTATCTACATAGTCTCTACATAAAACAAGAAGCTTATACTTTAGGATTCCTCCAATTCTATTTATATGTAATTTTTTATTGGTTGGATAATAAGGGGTTGTACTTAGGTCCCCCACCCTTGACAAATTACAACTATCTTTTTTAGAGCTTGAGAGTTTACAAATAGATATACTTCTCATCTCAATTGAGATGCTATAGCTAGAAACCTACATCATTTTACATAAAATGTTTGAATTCTTGATTTTCATTTTCTAGATCTTTTAAATTTTTTGTATGAATACAAATATTCTAGAATTTTGAATCCTTGACATTTTTCTATAGCAGCCTTCACAATACCAAAACTTCAACTCTACTATCTATGCATTGCATCTTAGTAGATTAATATTTCCAAAACATTGCACTATCATAGTCTGCTTTAGAAAATTTAGATTGCTAGTTTCCTTCTTGAAACACAAGTGCAACCGCTAAAATTATAATAAATAGTTTATATGAAAATGCATTATTGCTATAAAATAAAGTATATATTACCAATGGAAAATATTAAAGTAAATCTTAATCATTATTTGATTCAGGCAGTCAATATTTTCCCATTAGCTTAAGCTAAACTTACAACTTCCTGTAACCATGGAAAGGATATTTTTAACTTCACAATCCTCAATCAAAACCCCTCTATTAGCTAGCTTATCTACATATTTATTTCATTCTCTTAATGTATGTGTAAACATGATTTCTTTTAAACTCTTTAGCAAGATCTTGAATTTCCATAATTATCTCTTAAATATTCCAGGAGCCTTTGCTTTCCTTAAAATTGCATTTATTATTATGAGAGAATCACCTTCCATCCATACTCTGTTTCATTTCATGTGTTTACATATTTTTAACCCTTCTAAATCTTCCCAAGCTTTACCTTCATTATTTATCTTAAGTCCACTATTGAAAGTGTAATGAGACAAAATACCTTCTCTGTTAATTCTAATTATTTCTCCTCCTCCTACTGGTCTTGGATTTCCTTTAGATGCTCCATAAAAATTCAATTTAACCAACTCTACATTTTGTGGTTTCCACTTTATATTATTTTCCTTCTTTTTGCTTCTCTTGTACCCAACATCATAATTCCATTTAATAACTTTATTCCATCTATCAAGGCTCTCTGCTTCGAGATTAGGGACTGGATGAGTTGATAGGGTTGTTTTAGACTCCTTTATGGCTAAACATATATTCCTTTTCATTACCTCTAAATTGTTTTTCTTTCCTTTAAATATTCTTCTATTCGTTTCTAGCCATACAATCCAAAGTATTGTATCTTTTGATATATCCCATATTATCTATAAAGCCTCACTTTTATAAGTGTGCTACCATTTTTTTAACCAATATTTAGTTATGCTATTCATCACCATGCATTTACCAAACATATTAAGAATCCATTGCCATAGTTTCTAGACTATTGTGCAATGTTCCAAGAGATGGTCTATAAACCCCTCCTCATTTTTACAAAGAACATATCAAGAGGGGCCATGAAAACCCCTTTTCATAATGTTATTCGAAGATAAAATTCTTCTATGATCTACGAGCCAAACAAACATTTTAACTTTAGGAATGCTTGGGTTATCCCAAATATATCATCATATTCTAGTGATATTACTATTTTATTGGTGCTTTACATTATATCCACTTCTTCTTGTGTATTCTCCTTAGTTATTCAACTCCCAAATCAATTTAGCCTTGGCTCCTCTTGGAATAATCATAGTTGTTATCTTTCTACTCAAATGCCTTCTAGCATAAATGTCTTTTATACTTATAAAAAAATATTTCTTCCAATTGTATCATCCTTCCCAAACCTTGTACAAAATGTTTGAAATCCTATCACCATATTTGTCTTGAAATAATCTTATCCAAGGTTTCAAAATTAAATCAAAATTGAGTGGTTCCTCCTAACGATAACCATCTACCTTTCCAAACTATTAGTTTATTCTGAAATTTACTAATAACTAGATTCCATTATTCTATCCTCATTCTCCCCTTAAATAAGGGCATCCCTAGATAAGTTAGTAAATTTACCTCCTCCATTTGAAGTAACCTAGTAAATTATTGCTTTGATATTAGCTAGAGTGTTAAGGAAGTAAATTTTGGATTTTGTCCTATTAATTTTTTTTCCTGATGCTCTTTCTTATTCCTTTTAAAAGTTAGTCAAAGCTCTCACCTTATTTATCCTTGCCCTTCAAAAAAGAGTTGTATCATCTACAAATTGTTGATGGGTGATGTTGTCAATGTTATTACTAACCTTAAGTCCCATTATAAGCCCATATTTGTAAGCCTTCTTTAAGTTCCTACTCAAAACCTTTGCCATAATAATGAAGAAATAAGGAGATAAAGGATCTCCTTGTCTAAGGTCTCTCTTAGCTTTAAAATATTATGTTACTAACCCATTGACCAACACTAAATTAGAAACTGTAGAGACACAAGATTTAATCCATATAACCCATTTCTTCCCAAATCCAAAGTTTTTTAAAACTACAAAAAAAATCCCATTTAACCCTATCATAGGCTTTACTCATATCAAGTTTTGAGATCAATGCTTTCTCTTTCCTTGAAGTTGTTGAATGTATAACTTCATGAGCTACTATGATCTCATCCAGAATTCATCTCCCTTTCACAAATACTCCTCGCTATTTTGAAATAGTTTTGTCTAACAATAACCTTAATCGATTCACCATCACTTTGGAGATAATATTATATCATATTACACAGGCTTATGGATCTAAAAAAAAATAAAAAAATTCAACATCCTTATTTTTTGGAATTAAGGTAAGATATGTTGCATTTGTTTTATAAGGTATGCATTATTTTACCCTAGACTGTTCCACTACCTCCAACAAATATCACTATATCCCAATTATGTTGGTAAAAAACTATAGAGAGCCCATTTGGACTTGGGGATTGTATCGCTCCAAATTTTTTGCATCCTTACCTTCAGGCTAAAGGATCCATGCCCGGAAGGAGGATGGGAAAAGGATGGGACAATACCTTGGAATTAGAGGCCCTTTGAAGGTCCCGCCTCTCGGGGAGGGGTATTAAGGTGATTTTTTGACGGATGGTGGGGTTCACCAGGAAACGTTTAGTGGCAGTTTCCACGCCTAGGTTGGGAATGAGTTTAATGTGTTCAATTTTAGCTTTAAACATCCAAGTCCTAGGTTTGGCCAGATGAATCTAAGTTATTCTATATGAAAATGCAAATTTAAATACAAAAAATAGATTTAACAGAAAACACAGAGAGCAAACTTAAGTGAAGAAATCCATACCTGGTCCCGGATGTCTGATGGAGATTCTGATTTTTGAAGTAGTCCAGATCGTCTAGAATTTGACAGGATCATCTCTGATCTGACAGGATCATCTGAGATCTGACGAATTCGTCAGACGAATTCGTCAGAGACCTGCAAATAGAGAAATAGATACAAAATGCCAAAAATACAACTATTCTGATAGAGGCAAATGATGTGAAATAACAATAAGAATGTTAACAAGATAATCCCAAATGGAAATACAAGTAAATTACGATTCTTTAATGACTAATCATGATATTATTATGCAATTAAACTACATGGGTGAACTCCAAGATGCAAGATAATAGGAAATACTAATAAAATTGACTAAATGCAAAATAAAGCAACAAAAAAGTATAGGAAAAGCACAAACTTTGGGCACTGATTGCCCCCAATGCAGACTGCAGTCGAAATCATCTCGGATTGATATGAAATCATCTCGAATTGGATAGGATCATCTGCGATGACCTGAGCTTGCTCCGGTTGAAGAATAACAAGGTTCCTGCAACAAAATTTGGATAGGACAAGTGCAGATGGTAATCCAGGGTGTTCTAATGCATGTAAAGGTCAAGTTACAAAAAATCCAGCCAGGGGAAAGTCAAGGGGGGGTCCTAAGGTTTAAATAGATTTAGGAGGGAAGTTGGGAGGTTGGAGATCATCCTAATTTGGAAGATCTCCAATGGGGGAGGTCTCTAACGGTGTAGACATGCTTCTGCCCAACTTAGAGACATCGTTGAAATAGAAGCTAATTATGAAAAATTAGTTTTGGGACAAGATCGTCTGGACGTCCTAGTCCAGATGAAATCGTCCGATCTGAGGCGATATCGTCTGATCGGCGACGATATCATCCAACGGTCACAACAAATCCTAAAAATGGCATGGGAAACGAGGAAACGGGTTAAACGACGGTTTGGGAGCGGTTTTGGGGGTTGAATTTGAATTTGAATTATTACTAAGGTAATTTTGATTATTTGCTAAGGTTTACTGCGCCAATTTTAGGGTGCTACATTTTGCCCCCTCTTTAGCGAATTTTTCAAGGAAAATGCGTTAAATATGAGTTCTTCTCGATCTACGAGAAAGCAAAAATTATTCCCATTTTTAGGCGACGATTCTTGGTCGAATCGTACGACAACTTACTATTATGCCCCCTCCGTGTTTTTACCCAAATCGAACGTTTGAGGTAAAAATGCGAAAAAGCAAAAATTAAAATGTTTTTAATTGTTTTTTTGAATAAAATTAAGAAAAATAGGGAAAAACCCTAATTCATTATTACTGTTCATTTTTACTATTTTCTAGAGCTCTGTAGACAAGATGGTCGAAATAGCGCACAGATCGACAGAGGTCCGACGCGGGCTACGGGTAAGGGTCTAAACTTAGTTTAGAATGCTTGAAATTTGATTTTCTATGCTTTGTAGATTAAATTTTGATGATTTTTGAGCATCGCGGCCATTTTTGGGCCGTCGACGTCATCGGGATGAAATCGTCTCGATTTCGTCGAAATCGTCTCGATATCGCCGATTTCGTCCAAGGGCAAAATCGAAGAAATGGGGACGATTTCATCAAAAAGGGGACGATTTCGGCTTGCAAAATCGGAGACGAATTTGCTCAAATTGGGGACGATATCGTCCAATAGTGGACGATATCATCATTGATGAAATTGAACTTGCTTTACTTGCATTTTTAATCACTGTTTTATTAATGATTTGGATTAATGATTTTTATTGTTTTGTTGTTTATGTTGCAGAGAGGATTACTAAAGAGTAGAGAATGGAAATACGGTGGGCTGAGGGATGACTTGGCCGCTCTATCTCAGGCAGAGCGAGATCAGTTGGCACAAGTCGGCTTGCAGCATGTGGCAGAGATGCCACAGGTTTCTACAGACATGGGGCTATTGACAGCCCTAGTAGAGAGGTGGTATCCGGGTTCTTCCTATTTCTGGTTATCGACAGGGGAGATGACTCCCACACTAGAGGATGTATGGAGGATTTTGAGGATCCCCATACAAGGACGGTTGATAACTCCCATGGCCAATCAGGGCCACATGATGATGCGACTGTGCGGAGATCCGAGCTTCGCCTTGGAGAAGGGTGGAGTGAACATCGAGTCGCTATGCCAGATGCCTGGGGCATCTAGACTGACACAAGTTTTGGCTAGGGTTGTAGGTGGTCTGCTGCTATGCCATCAGAGTGGATGCAGAGTACCATGGCTACTGACAGATGTGGTCTATGACATGAGAGACCACGGATACAGGTTTTCTTGGGGGAGTTATGTACTATGCCGATTGTATAGGATCCTGCATGGGGTCGTATACAAGGGCGGTCGATGTCTAGTTATGACATCACTACTATAGGTTTGGTGTTGGGAGCACATCGCGGTGCGAAGGCCGGTAGGGCTCCCACTGATAGGGATTGATGGGGAGAGGCCCTGAGCTTTCTACTGGTGGCTCCGAAGAGGGTCACAGCGGCGGATAGATCTGCCAATGTCCTGGAGACTACTTGACGACCTTGTCTTCGACCAGATCACCTGGAGGCCTTGGAGAGATCATCTAGGGTGGGCCGAGGATGGACAGGAGCTGGCTCACATCAGGCGAGTCTGCTGGCTGAGGATGGAGAGGGGAGAGGTGGAGCTCCACCGCTATGACCAAGTTTTGAGGTAGTTCGGTCTACAATAGGGGATCCCATCTCTCAGAGACTACGAGTTTTCCTGGACCGTCCGAGATAACACTATAGTTAGCGGGGCTCCAGATATGCAGCGCTTCTAGAGTCAGGACGTAGATGATGCCCCCATTTAGCCAGTGGATGGGGATGATGCAGGGGTAGCCGATGACTATGATGCCTGGTACATAGGCATCCGCCCTCCTCGGATGACGAGGGCTCAGGGTCCGATTCATGCAGTTGTGCATCGGATGGGGAGGCAGCACCAGGCGGCCATTGAGGTGGCATAGGGTCACGAAGGGAGAGAGCAGAGGAGACCACGGGCTCAGTAGAGGCCACGACAGCGAGAGAGGAGGGAGGAGAGACCCCCTTCTCCATGGAGAGAGAGACCACCATCGCCCGATAAGGGCAAGGGTGTGGACATAGGAGAGAGTAGTGAGATGGCTACTCTCCGGGCGGAGACTATCTGTCTCCAGGCATAGGTGCAGACTTTATAGGATGAGGTTGCATGCCACCGAGCGGAGGCTACACAGCTCAGAGATGAGGTTGCACGCCTCAGAGCATGGAGCAGAGGAGCGCTCAGGAGCTGGTGCGGTCGATTGCTCAGACCACATTCTATCAGGGTATCTACTTCCAGATGGTGCCAAAGGGCCAGAGGGTACAGTTGCCAACCGGCATTGCGGATTCGATCAGGGTTGGGTCATCGAGGACTTCATCCCGATCGATGACTAGGACTCACAGTACCACACATACTACGATGGGGCCACCTCGTCCACCTCAGGGCTAGGGAGGAGATGAGGCTGAGAGCTCGAGGGGTTCTCGAGGCTAGGCTACTGCACTATATAGACTGATTATATGATTTGAGAGGATTGAGTATGCCAAGATGTAGATTGTGGCATACCAATCTAGTTTTGATATGATGTACATATATTGTTGAGATATATATATATATATATATATATATATATATATATATATATATTTGATCATATGACTTGTCTTATGTGTTTGTATGATGCTTTATTGTTGTGGTGTGATTGATTGGATGATTCATGTAATTATGTCATTTGGAAATATTATGGTTTGAATGTCATGCTTTTAAAATTTAAATGAAATAATCTGATGTAAACAAATTGGTTTTTTTGTGATGTGATAATTTGATAAAAATAAAAGAGGACTTTTAACAATAATTTCAAAGGACATTGTCGCTATTATAGACCATTTCATGGAGTCTCCGCTCACTCGGTCGTCAAGCTAATCCCAGTATAGAAATATTGTTAAAAGTAAAAGAGTGCTTAAGAGACTGTCTTAAGACTTTGGTGTGATGATGCAAATGATGATGATGATGATGATGATTTGTTTTCAGATTTCCATGAAAATATTATGCATGAAATATTTTTAAAATGACTTTTGCTAGGCATAAATTCCTAAGTGTGATAAATTTTTTGGATAATTCCCTAGGAATTATACCATCATTACAAAATTGAAGTTTGACATAATGACATGAAAATAGAGTAAGTGTTTGTTTTTGTTTTAAAGCATAATTGTGTAACATAATGATTTAAGTCATATGTTTTTATGATTTTGAATAAATGGAAAATAAAATTGGTACAATGGTTTGCGCTAGGCATAGAATATTTAGGTATAGACTTATACCATCATCGCGAAATCCAAAGAAGAAAATAATATAATAGTTTTATTGCATGGTTGATTTTTTAATTTTTGAAAATAGTCAAAAAATATGAAGATGAGGACTTGCGCTAGGCATAAAATTCCAATTTTGGTTTTGGAACTATACCATCGTCGCGAAAGTCAAAAGTTATATATAAATGTAACTTTATTGCATGTTTTGAAAATGATTTTGATTTTTGATAATGCATGTAGTTGTCTTTATACTAAACAACTGTTCTTTAAAGAGGAAAATGAATTTATTCCAAACAATTTGCAAAAATATTTCAAAGTATCTTAAAGACAAAAGTTAGATTTATAAGGAATCCCATGTGCGTAGGTGAGTTCATTACCAATCTTGATTTATCATAATGATACACAAAATCTCTCAAATACAAAATGTGTGTGCAATTGCATTGTTCATTTACCAGTTTTGAGCAAGATACTATGATACAAGTGATTTGAATGAACCAAATAAGTGTTCGTTAACCATGATTTAGATGCATATAACCATACCAGACTACTATGTAGGTCGGGTTATCAAGAGCTAGCTAATCCATAAGCAGACATAGGTCTATACAAAAGAAGGTCGCTAATGTGACAGACATATCACCACGCTAGGGATTACCCAAGGCCAAGCGGGTTGGGCACAAACCACCTGTTATGGGGCTTACCTCACAGTTTTTGAATAATTGAGAATTCTAGGGATTCAAGCTCATCAACCCTTCTTTTCTTTTCAATGGGTAGGGAAAGGGATTTTATTGCTTTTGCTTTTGCTTTTTTCTTTTTTTTTTTTTTTTTTTTTTTTTGTCTTTTGCCTTGATATTTGAGATAATGCTGAAATAACTTGTTTCTTTTTCTCTTTTTCTTGAACTTTTCTTTTCTTCCTATACTAGGGATACTTGCTCGGATTAGCTCTAGAGCAAGGGATTTTTATTCTGGGTAGGGGTGAACTTGTCCTTTTGCCAATTCTCAAAGATTCTAGACCATGTGCATGATAGGATAGCAGGGGAAACTTTTCGCTCAAGAAACCACTTCTACTATGTAGCATAGCATGGACATTACAAATATAATCATTTTATTGTGAAAAGATATGCTTGGTTTAAGTAAATAACAAGATCAATTCTCTATGCTCAAACTTTATTTAATTGAATTTTGTGGACTTTGATATAAGAGAGATTAGTAATCATGCCAGATAAAATCAAGATATTTATTTTTGTGTGTTTGTGATAGTGGGGGATTCCAAATAAATGCTAATTTATCCAAAATAACTTGAAAATATAACTGCAATACTTGAAGAAGAAATATATACAACAAATATTTTTGAGGAGTTTGATAATTTTGACTCTCTCTTTCTTCTTTATTTTTTTTTTTTTTATTTTTTTTTTTTTTTTTTTTTTTTTTTTTTTTGTGTAAACGAAATTTTTTTCTTTTTTTTTTTTTTTTTTTTTTTTATATATATATTTTTTGAAAATGAGACAACATGCAAAATATGTACAAATGATGAAATGACCAAATTTTATGCGTAATATCGCTTAAGATGCATAATATTCATAGGTTCTTTTAAATATTTACCATCTAAGGTAGCTAATTTGTATGCTCCTGATTCAAATTTAGCAGTAATAATATATGGTCCAAGCCAATTGGGCTCAAATTTACCTTTAAGGTCTTTAGTTGCATTAGTATTTTTTTTATTTTCTTTTAAAACAAGGTCGTCGACCTCAAAGGATCGATGATGAACTTTCTTGGCATATGATCTTTTAAGCTTGTTTTGGTAAGCACGAAGATGCTCCAAAGCATTGATGCGCTTTTCATCTAGAAGTTCCAGCTGACTGAGTCTGCCAGCTCGATATTCATCTCCTACTTCGGTATCTTGAAGTAGTAGAGCCAAAGAAGGAACTTCTAATTCAAAAGGAAAAACGGCTTCAACGCCATAAACCAAGACAAAAGGTGAAGTTCCAATGGGAGTTCGAACACTAGTTCGATAGGCCCACAAAGCTGGATATAATTGAATGTGCCAGTCGCGGCTAGATTTATTGACCAATATTTTAAGAATTTTGATTAAGGTTTTGTTAGATGCTTCTGCTTGGCCATTACCCTGAGGATAATAGGGAGTAGACCAATGATGTTGAATCTTATATTTTTGGCATAATTTCTTGACATCTTTATTTTTGAAACAAATTCTATTGTCTGAGATCCATTCAGCATAATCAATAGTTTGTATGAAAATAACATTTAGGAGTTTTTCTAACTCCCCTTTGACTAGCAGGGCCACTTTGGGATGCATTTTTCTAAGTTTATGTTTAACAGGTTTAGCATCCGGATGGACTACTAAGTGATGCATGACGACAGAAGGGTCCAAACCTGGCATATCTTCATATGTCCAAGCGAAGACATCTTCATATTCTTTAAGGAATGCAATGTATTCATCTTGTTTTTCTTGACTTAATGTTGATCCAATATTGATTATGTGAGGATTATCCTCAATTCCAATGTTAACTTTAATGACGTTTTCTACTTCCATGTGTAGATCTCTTTCAAAATTAGGTGGGGCGGGTGAAACGCCCAATTCTTGTAATTATTTTAAGGTTAAGTTGGATAATTCGTCTTGAGGAGTGGTGGCCTCAAGTTGGGCTATAGTTGGTATAGAACCATCAAAATAAAAACCATTGTGTAACAACTCTTCAATGGAGACATCATGGAAAATATCTCCTTCCAACTCCTCATCGGATTCAACAATCAATTCAGGGTAAGCTATGGATAGCATGTTGCAGGTAAAGAGATTATTCTTTGAACACAAAGAATCTTGTTTATCTAGATAATCTTGATAACATATGAGTTGATCATCATCTTCAAAAGGGAAGGGTTGACCCTTACTAGGAAATAGGCCCACACCACATCGGGCGGGCCATGGCTCTACCTCAATAGGTTCTTTCATACCATTTTGGAAAGGTCCCAAGCCTTTCCCTTTATAGCCCATTTTAAGCATTATGGGCTTAGCTTTAATATATTCATTAGCAAAATAACATCGGGCATATCCCTCATGATGAGTTTTGATATTTTGGGGTATTCTTCCCCAATCATATCCTTTATAAATAAAAGCACAACTCCCGACTTGGTAAGTACTTCCCATAGGTTGTGGGAGGCCCAAAGTACGAGGAGATGGTGGCAAGTTATTTAAAATAATTGAATCTTGCATAAAAGCATTTGTTTTTTCTGATATTAAGATTGTGGATAAATCCGGTAAAAGTTCATCAGAAAGAGCATAAGATGTAGAAGGATCATTCCCTATATCTTTAGATGTGGAAGGTATGATAGATGTTGATAATGTGGAGGTGTCAATAAATGGGTCTATAGGTTTTGAAATTATAGGGATAGAACATGAAGGATTGGTTGTGGATTGAAGATCTTTTTGAGGTTTTAGTGTGGTTTGTTCAGAAGATGGTTGAGTTAAATGTATAGGTGTAGTTGATGGAGTAGATGATGTTATGTGTGTGTTTTTCACACGTTTAGATGAAAAATAAGAATTAGGATGTGTGGATGACAGAGCGGGGCAAAATTGCACTCCAACAGGTTCTACCAAAGCACACATATCAAAGGGTCTAGGGTCACCATGGATAGTGACCAACTGATTTTTAAATTCAAATTTAACACACTGATGTAAAGTGGAGGGAACCGCTCGCATCGCATTGATCCAAGGGTGACCCAAAAGTATATTGTATGATGTTGGGCAATGTACAATAAACACGGTTGTATCTAGGGTTCTAGGACCAACTTGCAAGGGTAAGGTAATGACTCCACACGTTTCTTGTGTCTCGTCATTGAAAGCTTTGATAATCATGTCAGTTTTCTTCATTTCATCACTTCAAAAGCCAAAACGTTGGTAGAAGTCAAAAGTGCAAATGTTTAGAGATGAACCATTATCAATCAAGACTCTTTTAATAGCTACATCTCCAATTAGAGTAGTAATATATAAGGGGTTATCCTTATGTAAACTATGTTGTGGGATATCTTTATCCCGGAAGTCAATACAATCAACTTCTCGAGTGATGATAGTATTGGACATGGCTTCGGGTTGAATATTTTGAGGTACCATCATTTGGCTTAATGTAAGCATTAACTCATCCCTATGGGTAGGAGAAGATCTTAACAAGTCCAAAAGGGAAATTCTGGCTGTAGTATTGGATAATTGTTCATTAATATTGTAAGGAGGTTTTGGTTGAACATTAGACATATGATTCCCTTTATTGGGATTTTTCAAAATAAATGGAGCTGATCCATCATTCTGAGTTTGATCTTGTTGAGAGTTTTGAGCCTATTGTCTGGTAACGGCTCCGATGGTACCCACAATGTTATATTGAAGATGCTGAACTGGTCTTGGTTGAGCATTTATGGCTTGTTCATTAGGAAGGAACTGATTAGAAGAGGGTCGAGTAGTAACTCTTCTAGGAAATGGTTCTTCTGGAACCATAGCATCTGTGATGGGTTGAATAGGATCTGATTCATTTTTAGAACTATTCGATTGGTTTGAGGTGATGTCTACTTCACTTTCAGTATTCGATTCTACATCACTAGGATCGGGAGTGTGAATATTATGTAGGGGCCTAGTCGTGACCAGGGATAAGGTTGTGCCAAATATTTGAGGATCCTGAACAGATAATTGTCCGCTAATAGTCCCTACATATCGGGTAGGAGGGGGAACATTATGATGTTCGATTTGATTGGCCACTTCTTTACCATGGTTTGGTAAAGGATGTTGAAATATATCCAATGATTGATTAGCATTTTGATTTTGATTTTGGGGAATGGTATTTTGAGCATTATTAGGAGCATTTTGTTTAGGTTGGAAGGCTTGCACCTCCATTTCATTATTATCAATCAAGTCTTGTATTTTATGTTTCAATATTTTACAAGAGTTTGTAGCATGTCTAGGTCCTCTATGAAAATCACAATGTAAATCAGCTCTGTATCCGGGTATAGTTGGATCAGGTTCCCGGATAGCTGGTAATTGAATCAAGCCTCGTGCTAATAATTGAGGAAGAATGGTTGATAAAGGTTGATTCAATCTAGTAAATTCTCGAGGAGGTTTATCAGGAGGTTTTAATATAAATTTTTCTGTTGTCTTCGTTGTATTGATGTTAGCAACGTTTCTACTATTAGTGACTCCGTCACCTAACACTTGTTTGTTTTTAAATTGATTTCTAGATGTTTTCTCATCATCTTTCTTTTTGAGCTGACCTCTTCTAATGAGAGCATCTTCTACCCTTCGAGCTAAGTCTATAGCTTGATCGAAGGTAGTTAAGGTGGCAGTTGATAACTCATAAGATATTTGTTCTTGTAAATTATTAATAAAAATGTCCAACATTTCCCTATAAGGTAGCACAAAGTGCGGTTTTCCTGTCAATCTGCCTCCATCTAGCTAAGAAATCAGCAAAACATTCATCTTTGTCTTGTTTTAAGTTGTACAAATCTTTAATGGTGACATGCCTCTCGATGTAGGCACTAAATTGATGGACAAAAGATTCAGTCGTTTCTTCAAAATTTCTCAAAGAATGAGTGGGCAATTGATAGTACCACTCTAATGCCATTCCTCCTAAACTTTTTGGGAACATTTTTAGTAATAGCAAGTCATCATGTGATATATCATGACATGCTATCCTAAACATGCGAAGATGCTCTATGGGATCTTCGGTTCCTTTATATATAGGCAGGACGGGCATGGGAAAGTGTTTAGGGTATGGTTGTGCTACAACTATGGGATCCAGAGGTTGACTACATATCTCTCGATAATTGTACGAGGGATGGTAGGGATCTATCTGGTCCATGCGCGAAGCTAATTGTTTCACCATGGCTTCCAGATTACTGGTTTGCCCACCATATTGGTTCGATAGGGCATTAATATGGGATTTGTGAGCATATGATGGAGGGACATGGAGATTAGATGCTATATTGCTATTGTGTAAATTGTTGGTAGGAAGGGTGTTATGAAGAAATTTTGAAGTTGTATTATGTTGTATGCCCGATTGTTGAAAATTGGTGTTTGGCTTCATTTTAGGTTTTTGTCTACTTGAAGCATATTGATCAATAGTTTGGCGAAGTAAGGCAGTGAAGGAAGGTTTCTTTTGTGTGGGAATGATTTTAGGCTCAATAACGGGTTCCTTAGGGGGTTGGGTAACCTGTTGTTTTGGCATGTTTTGAATCATAGTGACCATATCTCTATTGGATGGTCCAGCTTTATCACTTTCTTGATCAATGAAAGACAAGGGATTAGTGTGTATGTCAAACATATGTTCCATGGCTGCTTGAGTGTCACTAATTTGCCCTTTATCAATACGAACTGCCATATTAAGAGCACCAATGTTATTATTGAAAAATTTCTAGAAATGATCTAAGTTATCAAAAGCAATAGTTCCATCTGGAGCTATTCTAGGGGATGAGGATCCTTCCTCTTTAAGATTTTCTTGTTGTTCATTTTCTTCAGCTAGGTCATCTTCTGGCTGTTCTAGAGTTTCTCCTTCCGGAATTGGTTCCTCAGGAAGGACATTTGGGTTTTTTGTTTTGTCTCCTAACCAATCTTCTTCTTCTTGTTCAGTTTGTTTACCATTCCTAAGTTTAGGCATTGTGCTTAAATTTAGATTTCAGCAAATATATATATATATATATACTTATATATATATATATGCAACAAGCGTAAGAGGTATATATTTTAATTATATACCTACTATAGTATTTGAAATAAAATGTTTTTGGTTTTTGTTATGTTTTTGTTTTTTTTTTTTTTGTAACAATATTATAAAGATAACAAACAACACACTAAATGCAAGAAATAATAATAATGAAAGCAATGATCTAGTTTTCTATAAACAATTTATAAATATCATTAATGGGCTCGAGTTCTTCAGGAGTCATGAAGTGTTCTTCTTCAAATTGAAAATTTTCTTTCAAGAATTTAACAAAAAGTGCTATAGTGATATTATCTGTCTCAGATTCTGGTTGGTAGAAATAAAGTTCGTGGCAATACTCTCGATATAACACAGCCCTAGGAACTCTATTCCATATTTCCCTATCCGTAAGAACGACCTCTTGATCTTCTACACGACCTAGGAATTGGTGTATAACAACTACGTTCTCGAGGTATTCCTCGAAGGTGAACAATTCTGAAGACACAAGAGCTCTCCTATAAGCTAACCACCTATGGTAGGCTCTCTGAAGTTCATGATAAACAATGAGTTGATGAGGATCCAGGATCCTATCTAGGGAAAACCTCTTGATTTGTCTAAGTTCGGTTGATCTAGATGAAATGACACCTAGCCTCCTATCAAGTTCTTTCCATAGAAGTTGGTTTCTATCTGTTTCAGGCACACTAAGCACAGAATTAACTTCTATGGCTGCTAATTGGTTTTCAACATTTATAGTAACTACTAATATTTTCTTAGGAGCTACCATCTAGACATGATATGCAACTTAGTAGTTTTCTAATGATTTTAAATGCATCTATGTTTTTTTTTTTTTCAAAAGGTTTTAGTTTCACGTCGGGTTCACCAAAATGTATCGCTCCAAATTTTTCGCATCCTTACCTTCAGGCTAAAGGATCCACGCCCGAAAGGAGGATGGGAAAAGGATGGGACAATACCTCGGACTGAGAGGCCCTTTGAAGGTCCCGCCTCTCGAGGGAGGGGTATTAAGGTGATTTTTTGACGGATGGTGGGGTTCACCAGGAAACGTTTAGTGGCAGTTTCCATGCCTAGGTTGGGAATGAGTTTAATGTGTTCAATTTTAGCTTTAAACATCCAAGTCCTAGGTTTGGCCAGATGAATCTAAGTTATTCTATATGAAAATGCAAATTTAAATACAAAAAATAGATTTAACAGAAAACACAGAGAGCAAACTTAAGTGAAGAAATCCATACCTGGTCCCGGATGTCTGATGGAGATTCTGATTTTTGAAGCAGTCCAGATCATCTGGAATTTGATAGGATCGTCTGAGATCTGATGAGATCATCTGAGATCTGACGAATTTGTCAGATGAATTCATCAGAGACCTGCAAACAGAGAAATAGATACAAAATGCCAAAAATACAACTATTCTGATAGAGGCAAATGATGTGAAATAACAATAAGAATGTTAACAAGATAATCCCAAATGGAAATACAAGTAAATTACGATTCTTTAATGACTAATCATGGTCTTATTATGCAATTAAACTACATGGGTGAACTCCAAGATGCAAGATAACAAGAAATACTAATAAAACTGACTAAATGCAGAATAAAGCAGTAGCAAAGTATAGGAAAAGTGCAAACTCTGGGCACTGATTACCCCAATGCAGACTGTAGTCGAAATCGTCTCTTATTGATACGAATCTGTCTTGAATTGGATAGGATCATCTGTGACGACCTGAGCTTGCTCAAGCTGAAGAATAATAAGGTTCCTGCAACAAAATTTGGATAGGACAAGTGCAGATGGTAATCCAAGGTGTTCTAATGCATGTAAAGGTCAAGTTACAGAAAATCCAACCAGGGGAAAGTCAAGGGGGGGTCCTAAGGTTTAAATAGATTTAGGAGGGAAGTTGGGAGGTTGGAGATCATCCTAATTTGGAAGATCTCCAACGGGGGAGGTCTCTAACGGTGTAGATGCGCTTCTGCCCGACTTAGAGACGTCGTTGAAATAGAAGCTAATTATGAAAAATTAGTTTTGGGACAAGATCGTCTGGACGTCCTAGTCCAGATGAAATCATCCGATATGAGGCGATATCGTCTGATCGACGACGATATCGTCCAACGGTCACAACAAATCCTAAAAATGGCACGGGAAACGAGGAAACGGGTTAAACAGGTGGTTTGGGAGCGATTTTGGGGGTTGAATTTGAATTTGAATTATTACTAAGGTAATTTTAATTATTTGCTAAGTTTTACTGTGCCAATTTTAGGGTGCTACAGGATTTATTCTTATTAAAAGATAAAATAGATAAATAAAATTCTTCCAGAGTAAAAGGCTCCATTAGTTTCCTATTGTCTTAATTTGTTATAACTAAAGGTACATCTTGAAGAATTTTATCATTAAGAACTTTAGTCTCCTCTGATCCTAGAATAATTTGATAAAAATACTTTACATTTTTTCTAATTTCACTCTGTTCTTCAATCCAAACCCCTTCTATTGGTTTAATTATACTAATTCTAGATGTTGATCTCTATACTATAGCCATCCTATAGAAAAAAATTGTATTTTTAGCTCCTTTCAACCAAGTATGTCTTGATTTTAATTTTTATAATTTCTCTTCCTTAAAATATTATGATATTCACTAAGAAAATCCGTTTCCTCTAATATTGGATTATTATGATCACCTTTCTAGACTTTATATTTTAGTTCTTTCTTCTCAAAAATATTTCCAAAAGTGTTCTTGTTCCATTCTTTTAATCTAGATGTCATAGATTTAATTTGTTTTTGGAAGAGCATACAACCCACCATTTCCTAAATAATTCCATGTTTGTGTTATCATATCAACAAATTGAGGATGGTCTTCCCACATCTATTCATATTTTAAATATGATGTATTTTTTAATTCACTTACCACCATTTTAACTCTTATTGGCTAGTGATCTGAACCAATCCTTGTTAAGGTATTAATTTTAGCACAAGTTCCTTCATCTAGCCAATAATATGAGAGTATGCATTTGTTTAATTTTTCTACTATTAGGTTCTAGCCTCTCCTATTATTGGTCCATTTATAGTTGTCTTCTTTAAACTCAACCTCCCATAGATTAGTGTTTTGAATAAAAGCTAAGAAAATTCTCATACTTTGGGTTAATTTCTAAATTCCCCTAAATTTTTCATCCAACTTGGTTATGAAATTAAAATCTCATATGATCATGAATCGGGTTTCTTGGTTTTTACTTCTCATAAATGCTTCAATACCACTCTAAACTTCTAATCTACCTAATTTATCGATCCATAGACATTGATAAGTTTGAAACAAATATCAATAAAGTAGCAAGTGACTAAAGAGGCTATCCAATGCCTAGTTTTATGAATGGTTACATAGGAGGTTCTAGAAGGATTCCAACAAGTTAGAATTCCCCCTGTCGCTCCTTCAAAATCCATAGCATACCATTCACATATTGCCCATACTATCATAGTTTTTGAAACTTCTTCTTTTGTCATTTTAGTTTCATGGATACAAAGAATATCATGGTTATTTACTTAAACAAAGGTCCTTGATACACCTCTGCTTTAAGGGGGCATTAACACCCCTTATTTTCTATGAGATAATAATCATGTCTTATTAGGGGTTGTTGGCCCTGCCTGCGTATAACCAATATCATTTTATTGTTTGATAAAGAGAAGTTCAACCAACTTAGTTTGGGTTCCTTTATCTATGTTTTCTCTTGCTTCCCTGGATATTGCTTGATAATTTGAGGGTTTTTCTATTTTTACCTTGCATATACCAATATTAGGTCTTATTATTATATTCCTCAATATTCTTTCATAATTTTTCATCATATTTATCCTCTCCTGACTCAACTACAAAATCCTTTGACTTGTATTACTCATTTTATTGTATTTCCATATTAGTGGAAGAGGTATTAACTTCTAAAATCACATTTTTTTAATCAATTTTTTTTCTCCTAAATGATGCATGGTACTTCAAGAGAGTCTTCAAAATATTATGAGACACATTCCTTAGGTTCATCAAGAATGTTCTTCCTTAAATCAAGATCATACTGAATAGATGGTTCCTTGTTAATATGTTGAACCTGTTGTACTGTGTCCTCTAAGTTTTGATCTACTTTTTTTCATAGGTTAAAACCTCAAAGGAGTTGGTATTTATTTCAATATCCTTCCTTACTTGTCTCCACTATTTATTTTATTTCATTTTTCAAGATCTATTTTTTGGAAGTTGAAAACCATGTTCATCCATAACCATTTGTAAGTTTCTCTTACAGTTTTCTACATATGATTAAGTTGGATTCTTTGTAGGGCATGATATCTCACTATGGACCACCTCATGACATCTTCTATATCCAAAAAATATGTTATCATAATCTATGGTTTAGTTCCACATCTTATCCCCATACTTAAGAATGATTAATTTTGGTAAAGCTTTATTTATATCAATCTTGATCAATATCCAAGCATAAAAACCCAAGAATCCATCTTTCGTAGTATCTAAAATCTCAAGGAACTCTTGTAGAGTGTTACGTATTGTATTAAAGGTATCTATTTCCCAAAATTCAATGGGTAACCCAAACATCCTAACCTAGACTGGTACTAGGGATAGATTTACATTTTCAAGTGAAAAGCCTTTGTACCAATGGGTAACGAAGAGTCTTGCTCTTCCCATAAACCAAGGATCCCCTTTTAGGATTTTTTATTTTTCTTCCCTAGAACAAAATATAGCTAAGAAGAAACCTATGGGAAGAAAGGGTAGAATCACTCCTGGAGACTTCTAACTCTTATTAATCCATTTTCTCAAGGCTAAAGCCCCTGCCAATACGCATTAAATTTATCAAAAATTCCCCTATCTTGGAGCAACAATTATCTCTTTAAAGTGTGCTAACTAACCTCTACCACTAGAGATGATTCTAAAAACTTGAATATTATCCCAAATCCTTGTATTAGACTCAATTCTATAGTCAAACATATGTAAAAGCTTTTGTTCTAGATATTCCCCTAGCTTGGGATAATGCAAGAAAAACCTTGAATATTATCCCAAATCCTTCTAGTTAATAATCCTTGCCTAATTTACTTCTCTTATTTATCTCTTCAATTTTCTAGATTCTCTCCTTGATTCTACCATATTTCTTCCTCTTCCATCACTTCTTCCACACTTTTTTCAACACCCTTCACCTTACTTTCCTCATCCACCTATGTTTCTATTATCATTTCAAACTAATTTATTTTATTATCAGGTACAACTAATTTAATGTTATTTAAAAAATATATTTTTGAACACCCTTCGAAGGCATTAGTTGAATACTTTAAATAAGTAAGATCATTATTTCTTAATGGTACTCATTATTGCTTTTGGTGGTATGGTATCTCAACTTAGACAACAATTTTGTACCTATACTAACAACACAATGCTTCATGATTTTGTTAGTTGATTATATATATATATATATATATATATATAGTTACCATATCAAAATCATTCATTAATAATTACGAAAATGATTTTAACAATATATCAAATTCTAAATATTGTATTGTTGGTCACGAATCCACCTAGTCATATAAAATACACCCTAGACCCGGCCAACATTGAAATGCTGAGAGAAAGAGAAGTCTCTCGGGCCAATCTCCAGAGAGGGTTGGCTCCCAAACTAATCTAAACTGATTTCAAGGTTTAGGGTTAGAAATAATAGAAAGAGATGGAAATATGGCTGAAGCCAAAATTTGATAGGGAGAACAACCTCAGATAGCAAATAACCTCAAACTAAATCCCAAATATAAGCAGCAACTGATTCTTAGAATGCACATACAAAAATTGGATCAAACATTGACCATAAGTTTGCCTTCAATTATACTTCAAATGTTCAAATGAAAACATAGCCAAATTTAGAACAGTAGAATTCAAATTATATCTTAACACTTTGACTAAGAATAGGTGAATTACATAGAAAGCATCACATGAACATCAGTTTGGAACACCAACTCAAAAGACTCTAAGAACATAGCAAAATGCATTTAGAATTTCTGCTTCAATTTTTGCAAAAATGTCCTCCTTTTTCTTGAGATGTACATTAGTATTTATAGATGTCTTCCCTCTCCATTTAGCATCAACATTTAAAACATAAAATATATTTTGAAGAGGAGATCCATAAAATATGCACTTGAAAAGAGAAACAATCCCCCTAAATCTACCTCGGATAAATCACATTCTCTGCTTTTATGAATCAAGTTTGAAAATCGAACGAAAACAACGGACCGTATTTCTTCATTAAATGATTGTTCTTGGGGCATGCTTGAAGTGTTAGGAGATCACGAACAAGATATTTTAATACCAGAGGCATATTTAATTTTGGTGGCTTTGAAAACTGCATGATTTAACACATTCTCCCATCTTGCGCACATAAGTAAATAGCGAAACATTTAATTTTGGAGCCTCTTTGACCTCGATCTCAAAACCAACTAGAGAGCTTTTAAAACATAACTTCGTTCGATCCTCATTTTCTCCTTACATTCTCCTATGCAATATGAAGAAGAATGTAGACATAACTTTATTGGACCTTTGTTGTCGCTTCTGTCACAAAAATGTGACATGTCACACAATCGCGACATTTTTCCCTCGTTGCTTTCACCTGTTGCTACCAGTCGCGAAAACGCGATGTGTCACGAAATCACTACAATCTTCTCTCGCTTGGCTCTTTCATCACCTTTAGTCGCAAAAATGTGATGTGTCACAAAATCGTGACATCTTCCTCTTGCTTGTATCTTTTGTCACCTTTAGTCACGAAAACATGACGTGTCACGAAATCGCGACATCCTCCTCTCGCTTGGCTCTTCCATCGCCTTTAGTCGTGAAAATGCGATGTGTCACGAAATCGTGACATCCTCCTCTCGCTTGGATTTCATCTTCATGCACTTCCATGAAAACATGACAAGTTGTGAAATCATGACAATCTACCTTCGTTTTGTTCCTTTGCTACTCCAAGTCATAAAAATGTGACAAGTCACGAAATCTCAACATGTCACAAAATCATGACAATATGCCTTCGTTTTGTTCCTTCACTGCTCCAAGTCGTAAAAATGTGACATGTCACAAAATTGTGACATTCCATACTCGGTGCTGTCCTTTCCGCTTTCTCCCCGCAAAAATGCGACAAGTCACGAAATCATGACATTTTTCTATCTTCTCCTTCGTTGTCGCCTCCTGCCGCAAAAACATGATAGGTCACGATATTGCATCAGTCCATCTTTGGCACTCCTCTTTGCTACTGTATTGCACAAAATCATGACATATGCCTATCAATTTTCTTTCTTTCTACTGTCTACCATGAAAATGAAACAGATAGTGAAAATGCGACATGTCGCGATGTCACGACAACTCTGCCTTTATTGCTTCCTTTTGCTGCTTTCTAGTGCGAAACTGCAACAGGTCGCAAAAATGCGACATGTCACAATTTCATGAAATTTTCTGTGCTTATATTTTTTCTGCATCAGACGCCACAAAAATGTGATAGGTTGCGAAAATGTGACATGTCATGATTTTGCGACATTATTCACTTACTTTGGTTTAGCACAAAACTTGTAGAGATTTTTGTTTTTTACTAATTATCCCTTTTGAGGTGCTTGGAGGGACAAACAGAGGAGTGAGTATCTCCACAATTTGTGCATTATTTTGCATGAACAGCAACAAAAAAATGTGGAAAAAATGCCAACATTCTTGGCAGCTCTTGGGGTATATAGTTCTATTGTATGCACGAACCCTAGGCATTTATTCATTGGGCAATAGATTCAAGAAGTTGGAGGAGTAGAAGAAGTGAGTGTTGGTTGATGTTGGACATTTCTGCGGGCTACTGCAACAAGCTCTTGCTAGCGCTCGACACTTAAAATAGGACTTTTAGCAAAAAATTATGGAATAGAAGAACTTCCCTTCTTCCTTTAACTACTGCATTTTTCCTAGCTCGGTTGAGCTGGGTAATCACTAGGTGCTGTGAAAGGGTCTCCATGGTAGTGGTGAGAAGCACCTAGGTTGCAAAAATGGGAATGAATGGTGTGATGACCGACAGATGTGCAGGCCGTGGAACAAGAATGGTGAATGATGGAATGGTGGAATATGGAGGATTAGAAGTGGTAGATACAACAACTAAAGAGGGTGCTACTATGCTACCAGCTGCTGGGATTTCATTAAAAAAAATAATGAAATGGAAGTAGATGAGATGGAGAAAGTAGTAGGAACTGTGGAGAAGTGCTCAAAAAGTGAGGATTGGAAGAAAGGGGAAGTGAAGAAACAGGAACATCAAAGAGGGGAGTAGAAACAACAGTAGTGGCTTGATTATGTACAGTGGAAGGAGTGGGAGAGGAAGGGAATGAAAATAAGGAAGTGGAAGAAAGAAGTAGATGGAAGCCACTACCTGCAAGGAAGGAAAAGAAAAAGAGAGAAATAGACATACCTGCGGGCTCATGTGCAAAAGGAGCCGAAGTTGAATTATTTTTTTATTTAATTTTTATTTATTTATTTTTAAACAGAATGTACAAGGTAACACTGTGTTTTCACATCATGAAATGTAGGCTTTCAAATGAAAGTCATTCACTGAGATAGGAAGTAAATTACTTCCAAGTCCTTAAGATAAAATGAATTTGCTACACCTGTACTGGCAATCTGGAATGGACCCTCCCACAGAGCATCAAATTTATTATGCATCCCTGGCTTGGCCTTCTTTTATTTCCACTTTAATATTAAATCACCCACTTTGAATGTGCGGTCAGTAGAACTTTTGTGAAACCATTTTGAAATCGTCTGTGAATGCTTAGCAAACTCATCATAGGCCAAAGAACGATGCTCTTCCAACTGCAACAACTGAGCCAATCGTATGTTCATAGGATCCATATTTTCTTCATCATTCGAGAATTCCTTCAATTGCTACAAGGCAGGAAGTTCTAAATGAATAGGAAATCTTGCCTCTTTCTCATATACCAGGGCATATGGTGAAGTCTTGATAGACTTATTGATCAAAATTCTATCTGTCCATAAGGTCTGATTCAGCAAAAGGTGCCAAGATCTCTTATTATCCCCCAAGGATCTCTTTAATATCCACAACAAGTTCTTGTTTGTAGATTCTGCCAAGCCATTCCCCTGAGGGTAATAATTAGAGGATGTCTTCAAAAAAATATTGTACTTGTTTACAAATTCTCCTAGCTTGGCTCCAATGAATGGAGTTCCATTGTCTGTGATAATGGTGTCAAGAATGCCAAAACGCGTGATCAGTCCTTCAATGAAAGTGATTACCACATCCTGATTTGTAGCCTTGGTTGGAATGGCCTCAGACCATCTTGTAAAATAATCAGTAGCCATCAAGATGTACTTGTGTTCGATTGAAGAGTTTGGATCAATGATCCCAATAAATTCCAACCCCCACTGTTGAAAATGTGCTTCTACTTGAATTGGATGTAGGGGCAATGGTGCATTTATGATCTGTCCTATATACCTGTGGCATTTGTCACAAGCTTGAGCAATCTTGAAAATATCCATGAACAAATTTGGCCAATAGTAACTAGCCCAAATAATATTTAAGGCCATAGGCCTACCAACGTAATGTCCTCTCGACATGCCAGAATGAAACTCCTCCAGGAATCTAGCTTTCTCGGGTTCCTTAACGGACCTTAGGAGAACTCCATCAACGTTTTTGAAGAACAATCCATCGGGAAACAATACATACCTAAGAGATTGTAGGTGAAACCTTCTTTGTTGTGAAGCATTTAATTATGGGGGACATCTACCCATTGAAAAATACTTAACAAGGCCGTCTGCCCAATCTTGGCCTTGTGCAAAGATGTTCACTAGATTCCTTTCTTCAGCAGGGTCATTCTCTTGATGATCAACTATCTCAAAGGCTATAGTTTTTGCTAATTGCTGGCATAAGGCCTTACCCTGCACCAACTTGGTTGGATGGATCTCAACATCAAACTCTTGAATTTTGGTGACCCAACCAGCATGCTTATCGCCCATCTTGCGTTGAATGATGAAGTTCCTTACATCAGTGTGGATGACGTAGACGATCATCTTGCTCTGAGATACGAAGTGCCTAAAATTTTTGAGAGACTTCATAATAGCATAGACCTGCTTCTCAATGAAATTGTATCTCTCCTCATGAGGTAAGATAACCTGGCTAAGGAAAGCAATGGGTCTTTCATCCCCATCATCTCCTTTCTGTGTAAGCACTGCAACATAGCTTTCATCCTCTCCAACTACGTATAGAATGAAGTACTTAGAATAATCTGAATTGATCAACATAGGGGCTTGTGCAATTCTATCTTTAATCTCCTGAAATGCATTCTTCCTCTGAGTTGTCCACTTGAACTCTGCATCTCTCTTTAATAGCTCAGTCATGGGCTTGACTACTCGAGAAAAGTCAAAAATAATTTTTTTGACAAAATTGATTTGCTCGAAGAAAGATTGCAACTCTTTCTTATTGGCAGGGAGTGATAACTTCTTCAAATATTCAGCTCTCGATGGATCAATTACCAAACCGTTATCTGAGATGACATGTCCCAAGAGCTTACCTTCCTGTACTGTGAAAATGGACTTCTTTGGGTTGATGGAAATGCCAAACTCCTGACATTTCTCAAATATCTGCCTCAAATGAGAACAATGTTCTTCTCATTTGTTCTAAAATATAGTCATATCATCGAGATAGATGACAATGATCTTATTTAAAAGCTCCCCAAATGCGATGTCCATGGCCCTTTGAAACGTAGCCCCAGCATTGGACAATCCGAAGGGCATGCGTTGATAGGCAAAGGTACCCCACTTGGTTATGAATGCGGTTTTGTGCTGATCCTCATCCCTGACCCAAATTTGATTGTATCCAGAGAATCCATCTAGCAATGAAATTGTTGAGCCCCAAAAACAACGTGAAGGATCTGATCAATGCGAGGCAATGGGTAGTGATCCTTCAAGGATACTCGATTCAAGTTTCAAAAATCCACACACAACCGTATATCTTCATTTTTCTTATGGAACAAAACCAAATTAGCAACCCAAGTCGAGTGCTTAATCAAATATATAATATTTTCCTACAACATCTTTGCAAGTTCGACCTTCATGAGGGCTTCAATCTTTGGGTTCATCGATCTCTGCTTCTGCTTGAAGGGTTTGACTCCTTCCAGCTTTATAGTGTGCTGAATGATCTCTTTATCATATCCCCTCAAATCCTCATAGCTCCAGGCCATGATGTCTGAAAACTCTTGACACAATTGTCTGATCTCTTGCAATTCAGTGAGAGTAGAATCAGTCCCAATTTTGATGACCTTATCAGCCTCCAACTAAAGCTCCATGTAATATTTCTCATCGACCTCGATATGATGCTTCTTAGACCGATCATTCTGATCAAATAAGCTTTCTAGAGCAATGAGGCCTTTAGGAATGTGGTTATCCCATAACCGAATCAGGCCTTCAGTTTCTTCACACTCCAAGGTCCTTCCCTTGATGGTGGCAGCTTCTTGAACTAAAAAGTTAACAATTTTCTCATCGCTATCGAAGACTTGTCAAAAGGTGTCCTTGTTTGGGATAGAGGGCCTATACACCATTCTCACTATTTTTGGTCTTCTCACCACCTGCTCGATTGGTGAAAAATTTGCTCCCAAGGAAGCCAGTAGGTCAGCATGTCTATTTTGTTCTTGTGGAACGAAATGCATGCTAAGAGCAGAGAACAATTCGAATAGGTCCCACACCTTGTTGCGATAGTTCTTAAGATAGTGGTGCTTGGACACACACTTATTGGTCACCTGATTAATAATCAGCTCAGAGTCACCAAAGATTTGCAACTGTCGTGCTCCAAGTTTCTCAGCCTTCTTGAGGCCTAGGCATAAAGCCTCATATTCTACTGCATTATTTGTGCAGCTCTAGGTCAAATGATATGAATAGGATCATTAAATCCCAGAAGGTAATACTATAACAATCTCAACTCCAACACCATTTCTACATCATGCTCCATCTAAATAGAGCTTCCAGAGATGGTCTTAAATTTCATCATTCTTTTCTTTAGCCTTTTTAGGCTTAAAAATGGAGTAACACACCAAGTCAGTTTCCATCATGGCATTGAAATTGGCCATGGAAAATTCATTTTCTGAGTGGAGCTCTTCCAAAGCTTCTTCCATTAAGTCAAGATTGCCAAATTATTCAGACATCATGTGCACCGAATTTTCTAACCTGTCCATTTCATCTATTCTCTCCACATGAAATGTGGAAGGCTTCTCATTAAAATTTTTCACCTTTTTACCTTTATGGATCACCTCAAAATGAGTAAAATCCAAAGAAAGGTAACCCCGAGTTTAGATGTGAACTCTCGGGAGAGACACATACCAAAACATGGCTCTAGGTCCACTAGTATGATCTCTTGGATCACATTAATCTGAGGCATGGCGTGCAGGGAGATAGGAACATCCTTAATTACGTCCATCATCTTTACTGAGGTACCATCTAGCTACAAAACTCCCATGCTAGTCCTTGTATATTCCATGCCTATGACATCACATACTACCTTAGGCTTGACAGTAGTAGCTGCTCCTGAGTCAATGAGGCAATTATGCTCCACATGTCCTTCCATTCTTAATGAAAGATAAAAAGGTGGTGGTCTATTTTTTTCGATGACTGAAGAGGTCAGAGTTTGAGCCATAACTACCTAGGTTAGAGCCTTCCCCTTACTTTGTGTGGTCTTCAAGGATTCCTATAAGATATTCATCTGTCAAGGCAGCTGCAAGGTGTCATACAAACTTACCTTGGCTGGTATCCTTTTGAGTTCTTCGACAATGTTGTACTCCATCGAAATCGGCTCTCTCCTTCCACTAGCAGATTCAAATCTGCTTCTATATTGTTGGGTGGCCTCCACTCACAGTCGTTTAGTCAATGATGGATACCACAACATCTCTCTAGCTTATTCCTTCATTTCCATTTGTGGCTAGGAGGGTATAAGCCTTAGCTTGCAACCTCTCTTTTGCTTGTGGTGGAAGCAAATCCTTTGACAAAACAGGCGAGTCTTGTTGTGAGGCTGGAGTATCATGAGTCTTTGTAGGTATTTGTTGCTTTTTTGCCATTGCATGAGGCACTTTCAATGGCTCCATCTTAGCCAGATCTACCACCATTATTTTCTTGCCATTGCGTGTCAAGACTACTATGTATTCCTCAGGAGACATCGTGGAATTATGATCCACCTCTCGAATCATGTTTATACGGCTCCCCGTAAGAACTTGTAAATAATTTTTGTGGACCATGCAAGTGGACTCATCATGTGGGTCATTGCATGAAGTACACCAATAAGATGGCTCATGTGAAACTTCAGAGGGGCCAGCCTCTTCACTTACCAGGATCGTTGAGTTCCTCTCAGGTACTTTCTCTATAACCTTGCTAGGAGCAACTTGCTCTCTAGTTACCACTGGAATAAATATTTGTGGCTAAAAGTTCCTTTTCACCTCTCTCCACTCCATAGATGTCATATTGTTAGTGAGGGCTCTCATGGCAGACTGAATTTCTTACAAAATAGCCAATTGAGGATCTGGGCTTGAGGACACAGGAGGTGCCGGTAGAGGTAATGGAACCGGTGGAGAAGGTAATGCAGGAGTTGGAACTGGAGAGGTTAACTATGGAATGGGAATCATAGGTACTAAAGTTGTGGGAGGATTCCATGAAGATGAAAGGTACATGGATGGAGCAATGTAAGATGTGGAGGTTGCACCTGTAAGCTGGTGTTGCGAAAGCTCGAGAAAAATGGGTATAGTCATTTTTAGAGGCAATTTCCCAATGGCAATAAGATCGGCCTCAGCCTTCTATGCTTGGGAATATAGTGCAGGAAAGGTTTGAACATTGTACATCCTAATATTCATACTAATATCTGAGTGGAAATCCCTAAGATAGTAAAATGTTGCTTGGTCATTAGTAGGGCGGAGACCATCAGGAACTCTCTACCAAGTTCGGGCAAACCTAACGTTGAAATCCACTATCTCCTCTTGAGGATGCCTCTTGATATTAGTAAATTGATGTAATAAAGAAAATGGGTCCACTTGCTCATTGAACCCTTTGATTAGCATCTCTACTAATTGATCCCATTAGAATCCCACCTCTCAATCAAAGATGAGAGGTACCTCTCATCCACTCTCACTACATCCAATCTAGCCACTCCCTCCAAACCCACCCTACCCAACAACCCCCACTCCTCCTTTGAAAGCTTCTTCCTCATCCTCGGAACAAGAGGAGAGAAGCGATGTCGAGGCTCAATATCCCTCAGCTGCAACAAAAAATACATTTTGTTAGTATTAATACTATATTAAAAAAAACAAACAAACAACAAACAAAACAAAACAAAATTTTTTCACAAAGAAACAAACTATCTTACCTCAAAAGGTGCCTCCACTCCACCAGCAGCATCAAGTCCCTCCGCCACCATAGCCCCTGCATACAAATACTCACTCACCAAGCTCCCCACACCCACTAGCCTCACTAACCTCCTAATCACTCTCCACTCCTCTAACGCAACTTCTCAAAGCCCAAAGCGCATGAATGAGCCTCAATATTCACTCATAAAGCTTTTTATAGCTTTCTTTGGTGCATTCAAGCGCATACCTATACCTGTAAATCACAAGCACAGGCACGCACTTGTAGGCTGAGCGCATGCGGGCACCTGCAGAATACACCAGGCACAACCGCACGTTTGGCAAAAAAAAACCATGAAGACAAAAGCCCTCAAAACAATAGCTCCCCTTATCGAATTTGCACCAAATTTCATCCACACATCATGCACATCATAAAATTTGATTTTGTGAAAACACAAAAAGTTTTGCATGCATATTTTGTGAGAACGGACCAAATTCTTCAAAAATACATATTGCATTACAAAACATGATAATCAAGGTCAAATTTTCACAAAATTGACATTCCATAATTCTTCATCATATACTTCATCATCCCATCAAATTTTGCACAATTTGGAGTTGATTTAACAATTAACTCACTCATTTTTACCATAAAGTGCATCAAATATCAACAAAATGCTAAATCACAAAATAATCAACTCCAAAATCAGCCAAATCATTGCATGACTTCATAAAAAATTCTTCCATCGTCATATTTCATATATCACTCATCATATAACACATTTTGTCTTGTTCATTCAATAATAAGTGAACCTTGTACCTAGTGGGTTATCCTATCAACTTGGTGATTGCAACGATAGTAATCCATGCAATTCGGTAAGATGAATAGCCTATAATAAGGACACTTAAAAATGATCATCATAATTATCTCATTGTCACAGATCACAATCACATTGAGTGCCTCAAATTTTAAGGGAAACCTTACCAAGAATAATTTGCACATAAGCAGTCATTGATGTCCTTTTTTTGGGGCACAAAAACATGGATAATCAAATTCACAAACACTCATTCATTTGACAGCAATCAAAATACAGGTTATATCAGTAGACTAACTGGTTCCATCGTGAAATTGGTGAAGAAATTTCCACAGTCACTACCCCACCCCTACATTGACTTAGTCAACATGCATCTTCATATTTTGCATACTCAATGACACCATTGCGACAACTTATTCAACAACATCGAATCATCCCAAAGTTTGGGATAACCACATTACATTATGATTCTCCCACAATGGGTTAACATCTTACATGATCATGAAAATTTACACTTGACAAAAACCCCCTTTCCACCATTGGGGCAAAAATGGTATCACATCTTACATCGTTCATATCGTCCACAATCAAATGGTATTTCACACCAACCCCCTTTTTCCACCATTGGGGAAAAAACGGTATCACATTCTACATCATCCATCACATCACATACCATCACATCATTCATAACTTGCACAAAATTATTTTTCAATTGGCTCGTGAGATACTTCTAATTCACCAATTAAGGGGGTAAGCTACGCAAAATTCCAAAAATTCTTTATCCTTTTGTCTTCAACATTGAGTGCTCAAATCCAACAACAAAGAGAAGTTGCTTCTGTGCCCATAGCCCAAGCAAGTGTCATATTTTTGCACCATATTGTATTTCATGCAACGTTGCAAAAAAAGGGGCATCTGTAGACACCAAATTACAATCCCTAATCATCCATCCCACCACCTAATTGTCCACCATATGCCTTCCTGCCAATTATTTGGCCCAAGTCCACATTTCTCGCCATCCATTTCACCACTTCCCACCATTTCCTAACCCAATTGGGATTATTTTTAATATTATTTTATATTTAATATAATATTTTATATTATATTATAATATATTTGTTATAAAATATATATTTATAAACTCAATTAACCACAATTGTCAGATACAATTTAATCTCCACCCTCCATCTTCATTAATCCATGCCACACTCAAAAAGTAATATCAACCTTAGGATCTAATTTAATCTTAGCCACATGATTAAAAGTGCAAGGCTAAAACCCTAGGTTGGATTATAAAATAAGGGCATTTATAAATGCTCAAACCTTGGAACCTTGAGATTAGAAGTTGCACCCTGGAGGAGTCATTGTTGAAACCCTAGCGAAGCAGAGAGAGATAGAGTCTGAAGATCTAAATCTCTAGTTAGTCAACAAGAATTCTACTATTCTAGCCATCCCCCATTCATCCTACATCACTGTCATAGCCCCATCCATCTACTACATCCATCGCCACCCCCTTGATTTGCTTTTGTAGATTTACCTTTATTCATAGGTGCCCTCCTGAGCTTACCAGGCTCACTGTAGAGCTTGTAAAGCTTGCTGTAGAGCTTGCTAGGTGCTCACCAGAGCCTAATATATCATAGGTTTGCTCCAAAGCTTGCAAAGATCACTTTAGATCCTACGAATCTCATGCCAGAGCCTACCAAGTGCACGTATGAGCTTGCTGCAACCATAGAAACATGAATCTGAGCCTGCTACACCACGTCAACTGCAACAATGAAATGAAAGCAAGGTATATATTTATTGGTTTTATTCTGTTACATGATTTGTAGATTTTGCATGCCATTTGATCCATTTTTAGTTAGGGTTTACTGATGTCTGAGGGCCTCACACTATGGAGCCCTCACAGGTGTTATTAACCCATTTATCTATTTTTGTGTATGCAGATCTAAAGATTTCATATATTGTTGAACGACTATTGAAGCTGGAGTGGCCCGCCATAGGATATCCAAAGCCCACTCACCCCGTTGGAAGCAAGAACACATGAATATGAAGACAATTCAATTTTATAGCTAGGGTTTTAGAGAACCCTAGCATTTTTGTAAATCATTGTATCAAATACTCTCATTGAGGGATAGATTGTATCAAAGGAGTTTATTGGCTCCCCCCGTTTTATTGAATATATCCATTTGTGCAATATTGTATCTCATTGTGTTATTTGATTTATTTTATTTTATTTAAGTGTCGTGTTCCTGTCTTCACAAATCAATGTTGAAGATAAAATAATAAAGAATTTTTGGAATTTTGTGTAGCTTACCCCCTTAATTGGTGAATGAGAAGTATCTCACGAGCCAATTAAAAAATAATTTTGTACGAGTGATGAATGATGTGATGGGATGTGATGGGATGGATGATGTAGAATGTGATACCATTTTTGCTCCAACGGTGGAAAAAGGGGGTTGGTGTGAAATACCATTTGATTGTGGATGATATGAATGATGTAAGATGTGATACCATTTTTTCCCCAATGGTGGAAAGGGGGTTGGTGTGAAATACCATTTTATTGTGGACGATATGAGCGATGTAAGATGTGATACCATTTTTGCCCTAATGGTGGAAAGGGGGTTTTTGTCAAGTGTAAATTGTCATGATCATGTAATATGTTATCCCATTGTGGGAGAATCATAATGTAATGTAGTTGCCCCAAACTTTGGCATGATTCGATGTTGTTGAATAAGTTGCCACAATAGTGTCATTGAGTATGCAAAATATGAAGATGCATGCTGACTAAGTCAATATAGGGGTGGGGTAGTTACTGTGGAAATTTCTTCACCAATTCTATGATAGAACCAGTCAGTCTATCGATATGTCCTATATTTTAACTGTTATCAAATGAATGAGTGTTTGTGAATTTGATTATCCATATTTTCATGCCCCACATAAAAGGACATCAATGACTGCTTATGCACAAATTGTTCTTGGTAAGGTTTCCCCTAAAATTTGAGGTACTCAATGCGATTGTGATCTATGATAATGAGATAATGATGATGATCATGTTTAAGTGTCCTTATTGTAGGCTATTCATCTTATCGAATTGCATGGATTACTATCGCTGCAATCGCCAAGTTGATAGGATAACCCACTAGGTACAAGGTTCACTTATTATTGATTGAACAAGATAAAATGTGCTATATGATGAGTGATATATGAAATATTATTTTGGAAGAATATTTGATGAAGTCATGCAATGATTTGGTTGATTGTGGAGTTGATTGTTTTGTGATTTAGCGTTTTGTTGATATTTGCTATGCTTTATGGTAAAAATGAGTGATTTAACGATTAAATCAACTCCAAGTTATGAGAAATTTTATGGGATGATGAAGTATATGATGAAGAATTGTGGAATGTCGATTTTGTGAAAATTTGACCTTGATTGTCATGTTTTGTAATGCAATATATATTTTTGAATAATTTGGCATGTTCTCGCAAACTATATGCATTGCATAATTTGTAAATACAAAGAATTTGTAGATGAGGAGAGGTATGAGGATGATGGTATGGGTGAAATATATGAGGTGGCAAGGTTGCAAGTAGAGTTGGAGTAGCTTTGCGAGGAGTGCGAGACCATGCTTGAGACTCATAGGGAGTCTTTGACTACTATAGCTTGGCTAGAGGCAGAGTGGGTAGCGGCTATGGTTAGTGATCAGGTGATGATCACAAGGCTTTAGGCAGAGATTTTGGCAAAGGAGTGGTGACATCAGATGGATTTATGGCATCTGCAGGCCAGTGAGGCATACATACATTCTTTGGAGGATGTGTATGCAACACCATATTACATTATCAGATCCTCCTTCTTCTTCTATGGCCGAGTCATCTAGGCATACGGAGTCTAGGTAGAGTACTAGGTTGAGGGCTCCTACTAGGTCTCATGAGTCTTCTCATGGATAGTAGACTTAGTGCTTAGATGCACTATTTTGTATAAATGAGCCCTGGTGCTCCATTTTAGCCTTTTGGCATTGATTGTATATGAGATATTTATATATATATATGGCTTTTTCATATATGTGTGTTATCTCTTGTGTGGATGCTTTTATGTTTTATGCAATTCCTATTTTATGTTTTGATGATGAATGCAAGCTAACCATGATGTGTATTCCTAAGGTTTATATGGATGATGTATGCAAGCTAATGATGTAAATGCAATCTATATGATGTGTTATTAATGATGATATGTTATGGATGATTAATGCAAGTAAATGAATCTAAACTATATGAGAGGAATGCATGTTGTTCACATGATATTTTACAGTTTAGAAATTTTATTGACTAGTTTTGTTGTCCATTGTTTGGCAATCGGGGGTACCGAATTTGGTGGTGTTCTGCAAATTGACTCACTATGAAGACATGGTTGTTTATATGGATTTTGATATGGATGTTGATATGGAAGCAGATATGGTTGTTGATATGGAATGATTACTGCAAAATTTTCAAAGACTCAATCATACTAGTATTATCAAGCAAACTCACTTGTGTTGTCTAACTTTCCTTAGGACCAATGTGTGTGCAAGTGAGGTTCATATACCAAATCTTGAGTGTGACAATGATACTATCCAATCATGAACCAGTGTGTGTGCATGTGAAGTTCATTGACCCATTATGAGTAAGTTGGGCATGACCTATTATGGATATGACCCTAAAGCTAGCTTGTCCTTATGTGCGGTCAGAGGTATTCTATTTTCCAAGTAGACATGTCATCCCACAAGAGGTTACACCACTACCAGTCAAGCATCTATAGCCTCGGTGAAGGTTCACTCCATAGTCCAATTGGGATTGATATTTTGGGCCTTGGGGATGACTACCCATCCTTATCAGGGACATGTAGTACGATCCTTACAACTTTAGATATCAAGGATATTTGGGATTTTGTTTGTTAATTTTGTATAGAGCTTTGGGGAATTGGATTCTCAACCGAAGTATGATGAGAATTTTAACCCTATCCTTACTACTCTATGTTTTTATGTTTATGTTCAAAGAGTAATTATGGTAGTGGTGAGAACCACTATTTTTTCTTTGGACTATGTTGCATGATGGGACAAGCGAGGATTATCCCTTTTCACTTCGAGGTACTACCCAAGTATGGTACTAACCCTCTTTGGCTCATAATGTTTTTAAAAATGTGATGGAATGTGATTGGTTCAATTTTGTATTTGGGATCAATCAGAAATGCTCAAGACTTTCTTAGTGTGTAAAGTGTATTTTTGGTCCTAAAGAAAATTGAACATGCGTTTGCAGGTTGTTTGCTACCCTAGTAATGGTTGAGTGACTGAAAATATAGGTTTTTATGACACATGATGTGGTTGACCTATGATTTTTGTTAAATTTGCATGAATGTTTCAAACTATGTACCCCCAATCGTTATAACTTGCCTCTTTGTTTTATGGTCATATCATCATTACTATGCCAGATCATTAAACATGGGATGGGATGAATGCAAATGCATATGCCTAATGCAATGGAGTGCTGCTATGCAAATGGGAATTGTACAATGCAATGGAATATGTATGATGTGGTGTATGCGAATGAAACAATGCATGAATGCAAAAAAGTGAAGATGTATGTTAAATGCCTAAATGTAAATGAAAAATGGAATGTATGCAATGTGGTAATGCCTATGTGAAAGCATGAAATTTGTTTGTTGTTTTTTATTGTTTTTTTTAGCCATGTATATATACATATAAATTCATGCATAAAATAGGACCCCCAGAAAAGGAAGATCTAAGATCGGTCTCAAAAATCAATGCAAATGTGTATTGACGCATTAAGCTTACAAATGGGTACTAGTCCTGAGAGCCAGTCAGGATAGTATAGGGTGTCATCTAATTCATCTTGCCTATCATTGCCTAACTCTACCTGAAAGACCTGAGGACCATTGGTGAATGGTGATGAGGTAGAAGGTGGTGATGAAGGAGGAATGTAGCAGGCTGAAGCCCTTAGCAATTCCTCGGATAGGATGAACTTCGAAAAGGAGGGTGAGGAGGAAATCTGGTCCAAGTCAATAAGGCTAATGTCAATTGGAATTGGCTTAGTCGAATCGTATGGGTTATGGAGCAGTGTGAATAAGTCAATAGTGTTCATACTAACTTAGTGGAAGGAAATATGGCTTATAAGGCTGTGTAGATGGAACGATTGGAGCTGACCAATGTCAAGTTGCATTATCCCTATAATAAACACAACATTAACAAGAGCAACACACTTTTTTTTTTGTTTTTTTTTATGTTTTTTTGTTGTTTTTTTTTTTTGAAGTATGTACATATGTTACATTTCTTGGCTTATGTGGGGCTCAAAGTGGATTACCAGGTGGATCGTCTTGTTATTGTGGAAGAAGCAAGCGGAATATGGGATGATGGATGGGGAAAATTTAGAGGTAAAACTCTTCTTGTTGGGTGATGGGGACAATGGGTGGTGACTCCTCTTCAAAATCATCAAATGCATTTGACATAACTTCAAACTCTTTGTAACTTTCATCATCAGAATCAAAGATCAGATAGGATAAGTTTATGGGATCATCCTTGTCTACTTTGTCAATGCGAAGTTCTTGAAGGGCTTGTTCAAGAGAGGATGTTGAGAGTAATGGATGTATGGAGGGATCTTCATCATTGAGGCTAAGATTTTTTAAGGCTTGCTCAAGAGAAGCGTTGGAAGATAACAGGATATAGCCTAAATCGGAATGATCATGGGAACCTATATATGGGACCTTTAAGATATTATGCATCCCTTAATCATGGGAACCTAGACCTTGACCTTGCCAATGGAACATATTAAAGTATCGAGCTAGAAACTCCTCTATGTTAGGTATATTGGTATGCCTAGGCTCTTTTGGTTCTTCAGGTGGGTTTGCCCCAGTTGAGCAATCCAACCCTCCATAAACAAAGTTAATGCTATTTGGAGCAGCACTCATGTCGTAAAAAGTTCCTATGGATAAAGAACGGTCTCGAGGACGTCCAAAATCCTTAGCTATGGGAATGGCTAGGGGCGTAATGGTGATGTCTTGGACCACGTACTCACCAATGATCAGATTAGTGATGTGGACTTCGAATTGGGTTGATGAGGTGGATGGTGAAGGCTCGGGTGGCTCTGGATTTGTTGTGGATGGTGAGTTAAATATGTCACAATCAAAAAGTTTGACTTGTGACACATCAATTGATGGAGTGGGATTGGATGGCGATGTGACATGATGAGATGGAATAGAAGAAGTGATTGTAGTAGAAGGGGTTATTACGATGTATGAGGTGTTAATGGAAGATTGACCATGAGTACATGTACAAGAAGAAATGAATGTTTGAGAAGGTAATGTGATGGGTAGCTCCTCTAAGATGGGATCCTTAGAAGAAGATGAAGATGGATTAGAAGAAGGCATATTAAAATATGATGTGGATGATGGTGCCAAGAATAAATGGGTAGAATACAACATGGATTCATAAGGATTTGAATTGAAATTACAATATTTAAAAGGTTCAACATCCATGGGGATGCAATGGACTTGTCCATCATGAACTCATTTCAAGCATTGGTGGAGAATTGAAGGAACACATTTCATTTCCCTCATACAAGGTCTACCAAGGAGTATATTATACGCCATGGCTCCTTCCAAGATGTGAAACATGGTGTACAATATTCTGGCCCCTACTTCTATAGGTAAAACAACAGTGCCAACTATGGTACACAAAGCATCATTAAATGCTTTGAGGGTGAATGATGATTTGAAAATATGGGATGGAGGTAATTTGAGGTGGATAAGGGCAGTGATAGTAATGATATTGATTGATGAGTTGGTATCAATTAATACTCTTTTGAATGGCTTTTTTTCTATTAATGCCATTATGTGCAATGGAGGGTCCACCGATTCTGAACTCATTGATTTTATCTCAAAGTCGTAGAAGGTAATTGATGGTTCCATGCACGTTCTAACACTCCCTACAAAGTTGTTGAAGGCATTAGAATCTTGGGATTCTAACTCAATTGATTTGAGTATTTCCATTAAATATTCTCTATGCCTAGGGGATTCTTGGATGAGCTCATATACAAAAAGTTTGGCTGATGCCATTTTCAAACTAGTGGTTAACCGACTAGTTAATTTTACTACTGCCTTACTGGACGAAGAATGGGTGGATTGGATGGGTTGGATAAATTGATTGGCGAAGATGGATTTGGTGATGTTTGTATGGGAGGTGGGTTCAAAGGTTGTTGAGCATTTTGTTGATTTTGTCTTTGCCCTCTAGTGACCACATGGATTGCTCCTACAAAGTTTTGGTATTGTTGGACATGATTTACTTGAGTAGGAGGTGGTTTTTGATTATTACCTCCTATATTATGTTGGAAATTCCCATGGTTAGGTAGAGGTGTCTGATATATGCCCAAATTTTGATTTTTTGGAGCTAAGGGATTATCCATGTTAATGACCCCTAGGTCTATGAGGTCTTGCACTATGTTTTTGAACACATGGCAAGAATTTATATCATGCCCATTTTGCTGATGGTATGGGTAAAACAAGTGCTCTCTATAACTTTTAGGTCTTTTGGTGGGATCATCGGGCCTAATTTTTGGCAAGGCTAATTTGTTAGTCTCATACAACCTTCAAAATATGGATGAACATGATTCTGCTAAGGGAGTGTATTGATGTTGGGGTCGATTGAATTGGCGACGGGTAGGCTATTCCATAGTTGACGCCGTGTTTTGTACCATTGGTGCTTGGGTTACTGATGGGATCGCATGATAGGAAATTTGTTGTTGCACTAGTTTTTGAGCCATTACGGGCTGGCTCATGACTGCTTTATTGACTTGATTAGATGTGTTAGCCATTGAGGCTTGTGTTGATTTGGTTTGGCCAGTTTGATTATTTTGGTATTGGCCCCTATTTGCCATTCTTTCTTCTTAGGCTTAATAACACCCTCTTATATTTTTATCTCTTCAATGACACTAGCATGTGCTAAAGCCTCTTCAAATGTCCTATAAGTGTTTAGATGTAGCATCCAAGAGATGGGTTTTAAGCAATTCTTGGTAAAAAGTTTGATAATTTCTTCCATTTGGAGGGAGAATGGCAACTTTGTTATGACTGACCTCCAACGGTTTCCAAAATCATAGATAGGTTCCTCATACCATTGTTTCAAGTAATATATATCCGATAAGGACACCTTCTTCTTAATGTTGAGGGTGAAGCATTCCAATAATAAATCTATCAATTGATCAAAAGTATAAATACTATGTGTGAGTAATTGATTATACCATTCAATGGCATCTCCTCCTAATTTTTGAGGAAACGTTCAAAGCATAAGAGCATTATCATCGCTAATTTGAAAATATACATGGACAAATGAACTCACATGCTCCTTAGGATCCTTAGTTCCCTTAAAGTTGTCAAATTTTGGTACCATAAAATCTATTGGATATGGCGGTGATGGTACCGAAGGGTGGATTGGTTGATGGATTAGTTGGCTTAATGTGAGCTTTTGCCTCATTATCCATGGTGAGTTTTGCATCAACTGATAAATTTGCTTTTGCATTTCCTAGAATCTAATATCTTCTACAGAATATGAGGACCTTGGATTATGTGATGGTTGGTTGATGCGTTGGATGGTAGATGTTGGGGTGTGACCAACATGGTGGTGTGGAATAAATTGGGTTGGGTATGTGGTGATGATTGATGAGGATGATGACGGAGAAATATATTGTGTTGTTGGTTAGTGGCAATTTTGATTGGTATGGTGGATGTGTGGAGTGGTGGTGGATTGGGGATGGACACTATGGAATATTGAGGGACCCATGCTAAATTTTTATTGGTGAGCAGAGGTTTATTTGGAACTCCTTGGGTCATAGGGTCTATGTAAGCTGACTATTTTCCTTTTTTTCATTATGAAATTAATCTATTGATGAGCCCTAATGTATCCGTAAGTTCCTTATTTGACCATGTGTTGAATTATAGGGTTGTGTTTGGGTGATACTATGGGTGGGTTGATGATGATGGATGATTAGACATGGTCATGTTGATTAAGTGTGATGATGGATATGTGGATGACATGGTCATGTTGGATATGTGAGATGATGGAGGTGTGGATGATTATGGATGAGAGGACATGGGTATGGTGCAACTTGTGTTTGATGTTACAACTTGGAGGCTAGGGAATTGTGAGGCAGTATAGACATACTCCTCAGACAAGGGGTTGGTATAGGTGGATGTGAGATAAGTTTTTGGAACAATTGGGCTTTGTGGTGGTTGGCTCGTGGATGAAGGCATACCATAATCATAACTCAAATTAGGATATCCTTGGGCAAGGTAGGTGGTATCCAATTCAGATTCTTCAAAACCTTCTTGGATAAGGGGCTCTAAGACATAGTTAGAAGCCTTGTAAATGTCCTGCACTCTATCCATGTCTATGTAGGTGGTGGTTGTCTCCACATTGTGTGAATGTGTCTCTACTTGAGAGTGGGGTGGATGGGATGATCCAAACAAAGTAGTCTGAACCATATTGGATGGGGATACCGAAGTAGCGGGCTCATGGGAACTGTTTTCCATTAAACTACTTTGGTTTATTATTTTCTTTTGTTGTTGTGTTAGCACCATAAAGTAGTTAAACCAAAGATTCAAAGCTTATCTAAATCACACAAATTAACAACTTTTCCAAAATTTAAAGCAAAGAAAACAACCAATCCTAGGTTTTACCTTGTGTGGCTTACCTTTTTCATTAATTATTTTCTTTCATTAATGTGAAGTTCCTTTTAGAATTGTTGTCTTGTGTGTTTTGATGTAACATAATCTTGTTTAATGAAAAAAAAAAGTAAAATCTAAGGCTGGCCAGGGCAACAGGATTCTTGTTGGTAATGTCCTCCAACAAGTTTGCTCGGGGGTAGTCCTATGGTTTCTAGGGCATATATTGATGGATGGAAATCATGGCCACCGTAACCAAATCTCAAGCAATGGATGGTGATGAAATCCAGCCACTACTGTTAAAAATGTGAATTGTGCAAGTGTGTGTGATTTATTTTATTAGATTTATCATTATCTATGGTGTGCAAAAAATATTAAATATTACTAATTTCACTAATCTAAATCAAAAGCCAACACAAAGACATAAATTTCACCTAAAGAGAGTGGAGTACACCGCTCAAAACCCCCTACCTACAAATTATTAAAATCACAAGAGCAACCGAAGGGTTCATCCACCTCTCTACCAAAGGGGCCAGCCTAGGTCAGGATTACTTTATGTGTCAAGATGTTGTTCCTATTTAGATATGAAAAATTAAAGTGATCTTTAACTCTAAAATGCAAAATCTAGGATTTTTTTCTATTTCATATGCACTAAAAAATGCAAACAATCACCTAGATCTACAAATTTCAAGACAAGAAATGAATTTGATATAATGAAACACACACAAACCCTAGATGTAACTTGCTACCGATTCTTTCCCAAATTGCTTAATGTTAAACCTAGAACCAACAAAAAATAGCAGCTAAAAACATAATATGTAAATCACTAAATGGCAACCTAGGGTTATGAAACTTACTTGGAAGCCTTAGCTCTGCTCCAAATTACTGCTAGGCATGACTGGGAACCTATGTAGGCATAGCAGAGCACCTTATAGGCATATGAGGGCACATGTGGTTATTTATAGTCATTGTCGAATGCCTATGTAACTCCTAAAACTATTGTAGAGTGCTTCAGAAACCCTAGCAATAAATTCGGTGATCTCTACACTTTTGAAAATCCTACAAAAAACAAAAATAAAATGAAGCTAGCAAGGTAGATCTATCAAATAATGAAACCTTTATGGGGTCCCACCATGATCGTAATTTGTGAAGACAGGAACATGACACTTAAATAAAATAAAATAAATCAAATAACACAATGAGATACAAGATTGCACAAATGGATATATTCAATAAAACGGGGGGAGCCAATAAACTCCTTTGATACAATCTATCCCTCAATGAGAGTATTTGATACAATTATTTACAAAAAAGCTAGGGTTCTCCAAAACCCTAGCTATAACAATGAAGTGTCTTAAGATTTATGTGTTCTTGCTTCCAACGGTGTGAGTGGGCTTTGGATATCCTATGGCGGGCCACTTCAACTTCAACAATCGTTCAACAATATGTGAAATCTATAGATCTACATACACAAAAATAGAGAAAGGGGTTAATAATACCTATGAGGGCTCCATAGTGTGAGGCCCTCAGAAATCAGTAAATCCTAACTAAAAATGGATCAAATTGCATGAGAAATCTACAAATCATGTAACATAATAAAGCCAATAAAGATATACATTGCTTTCATTTTTTTGTTGTAGTTGGTGTGGTGTAGCAAACTTAGATTCATGTTTTTGTGGTTGCAACAGGCTCGAACATGTACTTGGCAAGCTCTAGCATGAGATTCACAGGCTCTAGAGCAAGCTTCACAAGCTCTGAAGTGAGCTTGCGATATAGTAGGCTCTGGTTAGCGTCTGGTAAGATCTGCAGTGAGCTTTGTAGGATCTATAGCAAGCCTGGCAAGCTCGAGAGGGTACCTATGAATAAGTTTAAATCTATAGAAGCAGATCGAGGGGGTGGTGATGGATGTGAAGGATGGATGGGGTTGTGACGATGATGCAGGATGAATGGGGGATGGCTGGAACAACATAAGTCTTGTTGACTAACTAGGGCTTTAGATCTTTGTGACTCTATCTCTCTCTGCTTCGCTAGGGTTTCAACAATGACTCCTCTAGGGTGTAACTTCTAATATCAAGGTTCCAAGGTTTAGGCATTTGCAAATGCCCTTATTTATATTCCAACCTAGTGTTTTCTTAGGTTTTTAGCCTTACACTTTTGATCGTGTGGTTAAGATTAAATTAAGTTGAGATTACTTTTTAGATGTGACATGGATTAATGAAGATGGATGGTGGAGATTAGATTGGATCAAATGGCTGTGGTTAATTGAGTTTATAAATATATATTTTATAATAAATATATTATAAAATATTATATTAAATATAAAATAATATTAAAAATAATCCCAATTGGGTTAGGAAATGGCGGGAAGTGGTGAAATGGATGGCGGGAAAGGTGGACTTGGGCCAAATAATTTGTGGGAAGGTGTATGGTGGACAAGTGGGTGGTGGGATGGAGGATTAGTGGCTGTAATTTGGTGTCTACACTAACCACTTATCATCCATCCATGTTTCCCAATCTTCACCATCCATTATTTATATCTATATATGTATGTATTTGTTAATATATATTTAAATATTAATATTTTATATATTATATTTACATATTTAATAAATATATATGTATTTATGTGAATTAATCTTAGCCCTCCACCAACTACCTTAATCCATGCCACTTTCTTAGATTTCATCTCCACCCTTCCTCATGTTTTAATCTCGACCACTCAAATTGTGTCGTCAAAACCTTAACATGCCTAAGGGAAGATTATAAAAGAGGAGTCATTTTGATGACTCAAACCCTAAGTCCTTTAAGTGCATAGGTTCCTAAAGCACTGGAATCCTAAGGATCATAAGTTTTAAGTTCATTTCAATCCTCACCTCCATTGCCACCACTCATAGCCCTCCATTTTTGCCATTGCCCTTCTTGTGTGAACTATATTTGGTTCTGCACCACTTCCATCAATTCCCAAATACCCACTAGAGCCAGTCGAACACCCATCAGAGCCAGCTAAATGCTCGCCAGAGCCAATCAAGCACCTCTAGGCATTTTTAGTTATCCTTGAATGCTTGTGGGTATTTCTCAAACTAGATCTAAAGCCCTACAACCCTCAGGTGTCATTAGGGATTCTTCACAACTATCCCTAGCATCATTTACGTAAGTAAAAACAATAACATAAGATTTGTTGACAAGGTAATAGTTTTGTGTATTCATTTTCATATTCTTATACTTTGTTTATAGTTTTATTATAGTATCTAGGGTTAGTGATTTTATTCTGAGGGTCTCAAACAATGGATCCCTCATAGGTATTACTAATATTTATTATTGTTTGTTATGTGTATGTATATGAATTATATATTTGGTAGTTGTTGAAGCTAGGGTGGCCCTATCTATGATACAAAAGCCCACCTACATCCTCATTGGGATTAGATAAGAGTGAAGACACCAACCATTCTTTTCAACTAGGGTTTCAGAGAACCCTAGTAATTTATAATTTTTTATCAACATAAGCATTGTAAAACCCTACATTTGGGATATATTGATTGTAACATTTGAGATCCACCCATAGCCATAAAGAGTTTATCTATTTTTGTGCAATCATTGTGTCTTATGGTGCTTAATATTATTTTAATACTTTATATGGGTGTTGCTTGATTTTTGTTTCACAAATGGTGATAAGTTATCTATTTTAATTTATTTTATCACCAAATTTCTATTTTATGTTTATTTTTTGCATGTTTTTATAAGTTCTATCGCATGTATTTCATAGAACTAGGGTTTTTGAAAAGTTGCAAAAGTTAACCAGAAGTTGTGTAGATGTCCTATAGTGCTTGAGGGACATACTACAGTGTTTAGGAAGTGCTTTGATACATTCTAACAACTTTGGAGTGTATTTCATAGAGTGAGGAAGATATACATAGGATTTCTTATATGTCTACTGTAAACCCTAACTCATTTATGTTGTTGTTTCCATGCTTTTTACAGTAACATTGATAAAAAAATCATTAATTTATGTTAAAAGCAATCATAATTCATTTGAATTTTAGATATTTAGAATAGCCTTGCATTTACACATTCACCATAGGTCACATTTCAGATTAAAATTTTTTGTTGCTTTTTGGTGTGTTTTATTCAATACTTTGCACACTATTTTCATATGAAGTGACAACTACATAAAATAGTTTGCATAATAGGGTTAAGAATTCCTCTTTTACTTGTATAAGTAGGAAAAGATCAGGATAACTAAGTATATTCCTGCATTTGGTGATTCAAGGTGGAATATTAGGTGAACCCTCCACTGTTTAGAGTGGGTCTTAAGCGGTGTACCCTACATTCTTTTGAGGAACTTAGTATTTTTATTTTTGACTTCTAATTTAGGCTTGTAAAATTGGTTATTTTTTACATTGTATGTGCACATTAGAAAACACAAAATTTTAAAATGAATCACACACAACACATTTCACAATAAATAATAATGAGTTGGATTTCATCACCAACCATTGCTTGATATTTGGAAACAGTGGGCTTCATCTCCATCTGTCAATCTCTGCCCTTAGCCACCATAGATACCCATGAGCAAAAAAGTTGGATTTCATCACCAGGAAGAATCTCATTTTCTATCCAAGCCATAGATTTCACCTATCAAATTCATATTAGCACATCCAAAACACACATATCTCACAAAAATAATTAAAAATGAGATAAAAAATGAGGTAAGACACATCTATTACAAAAAAACTGGATTAATTTCTTTACTTTATTTTGTGAAATTTTTCATTTGCATTACTTTCTTGCACATTTCACATATTTGATTCATTAGCTTATGGTGTTAACTAGAAATAAAAAAAAAGTATTGAATCAAACTTCCATCCACCAAGACAAGGTATTCAGATACAGACAAGTTATTCAGATTTTTTCAAAATTCCATGGATTGTTCAACATCCTTCCTTACCACTTATGTGGTCAACCCCACTAGTGTGATACAAACAAGTTATTCATATTTTTTTGCGGGTCCCTCACACACTATGCAAACTTCAAATGCTGATGTTTTACATAGAGCCATCCACATAGCTATTCCACAAATAGAACCATATTCACCCACCAACTACAACATAACCTATATAGACATAGCCAAAGTGGAAGCTTTTAAAATAACTACTAACTATGTTCTAGAACAGGTCCATAGTTAACCTAGGCATGATTCTTCATTCAGTAGGAACTTACCTCTTTCCAACCTTCCAGCCTTACTCAAGTGTATAACAATCCTCTTTTTGAGGTGTTAGTTGCACCTTCCCAACATTGGTCCATCCCACAATAGTCAAGTGCTCCAAGCACTTCCATCCCATATTCTTACACCACCACCTATGGCAATCCTTTGTATGAAGCACATGTCAATGCTTCTTCACAGATGCCAACCTCCACCTCACCCAATGTTTCTCATCCAGTTGTAATTCCTATTGCAACTTATCCTCCACCCGCCTCATCCATTCCATCCACATACACACCATCTTCCTCAGAGATATCCATACAAAAAGTATAGCAACATCTCAATTCATTGCTTTTGGCTCAATAAGGTGCTCAATCTTGTTCCCAATAGCAAGTACAAGCAACATATTTTAAGTCTCAACCTATTTCCAAATAAACCATATTTTTCTCCTAAAATCCATCATGGGTACCACAATATTTTGTGGTTTCCATCCCCACACAACCATTAACTCACACCCATTCTATTTCCACAAATCATCACATTCACAACCCCCACACATCATACCATTTTCAACATTCACCATTATTTCTTCATCAATTTCCACATTATCAATTTCAATCTACTCCACCAAACCATCATCATCTCATCACACCTCAACATATCAACACTCCACCTTCACAAAATCATCAAGTAATTCAAGGCTTCCACATTCCTGGGGAAGACCCTACAATCCAAGCCATGCAACAACAAATTTATAACCTGATGCAACATACTTATGGTATGATGAACCATAAACTAATTCTCAGACAATTGATCAATCAACCAATCAATTTTTTGGTACCATCACCGCCATATCCGATAGATTTTATCGTACCAAAATTTGATAAATTTAAAGGTATTGAGGATCCTAGAGAACATGTGAGACAATTTATCCATTCATGATTTATAATACAAAGTAATGATGCTCTAATGCTTCAAAATTTTCCTTAAACATTGGAGGGAGATGTTGTAGAGTGGTACAACCATTGGCCTCACCATAGTATTTATAATTTTGAGCAATTGGTTGACCAATTTCTTGATGTTAGAAAGAAGGTATCATTAACTGACTTATATGGTTTAAAGCAATATGATGATGAGTCAGTATATTATTTTGACAATGGTTGGAGGGCCATTATTACCAAACTACCATTCTACCTCCCAATGGAAGAGCTTACTAGATTGTTTACTAAGAGTTGCTTAAAATTCATCTCTTGGTTGTTACAATTACAAAAGTATCAATCATTTGATGAAGCTCTTGCCCATGATAGCATCATTAAGGAAATAAAAATCCAAGAATGTGTACTTAAGCCTAAAAAGAAAGAATGGTAGAATAAGTACCAATACAAAGGTAACTATTATGGCCAATCCAAACCAAACTAGGCTAACCAAGCCAACCAAGCAAATCAAGTCAATCAAGTGATCATGAGCTAACTGATAATGGCTCAACAACTACCTGTGTAACAACAACCACAATAAATTGCATATCATGTGGTTCCTTCAACATAATAATCAACCCAAAACATAGTTCCAACTATGGAAAACTACCCACCTCGATAATCTATTTGACAAAATCGCTAGTACATCCTCTTAGCCGAATCATATACCTCCATATTTCGTAGGTTGTATAACACAAACCAACTTGCCTTGCTTGAGGTTAAACCAGATGATCCCACAAAATATGGTAAATACTATCGAGAGCATTTGTTTTGCTCTATCATAAGTAAAATGGGTATGATATTAATAGATGCCACACATTTAAGGATAGAGTGCAAGATCTCATTGACTTATGGGCCATCAATCTTGATAGTCCCTTAGCTCAACATAATCAAAACATTAATATTTACCAAACATCACTTCCTCATCATAAGGAGCAACTAACAATAGGAGGGTCTAACACCAAGAGCCCTCCTAATCAAATCAATCATGTACAATAATACCAAGGTTTTGTGGGTGCTATACATGTAGTTACTTGAGGTCAACAACACACTAACCAACAAAGTGCACATCAACAACCTGTTCAATCACCCATAGCACCACAAGTAAGTGTGTCTCCTCAACCTACTACATAATCATCACCCATTCAAATTTCCACAAATTCTTCCCCACCAATTCGTATATCAATCCATCCAACTTCACCCATTCATCCTATCAATCACCCTCAAATGCCTATCATCTCCTTGAGTAGCTGGTTAACTACTAGCCTAAAATAGCTTAAGCTAAATTGTCTATATATGAGCTTATTAAACAATCTCCCCCACATCATGAGGCATTAATGGATATTCTAAAGTCCATTGAACTTCAATTCCAATATTCTAATGCCTTTAGCAATTTTGTGGAGAGCATCCAAACATGTATGGAGCCTTCCATTACATTCTATGATTTTGAGATCAAACCAATATCGTAAGAATAAATGGATCCTCCATTGCATATGTATATATATATATATATATATATAAAAATATATATATATATATATATATATATAATAGAAAATGATGATTGGGAAATATGGATGGATGACAAGTGGCTAGATTTTGGTGTCACACCACATATGTCGTAGCTAGAGAAAATCCTCTACGTTATATGATGTCTCACACTTAAAATAGAACCCACATTGCTAAATGGATAATGCTTCAAACCGAATTTGATCTTGATTTTATTAGTCAAAAATCCATTAAAGGTTAGGTCATAGTTGATCAACTTGTGAAAGCTCCACTTCCTAGTGATCAACCCTTGATTATTGAGCTCCCAGATGATTTGGTATTTATAGTCACTAAACAAGAAGAAGATGTCATTTCGAAGAAATATGTCGATATCACACTATTCTTTGATAGTTCTAATTGCAAAAAAGGTTAAGATGCTCGAGTCATATTTCATACACCACAGGTTTGAGTTTGTGTTCGAGTTCGATGCTTTTAAAATTCGAAAGAAATTCGACATGTTTAAAAATTCGTAATAAAATTTGACATAAAATTCGATATATAATAAATGTATATATATTTTCATATAATTTTATTTTTATATAAAATATGAAAATCTAATATACAAAAAAAAAAATTGTTTTTAATAATATTTTTTTAAAAATATATACTTTAATATATATTAAAATATTTTTTTAAATATAAACATTTTTATAGCTTTATGTAAAAATCATGCATAAAAGAAAACACTTAAAATATATTATATTATTAAGTTTAAAAATGAGAAAAGTTTAATTTTAGGTTTCCTTAGAAGCTAGGGTTAAAGAGCAATGTTTTTTTCTTTTATTTTAGGGTTAAGCAATGTTTTTTTTCTTTTATTTTAGGGTTAAAGAACAATATTTTTTCTTTTATTTTAGGGTTAAAGAGCAATGTTTTATTTTTATTTTATTTTGAAGAACTCGCAGATTATTTGAGACAAGGAGCATTTCAAATAGCAGGTCCAGAAATAATGAAGCCTCCAAATGAGATATTTGTTTCTTAACTACAACTTTCAGAGCTATCCATTCTCTCAAAGGATACTAAAATAAAGAAAATAATATTCCCATGAGGTTGAGAATAGTTTGAAAATGGTTGCTTTCGATAGTATGTACAAAAAAATCAAGCTTCCAAATTGCATATGTTCACAACTATCGTGTTTATAGCACTTCCTCTGTATTTTTTTTTCAACAGTTAAAATCGAATTTTAGGGTTTTTGATGTTTTTTTCCACCTAATTCTTTTGACCGAATTTAGGGTTTGTTCAAGGAATTTATTCGATAGGGTTTTTAATTCTATGATTTTCGAATTTCATATATAAAATTCGATGAATTTGTTAACTAAGTCTGTACCTATTGGTTTTGTGGGGGGTGTTGTTTGTGTATTTTCATTTCAGCCAAACCAAATAAAGTAAGTGCAAAAAAATAAACTATAAACTAAAACTAAAATTAAAATGTTGAAATAAAAGTATAGGAAATAAATGTGCAACTAAATTAAATTAAAACAGGAAAGAAAGCAAGAAACTAATCTATTGAAAATAAAGAACAAAAATAAAAATGGGGAGGACTACTGCAGGGAGTGGGCCCAAGCTCCCGTAGATAGTCCACCCGGCTAATTACATGAATATTGCTTCAAAAAAAATAAGAGTCTTTGCAACTCTTAATTATACATAAAAATAAATAAAGTGGTTTTTTGTGTATTTGATTGATTGATTCTATATTTGTTTGGTTTGCGTTCTTATATAGACCACAATTAGATCTTGTTACAATAATAAATTGGTCTCCTTTCAATCACATAATGTGATTTGTTACAACACGTTTCTTGCACATATATTATTCTCCTATTTACAAGCATGTTCATTCACCAAAGGAATAAATATAATAATCCTTAGGTGTACATAAATACTAATATTAAAATAATAGATATTATTCTCCTATTTACAAGCATGTTATTTCACCAAAGGAATAAATATTAATCCTTAGGTGTACGTAACAACTAATCCTAGAATAGTGCATCCTAGAATAATGCATCCTAAAATAATGCCTTTAAAAAAGATTACATAGTCAAAATAGAATAAAAGTGCTTTATTCTATTTTAATCACAAAAATCTAATATGTATAAGAATACAAATTATTTCTCCTCCATATTTTGTGCAACAACCTCCTTCAAAAGTGCATGGTCAATTGGTCAACCAATCAATGTTGACTTGGTCAACTGATCAACATTGACTTGGTCAACCGACCAATCATCAATAGGAGTCAAGCACTAGAAAATAGGTCAGGAAGTAGGAACCAAAAATAATCGGGGAGCAGGTGCCTACTTCCTAGGAAGCAGGCACCAAAAATAGTAGGGAAGAAGGTGCTAGAAGATGGTCGAGAAGCAGGCATCAAAAAATAGTCGGGAAGCAGATGCCACCAACAGTTAGGAATCAGGCACTGCCAACAATCAAGAATCACGCACCTGCATTCACCATTTACCATTGTTTTGTTCAAGATGTCTTTGTGCATTGCCAAGCCCAAATGGGATGTAGACTCAAAACACCATATTAGTAACAAAAACCTGCATTTACACACACTTTCCACTAAAAGCACTGGTCAAACATAATACTTCATTTTCTATCAATTATATGCAAAAGCTATATAAAAATATATTTCAAATGCTAATTTAAACCAATAATTATGCCCTTAAAAGTGTATATAAAATAAGCATTTCTGGTACTCATCATTCCCCCATGTCGAAATAATTGACATGTCCTCATGTCATAGCCCTCAGTATAGATTATATATATATATATATATATATATATATGGGAATCAGGTCTGTATATGGGAAGTAGGTGTCTGTATATGGGAATAAAGCACCTATATATGGGAAGTAGGTGCCTCCTTGTATATAAGAAGTAGGTGCCTGTATGTATGGGAGTCAAGTGCCTATATATGGAAAGCAGATGCCTGTATATAGTCTGTATATGGGAAGCATGTGTTTGTATATGGGAATCAGACCTGTATATGGGAAGAAGACACCTATATATGGGAAGAAGACACCTATATATGGGAAGTATGTGCCTGTATATGGGAATAAATCTTGTATATGATAAGTAGACACCTATATATGGGAAGCAGACCTATATATGGGAAGAAAGAGCTTGTATATGGGAATATGGCCTGTATATGGGAAGCAAGTGCCTGTATATGGGAATTACGCACCTATATATGGGAATCAAGCCTATATATGGGAAGTAGATATCTGTATATGGCCTATATATGGGAAGTAGGCACCTCCCCATATCTATTTTTTTATCAATATTCCTGAGGCAATGAAATTCTTCTCCTGTCTAAGGCATACCATGTGGCTGAATTCTAATGGTAGAATTAATAAAGATAAATATAGGGGTATCTATTGGTATTAACATAGAAATAATTTTTAAAATAACTATATAAATAATTAATAAAAAACTCAGTACATACCTGGGTGAATTTTGCAGATCATGATATGTACAATGCCGAATGGTGCGAAACGTCTACATGCAACCTGAAATTGTGATGACCCAAAAAATGTTATTGTTGTGACATTGATGTGTTTTGGAGATAATATATATACACTTTTTTTTTGGGGCATTCCTCTTTCTAGTGGAAGATTGACACTAATTTATCTTAGTGTTTTTAAATTCCTTGAGGACCAATTTTATGTGCAATGATCGTTCATTTTCCATTATGAGCTAGGTCAAACTGATCATTTGTAACTTATGTCAATAAGCTAGCTCATTCGATAGCAGCCCTAGGTATGTACAAAAGAATGTCGCTAATGTAACATATATGGTACCACACGTAAGGATACCTCATTGCCATGTGGGATTCATTCAATCCATTACTATAATGAGGATCATCCTATAATTTTCAATCTAAGAGTTCTAGGGATTCAAGCTCCTTCTCTTCTTCTATTGCTTTTATTTTTTTGAGGATTGCTCATTTTGTAATGGAGCAATGGATTTTATGCTTACACTTGTTCATTTTGAGTAAAAACAAGGGATTTTTATTGCCTTGATATATTTTAAAGGATTTTTTCCCACTTTGAGGAAGAGTAAATGGGTAACTTATTGCTTTGAGATGCTTTTCGAGATACTTGCTCATTTTGAGGGGGAGTAAGGGATTTTTTTTGGGATACTTGCTCAATTTGAGGAAGAGCAAGGGATTTTATTTTTTTTGGAATGATGGTGGAGCTTATCCTTTGTCAACTCTATATCACTTTGAACCATATGCATGATTGGATGAATAGGGGAAACCTTTCACTTATGGCAATATTAGCTTTTGACTTCGTTATTCCCAAGACTCACAACATTTTTAGTGTGTTTTTTGTATTTTGTCCCAAAGTAATTTTGATTGACCAGAAATGACTTGTTGCATCTAGAGATTGCTTAACTTTGGATCAAATTTGTTTGAGACACTAGAACTAGCTGAGTGATTGAAAACATTGGAAATTACTTAATGGTTTATGTGGTTTTGTGATGTTTGTGATACTTTTGGTTCAATATTTTGAAAATTAAAAGATACATAGAAATTAGCCAGTGGTTGCATAATTGTTATTACTAACAATTATACAATATATATCCTACTTCATGTGAGTCCCTTAGTTAAGAAAATATTATAGGAAAAGTTGCATATTATTTTAAAGTAATGGATTTTAGGATGCTCCTAATTAAGGCAATAAGACATGGTGGATTAGCAATCATCCAAATTAATTAAAGGATGCAATGCAAAGCATTGTATAAACAAAATGCCTAAAGTGTATGTACGACATGCATGGACGGACTTGTGAGATGCAAAATGAAATATTTTTTATATTTTTGCTCTTTTTTTTAGCCATGTATATGTACATATATATAAACTACACTATGCACAAAAAAAATAGATGTATTATGTTCAGTGGTTTAGGTTCCAATATTCCTTTCAAGTTGGCAAGTCTATACGTTCTTGGTCCCATTTTTTGTTTGATAATGTATGGACCTAACCAATTAGCCACAAATTTATCTCTCAAGTGTGGCAATGCATTGGTGTTTTGTTGATTCTCTTTAAGCATGAGATCTCCCACTTTAAATTTATGAGGATGGACTTTTGTACTGTAAGCACGTTTGATTCGGTCTTGATATACTTGCAGATGTTCTAAGATATTAATACGCCTTTCATCAAGGAGCGTTAATTGGTCAAGATGTGATTGTCTAGTTGTGTTATCATCCATGAATTATTGAAATGTAACTCACAGAGAAGGTATCTCTAGCTCAAGATGCAAGATTGCTTTTGTGCCATAGACTAGTGAAAAAGGTATTACCCCCATTGGCATTCTGATGCTTGTTTGATAAGCCCATAGTGCCAAGGGGAGTTGAGTGTGCCAATCTCTATGATTTTATTTAACAAGTTTCTTGAGAATGGCTATCACTATCTTGTTTATTGCTTTGGATTATCCATTAGATTGTGGGTAATAAGGAGTTAAGAAACTATGTTGGATATTGTACTTGCTGCATAAGGCTCGAACATACTTGTTCTTAAGTGAATTGCCATTGTTTGAAATGATCTTGGAAGGAATCCCAAAATGATAGATAATATGCTAAAGTATACAATTTTCTATTCAAGGTCTAGTCATAGTGGTCACTGGAATTGTTTTGACCCATTTGGTGAAGTATTTTGTGGTAGTTATGATGAATTTATGTTATCTTGAAGAGGCAAGTAAAATTTTACCAATAAAATATAGGCCCCATTGTGAAAAGGCCCAAAGGATTTGAATGGGTTGTAAAGCTTGTGATGGTACATGAGTTAAATTGGTGTGATGTTGGTATTTTTAATATTTCTTAACATACTGATAACAATCACTTTCCATGGTGGGACAATAATAACCCATGCAAAAAATATGCTTTGCAATGGAAATTCTACTAAAGTGGCCATCACAAGTACCATCATGGTCTACCATTATAGCTCGTTGTGCCTCAACATGATCTAGACATTGAATTAGTACTCCATCATAGCCACATTTATACAACACGTCCCCCAAGAGAGTAAAACAAGCTAATTTTTGTTTGAACATTTTTTTGTAGTTCGTGTCATTTATTTTGGGAGGGTCCCAAAATTGAGAAAGTCTTTGATCTCATCAAGGTAAGAGTTGTAGGATTTTGCATGGACTATTAACACTCTTCTCATCTTCAAACTCTTCTCATTTGAAATCTAATTTAGACAATGTTGTTATGATAAGTGGTTGGACTTCTCCATGTTCATTATTAGGAATCAAGGATCCCAATGAGGCCATTGCATCCACAAATATATTATTTGAATGAGGTAATTTACTGATTTCATACCTCAAATTTCTCTAGCAACTTCATTGCTACTCCGTGATACTGTTTCAAGACTAGTTCCTTGCATTGATATTCTCCCTTCACTTGATAAATAACAAGTTGAGAATCACCAAATATTCTTAGTAATTTAATGTCCATAACTATAGCTTATTGAAGCCCCAATATTAGGGCTTCATACTCTATATTGTTTTTTGTGTATTGTAAGTCAATTTTGAATGATAACAAAATCAGAATTCCTTTAGGTGTGTAAAACACGACCCCAACACCTTGTCCTATTTCACACTTGGATCCATCAAAGAACATTGTCATGTCAATGTCATCCTTGGGAGGGACTAACTCTTCTTGTTCATTGACAAAAAATATCGAATCATCTAGAATCTTAATGATAACTGGTTTATGAAGAACACAAGCTTATACTGAGATGGGGGTGAACAATATAAGACCACTTTTTACTTTTCTTTTCAATTCAATATTATGCAATGTATAGATAACAATATTAATAGCAATAATCAAAGCAATGCACAAAACACCATCCACAAAAGTGACACAACAATTTACGTGGTTCACCCAATGTGGGCTACTCCACGGAGAAAATATTTTGCTAAAACTTTCTCAATCAATATCTTGGGAATCCTTCCCAATTACAATTTTTATGGACCTCTATCCAAAGGAGATGTTGATCCCCTAAATATCAAGTTCATGGATCTCTTCCATAGGATAACTCTTTCCCCTTCTACTCTGTCTATTGATCTTCTAGAAGACAATGTCTCTCTACTGCACTGACTTGTGGATCTCTCTCCACTTGAAGACTCCTCACTTAGATCTATCTTCAATTGTCCTAGCTACTAGATATCTATCCACTGATACTCTATCCTATATACTATGTCACCTCCAAAGCTCTGTCAATAGGTTCACTCGAAACCTCTTCAAATATGCTCAATAGGCTCACTCAAAACCTGCTCAAATCTGCTCAATAGGCTCACTTAGAACCTGCTCAAATTTGCTCAATAGGCTCACTCAGAACCTGCTCAACAAGTTCACTCAAAACCTGCTCAAATCTGCTCAATATGTTCACTCAAAACCTGCTCAAATATGCTCAACAAGCTCACTCAAAACTTTTCCAAATCTACTCAACAAAATCACTTAGAACTTGTCCAAAGCTGCTCAATAAGTCCTCTCTAGGACTTGCTCAAATTTGCATAGAAAGCTTTCACAAAAGCTTACTCAAAATTAGTCCACAAGCCTTCTCAAAGACTTGCCTCAAATCAGCTCAACAAAATCTCAACTCAATCTCATAGAAGCATAAAGAGAATTGTTAGAGACTCAATATGTTCTATACTCAAATCCCAATATCAACTCAAATCAATCTCAACTCAGTAATATCATAGAAGCATAAAGAGAATTGTTAGAGACTCAATATGTTCTATACTCAAATCCAATTTCTTTCTCAGCTCAATTCAAATCAGAATATAGAATAGTTTGTTTTATGGAACTTGAACAACCACTTCACACAATCTCTTGACTAGGCTCAAACAACTCTACTCAACCAATCACCACAAGGAACAACTCTTTCTCACAAACCCTAGTCCAAGCATGAATAAACCAACTCAAAATCTCTTCAACAATACTCAACAACAACTCTTACATAACAATGATACTCATGTTATTTTCAGCTCAAGTTCAAGTTCTTTGCACAACAACTCACTCCAACAACAATTCTTATAAAATAAGGTTTTAATCACAACTTTCAAACCAGAAAAACCTTGAAGCATTAAACCAACTATTTTCGAATAGGAAACCACAATCAATCCTTTTCACTCCAATGATATTTCAGAAATCAACCACCCAAATAAAATCAATAGAGAATGTTCCTCATACATTTTTGATGCCTTATGAGTTGTCCACTAAATCTGCCACACTCAACACTTTTCCTTCTTCAATCTCAACAAGGGTTAGAGATCTTGAGTAATAACACAACAAATTTACTCAAAAATAACTTTCACTAAAATAACTTTATCAATAACCCTTATTACTCCTAACAATTTCAAAAATCACAATTAAAAATTTAACTCCACAACTCAAACAACCACTATAACCTTATTCCTAAGGTTATTCAATACATCAACTATCAAATCACCTTTACCACTTATCACTCCACCTTAAGCAATAGCAAAATAAATAAAAACCTCAATACCTGCCTCGAGGGGAATCTAACCCCTGTCCTGTCCAACACGAATGTCGTAGTCATGTCCAAGCTGTCGCACAAGCTACAAGTTCATCGTGAAGAAAGAAGTGCCAGTCACTTCTTGTTCTTCTCTCCTTCCACCAAGCAAAAAAGAAATGCGCCTTGAGCACCTCAGCAAAGCCAAAATGACACTTACCAGAATCAAACACTTAACCTTCCTACCACCAACACCTTTACACAAACCAAGCTGCCACTAGGCCACATTGCCCAACATGCTTTGGAAAATGGGCACGATTAGCTTTCGGTATTCACTACTTCACAAAATGAAAATAACACGAGCTCTTCCTTCGCAAAAACAAATCGTTAATCTCAATCAAGCAAGGATGATCTTCTTCAAAAAAATTAATGACATATATATATGACTTTCCTTAGCTTGGAAACATCGATGCTTTTGAACCTTCCTTTATGATGTTGGCGAATATTCTTTTAATTTAATTTTAAAATTTAAATTTAAATTTTAAATAAATTAAAATTTAAACTAAATCTTTAAAATTAAATATCTCCATCATCGGGGCACATTTTTTGATGAAACGAAAAGCCAACTTGGGTTTTAAGAAAAACCCATTTCAAATATATCGTCCACAATTTTAAATAAAACCTTTTATTTTGCTTGCCTTGGTTTTCACAAAAACCCTTCCTTGCATTTTCACAAAACATAGTGCATGCCATCATAGATCCTTTTGACATCAAATAACCTTTTGACATCAATGACAACATTTTAGCTTAGGGACTCAAAATTTCCAATAGTTTATCATTTGGTAATGGAGCTTCTGTGAGTTGATAGGCTATCACCTAACCTTTTATAGATTTTTGACTAATGAATTCAAGATCAAATCCTATTAAAAGCATTATCCATTTTGCAATACGAGTATTGTTGTAAGTGCGAGTCATCATGTATTACAAAGGGTTTTCTCTAGCTATGACATAGGTAGTGTTACTTAGCATGTAATTTCTAAGTTTCTTAGTGGCAAAAACCACTGCTAAGCACAAATTTTTGACATACGCATATCTTGTCTCATAAATTACCTATATTTTATTGATGTAATAAATAGCTTGCTCCTTATGATTCTCATTTTTTTGAGAAAGCATTGTTCCTAGTGCAAAATCTATTGCAGAGACAAAGGTGAAAAGGGACTCTCGAATGAGGCAGCATAAGAATTGGTGGTGAAGCCAAATACTTCTTTATATCATCAAATATCTTTTGATATTTAGTTATCTAGGAGAACATCACCCCTTTTGTAGCAAGCGATTGAAAGGCCTAAATTTTTTTGAGAGTTGTGCAATGAATCATCGGATAGATTGAATCTTTCCTTGTAAACTACGTAACTCTCTCAGGTTTTTTTGGAGGTGGCATCTTGATGATGGCTTTGACCTTATCAGGTTCCACTTCAATTCATCACTTGGAGAGAATGAACCCTAGAAGTTTTCCTGATGTAATTCCAAATACACACTTCTTAGGATTCAACCTTACCTTATGTTCAAGAAATCAATCAAACACTTTATCTAGGACTTTAATATTCTCAAGATGTATTTTTTACTTGATAATTAGATCATCCACATAATCCTAAATTATTTTATGCATATAATCATGGAATATGTATGCAATGGCACATTGATATGTATCTCCTACATTTTTTAGGTCAAATGGCATCACCTTGTAACAAAATGTCCCCCAAGGTGTTGTAAATATTATCTTGTTTTGATCCTCACAATTAATTCAAATCTTATTGTATCCTGAGAAATCGTCCATTAGTGATAGCATTTTTATGGCCTACACAGGAGTCTACTAATTGATCAATTTTAGGTAGAGGAAAATCATACTTGGGGAATACTTTATTTAGATATTGAAAATCAAGGCATACGCATACCTCCCCATTTTTTTTATGAATGGGTACCATGTTAGAGAGCCACTCTGGATAATCAATTGAAACTATGAAATTCACATCTAGTAGTTTTTGTAGCTCTTATTTGATGATTAATGCAATAGTTGAATGAAGTTTTCTGAGTTTTTACTTGAGAGTATTAGCATCTAGTGCTAGGGTAAGGTTATGGACCACCAAATTGGGGTCAAGGCTAGGCATGTCTTTGTATGACCATGAAAAAATGTCTTCCTTTCTTGTGAAGACATCGATCATATGGTCTTTATCCTTTATGGACAAATATTTTGCAATTTTGATGATTTGTGTATTGCTTGCATTTTGGCTAAGGTTTACATCAATAGATTATTTGATGAGCATATGGGAACCTTCCTCTAGTTGCTATGGAGTTGGGGTGAGATGGATATCATCCTCCACATGTTCAAATTACTCAGAGGTCTCCCCCTCTACTTCAATTTGAAAAACTAAGGTAGAGGAGGATGAATGTTGTTGTGGGATTTAAGTATTTTAAGCTTGCAATAACTCTTTGAATAGGTTAAACTCGATGATGCATGGTAGGGATGAAATCATATCCATGGTGATAATGCTAGAATTGACTTGAATCAGCTTTGCCAAATCATATGGGGTATGGAGTGGGATGAAAAAGTCAAAAAAGATCATATTGACTTGGTGGAAATGAGATGGCTTCGATTCAGGAGGTGATGACTCACTCTCTCTAGGTTGCAACTGACCTGAGGTGGATGAATGGTAGTATTGTGGAAGTGGCTAAGGTGGTGGTGGTGGATCTGGATCAAGGCACTCATGCTTCTTATTGAAGCAAAATATGGTGTGATCTATGGGAAACATCTTAGTATAACACTCATATCTCTCGATGGGTTCTGCAGGAACCACATTGTCTTGGGGACCATCAAAGATTCGAATGATCTAATCTAAATTTGCTTTCATATGTCAAAATTCTTCAAAATATTTTTCGAATATATAATCCCCAAAATCTTCATCAAAGATGTAATCATTTGGTATATGATTAATCATGAATGTATGCAATACAATATCTAGAAAGACCTCATGTATATGAGGTGTAAATTCAGGATCCAGGTACTCATCATTAGTATCATCATAATCATCACACTCATCACTCTCCTCATCCTATTCTTCATACTCAAGGGTGATTCATTGGAATATTTGATTGAAGGAAGAGTTTGAGGTAGAAGGTCTATACCCTAGACCATGGAGGTCATGTGCTTCTCTATATTTGGGCTCAATAATGTGATATAGATCCTACTCATGTCATCCAAGTCCATATCCTTGCTAGTTAACCCTACAAAAATATCACAAAGGGAAATTCGAGTTGGATAGATAATCTAAATTTGCATTAAATTCTTGCAAGGATCCCTCATTAAGAGGAGGTGGATCAGATGAATAATCCACTCCCCCATATATGAAATTAATCTCGTATAATTGGGAACGCATTTTGTACACTTCACCTATGGCTAAAGGTGGATCGCGTGGGTGACCATAGTCTCTGATTGACTCAATAGGTGGTGTGATTGTGACACTCTTAATGATATACTCACTAATTATTGGATTGCAATATGCACTACAACTTGGGATGATTAGGATGATGATGGATCTAAAGAGTTTATACCCAAACTTATTCTAGAATAATAAAGCAAAATTAAATAACTCAAAAGAAAATAACAACTCACAATAAATCATGCACATAGAACACACGAGATTTACCCTAGTTCACCCAATATGGGCTACTCCAACAAACAAGAGCCACACCTCCTTTGGTATTATTATTCACTCCCTTCCCGTAATGGGACATTACACTCAATATAAAAAGAAACTCTTACAACTCTAAACCATAATGTGGTATTAGAATATTGTGGGCACAATACCATGGGCTAAAATTTCCCATACCCACCAACCACAAGAATCTTGGAAATAGCTCCAAAAATCACTCTAAAAAATGGGGAATTTTTTTTTGGGGGGCTACACCCCCGTCAAACCCCCCCTTGGGGGCTTTGCCCACCCTCCTTGGGCCCTAGGCTGCTCATTGACGAGTAGGACCACCTAAGAAGGAGCCTACTATATAGTACTTCCTCTACAAAGGATGAGATACATCCAACAGGCTCAGTGGATGAGGAAGATTATTCTAAGACAACTTGCAATTCAGGTGGAGGTGGTGGTTCCTTCTAGATAGGTGAACCTATCTACAAGACTATGGGTGGTGATTTTTGAGATGAATTAGATTTGATAGATGTGTTAGTTTATGGTGTAGGTTGAGCTATGAATATGAATGACATTTAAGAAGTGGGTAGTATGGTTGATGGAGTTGATGGTTAGTTAGCAGGGTGATCAGGTGCAGTTGAAAAATGAAATGGAGTGGAGGAGGGTTGACTAGAGTTGATGCTTTTAGATGCAAAATCAAGATGAACTATTGGCAATTCCTCTTGAATGGAGGATTTTGATGAAGTGATATTGGTGGAAGTAGTTTGGATGATGAGTGGTTTAATGGATAGATGGGTTGATGGAAGTAGCGACTCATAAGTATTTGAGATCAAGTTGTAGTACTTAAAAGGCTCTATATCTACTGGGATGCAATGTACTTTGCCCTTGTGTAGATACTTTAGAATTTAGTGCAATGTTGAGGGCGCACACTTCATCTCATCGATCCTAGAGAATCCAAGAAGTATGTTGTATTGCATCACACCTTCCAATATGTGGAAGAGGACATGTATAGTTTTCACCTCCACGATGACAGGAAGAACTACATTCCCCATAGTTGAGCATAAGGTATCATTAAAGGCTCTTAAGGTGAAGGTGGATGATGTAATGTGGGATGATGGTATGTTAAGGTTTTTGATGGAGGTAGTGGTAATGAGGTTGATGGAGGAGTTGGTGTCAATAATAACTCTCTTGAATAGCTTCCTATAAATATGAATGACTATGTGAAGTGGAGGATCTGGTAAATTTGATGAAACATTCTTCTCCTTGAAGTCATAAAATGCTATGGAGGGCTTCATGTATTTTTTTACACTTCCCAAAAATGATTTGAAAGCACTGGGTTATTATGATTGTACTTGGATAGATTTTAGGATTTCCATCAATGCCTCTCGATGTGGGGATGACTATTGTATCAACTCATCGATTGATAGTTTTTTTAATGCTATTTTCAAACTTTGGGTTAACTGGCTACTTAGGATGATAGTTGGGCAAGATGGATTACTTGGGTTATACAATGACAAAGGTGGAATGGATGGCCCTAGTTGTATGGGATACTTTTTTGTGCTATGGGAGATTGGGTTGTGTGATTTAATTATCTTTGCCCATGGGTGACCACACTGATAGCGCCTAAAAAACATTGGTGTAATTGAGACACATAGTTGACTTGGTTGGGAGGAACTATAGAAGTTGATGCTTCTGTTGCTTTTTCATTTACCTCATGGTGAGGTAAAAGTATCTGATATATGCCAATATTCGTATGAGATTGGGCTAGTGGGTTATCAACTTTAATCTTTCTCGCTTCCAATAAGTCTTGCACAATACCCTTAAACCCATGGCAATTTTTGATGTTTTGTCCTTTTTGTCGATGATAAATGCAGTATAAATGCTCTCTATAGGCTTTTGATTTTAGATCACTAGGGTATTTGGGTTTAATCTCCAACAAAGTGAAAATTTGTGTTGTATACAAATTTTGAAAGATATATGAGTAGGGCTCTTGCAATGATGTGTAATTGCACCTAAGCCTAAAATGATATTGTTACCTTTATGCAGGTTGCATTTGTTTTTGTACCTACTGTAGGGGTGGAACCGCTTGATAATTCAATTTTTGTGGTTGTTATTGTTGTTTTTGTTGGGGTTGTTGGATCTGAACTTGGGTTTTTTTATTTGACTATGAAGATTGGTCCAAGACTATCTAATTAACCTGAGTGGCCTTAGAATGACCGTGGTTATTCCTCTTTTGGTTCTTGTTCTACCACTCTTTTTTCTTAGGCTTGATATCACCCTCTTGGATATTTATATCCTCTATCACTATGGCTTGGGCGAGTACCTCATCAAATATCATATACTTCTACAACTATAGTAACAAAGAGATGGGCTTAGCACAACTCTTCATGAATATTCTTGTTATTTTTGACATGGAGAGGGAGAATGGCAATTTGATCATAACTTCCCCCTAACAATTTCCAAAATTATGGATCAATTCATCATTGTATTTCTTTAGACTAAGCAGATCGATCAATGTGCTTTTCTTTCTAACATTTAGGGTGAATCGCTTTAGGAACTGGTCCACAAGCTGCTCAAATGTGTAAACACTCTGATGAAATAGGTGGTTTTACCAATCTTGGGATTCTCCCCCAAGTGTCTGAGGAAAGGTGTGTAGCATGAGTGCATCATTGTTTTTTATCCTAAAACACGTGTTTACAAATATTTTCATATGCTCTTGGGGGTCATCATCCCCCTTAAATGTATCAAGCTTCGACATCTAAAAAATTCATTGGATAAGGTGGCATAGGCATCGAAGCATGGATCAGGTGATTGAGTAGTTACTTTAATGTTAGCTTTTGATATTTCAAACCTGGTGTCTGCATGGTAAGGCAATCAATCTATCTCTATAGGAACTATAACTTAGGATCTTCCATTAGATTAAAACCCTAGTTTGCTTGATATTACTGGTAATAAGGTGTAGGAAAATTATAGATGATGGGGGATATTATGCTGAAATGCATGATGGCATGATGCTTGGTGAAGGTTATGATATTGTTGAGGTGATGAAGACATGGTGGCATGCTGACCCGATGAGTTAGCATACATGTTATGGGGTGCATTAGTTGTTATGGTAGTGGTTGGGGGATGCAATACCCAGGATGGATATTGGATAAGGCATGGGTTTGGTGAGAGGTAGATGGTGGAATCTACTCAATCCTCTATGAATTCTAATTAGGATCAAGGTTAACGCTATGATTAACATTATCTAAAATCATTTATTGTAGTTGTAAGAAAGCCTACTGCATAGCAATCATAGATGATGTGGGTAGAGTCACATATGAAGTGCATGGTTGAGTTGGTTGTGAGACAACCATGGTAGTGTATGTGAATGGAGGATAGGTAGAAAAAGGCATTACCATAAAATGAGGGGTGATATGATGTATGGGACCCATAAGGGTAGTAGATGGAATGGATGTGGAGATCTATGAAGCAACATTGCTTTGTAAAGGGGATTAGTGCAAGTGATGTTCTATTGGGGCAATGTGAGAGGTGGTTGGCTAGAGTATGATGGGTGGCTAGTCAGGGTTGTTGTAAATGTGAATAGGGATTCACCTAACTAGGCTTAGAAAGATCCCTTTCCTAAGCCTAAGTGTGAACACACCCTATATTTGTCGGCAATTTCTGTCGGCAAATTCTCGTACCTTCTCTCCTAATATCCCTCCTAACGTCTTCCTATTTTCCCTCCTCCTTATCCCTCCGTGAATTCTTCTTTCCCCTTATCCCTCCAACTTCCTTATCCCTCCGCATCTTTCTTTCCCTTATCTTCTCCCTCCTTATCTCCTATTTCCCCTTATCTCTCCTTTGCCGACATTCCTCCTATTCCATTTCTATATATTATGTAATTCGAATATGTTGCAAGGTTGATTGCTTCAATTAATAAAGTTTTTTTTTCTTTTATTGGTCCTGCATTTTTTCTGTTGATTTGACTGCGTTCGGGTTCAATATCTGGTATCAGAGCCAGACTTCGTCGTCTGTCGGGCACGGTTCCCGAGGCAAAGTGAGGTCAGCGCGGGCACGGTTCCCGAGGCACGACCAGGCACGCACCTCGAAGCAATTCGCAGCAGGGCTCGGATCTCGAGGCGGATCGCGAGCAGGCTCGAGCACGCATCTCGAGGCAATTCGGGCACGGATCCCGAGGCGAAGGTGGCAGCGGTACAGCAGTCGAGGCGACACGTGGCGAGCGACGATTGGCGATGTGTAGGCACATTTTTTGAGGTGAGCATGATTTTCAATGTAGTCGTACGCAGGCGTTGTTGGCAGCAGGCGGAGAACTCGACACATGGCAGGCGTTGTTGGCAGTAGGCGGGGGCAAAATACCGCCACGTGGCGGACGACGAGTGGTAAGCAGTGGTGCGTTTGGTTCCACGTGGCGGACGGTGGCAAAGGTTGGTCGCGAATCGACTGCCCGAAGGCAGCCGAACAACACTGTGCAGCGTGAGGGTTAAAAACCCTCGCTGCACATTTGTGTAGTGCATGTGGGATTATCCCACGTCCATTTTTTTTTTTTAAATATCGCCCATTGTCGATATAAAATTATCGCCCTCCCTCCTATTATTCGTCGGACGCATTTGGCGTGACGGTGAAGCGGATTAGTGGCTGTGCGTAGGTCTGCGGGTCGAATCCCGCTAGGACATAATTTAAAAATATTTATAAATATTTGCCGCCGGGGAGTTTTAAAAGGGAGGTATTCCCTTTTATTTTTAGCAGGGCCGTGAGGTCGCGCGGCTAAGGCGCTCGCGCAGCACTCTACCGATCGCGAGTTCGAATCGCGCAAAGGTACATTTTTTTTACAAAAAAGGTTTTTTAAAATTTATTTAATAACTTTTATATTATTTTTATTATCTTTTTTATTAAAAAATCTAATTTAAAAAGATAATTTAAAAATAATAAAAGTTATTAAATTTATTTAAAAGGAAAACCTTTAAAAAAAAAAAATTGTTTAAAAAAACTTTTTGAGAAGTTTTATGAAAAAGAAAATTAATGTGCTCATGCAATGGTAGATGTTCCGATCTGAAGGAAGTTATCATGCACTTATCTCTCTTTTGAAGAGAGAATCGCCGGAATCCTTTGATGCAAGGGTTCGCCGAACTAGTCTTCACACTGTATTTAGTCAGTTGGAGAATCAGGTGATTTCTCACCTAAGAAAGCCAGACTCAGGATACGAAGCTGACTCCGAAGACAATATCTTCGGACAGAGAATTGAAGAATCCGACACTGTGCAATTTGTTTCGGATGTTCAAACTGGTGCCAGTTGTACACCGGGTGTACCAACAGATGAAGTGAGTGTGGGCTATACACCACGCTCTCCTGAGCCTGATCCTGACCCAGCGGAAGCAGAAGAAGAAGAGGAAGAAGAAGAAGAAGAAGAAGAAGAAGCAGCAGCAGAAGCAGTAGCAGCAGCAGATCCAGTGGAAGTGAAATCTGAGATTGTCATCATTAGCAGCAGTTCTGAAGGAGAACATAGATGCACTAAGAAGGCGAGATTTGATTTAAATTATTAAATCATATTGTACTGCTTTGTATTTCCAGTTTGCCTCAATAAAAGTACTTGTTTGCTTTGAATAAAAAGTTGTTTATTCTGCAATGGCCGCAAACACTAGTCTACCAATCCCTGAATTTAATGGTAGTGACTATGAATACTGGTCAATAAAAATGAAGACTTTGTTGATAGGAAAAGGTCTTTGGGATGTAGTTGAGGAAGGTTATACAGAACCAACTGATTGCTGAATGGGCAGCATTTTCTAATGCTGATAAAAAGACAAGAAAAGAAGCACAAAAGAATAATGCTTTTGCTTTATATCACATTCATGCTGCTTTAGACAAAACTATCTTTCCTAGGGTTGCATCATATGTCATTGCACAAGATGCATGGAATGCCTTAAAAGAGAGCTATAGAGGCAGTGACCAGGTGAAGCAGGTAAAACTGCAAACCTTGAAACGAGATTTTGAGAATCTCAAGATGCAGGAGAATGAAAGAGTTGGAGATTACTGCGTGAGAGTGAAAGCAGTAGTCGACAAAATGGTCACACTAGGAGAGGATATCAAACCAGAGATGATGGTGAAGAAAGTGTTGAGAACACTTCTTCCAAAATGGAATTCTGTTGCTATAATTATTGAAGAATCAAAAGACTTATCCACATTGTCTTTTGATGCATTAACTGGATCACTTCTCTCACATGAAGAGAGATTGCAGGAAACTCCTACCACCAGTTATGGAGGAGATGACAAGGCTTTTGCTACACATGAAGGAAGAGGTAGAGGCCGTGGCAGAGGTCAACAAAGAGGCAGAGGCAGGAACAATCAAAGAGGGGGAACTCCTAACAGAGGAGGATCATCCAATAGAGGTGGAAACCAGAATAGAGGAGGACAACAACAATACAGAGGAAAACAATCTGGAAAAGGAAAAGGAGGAGACAAGTCAAAGCAAGTTTGCTACAATTGTGGCAAACCTGGCCATTATGCTCGTGATTGTTGGTCAAAGACTTCACAAGGAAGCAACAACGAACCAGAGCAACAGTCAGTTTGGGAATTTTGGAGAAGAGGAAGAGTCCTCAAATCTCTTTCTCTCTTATGGCCAGACAGAGCAAAATTTGAATGATACATGGATTTTGGACACAGGGTGTTCAAATCACATGAGTGGCAAAGAAGAACTCTTTGCTAAGATAGACTCCTCATACAAATCCAGCATTCGGTTGGGTGATGACAAGTCATTGGCAGTTGAAGGCATTGGAGCTATGGAGGTTCCAACAAAAGAAGGCATAAAACATGTAAGTGATATCTATTACACTCCTCATCTTCAGCACAATCTGTTAAGTGTTGGTCAAATGCTTGAAAAGAATTATAAGTTGATTTTTGATGAGGGTAAATGCACCATTTTTGACAAAAACCATAGTAATAGAATCATTACACAAGTGCCAATGTCAAAAAATAGATTATTCCCTTTGAAGTTTGGCCAGCCAGGAGGAAATAAGTTAGCAAATGTAGCTATTACCAATCCAAGTGTCCTGTGGCACTTGAGATATGGTCACTTGAATTCTTCAAGTTTGAAATTGCTAACTTCACAAGCAATGGTTACTGGACTTCCCAAAGTTCAAGACAGTAAGGAAGTCTGTGAAGGGTGTGCCTTGGGCAAGCATGCCAGATCAAAATTTCCTCGTGGACAAGCATGGAGGGCCAACTATCCTCTTCAGTTAGTACATTCAGACATCTGTGGTCCAATGCAGACCAAGAGTCTAGGTAATCACTCTTACTTCCTACTTTTCATTGATGATTGCACAAGAATGTGTTGGATATACTTTTTGAAGCATAAGGATGAAGCATTTGCATGCTTTGTTGATTTTAAAGCAAAAGTTGAAAGTGAGAGTGGATATTCTATAAAATGTCTTAGATCAGATAGAGGAGGAGAATACTCCTCTAATCAGTTTTTGAATTTTTGTAAACATCATGGCATCAAGAGGCAGCTTCACGATCGCCTACACTCCACAACATAATGGTGTAGCAGAAAGAAAGAATCGCACCATTGTGGAGATGGCGAGATCAATGCTTCAGACAAAGCATTTGAGTAATGCATATTGGGGAGATGCAACAAGGACTAGTGTTCACATCTTGAACAGAAGTCCTACTTCGAGTTTGAAAGGAAAGACACCTTATCAAGCCTGGTATGGTAAGAAACCAAATGTGAAGTATTTCAGAGTATTTGGTTCATTGGCATATGCTCACATTCCTGATGAGCTGAGAAAGAAGTTGGATCCAAAGAGTCAGGCTTGCATTTTTGTAGGATATTGTGAAAACACAAAGGGTTATAGACTCTACAATCCTACAACTCGAAAGATTGTGGTGTCAAGGGATGTGATTTTTGATGAAGGGGGAGAGTGGGGTAAGCCCCAAATATTCAGTGATGTTGAAGCCACTGATGTAGTAGCTCAGCAGGTGCAGCCACAACTACCACAGAAAGGAAAGCAGTCTCCGCCCTCACATCCACCAAGTCCATCTTCAGATTCAACTGCTTCTCCAAGTCCTTCTCCTCAACGATCAGTTAGTTCCTCACCAATGGATATTGATGTTCCATCCAAAGGTAAGAGAACTTTACAGTATCATCCATCCTCTCAGATGTTGGATAAGAATTTTTCAAGAAGATATACTAGAAGTCAGGCTAGTGAAATGGAATCTGTTTTACATAGATTAGAAAGTATGCACTTGTATGGTGATGATGAATCACAACAAGAACCCAGAGGAGATCAAGTTAACTATGCATTGTTAACTAGTGCACAACTTGAACCTTCTAGTTTTGAGAAGGCATGTACTCAGAAGATTTGGCAAGATGCCATGGAAGAGGAGATAACCTCTATAAAAAACAACGACACTTGGGAGCTCGTGAAGCTTCCGAAAGGAAAGAAATGTGTTGGCTGTAAATGGATCTTTAAGACCAAATTTAATGCTGATGGAAGCATTGAAAAGCATAAGGCAAGATTAGTGGCAAAGGGTTTTACTCAAAAGTATGGAATAGATTATGAAGAGACATTTGCTCCTGTAGCCAGACAGGAGACAATCAGAACAGTTCTTGCCTTAGCTGCACACAAAGGATGGCAAGTACAACACATGGATGTGAAGAGTGCTTTTCTCAATGGCTACTTGACAGAAGAAGTGTATGTTGAGCAGCCACAGGGATTTAAAGTACAAGGTAAGGAACACCTTGTTTACAGATTGAAGAAGGCACTCTATGGTCTGAAACAGGCACCAAGAGCTTGGTACTCACGCATTGATGGGTACTTCAAAGAATATGGGTTCACAAGGAGCAAAAATGAACCCACACTTTACTACCTAAAGCAAGGTAAAGATATCCTCATAGTTTGTTTGTATGTGGATGATCTTATTTTTATGGGTAGTAATGAGAAAATGAATAGGGAGTTCAAACACTCCATGTTGACACAGTTTGAGATGAAAGATCTTGGATTAATGCACTATTATCTTGGAATGGAGGTTCATCAGTCAGATAATGGGATCTTCATCTGTCAACATAAGTATGCTCAGGACATGATCAAGAAGTTTGCTATGGAGCATTGCAAACCAGTTGCAACTCCAGCTTGGACATGGGATCCAACTAAGCAAAGATGATGGAGCACAGAAAGTTGATGTGACCACTTTCAGAAGCATGGTTGGGAGTTTGATGTTTCTTGCCAACACCAGACCAGACATTCAGTATGTTGTATCTCTTGTTTCTAGATTTATGTCTAACCCCTCGTAGCTGCATTTGAAGGCAGCTAAAAGAATTTTGAGATATGTGAAGGGTACATTGGATTTTGGAATCCAGTACCATAAATGTAACACTATCAAGCTTGTAGGCTTTAGTGATAGTGATTGGGGTAGCAATATTGATGACAGAAAGTCAACATCAGGCAACTGTTTTAGTCTTGGATCAGGACTAATAACTTGGAGTTCAAAAAAGCAGATAGTAGTAGCGCTATCTTCAACAGAAGCAGAGTATATAGCGGTTACTTATGCTAGTACTCAAGCCTTGTGGCTAAGGAAAGTACTAGAAGAGATTGGAGAACAACAAAGTGGTCCGACCATAATCTATTGTGACAACATCAGTGCCATTCAGTTGGCATATAATCCAGTCCACCATAGCAGAACCAAGCATTTTGATATGAAGTATCACTTCATCAGAGATATGGTGGAACAAGAAATTGTTGAGCTTCAATACTGTCACACTTTGGAGAACGTTGCTGACATCTTCACCAAGGCGATGACAAAAGCTCAATTTGTAAAGCTGAGAGACTGTGTAGTCAGTTCTCTCAACTTTAAGGGGGAGAATGTTGTAAATGTGAACAGGGATTCACCTAACTAGGCTTAGAAAGATCCCTTTCCTAAGCCTAAGTGTGAACACACCCTATATTTGTCGGCAATTTCTGTCGGCAAATTCCCGTACCTTCTCTCCTAATATCCCTCCTAACGTCTTCCTATTTTCCCTCCTCCTTATCCCTCCGTGAATTCTTCTTTCCCCTTATCCCTCCAACTTCCTTATCCCTCCGCGTCTTTCTTTCCCTTATCTTCTCCCTCCTTATCTCCTATTTCCCCTTATCTCTCCTTTGCCGACATTCCTCCTATTCCATTTCTATATATTATGTAATTCGAATATGTTGCAAGGTTGAATGCTTCAATTAATAAAGTTTTTTTTTCTTTTATTGGTCCTGCATTTTTTCTGTTGATTTGACTGCGTTCGGGTTCAATAAGGGTAGCAGTAGTCAATTCAAAGAGTGGATTTGTAAAGACCTATCCAGATTGGTGCGGGTGTGTGAAGGTGGATTTTTGATGCAATGATGGTCTAGTGTGGGATGGGATGGTAAGCGGTGGTAACAATAGAAAAACCATTCCAGATGCATTTAGGTAAATTCTAATGGTATCCATATCTATAAGTGTGACACACCCATTCATTGGTGTGGGTGGCTCACTCCTAGGAGTTTTAGGAATAGCAGTGAGGGTAGCCCTATGCATGATTTCTCTATCTAAAATAGGGGCACTACTAGAGGGTCCTGCATTTAGGTCTTGGGATACATTAGGGACTATACTAACTTGCCCTACCACCGAAGTGTTAGGGACCTGACTATCTTGAGGTGGGCCCATGGGGAGAGACAACTGACTCTGAACTAAGGCTAAATTTCTTGATTGACTACAAGTTGTTACCATACACTAATATGTAATGATGTGTAAAGTGCAAGTGGTGGATGTATGTGAATGTGTGAAATAAGCACAATGTAAAAATACACTCAAAGCAAACAAACAAGCAATTTTTCCTAAGTTTTTACAAGTTTTAATTTGGTTTTTGATTATTTTTTTTGGAGTTTTAAAGTTTTTTTGAGTTTATTGAAGGTTTTGAAAAAGAAAAATTCGTGTGCAAAATATTTTCCCTAAGATGAATCTAGGATTTACTCACAGCTCGACAATCAGTGATGAAGTTCGATTGTGCAAAACCACCAAAGTATGGAGATGAAGCCCATACCTGGTTAGGGAGTACAGGTCCTACCAGTCCTTACCCAGTACTCACTTGGTCAACGTTATACCCTTCGAAGAGGAATACATGCAAATTTTCCAAGATACGTTGGATCTTGGAGTTGGCCTTGGCTAAAATGGGGTAATAATGTTTGTGGTTGGTGATGAATTCCAAATTTACGGTGATGAAATCTAGTCGTTTACCAATGTTAAAGTGAGTGTGTGTGAGGTTTTTTAAAACTATTACGTGATGCAACTAATATGTGATTCTATTTTATGCCTACATGCAGGAAAATAGGAAATAGAAATAGTAAATAAACTCAACTCAAGGATCAAATGTTAACTTCAGACAATATTTGACCAATTTCTATTTAATAGGGCTAACCACAGGTGGGTGGTTAGTTCTAGTAAACCATGGATGCATAGTTCATCAACTTCATACATGCATTTGGGAAATCCCAACTACGAATGTGTGGTTCCTTTCTATAAACAGAACAAGGGCAACATAGGCCCAAACCTTGAAAAATATTTCTGAGTTATTTCTAACCCGAATATGAAAAATGATTGTTCCCTAAAATGATAAATGCAAATCTTATTTTTTTTATCTATGTTTGGATGAATGCAAAAAAGAATAAAAATACCTATCTTAGGACCTAGATGCAAATAATGGCACATAGGATAGACCTCGAATTTATCCTAGATGCATGCTAAAGCTAGAAAAACAAAAATAGAAAATGGTACAGGGTTACAGATCTCTTATCCTTTCGCTGCTCCCTCCATCTATCAACCGCAGGTCCACAGCCCCATAGTGCAGTAACCACATACGCACGTTTATCCATATGTCCAACTATAGGTTTGCATTTCTTTGAATGCTTCACCACAATTATGCGGTTCTACAAGTCCAAAAATGTAAGTGTGTGATTCCTCAAATCTAAAACTATAGATCATGATTTCGTAGTAGTGGGGCCGAACAATAGCAAGTCTTAGATCTGTCGACTTGAGATTGATTCTTCACGTACTCTAACATCTAGAAACCTGCAAGCCTAGATAACACAGAGATCAGTAAATATGATTAAGGTAAAACAAATAGAACCCTTAGGGGGTCCCATCGTGATCACCATTTTTTGTAGTAAAAATATATGAACACAAAATAGAGGCACACAAAGATAGAAGAATTGACAAAAATTGCTTTTCTATTGATTTCTTTTGATACAATGTTTACAACTTTTGAATTGCCCCAAGTGTTTTGGGAGCAATGTTACAATATCTCTCTATATGGTACAATATTTTTTGATAAAGGAACGGGGTCTTCTAGATATTCAACAAGGTATAGTGTTCTTCAATATTCCCTATAGCTTCAAAAAGGTGAGTGGGCTTTGGTATCCAACATGAGACCACTCTATCTCCAGTAGCTCCTACAATATACATATATTCTATACACATAAAATTTCAAAAGGGGTTAGTAGCACTTGCATATTTAAATGAAAGGGATGATGTTATCAAAATGAAACCCTTCCTATAGAAAGAATGTAATATAAAATATAGAAAAAAATAAAAATCTAGTGCTTTACCAAATTATAATTTTTACTGATCGAATTCTTGTGTTGCGCTTAAATCTAGTAAACCACGGGTGTGTGGTGAGGGCTGATGAACCGCATGCCTAAAGTAGAGAAACTTCTAGACTATTATTTCAACTATGAAACCATGGACAAGTTGTTTGGTTTGAATGATATATCACCTAAAAAAATGGCCTTTGAGCTATATGATGGATATCTCTCAGGATGCGTGCAGAGGCCTAGCTCTATTTTAGTAGCCTAGCGATGTCAATCTTTAGCTTCCTTAATTTGGTGGGGTGGAGGTGCCTTTATGGCCCCTTAGGGTTTTGGAGGGAAATGAGAGGTGGCAAGCCTAGATTTCTAAGTGGCAATCTTGGACTGCCAAATAGAGGGGGTAGTTACAATGAGTCACCTAGTGTGTCTCACTTAATTAGGGTTATGTGGCTGCAAGTAGAGTGATATGTGAAGGGAAAATGTGGACAAGGGTGTATGAGATGTGGCAAGGTGGGGTAGTGAGGTGGCTAGGACACATGTCTAGTGGGTAGGTAGGGTATCCTAGGCTAATTTTTTAGATTTAATAAATCTGGAAAATAGGATAATGTGCAGATTTCATATGCCTAAGTCCAAACTTAGGCATATAACTTTATTATGCAGGATTTTATGTGGGGTGAATGATTGTGACTTTTTAAAGGACCAATTTTTGGTTTCTATAGGAATACCTTGAAACAGATGACAAAATTGAAGCTTGTCTTACTCACCTTATGCATTTAGATAAAAAATGAGAGGATGCTTTACTTCATTTTAGTAAACATCAAGATATGGTTAAAAGGTGGTTCAAAAAATGAGCTAAGATTAAGGTATTTAGGATCTCTAATTTGGTTTTATTATGGGATAAGGCACATGAGAAAAAGGGTGATCACAATAAATTTGACAATATTTGGCTTGGTCCTTATCAGATTTCAAAAATTCTTGGAGAAAACACTTTTCGATTGAAAATTTTGGGTGGGGACGACATTCATTTACCTATTAATGGGCAATTTATCAAGCATTTTTTTCACCTAAGAAACAGTTGAATTCTTGCATCATTTGTACTTTTCTTGTATATTCTTGTATATAGCTTTTTGGTTTTCATGCTTTTCTATTTAATTTATTTTATTTTTGTACTTTTGTATATAGTCTCTTGTTTCGTAAGATTTTGTTATTTGCTTTCTTATAAGTATTTTTAGGTTTAGGGAGCAAGTTATCACTTGCTTATCATTTTTTTTTTTGTAATTTTTGTTTGATTCCATGTTGAATTTTTTACTTTTGGTATTTTTCCACTTTTGGGGTTTGTACTTTTTGATTTAGGTGGAGCTTTGTGATAGCTACTAACTTCTGGTCTCTTCGTTGATAGCTATTCCTTTGTCATGTAGGATGGATTGCCTAGTTTGGAATCAGGTGAAATTGAGTAAAAGGAAATAAAATTGTTTAGTAATCATTCTTAGATTTTGGACTAAGATAGTGGATTTTGGAACAATGAAATATTTCACTGAAGCTCCACATGTAGCTCACTATATTAAAAGGTATTCTTTGAAATCTTAAAGGATAAATTCATTGGGATTTTTAGATTAAGGAAAAAATCTAATACACTCCATATTTAGCCTTAAGTGGTCTCTAACCCAGTTGGCATACAAATTTTGCAAAGCAATTAAATGCTTAGTAAAAAAAGAAAAAAAAGGAAATATGCAAAATAAATCTTATGCCTGGGTGATTCATACAATATTTACAATGGCTATAGACGTCTGGATGGCAGTAGAGAAATATATAGAAGAGATCAAGATCATCTCCACTGGGGCTATAGATGCCTGAATTACAATGGAGCAATACAGAGGCACATCTTAATGAGTGACATTTTATAGCCTAAATGCAAAACAAATGATGGAATATGGATTATTTCAAGAATTTAAAATGAATCACAGTTAACACACTGAGCGGAAGCAAATGGTTCATTTGTTTTCATTTGAAGTTGTTTACCCCATTTTATTTGGATTTTTGTAGATGATGTTTATTTCTCTGATCTTTGGTTTTCTTGGTTTCAGATCAGGTTCTTCATCTGAAATGCTTAGGAGCATTTCCCAACAGAGTTACCATTTGTTGTGGTTGTCACACAACACACCCCAATTCTGGGGACCCACTTAAAAATTTTGATGTTCTAGATTGCATGGTTTATTTTGGTTCATGGTGCCCTAAAAGGTTTAGTTTTATTTTTTATCATTATCATATTCTTGGCATTGAAAGTTTTTGTGATTAACCTCATTGTTCTCATGTTGTTTTTACTAAATCACTCCATTCCAAGTATTTACAATAAAAGAAAAACAGATAAAAAATATAAATAAAAAAATAAAAATAAAAATATATTTAAATAATAGAATAAAAGGTAATTACCACACTTTATAAAAAGTGATAACATAAAAATTTCATTTTATGTTTTTCACATTATAGACTTTATGTAAAGGTAATTACTATACTTTATAAAAATGTGATAACATAAAAGTTTACCTTATGTTTTTCACATTATGGATTTATGTAAAGGTAATTTAAAAAAAACATATTTATGTTCATGTGTTTAGGTTACCAAAAGGAAACTAGACTTGGCCAACGCAGCATTGAAGGAGCACAGTCAACATGGTCAACAGGCCCAAACTCCGAGATGTTACCAAGTGGCATGAACCAAGGTGCCCCTATGACCCATATTTGAGTCATATAACATTATACAAATTGGCATTAATTAATCCTTCTATGCTTTACCCCTGGATGCATGTGGGACAAATATGCCACTAAGAAAATCAAAGAAATTCATTTTGGGGCAAGTGTAAGAGGTTAAGCATGATATGCGAGCAAAGGAAATTTAGACAAATAAAAGTGGATTTGTAGAAATTGTTGAATGATGTGCCAGAGTGGGCGGATGAAGTAAAGAAGAGGGATGAAGCAACGAAGGGCATTGTACAATCATGAAGGTTGGGTGAAGCATCGGAGTTCTAAGAGACACATTCAAATTGCTTCTCCACTCTATCATCTCATGTCATACTATTGTTGGTGTCCCTTGTGTATGTCATGATGCTCATAGCAGTAGGGATTGCAATATATAATATCAATGTGTCCACTAGTTTCATACTATATTTGATGTTTTTGCACACATTGACGTTGCCATCAAAGCTCATGACACCCACCCTAGCACTACTTCCGGTGTTTCGTACAGAAGCATCCTAGTTCCACTATGATGAGGGTAGAAAGATGTGGATAAAAGTGATCAACATCACCAAGGACTTCAACCAAAAGGCCAACACCTAGGTATGTCATCCCTCTGATACCCCTATCTGGTCCTCTCTCCTCTCTTACATCATGGCCTTTCTAGTGGCTCGTAGATGCCACATCATTCATGGATCTGACATGAAGCAGGACTTGGAAAGGTTTCTCTTGAAGGTGGATCTAGTACTTGTTATTGGATTTTGAACATTGGCTCAATTGTATTATCCAATTTTTTTTAGTAGCTCTTAGACAATTGTACTTGAATATTCCAAGAGATATGTTTCAGATACTCATATATCCCAATTTGATGAGATCGTAAGCGTTTGTGAGAGATTAATTTGGACACCAGTTCCTCTATCATACACAAGGTTGATATTAGGTGTTAGCATTTTGGCATATGATTCTTCCAGTGATCCTTAATGATGAATACTAATGGATGGTGGTACCTTCCACTTTCTATAGTGTTTCATCCTTGTTCTGCATTGAGGAAGTCGACATCCTGATAGAGGAGTCATTTCCCATACTAGTGCTAGACAAGATGTGTGCATTAGACCATGATAATATAAGGAAAATGGTGGACTTTCAAAACATCATTGAGGTCCACCTATGGGAAAAGATATAGAGAGAAGGAGATATGTTTCCTCATGGCCCTGTTGCATCTAATGGCGATTCCACCAAAAGACACTTCGAATTCAACAAGTGAACTCCAACCCGCTTCATTTAAACTCAACACAACTTTGTACAAAACTTCTAAAATTTTTTTAATCCTATATATTAGCAAGAGCGAGGAGAATAGACCTCCCTTATGATGGTCGTTATACTTACATGATTTACAAATTTGAAGGGAAATATGCTAATGATCTATGACAGGTTGCTTATAGATTCATGTTTAAAATTGTATATTTATTCCATAAGTTGTGAATAGTTATGTTTGGTCCAACATTTATGAACGATGACAAAAGGGCTCCTCGAATAGATGTGAGAATGTTTTAGTCACTTCATGGTGAGGTTCACACTTACAATCCGTTCATTCAACTCGTATAGCATTGGTGGAGTCTGTGATGGCTGAGAGTGCTATACTATGAGACAACTACTCGTGACCATTGAACTCCAAAGATAATGATGGATTTATGTCATTTTCCAACGTGAATGTTTTAGTCCTTGCTCCTAGAGGATGGCATTGGATGTTGGAAAAGTGTTACAAAAGAATACAGATGCTCATTGGAAGGCATTACAAAATGCAACATTGGAAAATGTGTTATGAAGCTAAATGAATGGAAGACTAAACAAAGAGTTTTTATTTATTTTTGAAAATTTTAAATATCCAATGAAGCCAAAAAAGAAAAGGGTCAAAGAATTTCTGTAGCGAAGTGCATGTTGGAAACAATTTTTTTTTAAGAAGCCTCTCCTCCCAAGTTGTTGGATTGCACCATATTTCACCATTGTAGTTTGTTGAAGCAAGGTATTCTGCAAATGTATTCATAAGAAAATATTTCATGTTGGAAATATATTGGAAATTTCAATAAGTTTTACATATGCGGATGGTAGACTTATCTAATTTTTCTTGATATATTGTGCCCTTTTTCCCTTTGAATATTGCACCGCATTAATGTTGGACTGTGTGAAACTGGTCGGATTAATGTTGGTTTAGTGTAGGGTATTCGCTTATGCAGATTCGGGTCAAAATTTTAAGTTACGACAACTTGTTATTTTTATTTTATTTTCTCTAATCCTACCCCTTTTATATCCTTTTTAATTTCATCGAATATAAAATACAAAAGAATTAAAAAATTTTAAAACCCCAAAAAAAGAAATATGGCAATTCCAAAATTAAATTTCAAATTCTCATCTTACACAAATTCACATGTTTAACGAAAATTCAAAATTTTAAACTTTGCACATTTTTCCAAAGAATCAAATTAATTTCATTTTATGAAAATGGAAATTTCAATAAAATCCAACTTTTCATTAAAATGAACAATTAATATGACATTCCAAAATTCCTACATTGCAAAGTTAGATTCTAGTCATTTTTATTTTAGTTTCAAGCAAATCTTAACAATCCAAGATAAAATTGGTTAACAAAAGAAGATAAAATTTGGTAACAATTTGAGATAAAATTGATTAAATCACCGTTCAAGTATTGTTATATCAAAGTAGATAGTTGAGCAATAATGTCACATTTTCACAAATTACATGAACAACAAAATCATTGCAAATCAATACCAAAATAGGCCCCTTGTTAATAGGTATATGCAACACTGAGGTATCCAATTAATTTTTAGCATTTCACATTTTCACTAAGCATTGCAAGCAAAATTAACACATTAAAATAACCTTGGGGAAATTACAAATATTTCCTTGCAAGAGAGGATATCCGGGAAGAATCCTAACTATGAGTATATTATTGCAATTGGGCAAAAATATCACTCAACAAGTCCTAGAGTGAAACTTGGGATTCATTGCAAGATCAATTGCACTTTGGTTGTCACACCAAAGAGGTATTTGTCCTTGCTCAAATCCCACATCCTCACATAATAAATGCAGCCATATAGCTTCTTTAGATGCCTCTGCAGCAACAATGTACTCAACTTTTGTTGTAGATTGAGCAACCACTTCCTACTTCTTACTTCTCCAACTAACTGCACCATCAAATAGTATGAAGATATATGCACTTGTGGACTTGCCCTTATCCACATCTCCTCCAAAATTTGAATCAACAAAACCCTATAATTGTTTGTTTTCGGCTACACCATAACATATTGCATAGTCTTTTGTCCCTTGTAGATACCTCATTATCCTCTTAACAACAACCCAATGTTGCTTACTTGGATTGGACATGAATCTACTTACAATACCCACTACATGGGCTAAATCTGGTCTTGTACACACCATTGCACATATGAGTTTTCCAACTACACTTGCATATGGTACATGTGTCATTTCATTCTCTTCTTGCTTATTCTTTGGACTCATTTCATTTGAAAATGCCACTCCCACTGGAGGTGGAGTGTTCATAGGAGTGCTCTTATCCATTCTAAAGAGTTCAAGGAGATCCACTATGTACTTTCTTTGACTGATCCAAAGCCTTATTGTCATGCGGTCTTTCTTGACTTCAATACCCAAAAAATAATGCAATGGATCCAAGTCTTTCATGTCAAATTTACTTGACAATTCAAAATTTGTCCTTTTTACCAACTCCTTTGAGTCACTAAGAAAAAGAATATCATCAACATACAAGACCAAAATAATGAAGTGATTTACCTTTTTCATGAAGTAGATGCAATGATCTCCATCACTTCTTGTGAAACCATGCTCAATCACATGCTTGTCAAACTTGTGGTACCATTGTCTTGGGGATTGCTTCAAGTCATAAAGTGCTTTCTTCAACTTGCACACCAAATTACTACTCCCACTTGCTACAAACCCTTCTGGTTGTTGCATATAAATGTCCTCATTGAGCTCTCCATGAAGAAAAGTTGTCTTCACATCCATTTGCTCAATTTCCCAATCATAAGCTACTGCCATTGACAATAGTAATCTAATTGAAGCAAGTTTTGCCATAGGAGAGAAGGTTTCATTAAAGTCTATACCCTCTACTTGAGTATATCCTTTTGCCACCAACCTTACCTTATATCTTTCTATTGAACCATCAGCTTTGTACTTCCTCTTAAAAATCTATTTACAACCAATTTTTTTCCTATCCTTAGGTAATGGTTGCAAATCCCAAGTCTGATTTTGTTCAAGTGACCTCATTTCTTCTTCCATAACCTTTTTCCAATGAATTTCTTCATCACTATTAAGAGTCTCTTTCACACTTCTTGGCTCATCACACATATAAGACAATGCAAAATAACTAATATCACTTGTTTCGTAGCCAAACCTATTAGGTGCTCTTCTTTACTGAAGACTCCTCCTTGTCACTTGATCACTTTGTTCAATTTTTATCCTTTCAATTCTATCTCATTTCTCGGTTGTACTTCATCATGAATAGGGTGATTACTCTCATGATTACTCTCCATAGTAGTCTCTTCTTGTTGTTGTACTTGACTTTCATCATTAGACCCACTTACAAGCGGTTGCACCTCACATAATGGAGTTGAAATAGGAGTGACACTTGTATTTGGCAACACTTGTTGATAATTTCCAGCCTACTGATTTTTTATTTCAAAAGTTATTCCTCGTTGTTCCTCATTTCCTTGAGTATCCATATTTGCTTGCTTTTCACCAGCAAACTCTTCCTTGAAGATGACATCTTGGCTATATGCATGGCGGTGTTTTGATGGGACCCATAGCTTGTATCCTTTGATTCCTTCACCATACCCAATGAAAATGCATTTCATTGACTTGTTATCAAGTTTTCTTCTATTCTCCTTGGGAACATGCATGTAGGCTTCACATCCAAAGACTCTTAGATGTGCTATTGTGGGCTTCTTGCCACTCCAAGCCTCCTTTGGTGTCTTTCCACCCAAAATAGAGCTAGAAGACAAATTGTTCACATAATTTATTGTATGTAAAGCTTCAGCCCAAAACATTTTGCTTAAGTGTGCATCCTCTCTCATGCTCCTTGCCTTCTCCACTAAGGTTCTATTTAACCTTTCTGCAACACCATTTTTTTGTGGGGAGTATGGTGTAGTTTTCTTCCTTGTAATGTCATGCAACCTACAAAATGCATCAAACTCCTTGGAGCAATACTCACTTCCATTGTTAGTCCTTAATGCTTTTACCTTCTTCCTTGTTTGTCTTTCAAATTCAGCCACAAAGACTTTGAACATATCTGAAGCACTACTCTTCTATTTCATGAAGTATACCCATGACTTCCTTGAGAAGTCATCAATGAAAGTGATAAAATATTTGGATCCTTCAATGGAAGCCACTTTCATTGGTCCACATATATCATAATGTATTAATTCAAGAATTTATTTGCTCCTATATTCACTTGAATTAAATGAAACTCTTTTTGTTTTTCCATCATACATGCTTCACAAAAATCAAATGAGCCAAACTTCATACCTTCCAAACCTTGAACAATTTGCTTGTTGCACATCTCATGTAGGCTCTTCTCTCCAAGATGTGCCATCCTCCTATGTCACAATATCATTTCTGACATATTTATTGTTGTATGGGATTTTCCACTCTCCATTGAGCTTGTATTTGCACTACCAACATCAATAGGGATTGCATCTAACTTGTACAAGGTTCTATATCTTATACCTCTAGCCAAGACCATGGCTCCATGAACTAACTTACACCCATCTTTACCAAAGAGAGTCTCAACACTAGAGTGGATTTCATGTCAAGCTTGAAATATGTCTTACATCTCGTACGATCTTGATCCTTCCATCACTAAGCTTAACTCTTACACTACCTTTACCAACAACTTCATAGTAATAATTATCACCAAGGAATACTTTTCCATAGTGACTTGCTTCATAGTCCTTGAACCACTCTCTATGTGGTGTCATGTGAAAGGATGCTCCAGAGTCTATTAACCATGCTTCATATTGGACATTCATTGTCAAGCATGCAATAATATACAACCCCCTTTCACTAGTTGATGGAGCTACTAAATATTCTTCTTTTTCCTTGGAAAGATCAGCCTTGCACTCACTTTTCTTGTGCCTCTTTTGCTTGCATTTCCAACAAACAATCTCTTGCTTCTTTCCTTTGCTTGGGAATATTCTTCTTGATTTAGACCTATAGCCATTGTCATAGAATCTATCACTCTTTCTTTCTCTACTTCTTTCTCTATCCCTAACAACTAAGGTTTCTGAGTTCCTAGTAGGTTTAGAGGTCCTTCTAGTTTCTTCTTGGAGCAACTGACTAATGATCTCATCCTTCTTGAGATTTTCCACTTTTGTGCTCCCACTGATTGCTACAATTAGATTATCCCATGAGTCTGGTAAGCTATAAAGCAAACAAATACATTGTTCTCCTTCTTTGATCTCATCACTAGCTGATTTCAATTGATTTACAAGAGTGTTGAAGGTGTTTAAGTATTCAACTACATTTCCTCCATCCAATATTTTTAATTCATACAAATTTATTTCTAAGAAATATTAAATTTATGAGTGACTTTGATTCATAAAGCTTACCAAGATTATCCCAAATCTCTTTTGTTGACTTGGCTCCAATAACATTCATTAATATTGAATCTACCAGGTTCAAACCAATCAAGGCAATAGCTTTGTCATTCATCTTGTTCTAGTCTTCTTGACTAATTGTTGTTGGCTTTGCATCCTTGATGATAGTCTCCTTCAGATATCTTTCTAGAAGGAGATATTCCATTTTTAGCTTCCACAAGTCAAAATTCTATGCATTGAACTTTTCAATGGTAGACTTGTTGTGATCCATTCTCTACTCCAACAAGTTACCATAGAATACCTAGGCAAGGTTCCTCACACCTGTAGAGTTTCCTCAATAGAGCAACACTTCCAATATTACCCCACGCCTTGACCCTAGTTTTTAAATAACAATAACATTTGAAATAGAGAAATGAAAGACAAGCAGCCAGCTAAAAAAATGATTAAACATTAACAGGGATGCTAAGCTCTATATTTTTATGTGTTCTATTATACAACTGGGTTGTTTACAATGCATGGTTGTTACAATACATCACTCAATCAATGACTATTAGAACACAATGTCCAAACATGGGCTCTAAACCTGTTACACAACAGAGTAGTTGCCTTCTCTTTGTATTACCATAGACTCAATGAAACTACAACTGATAGAGGTTTTCTACCTTGTTTCTTGCAACAACAAAACACTACAAAGTAAAGCAATAAATAATTTCTTCCCTCCTATTTTGAGCAACAACTCAATATAGAGAAATCAAGAAGAATGTTATGTCTTCTTCAACATAGCCTGGAACTCGTCTTAGTGGGCTCTAACCTCTACCACTGCAGACCAAAAAGGTGATCTCTGACCTCTGCCACTACAGACCAAAAAATGGGCTTTGACCTTTACCACTGCAACCCTGCATAGGCCACCAATTGAATGGTGTAGTGGCCACTGACCGAACATGTTTTAGTAACATGTCACCTCATCGTTGAGACATCACATACTTTAGCACATGACCATTTGATATGAGTGGTGTCTTATGTTATACCCAATGAGTATGAGTAGGCTATGCAAATAGTAGATTTTTCTATTTTAGATACATGGGCAATGAAATTTTCTAATTTGAATCGATTGTAGTTTTAGACCTATTGGACCTCACATAATTACAATGAAACAAATTTGAACAAGGAATAATATGCCTAAAAAAATTTCTACCCAGCAATACAGTAGACCCTTTAAACTTGTTTACAAATGCAACATTCATTCCATCGAAGGTGCTCTTAACCATTTAACTGTAATGATTTGCTTTTAATTGCATATGCCCAACAATATTTGAAGTCTATACCAAAACACATAACTAAAACTCTTAGATAGCATCTAATGCTCAAACTCACAAGATGCCCTCAGACGGTATTGTTAGGGCCATTATTTAAATGATCTTCTCATAGTGATAAACATGCATTCACACGTCACACAATCATTAAATACTAAAGTAGCCATACTTTGTTAAAGATGGTATTCTTAGGGCCAGTCTTTAAATGATCTGATCACAATGATAAACATGCATTCACACGTCATACAATCATTAAATACTAAATTTGCCATGCTCTTTTAAACAAATACAGACACATCATCTATCCAAAAATATTATTATGGTCACCACCATTATCCCATGCCTAGAAACACTATCACTATGATACCCCATGTTGGAGCAGTGGAGCCACATAGACGGCTACAACCACATATTAAAAAAATAAAACATCAAATATAAACCTATTTATATTGACAGAGACAACCTACTCCATCATCCAATTGCATAGATATATACAGAATATACATATCATCTCTTGGGCATCAATTCAACTACCTTATCATCTACGTAGTCTGTGTATTAAGTTCACCGACATAACAATACACAAGATGGATTTACTTTTCTAACATGATAGAATCTATATTTTTTCTTAGTTGGGCCCTGTAAAAAGAGATGTCCAAATTCACACACAATATCCTTCTACATTTTGTCTCTTATGCTTTTTCCAATGCCACAAAACCACATTTGATATTCTTTATTAAATGATAGCTTCAAGTTGAAACTCTAGATGCACTTGCTTAGGAAACATCTAACTTCTTTTGAATTTTCATTTTTTTTCAACCAACTCTGCAAAATTTATCTCTAATCACTTATTCTTCTCCATCCCTTCCTCTTGCACTAAGTAATGTATAAGCCAAATAAATCTTGAGACTTTTTGAGCAAACTACCCTTTGATATAACTGAAAGACTCTACACTATATATTGGAAATTGGCAACCTCCATAGCAATTCTAAAAAATTTCCTTACATTTTCCTTGGTTGGTGTGAAGGAAATCATATAACCCCTCAAACCTTGTCTGCCAACTCATGCCACAACTCCAAATTTTTGATATGTTTGAATCTCCTCGATATTCAATTGACCATTGGCTATCCCACACCCATGGCTCTTTTTCATCCATCCTTATCCACCTTCACATCCTTTGAAGTTAATTCACCTTATTTTTGTTCTAAGAAGTTAGTTCTCCCAACCATTAATTTGGTGAGGTTTTGGTTGGAAGTGATGCCACATCATCATCTATCAGCCTTGTGGAGAATGTCGAGTTGTCCCACCATGTCCATTTAGTCCAATTGTATGCCCACCTAGATGGTCCCTATTCAATATATGCCAAGTGGTTGTGGCTTCAAGTTTGCTCCTCCGTTGTACCTCTTCTTCATGTTTAATGTCACAAAATTTTGTGAGTGCCCAAGTCTATAGAATCAAAGTTATTCTTCAGTGTGAAACTCTTTCACTGAATTGAAATCATGTTTTTCACTTTTAAATATTATTAAAAACTTCAATGGTTTGAAATTATGTTCCTTACATTTGGTTTAGGATTAGTCTTAAGAGATCATCAAAAAGTTGCAATGTAAAATGACACTCCATCATACTTTAGCCATCAAGCCAAGCCTGACCAACCACCTAAGGAGATTGCATTAATAATATACAATTACTTAACCAGACCAAGTGATGATGAAAGAAAAATCGAGTAGTAAACCTTTAGTTCAAGATTGAAGTCAAAGAGAGTCCAAATACTATAAGGGACTTGACTCAGGACAAATGAAAAAATAAACATAAGACTAACCCATAATGTGCTTGTACCACCAAAAGGTTCTTAAAAGGAAAAGCTCCATACCCTATAGAAACAATATTAAAGATGAGTGTGCGTGGTTAAAGTGATGGATAAAGTGATCATCTATCATGTCAAGGTATCAACACAATATTGAATGTGTGACAAGTCATTGTTCAAGTTATACATATACTTTTGTTGTATGTTTAGGTGTTGTGTTTGTAATAAAATTATATAGGGTGCTTTGTTATTTTATATATACAAAGATAGGGTGGTTACATAGTTGGAAATATTTGATTGTTACAAGTTATATACCAATGTTCATTAATTTATTTTTAATTTGTAGAGTTTCTTTTATCTTTCTGTATGAGAAGTTTGATTATTTTCCACAAGAGAAAAAAATAGCATTAGCTTATCATAATCATAGCATTAATGAAATTGGTCAACCCTACTAGCACTAGTTGATGCTAAATTTTTAGTTTTTAATGTCAACAAAGTATTATTGTAACCAAATAAATTATTGTATGTGATTTTATGATTATGTTGCTTGCTAATGAGATATGCTTGTAAAATTTATTTTATTTAAAATAATTGATGAACATATCGTATGAAATTCAAGATAAATATAGATAAAATTAGCTCTATCTATTTTGGTATAGTATACAAGGACATATAATATGTTTGAATGGCCTATAATACTGATTTAATTAGCTTCACTCTTCCTACTAACAATAACCATCGGGGGGGGGGGGCCAAAAAACAATAACCATCTATTTTTCCATGTCGGTATTTTAGTCTAAAATTTACTTATATTTGGATTCCATAATTCTATCCTCATTCTCCCCTCAAATAAAGGCATCCCTAGATAAGTTGCTTCCAAATTTGCTTTCTCCATTTGAAAATATCCTTGCTTGGATTCTAGTTGGAGTGTCTAGAAAGTAAATTTTGGCTTTTTTCATATTAGCTTTCTACTCTTACACTCTTTCATATTTCTTTAATAAGTTATTCAAAGCTATGGCCTCATTTATCCTTTCCCTTTCCAAAAAGGCTATATCATCTACAAACTATTGATGGGTGATGTTGTCAATGTTATTACTAGTCTTAAGCCCACTTATTAGCCCATATTTGTTAGCCTTCTTCAAGTTCCTACCCAATACCTCTGACATAATATTAAATAGATATGGAGATAGAGGATCTCCTTGTCTAAAACCTCTTTGAGATTTAAATGATTCTATTACCAACACATTGACCAACAATGAATAAGATATTGTAGAGGCACAAGTTTTATTCCAACTAGCCTATTTCTTCCCAATTCCAAACTTTTCTAATACTACAAAAAGAAAATCACATTTAACCCTATCATAGGCTTTAATCATATCCAATTTTAAGATCATTACTTTCTCTTTCTTTGAAGTTGTTGAATGCATGACTTCATGAGCTACTATGATCCAATCCAGAATCTCTCCCTTTCATAAATCCTCCTTGCTCTTCTAAAATAATTTTGTCTAATAGTGGTTTTAACTGATTTGCCATCACTTTGGAGATTATCTTATATGTCATTATTACACAGGCTTATGAGATTAAATCAATCAAACAAATATGCATCCTTCTTTTTTGGAATCAAGGTAAGATATGTTGCATTTATTTTATAAGGAATATATTGTTTTACTTCCACTGCCACCAATAAAGAATCCTTCACTATATCCCAATTATGCTGATAGAATGCTACAAAGAGCCCATCTAGACCTAGGGATTTATCCTTATCAAAAGAGAAAAGAGCTAAATAAACTTCTTCTAGAGTAATAGGCTCCATTAGTTTCATATTGTCTTCATTTATTATAAGTGAAGGTACTTGTAGTAGTTTATCATTAAGAACTTCAAACTCTTCTGATCCTAGAATATTCTGGTAAAAAAAACCTTACCTCTTTTCTAATTTCACTCTAGTATTCAATCAAAACCCCTTCCATTGATTTAATTCTACTAATTTTGGATGTTGATCTCTGTACTATTGTCATCCTATATATTTTTTTTTAATTTGTATCTCCTTTTAACCAAGTATTTCTTGATTTTAATCTCCAAAATTTCTCTATCTTACTCAAAATATTTTGATATTCACTACGTAACTTCCTTTCCTCCGAGCTTGGATTATTATGCTCACATTTTTAGAATTTTGGAAGTTTCTCTTTTAGTTCTTTCTTCTCAAAAATATTTCCAAAAGTGTTCTTATTCCATTTTTTAAATCTAGATGTCATTGATTTAATTTGTTTTGGAAGTATATACAACCCATTATTTCTTGAAGAATTCCATGTTTACGCTATCATATCAATAAATTGAGGATGGTCTTCCCACATTTGCTCATATTTAAAATATGTTTTTTTTTTTTAATTCACCTACCACCATTTTAACTCTTATTGGTCAGTGATCTAAACCAATCCTTATCAAGGTATTAATTTTAGCACAAGTCCCTTTATCTAGCCAATGATCTAAGAGTATGCATCTATCTATTTTTTTGCTATTAGGTTCTAGTCTCTCCTATTTTTGGTCCATGTATAGTTATCCTCTTCAAAATCAACCTCCCATAGATTATTGTTTTGAATAAAAGCTGAGAAATCTCTCATACTTTGGGTTATTTTCCTAATTCCCTCAAATTTTTCATCCAACTTGGTTATGGCATTAAAATATTCTATGATCATGAATTGGGTTTATTGGTTTATTGGTCATTACTTTTCATAAAGGCTTCAATCCCACTTCATACTTCTAATATTCCTGACTAAGTTGTAGGTCCATAGACATTGATAAGGGTGAAACGAATATCTACAAAGTAGCATGTGACTAATGAGGCTATTCAATGCCTAGTTTTATGAATGGTTTCATAGGAGGTTCTAAAAATATTCTAATATGTTATAATTCCCATCGTTTATCCTTCAAAATCCATAGCATTCCATTCACATCTTGTCCAAACTACTTTCATAATTTTGGAAACTTCTTCCTTTGTCATTTTAGTTTCTTGGATACAAAGAATATCAATCTTAATACTTAAATAGAGGTCCTTGATACACATTTTATTTGAGGGGGAATTAGCACCCCTTATATTCCATGCGATGTTAATCATGTCTTTTTAGGGGCTATTGGCCTCATCTACAAATTACCAATATCATTTTGTTGTTTGATAAAGAGAAATTCAACCAACTTAGTTTGTGTTCCTTTCTCTATATTTGCTCTTGCTTCCCTGGCTCTTGCTTGATAATTTAAGGGTTTTCCTCTTTATGCCTTACCTATATCAAGAGTAGGTCTTATTATTCTATTAACCAATATTATTTCATAACTTCCCTTTTCGTTAGATTTATTCTCTTTTGGCTCTGTTATGGAAGCTTTTGACTTGTCTTGCTCATTTTTTGGTATTTTTTTGTTGATAATTGAGGTATTAAAATCTAACACTACATTTTATATACCACTTTTCTTCTCTTGAATGGTGCATGGTACTTAAAAAGAGTCTTCAAAATATGATAAGGCACATTCCTTAGGTTTAGTGGGAATGTTCATCCCTAAATTGGGAATGTTCCTTGTTTATATTATGATCCTATTATACCGCATCCTCTACGCTTTGATCTACTTTTTCTTCATAGGCTAAAGCCTCAAAAGAATTGGTATTTCTTCCAATATCTTTCCTTACTAGTATCCATTGTTTATTTACTTTCATTTGTCTAGACCTCTTTTTTAGAAGTTGAAAACTATCCTCATCCACATTCGTTTGTAAGTTTCTCTTGCGGATTTCTACATGTGTTTCTATTGGACTCTTCTTAGGGAATGATCTCTCAATATGTTCCACCTTATAACATATTTTACATCTAAAATATATGCTTTTATAATCTAAGGTTTAGGTCCATAATGTACCCCCATACTTAAGAATGATTGATTCTAGTAAAGGTTTACTTATATCATTCATGACCAATATTTGAGCATAAATAGCTAAGAATTCATCTTTTGTAGTTTTTGAAATATTAAGGAATTATTTGAGAGTGTTTCCTATTGCCTTGAAGGTAACCATCTATTTGAATTCAATGGTCAACCCATACATCCTACCCTGGACTAGTACTAAGGATATATTTATGTTTTCAAGTGCAAAAGCCTTCATACCAACGAGTAAGGAAGAATCCTCCTCTTCCCATAAACCAAGGACCCCCTTTTAGGATTCTATATATTTCCTCCTTGGAACAAAAAATGGCTAGGAATAAACCTTTGGGAAGAAAGGATAGACTTACTCCTAGAGACTTCCAACTCCTATCAATCCATGTTCTCAAGGCCGAAGCCCCTAGTTAAAACCCATTAAATTTACCAAAAAATTCTCTATCTTTGAGAAACAAGGTTTGCTTCTCTATGAGGTCCTTAATTACCTCTACTAGGGATGATTCTAAATATTTAGTTGTAAATTGATCCATGGAGAGGAAACTATAACTCAAAATCTACTAAAATTTACCAGTATATCATATAGCGATTATTTTATTTAAAAATAAACCTATAATATTTTGCATGCAAAACTAATCAAGTGGCATTTAGCTCAATCGATTAGATTCCTCAACATTTAAGGAGAGACCAAGGTTCAAATATTTCCAAATGATACATGTATAATATCCAAGCTTTGTTGTAATACCACTATGTGGTGATGATGTAATACGAGTGGGGCCCGTTTCAATCCCATATAACCAATTGAAGAAAAAAATATTTGCATTCAAAACTTCTAAGATAATGAGTTGGAAAAAGAAACTTAGCTATAAAATTATATTCCCAAATAGAATGTCTTGACTTCCTGATATCCTAGCCCTTCATTGCTCCTCCCATCATCCAAACCCTAGCTGACAAATATCTATAATGTTTTTGATGAACTAAAAAATATTAATAATTTTATTTTGGATGGTTGATTTCATTGGGTTGTATCTCCCTCAATACTACTCAAATTCCTTTATATGACCACTCATTTTAAATCTATTCAAATTCTATATAAATTGAACAATCCTTCACAAAAAATTGGCTCTTAAAAGATGAAATGCTTTTAAGGAAAAATTTGCCCTAACGTTGCCCTAGTTTTGAATGATTTTTTTCATATGGTCATATCTTCCTCAATACTACTTGGATTATTGTGAATGACCATTCTTTTCAAATATTTTAAAATCCTTCACAAAATGGCACAAGAATCATCTAAATCAGACAACTCTTTGCAAATATATGGCTCCTAAAAATGATTTATTTTTTGGAAAAATTTGCCCTAGCTTTTGTTTATTATGATGACAACAATATCTGCTGAATTCAAACCTTAAATGTAATTATTAAACATGGTTATGTACCAATTAATAGAGATAATAATAATGGATCATGTAAATTCGTACCTTATTGTGTATATTTACTTTCATAAAATTATATTCTCTTATTCATGTAGCAACAAAATCATGTTATTTTCTAACTTCCTCATGGGATTTTTGTTTATAGAATAACAATCCTTTTGAGGTAATATCAAAATATGATTTCCTTTTCTAATAGAATTATTTTGTATTACAAAACACATAATTGATATATTAAAGTTAAAAAGTAAAAATATATATTAAGAGAATATTCTCCCAAAACCATATAATCTTTAATTGGAAACATGTTTAATGGATGTTTTAAAAACAATCATTTGAGGAAGAATTCATTGAAGGGATGGTTAAATTCTTCTGAATATATTTTGATATGACGATCTCTTTTAAAAATCCCATTGGTTTGACTATAAAATGTAGAATGGAAAATGTATCATTTGCATTGATTCACAAAAGATTGCTACATATGATTAAAATATTTTACAGAATACCCCTATGGGCTTATAGTCAAGGACTTCCAAGGTAGAAATATCCCTCTTTAAAAAATGCAATTAATGGCACTCAAATGTTTTTCAAACCACCTCAAAACATGGGTGGGTATATGGCTTGCATGAAAGCTTGACCATTCTGGATTGCATGTGCTCCCATGAGCCCCTACATGCAATCAAATACAAAGAATCAATAGCATCAAATGGGCCTACCTTGATTAGGCCCAAGTTCACAAAAATATGCAATGCAATAACCAAAGAGTTACCAAAATTGGCTTAAATTAATAACATGGCATAAAATATTGCACAACACAAATAAATCTTACCTTGCTTACATTTTGATGACTATATGCTACTAATTATTGTTGATTTTATGACTATTTTATTTTTGAAATGAAACTGCTAGGGGGCTGGTGACCATAACTGTAAGTTGCAGGGGGTGATGATCTCAACTAAAATTTGTTAGGGGGCTGATGACCTCGACCTTTGGTGCTCATATTCGAATGAAATTTTTTGGAGATGTTCTACTAGGCACCAATGACTTTTGGTAGTAGTTTCGGGCAGATTGACTCCTTTGACTATGAGTAGTTCAGAAATAAAATGCATACATATGGAGGATTTCAATAATTGCCATGGTTGACTTCTCATACCAATAAGGGTGTTCAAAAAAGAGGGATAGATGCCTACAAATAAGATTTTACAAGAATTTCAGCAAATGTTTAGTATGTTTTTAGATTCTCCTTAAGGAAGAAGTGAAGGGGGGTTTTAATGAATTTTAAAAATGGGGAAAGGATTGGTGAAGTGGAGGTGACTTGGCAAGTTAGGGCAGCCAAGGGGCAAGGGTAGGTGACATGAAAAACATAGAGTTTTACACTTGGAGGGTTCAAAGGAGATGTGACAAGTGAAGGTAAATTTGGTTAGAGTGAGGTGTTGGAGATGTGGCAAGTGAAGATGGATTAAGTTAGAATGAGGTGTTGGAGATGTGGCAAGTGAAGGTAAATTAATTTAGAGTGAGGTGTTGGATATGTGTTAGGATGAGTTGTGCACATAGGATAGGGGGTTGGGAAATCACATGGTGACTAGGGGCTTAGTGTAGGAGAATGCTTAATGGGAGAAAGGGGCTAAGAAGAGGAATTTTAAATTTATAGGATTAATTGATACAAAAATACAAATTTTGTAATTATTTATGATATTTTCCAATTATTAAAATATAAATTTAGACAGATAAAATCGACACATTTTAGATCTACATAAATATGTTACTTCAATAATTATGAATGTTCATGTGCACCTATAATGAATTTTTTTTTCTATTGTGATGTACTATTCCTATGTTAGGGCACCAACCATAGGGGATCAAACTTTATTTTTTTAATGCATTTATGTATGATTGAAACATTGATATTTATTTCAATATATTAAAAAATATTTTTTTCATACTTTTTAAAGTATGACAAAGACTAATTTTTGTTTACTATAAATATAATACAAATGTGTCATATATGCATTGAATTTTTACATTACAAAATATTAGTACATAATATATAATAAAACACAACGTATTTTCTTATCCACTGAGTTTGTTGTTTCTCTATAAATGACATTGGATATTAACACATTTGGTGTTAAAATAAAAAATGGTGTGTTATTTGCAATAAAGCACACCATATTTTTAAATAGTTTAGGTTATTGATTTTGCATAAATAATATAAAGCATCAATTTATATTGTATATAAACACAATGCATCATTGTTTTATCCCTAGCATTAGGGCACTAGTTTCTTTTAAGATTTATTTTAGTAGGGCTTAAAGGAGATATTTTTGTATTGTTTTTCACCATAGTTGTATGTGTTGTTTGCAATAAAGCATACCATATTTTTTAATATTTTAGGTTATCTATTTTGCATAAATAATATAAATCATCAAGTTATGTTGTATATAAATACAATGCATCATTGTTTTATCCCTAACATTAGGATACTAGTTTCTTTGAAAAATTATTTTAGTAGGGCTTGATGGAAATTTCTTTGTATTTTTTTCACCATAGTTGTAATTATTTGTAGTGTTCTTAAAAAATTAGGGTTTTGAATTTGAAAATGAAGAAGGAAGCTAGAACAATTGGTCTTTTGGAAAGATTTTATAATTCTACTATTTTACCCCTGGTTTAGGGCAATGGTAGACCATGCTTAGTCCCAAGCTAATTTACGAAATCCCTAATGGTTGTTTCTTCCTTATTTACTCCATGCAATGGCTCTTTTTTTGTTTTCACATCCTCCTCCCTTTGATCAAGGGAAGATAGATTCAATGATTCAAGCTCTTAAGCCAAGAACCAAGCTACAAACTCAACCAAATATGCATGCTCGTCCTTTCAAAGGTACCTTCATGTCCAAACTAGATGTGATCCCTGTGGTTGAGGTACCATAAACTTTCACTCAACACTCCATTCTTACCTTATCTTCTCAAGCTTTAGCATGCAAGTTTGTGGGTTTGTGGCCTATTCCCATTGTGATACAAAAATAGATCAACATGAACTAGGGAGCCAAAGTCTCTTCTTACAAATTTATGATGGTAGGAAGAGGTTACTTTGTAGTAACCTCCGTAGAAGATAGAAACACCATATTTCATGGAGGGCCATGGTTTCTTGGTTCTATCCAATTGTATATGACTTCTTGGACCACAATATTTGACCTACATGTTGTGGTCTCACCACAACTACCCCAAAATTTTGAGGACCCACCTTTCAATTTTGGTTTTTGGGAGTCTTCTGTTGTCTTTGACCCAAAATAATTAAAAATAAAAAATAAAATAAAAATAAATAAAATAGAAATGATATATATATATATATATGTAAGGAGCTTTGTTTTTGACTTTATTAAAGTTTTTTTTAAACTTTGGGGTTCATTTTATATGTGTTTTTAATATTTAAACTCATGCCCGTTGTAATGGCTTCAGGCAAAGCGATGGGCCCACTCGGGTAAAGCTGGCAGTATTTGGCATTAGGCGACGTGGAGAGGTGTTCATCACGGATAGATAGATAGGTATTATCGTGCAACAGAATTCCAATCGAGGACTTCGCCAAAGAGACAATTCAGACCCCATGTGACGTGGATGTCGAAGATGCCTAAGTCGAAGTGTGGAATGGCCAGGCGGGTGATTTGGATTACCGGACCCCTCGTGGCGGTGCAGACGAATACCCGGAGCACGGTCAGATGAAATGGACCTACGTCACGACGGTGTCTACAATGTGACTTGGAGGCCGAATGGGGCAATAACCAGACATATGGTAGCCGGAGACGTGGATCGTGGTGGTGTCACGATGACCGAATAGGAAGTCTTCTGTCGATTTTCGGCAACATTCCAAATTGACAGAACTTTACAGGAATGCAGGCAAATTTCTTCGCGACCAATGATAAGATGAAGATATCCAAGTCGATGCGGCTAGCGAACCAGTCGGATTTAACGTGGCGGATAAGGCTGACGGGGATATCCATTTCCCCATCATCGCTGTGGAAACTAACGGAGATCGTAGCCTACGAGGACAGCAAGTTTCTAATTTTATCCGTTTCCCCATCATAGTCGGGAAGTCAGATGAATTTTGATAGGCAATGTCTCATTAACCATTCACACAATGAATACAGCGGGATTTGAACATGGGTGCTCAGATATTCCTTGTAGAGGTCGTATACCTTCGTGAAAGATGAAGCGGGTGTTGAGCGCGCTGAGACCGTCGACACGGCGAAAGATGATATAAGGATTCTAAATGACGCAGTGACACCTAGGTTTATCATTGACAGCATGGCCACTAACAACTACAGTGAGGCCTACAACGAACAGCTATCCGGATGGCGTCGTGACAATCGTCGAGGCAGCGACGGCTGGATTTTGGTAGTGGAAATCACCCGATTTCACCGTGAATAGCCATCACCGAACGAAGAATAAGGAGATGGATTCATCGAACGCAGTCAGGAAGGGTGGATTGTTTCGAAGCAGATGAGGTGAGGTGGATAGAATATGTTCGGTAACGTCGCAGTGGAAAAATAGGGATAGCTCGATCAATGACCAATTGTGTTCGAGAGTGCAGGGGTGATAATTGGGTGCTTCGACACCGACGCCAGATGTTACGTGGATGCTCTCAGGTGTATATCCAAGATATATACGTATATAGCAGGGAGCATTAGAAGCGTTACGTGGATTGTGAAGATGGAAGCGGCGTGGATAAATGACGATATGGCAGTAGCTAGCGCGGTACTTTCACTTCCTCGCAACGGCAAATGGGCATTATTGAAGAAGGGAACATTACGAGAGCAGTCGGGATATCCAATCACGTGAGCATCTGCCAGTATTGTGTGTGTGAAATATCATCAGTGGTAGTGGTAGTGGTAGTGGTAGTGGTAGTTGTAGTTGTAGTTGTAGTTGTAGTTGGGTGGGCCAAGGATACCCGTAGGTGCGTTAGAGAACGTTGAACATCACAACTACCACTGCGGAAGTTTGTGATATGTGTGGATATACATTAAAAATTTTAATGATCAAATGTTTCCAAATGAAGTCTAGGGAGTATGGTTAAACACGTGGATGTCACTCGTGCTAAGATAGGAGCATTATGGAACGGAGCATGGTTTCTACGAAATGAGAGGCAGTTTCGTATGGAGAGAATCTTTACGAATGGAGGAAAATAAAGTGAAACGGTGAGGCGTTACGTAAGAAGATAAGAAAGGGGAACATCTTAAATACTGCGGAAGAGAAAAGACATAGGGTTAGAAATTATTGGAAGGGAGACTGCATGCAAAATGGGTCTGGTTTTTGATGTTTTCCTCCCACTTGTTGGATGAGATTTATCTCCATTGATGCCAAGTCTCAAGTTGTATTTTGCATTCGTTTTTTTTAAGCTTATTGAAAATCTGCTGATTCTGCAATATATATTTGATATACTGTGAGTTAATGCCTAGACACGGTTGCTTGCATGTTATATTTTTATGTATTGTTTCTTTCCTTAGGAGATTGCACCTCATTAAAGTTGGATTGCAAGAATATGGATCCACTTAATGCAGGTTTTGGTGCAGGATACTGACATTGCAGGGTTAATGGGGGGTTTTAAGTTGTAGCAATTTATTTTTAATTTAAGCTTCATCTTCTTTCAAGTTTCTGTTCTAACTCTGTCTTTTATTAGTTTTAAAATTTTTCAAAATAAAGTAAAATAAAAATATAAAAAATATAAAAACATAAAAATCTAAAAACATAAGCATGGTTTTAAATAATAAGCTCTAAAATTTTATTCAAAGCAGTGTCAGAGCATTTTCAAAATTCCAAATCATCTGAGATTTGCAGGCTTAAAAGGAATTTCGTATTTTCAGTTTGTTGCATCACTTTGCATGTTGAATTTTGCTTTCATTTTCATGCAATAAATTGATTCCTTTCTATAAAAATTATAACTTCATAAACAAGAGGTAATTTATTTGGCACCTCACAGGCCATGACATCAAAAGCAATAAAGTGATTTCCTTCATGAAAACTACAGTTTCATTGAAAGGGGGCACTTGATAGAACATGTTCAAGCAATCAACTAACTCTCTTTATGGAAACCCAATTTCATTAAAGATAGTTAGTTATCAGGCATATTGAAGGCTATTAGAGCTACAAAGCTAACCATCCAAAAGTATTCTATTTCCATTGCTGAAGCAATATAATAGGCATCATTTCATTATTTCAGATTCACATTTTGGATGCAGATGTTATCTTATAAAGAATCAAATTGGTTAAAACATGTTTAGCAAAGAACAATGAGCAATAACATCATAATAAACTAAAGCAACCCCAGCATAGGCCCCTTGTTAACAGTTGTTTTGCATAACACTAAGGTATTCCATGCACTCATGTAATAAGCATACATGCACACATTTAAGTAAAAGGAACCTTGGAGAAGTTTATACTTGTTTGCGAGGGTTTTTAATGAAATCCTAACTGTGAGTGTGGTTTTGCACTTGGGCAAAATTACCACTCAACACTACAAGACAAAGAACCCAAAAAAATATCATTATGGGTAAGACTGCCTTTCTTGTCCCTCCATTTATGGAATACACCCACAATGGAGAACATAGAAAATATCATTGGATCCTTCATAGATTTCCCCCCAAATCCAATAATGTCATTTGTGCATGAATATGTGTGCATGTTAACCTAAAAAAAGGATTGCCATAGTATATTAGAATCAAGGTGTTAAAAAGGGTACATAATCAGCCCCTTGGTTATGAACACATACCATTCAAATGTATTACCTATCATGAACATGGTCATTTCTCTAAGAATTGTCCAACTAGAGTGGTACAAGAGGAGAAAAAGGATGAGACACAAGTCTTCCAAGAAATCAAAAGAAAATCAAGAAGATCAAGGAGCAAAAAAAGGCAAGCAAAAAAATGCAACCATATCAAAATCCTACTCTTCAAAACACAAACAAGTTCTTTATTATCGGTTTAGAAGAGGGGGAGAATCCAACCACAACATCAAAACTAGATCAAGACACATCTTTTGAAGATAAAGGGGAAGACACTCCATAGACTCCAATGGAAGAAAACTTAGAGGATATATTAAGAGAAACTCAGCCAAAATAAAAATATCCTCTAGAAACAGAAGAGGAGGTTGAAGAAACACACACTAAAGAAGTAGTCATTCCAAGAGGAACCCTAGCAACATGAACTACTACCAAGGGAAGGAAAACAAATCAGTAGTTAAGAAATGAATAGACCTAAAAGGAAATATAGGCTAAAACATAAGCCAACATATTAGAGAGCTTCTCCAAGAACAAAAAGTAGTCTAAAAAATGAAGTTACTCTCATGGAATGAGAGGTAATTAGGTAGTCCCTTAAAAGAATTACTTAAAACCACTAATGCAGAAGCATCATCTGTATTCAAGAATAAAAAATGATATAAAAATAGCTATAACAAAATGGAATAAAATCTGGCCATAATAAAAAAAAAATCGTAGTAGATGTAATAGGAGCTATAGGGGGTTTTATTCTAGCATGGGATCCCAAAATCTTAACTTGCACCAATAGACACAAACACAACAACTGGATAATAACCAGGTTTAAAATGATAGATGGATACCTCATAATACTTATCAAATTTTATGGGCCAAATCATCCAAAACAAAAGAAAGAGACATGGCAACATCTTTCTCAATGGTTGACCATTGAAAAGTCAAAAAACTTAATCAGTGGCGAAGACTTGAATATGACACTCAAACATTGGAAAAATTCTGGAGGAGCTAGATCAAAAGTCCTAAATAAGGAATTAGTAGAAAGAATTATTGTTGATGAATATCTCCAAGATGTTATTCCAAAAAAAAATAAAATACACTTGGACCAATAGGAGATCTAGAACACATTTCATACCTAAAAGGCTTGACAGGTTCCTAGTGAAATAAGATCTATTGATTCATTTTCCACTCCTCTCAAGCCACATAGTCCAAAGTTCCATATTAGATCATAAATCCATCATATTGGACATTTGACAAAACCTTTTGGAACCAAGGAGAATCCCTTTCAAATATAATACAAATTAGAAAACTCATGAAGAATTCATCACTTTTGTTGAAAATACTTGGTAGCATCAAGTCTTGACAACCAATCCCCAAGAGATATGGAAAAGGAAAATTCATGACCTCAAAATAGTTATACAAAAATGGCTATTAAATAAAACCAAATTCAAGATAGAAAAATCCCTACTTGTTTAACAGGCTAAATAATTAGAAGAAAAAAATGGAGACTTTCCTCCTCTACCACACCAAGAGGATGCAAGGATAGAGCTGCAACAAAATATCTACAAGATATATGCAAAAGAAGAAGCATAATGGAGGCTCTTCTCAAGAATGACTTGGTTTAAAAAAGGTGATAAGAACACCAATTATTTCTATCTCAAGACAATGCAAAACAATTAGAAGAACACAATTAGAGAAATTGAGCACAAAGGATGAAATATATAGAGAAAGAGAAAATCAAAGAGATGGCAAGCAAGCATTTTTCCAACCTGCTAACCAAATAACATGGGAATCTTCAAGCTTAAGAGTTGCTTCTATAAAATATTCTAGCAATTCTCAGTGAGGAGGACAAATAGGAAATAAGCAAACCACTCACAATGGATGAGTTAGAAGAAGTTGTCAAACATCTTTCAAAGGATAAAGATCTAAGTCCTGATGGTTTCACTCATAACTTCTACCAATAATTTTTTTCATCTTATTCGTGAAGATTTTTTCAAGATGATTGAAGATGTAAGACTAAATGGTAAGCTCTTGGGTGCTATCAAATCCAATTTCTTGGCTTTAATTCCTAAAGAGAAAAGTGATGCAATATTTTTTAGATTTAGACCAATCTTATTGTGCAATTATTCTTATAAAATTATCTCCAAAATCATAGCTAGATGGATAAAAAATAAAATCATAAAATTAATTACTGAAGAGCAAGGAGGATTCATCCCCAAGATACAGATATATGACTATTATAATGGTGCATGAATATCTCCACACCAGTAGGAAATGTAAAAATAAGCATATATGATGCATGTCATTAATAGCATCATTTAATCTTATGATTTGTCAAATCCGGGGTGGTGTCCAAGGCTATCTACGATAGAAGGTTAGGGCATATTACAACTCAGACATTCAGACTACAAGCATTGATTTGGTGAAATGGATGTGGGTTTAGCCTTTTTGGTGTCACACTAAACCTAATATGCAGATTGGAAACTAAATTAACTTGCAAGAATTTGAAAACTAATTCTAATTTCAAAAATTGAAAGTTAACTACAAGTGCAGAAATTTAAAACTACTTCTAGGACTTGGAATAGAAAACTAGTTACAGTTACAAAAAAATGAAAGAACAAAATTGAAATTACTCAAACTGAAACACACATTCTGAACATCTATTAGTGTCATATTATAGAAGGTCATCAAGCTTTTGTTATAGTAGCTAACAATAAAATAAAAGTGCTGGAATTTGGAAAGGCTATTTAAAGCAAGAAAAATAGGGGATAACATAATTGTTACAAATTTATGCTAATGAAAATAGGGGAAACAGTGGAAACACAGGTCTATTCTACTTTTTTCAGTTGACACACACTTGCTACATAAAAACATAACTAAAAACATGAAATCACCACATTAACTCAAAACAGAAGTTAGTCATGCAATCAACAAAGAATGGAAATGGACAAGTGTCTTGCTAAAATCTACTGCAACAAAGTTTAGAAGAAACCTATCACCAGTTAGTCCTCCTTCTAGGCCTGAAAGTGGGCCCAAGCTTCCTGATCTAGAAGAAGGTGGAAAATAACTCCTTAACTACCTAACACTCACACTTGTTCATGAACAAAAATTGACAAAGGAACTGCACTTTTATTGGCTGATAAAAAGCATTACAATGTTGCAGGAAAAATCCTGCTACAAGTTTTACTATCTGCTATTACTCACTACTCACTATTCTAATAGCTCAACCAATTGAGGGAGCTGTGTTATTTATAATTTCCTATTACATATGCATCGTGCTCAAATTAGCTTATGTTGTTTCTCAGTGATTTGCCAACAACATTGAAACTGAATTAGTCCAAAATTTAAGACAGTATGTACTGCAACAATGTTGATTTGTCTTTGGGGTGCATTTATAATGGTGGGAGTGGGTTGGAAAAGGTGAGAAATGGTATTGTACTCCTGTCTACACCTTGAAATATTTTTTACCTACCATTTTGGGTGCTCAATCCTCCATTTGGTTAAAACTGGCCACTTTTCCCCTCATTTTGGAGCTTCTTCGAAATATCAGGCTATGAAACAAAATTTATGCTCAGCTATGCTAAAAATGTCTGACAAAGTAGGTTTAACTAGATAGGACATCTACCCTATCCCTCAGGAGATATTTCCAATCATTTTTACACACCTTGGTTGACTAATTCCAGGCCCTGCCATTCATTGGCAACTGGCTGGAATTTATATGGCAATTTCCTGCTTTTCCAGTTTAGCTGCACAGTTATAAGAAATTGGCACTCCCTTGCAATTCAAACTAATTAGCAAGTGGGAAAATTATTCAATTATCACCATGAAGAGCTACAACTCAGCATACATCAATTTTCTACTGAAATTACATATTTTATGCACTAAATAACTAAACTAGAACAATGCAACAATGTTGCACAATTGTCCCTGCTCTGTTATACCCTATTGTTATCCATTTACACCATGTGGAAATGCTTCTAAATAGGTCAGATGTCTTCTTTAGTCCCTATAAACTTATTCCATCCATTTTCTCATGCTTTACTTAACAACTTCAAGGTGCTCCTATAAAGTGACAGCTTGTTGGTTTTTGTATGGTTGTTTTCTACAGATTTCCAGATTTTATGATAATCTTGGGAATTTGACTCCAATTTGGATTTCAAACAAGTTTAAGGGTGGGAAAACATTCAAACACCATTGTGAAGTTAATGGACATCAGCATACAACATTTGGACAATTGAAATGCACATTTTATTTGCTACTTAATCAAACTGAAATAGTGCAGAAATGTGCAAAAAATTGTAAAATAGAATAATATGTTCCTAGATATTTTAACCATGCAAACAATAATATATAATGTATTAAAACCATCTAAATTAACATAAAAAACATAACATAAGGTTTATGTGGTAGTTTGAAGTAACCAAAAACATGTCATGGATGAGGTAATTCCTAGCCTCATCATTCTCCCCCAACCTAATCTAATGCATGCCCTCATGCATTCTGTAGGGCTACAAAAGCACATAGGTCCATTTCTTGATTCCATATTTTCCAAAATAGCACATTCCCTGTATAGTATCCTTTGCTCTTCTGCAGCTGCCTGAGCCAATCCTGGAACTGGTCATCCGATTGAGGATCACTATCAAGGTAATAAGGAACAAGGGTGATAATAGTAGGTAATCTATACCTTAGACCTATCCACTGATGTTCCAATGTGAGGATGGTCTGCATCACACCTTCTGCTCTTCTCATGGACCATAATAAGTTGGTTGGTGAGATAGGTTCCCTCTTTTGCAGTGATATTGGCAATTCTACCCACCTGGCCTTACAGGCTGATAAAGCATCTATAAACTTTTCTGCACAGAACATCTGAAAACTAGTCATGCAATCTTTAAGATTATTCAGATAAACAAGCCTAATTTCTAGTTTGCTCATCATAGTAAAATGTTGAATGGTGGGAATCTTATGATTTGGTTGGATATGTCTTATCAGCAGCTCAACTTTCAATTTAGTCTCCTTGTTCTATTTCTCTTCTTGGTCCCAGTATATTTGATTTTGCAATGTTGACACAAAAGACCTTAATTGAACATCCCTTATGAAAATATGAGGTAGGAACTCCACATATTCTGGCATGAAATACTTATGTAGGAATAGTTCACACATTAAATTTTTTTGCTCCTCTGGATTGTGTAGATAAGCATCCAAAAATTCTTCAATAGTGTCCAAGTTGTAGGAAAGTTTAGAATGGATTCTCATTATCTGCCAACGAAAGTATTTCTCCTTCAAGATCAAACTATAAAACCTAGCTAGCCTCCTACATTGGACTAAGTACTCTACAACCTGGCAGAGATACTGTACCTACCCTTGTAACTTATTTATTTCTACATTTTTAGCTTCAACCTGTTGTTCTAATGGTTTGAGTGTTGCAACCTGGGCTTCTAATTTATGACACTTTAATGCCCACTATGCAATATCCTCATTGTACTTAACCAAGGGAACTATTTGTGGGGGCTTAACTACCGATTGGTTCTTTGGTAACAGATTAAATTGCACCCCTAATTCTGCTGTTTCATTTTGATGCAAATTTGATGGAAAAACTTGTTCAGGGAGCTGGTGTAAAATTGAACTTACTGGTAATGCAACCTCCTGAACATCTGCGACCTCCTCCATAGGTGATGGTTGTTCTTCCTATTATTGTGGGCTATCAGATGCATGCTCCATTGTCTAAATTTGTATATGTCTATTATAACCTCACTTTTGCACCTCCCATACTACAATTCCTTTTGTATTCACATTTTTTGTCTAATTCTACTGTAACTCTAGTTCTACAAAATTTTATGTTTTGAAACCTGGCTTATAATTTATGGTTTGAAGTTATGGTGATTGCAAGGTTTGAATTTTAGAATCACTTGAATCAACTACAAAAGGTGGTGCAAAATACAGGAAATATTTGGTACATTGTGGGTGAATGTGTGGCAGACTATCATTCGTTGCTTTTCCAAATTTTCAATTTTGAGAACATGCATCTTGGGTGATGAGATTGTTCAGGCACTGATACTCTACTACTGGTCACAGATTAGCCGAGTTGGAAGATTATAATTGGTGGTGACTCATCCTGCTCTGTAGACAACGAATACAAATTGCGTTGATTTCCATACTCTTTCTTGTCGAGGCGTTGTGATTGAATGGCATGAAGATTGTAAAAGAAAATGAGGCATCCATTTTCCATCAAACCCTGATTCAATAGCACTTGGGAAAATGCAACATGTGACCCTTGGTACTTACGCTTTGACCTTCATGCCTGCTCGGATGATGTGGCAAAACAAATGAATTTCCTTACCCTTTTTATGCATGTGCCATGTGGAACTTTGAATTTCAAATTCTACCATGAATTTTACATTTCAAACCTACCCATTTCTCATTTCGAAGCTTAGAAACTCGTTCCGAAGCGTTTTGTATTTTCCTATCATTTTGTCAAACAATTTCTCATTTCGAAGATGTTCTCATTCCGAAGATCTAAAAATTTCCACTATAAAACAAACAAAACTACATTTTTCTCCCGGAGCTTGGTATCATTATGAAGCTCTATGAAATATCTACATGGATATGTAATCAAATTTGTGCCTAATTTCATGGGGCTACCACTTTCACCCATTTTTCTTTTTCTACCCATAAAAACCTGCAATTTGCAGAATAGTAGGAATTCCTCTTGTTTCCTCTAGACAGTTTGGATGTTTTTGGATTTGCCAAACCCTATGAATATTTCTATGCTAACTAGTGATTTAGACACACTACATACTAAATACCTACAATGATAAAAAATGCAAGAAACACATACCTGATTTGAACAATTATCATACACTCTACCGTTGGTTGCTTCTACTGATTACTAGCTGATTTTTCTGAAATTAAACAAAAACAAGTGTAGCTGGTGAAATTTTTACAGTGGTGGAACAAAAGTGGGTGGATCAAATCAAGGCAATGCACGCCAAAAAACTGGTTTTCATGCAAGCCAATTCAGAAGCGCCTCTAAGGAGGTTTTCACTACTGAATTATTCATTTTTTCATCATTTTTTTCAATTTCTTTTTTTCATCTTTTTTTTCATTTTTTTTCATTTTTTCACTAGAAGAGGTTGCCATTTCTGGTTTTCAACCAAATTCTATCTTTTTCAGGGGCTTCAATGAGATAGAATGTATCTCATGAGGCTGCAATGAGAGAGAATGTCTCTTATTCTTATTTGGATAAGAACAATCCTTATTCTGCAAAAAGCACATCAATTTTTTGTATGAAAATATTTTTTTTACCTAAAAGCAACAACAATGATGCAACCTTTCTTTCCATATGAGCAGTAAGGATCTTCTTGTGTCATCATTAACTCCTTATTGCTAGAAATGAAGCATTGAATTCATTGTTCCTCCTCCCTGCTAAAATTGATGCATGTCCTCATGTATCCTCATTTTGTGGGACATGCCTTGTGCTACAATTTTTTCTTCTTTTTCTTTTTTTCTACTTTTTTTTTATTTTTTTCAAGATTCAAAAAATATGATCATTTGGAATATTTGTTAGAAGAGGAAGCCTCTTCTATCATATGCAAGTTTTATTATGGGAAATATCGAGCAAATTCCACCTTTGTTAGTGGTTTATGGTACAACTGTAAACAATGTCCATTCACCACTAATGTCCTCCTTAAATCATCAATTGAAGAAAGTTGAACAACTTCATTCTCAAACTCCTCTGGTTCATCCTTGCTACTCTTGATGTGATCATCATGCCACATTCTCCATTGTTGTTGAATGAACTCTGTTTGGTGAAGTGCCTCCAACCAAAGTTCATCCAATGCATTCAATTGCAAAAATTATTTGTTTTGTACCTGCAACAACTCAATGCCAACTTCTAAAGATGTATGAAGTGTTAGTAAAGCATGAGGATGTTGTATCAATGTATCAAACAATTTTACTTCCTGGTGATTAGTCAACCAACTATTGATGTTCAATGGTTGTTTTGGTTGCATTTCAATTTGTGTCATACCAGGATGTATTGAACTGATTCTTGGAAAATGATGCATTAATAAATTAAGAGAGCAATGGTGTGGTGGAAAGGAATGAAAAATATGTGTATCTTTATCAAAAACAATTCTTGAAGGAATTAACTTTGATAAATGGAAATGAAAAGATGAGAAAAAATGATGTCATCCATGTGGTAAATGAAGAAAACTGTTTTGTATTGGAATGGGTGACAAATTTTCAGAATTCTATTTTTCATCATTCCATAATAATTGTTGAACAATATTTGGTTCATCTTTAAAATCTGAATTTTGAACATTTTCATCAAAAGCAGACTTTTTGGATGAATCCAACTCTTCTACATTATCCTTTACAACAATGGAGGCCAAAATTGAAATATTCTTTTCATTTTTCTTATGTGATTTAAGAAATAGTGAACTTCCTAGACAATCATACTTAGGTGGAGTAAGTTTTCCTGCAAGCAAGTCTACTAATTTTCCACCTACTTGTATGGTTTCAGGATATACTTTCTTCTTTTTTCTTGGTTTCTTAAAACACATTTCTTGAACAATCTTATTAATGATTGGTACATCTTTAATAGCTTGAAGTAAAGGGATTTTAACAGTTAAATGTTTTAATTCCTTTATCAAATCTGATTGTGAAGATGTCATTTTTGATATTTCAAACTATTCAAGATATGATACTTTCTTCAATGAATTATCTTGAGGGAGGTTTTCTTTTTCTTTTTGATGTTTCAATGTAGATTTATTTTCATGTTCATTTTTTTTAACTCTCATTTCTACATTGATAAGTGGAATAGGTTCAAGAAGTGGTTTTCTTGAACACAATTGAGTGTTATCACAGTTACTAGCATTTATTATGGTTGTATTTTCTGATTTAGCCATAGAGACAGGGGTTGCCTGTTTAACATTATTTGGATTAGCCATAGGTTGAGCTGAAAATAGAGGTTGTTTTGCTTTTTGTTGTTGTTGTTGTCCATGAGAGAAATTATGGGTATGAGTAGGCAACAAGTTTGATTTTTGTTTTTGATAATGTTGCTACCCTTTGTACAATTTTTGTTGTTGTACCCATTGATATCCCTACAGTTTTGGTTGCAACCATGGTGGATGTTGTTGATTCCATTATTGTTTCATCCAACCATGTTGAGACCACTCTTGGGAATATGCCCATGGTGGTTGACTCCAACATTGTTGAAGTGGACCTGAAGCAGACCATGGCATATACCAAGGATTATTTCCCCAATGTGCAGGAAATTGAGAAGTATTATGATATGGAAACTTAAGAAAATTATCCCCTTGTCTTTGTCCTATAAAATTGAACTCTTTCATAGGTTGAGACTATTTTTCAAAGACACTTTTGAGTTCTGGTAACAATTGACATTGATCTATAGGGTGTCCTTTTTCACAAATGCTACATGTAGCAGGTATAAAAGTTTTGTTCAAAGGACAATCATGAAGAGAGTGTTGCTTCTCACATATTGAACAAAAGATGGCTAAAGGTTCAGTAGATTTATTCTTTTCATCTAATATTTTATCAAGATGTATAAAAATATCAGCTTTCAGATTAACAGACCCTTTCATGCATTCTTTCAAATCATTTGTGTTACTACCAGTTTTGTGTTTTCTATGCCTTGAACGAGAATAATTTTTATAGAGTTCAATGATTTCCTGAAATTCAAGTGTATGTGCATCTCCTCTTCCCAAAATATCCAATACATCTCTAGATTTATCTTGCAGTCCCCTTAAGAATATGACTTTGCAAATTTTAGGTTCAACACTTCCACATCTCTTATGAACAAAAGAAAATTTATCTAAATAGTCTTCTAAAATTTCATTTTCCTCTTATTTCATTCTAAGCAATTCATCATTTTGATTCTTGACTTGACAATATTCTTGGTATCTCTCCAAAAATATATTTTCCATCTCATCCCAAGTTCTAATTGAATCAGGTGCTAAGGTGATAAACCATCGTAGGGCTGATTCTTTAAGAGTGGAAGGAAATAATTTGAGCTTTTGATTGTCATTAGTGTAATCATGAGCTTGACATACAATCTTAAACTCAAACAAAAATATATCAGGGTCTTCAGATGTAACTCCCTTGAAAGTTGGTAACATTGAAGGTGAAATGACCTTCATGGGAGCATTTTGATTAGGATCTAATTGAATGGGATTTTGAAAAGTTTTAGCAGGTGTACTAGTTGCACTAGGGTGGAGCACATTACTGGCTCTCCCTAGATTCTCTTGTGAGCCTACCATTATAGGTTCCCAACAACAATTATAAATCCTGTTAAAATGTCCTGATTGTATGGATTTGTCAAGAGAAAGTGGTGTTGAACTACTAATTTTACCTTCTTGTAATGATTTTCCAAGGGATCCTGCAGTTCTTGAAATAAATGATTGTGATTCTCTGAGAATTCCAACATTTTTGGAAATCACAAATTTAGACAAATTTGACATAGTTTCAACCTCTTGTGAAAATTTTCTTCCTGTGGTTTCTTGCTATGCTTGTTTTCTAAATGGACTGAAATGCAACTATCAATAATTGTTACTTATACCAGCTATTATATTCAGATTTTACTCTGAAATTCACAACTTAGCACACTTAACAACTATTTGACTACTTTTACCCTCTAACAACACCGTGTTCCCCGACAATAGTGCCAAAAATGATGTGTGTCATTAATAGCATCATTTAATATTATGATTTGTCAAATTCAAGGTGGTGTCCAAGGTTATCTACGATAGAAGGTTAGGGTAGATTACAACTCAGACATTCAGATTACAAGCATTGCTTTGGTGAAATAGATGTTGGTTTAGCATTTTTGGTGTCACACTAAACCTAATCTACAAATTGAAAACTAAATTAAAGGAATTGAAAACTAATTCTAATTTCAAAAATTGAAATTTAACTACAAGTGCAAGGATTGAAAACTAATTCTAATTTCAAAAATTGAAAGTTAAATAAAAGTGCAGAAATTTAAAATTGCTTCTAGGACTTGGAATGGAAAACTAGTTACAGTTATAGAAATTGAAAGAACATAATATAAATTTCTCAAACTGAAACACACATGCTAAACACCTATCAGTGTCCTATTACAGAAGGTCATGAAACGGGTAGAAATTAACATTTGATCCATTAATACAAAATAATAATGCATTAAACAAAAAGGTTGTATTTCATTAATATCGAGAGATATGTGTTACAATAGGGACATGATGCCCTTTATCCATTTCTTCTTTTACTAATGATACAACAAGTTCGACGTCATATTCAATAATACCTCAATGTAGGTGGGTTTCTTTGTAAGTGGGCTACCACTAGGTTGTTGTTTGATGATGTTCTTCCTCTTTAGATCTACTAACCAACCTATGAAGAACTTGCAAAAGGGGGTTAATGCATTAGGGGGCTTGCCTTAGTCAGGCCCCATGTTTAGGAAGACAAAATGACCTTAAAAACATAATAAAAACTAAAATTAAGTATGTAGAAGCTGATAAAATAGCAAAACAGAGCTTACCTACCAAATTTGAGGTGATTTGGGCTTTGTAGACCCAATTCACCACCCGAGGGGTGAACTGATGCCGAATTCGTAGGGTGAGGGGCGAATTAGACCTTGAGAACTATTCTACAAAAACCCTTCGATGGGAAGGTTTCTTGATTGTTGTAATGTTGTTGTTCAGAATCGGGTTCACTATATTAGATGTCGGTATGCATTTGGGTAGCATTTATGTGCTTATGTCATAAAATGGAGAGAGATGGAATTAGGGGTTTAAGACCCACTATTTATAGAAAATGGTAAGGTGTAGGGGGGAGGGTTAAGGAAACTAACCCTAGGTTGAATTCTAACCAAATTTAGGTTAGGGTTTGTGACATGGAAGTCTCCTATTCCTCATATAAAATATCATATCCTCACAAATGTGTGAGGAAGGATTAAGGCTAATTAGGGTTAGGAGGTCTTAAGTCAAATTAGGGCTTGATTAGGGTTTCTTAGGAAAATATCTTAGCTAACCCTAATTACACACATGTGGGAGGATGTAATTAGTGAAAATTGAGGATTAAGAGTTCTTTTAATCAATTTTGCCCTAAAAAGGTGACTTAAGTGAAGTCAACATTAAATTAGATTTTTGAAATTGACTTGTTAATTGTCTTTATCAATTAATAGCCCATGGAAGCCTCAATTGAGTGTAAATAGGTTGTCGGAGGATATCTCAATGCATGGGATGTGATTTTGAAGGCTTATTAGGGTTTTGGACCTAAAATCTGATGAAGTGACATATATAGAAGTCTACATGCTACTATGGTGTGACTACAAAAATCTATGCATGACTATGCGTGACTATACATGACTACGCGTGACTACGCGTGACTACACATGACTATAATAGTCTACAATAGCCTAAAATAGCCTAGGGATGTCTGGAATCACCTATGGATACATAGAAACAACAATGTGTGACTTTTGGGTGTCTATATTTTACCCCTTTTTGTACTATATTGTGTGGAACACAATTTAATACAAAAATGTGAAGGGTTTGTGTAGAAGGAAAAGGGATAGAAGGGGAATGGAATACAATCAAAGGTATGTAGCCGCTTGAAGTGTGACCATACAACATTAATTGGATGTCCAAGGGAAAGAAGAGAAGAGAATGGAATTCAATCAAAGGTATGTAGCCACTCGAAGCGTGACCATACAACATTAACTGGATGTCCAGGGGAAATAAGAGAAGAAGGAAAGAAGAAGAAGAGGAAAGAGATAAAAACAATGTCGATAAATGGAAATGGATGATTATGGATGTAATGTTATGATTTTTCTCAGTCCATATGATATTTCAATGCCATACCAGTTGCTTGAGAATGTCAAATTTTGACTGCTTTGCTTTTATGACCAGATCAGCGTGGTCCAAAAGTATAATTAAGATAAAAGCCTAACTAAATCTTTGATGTTGATTGATTGATGAGACCACGGTGACAAGTGTCAAACCATTTGAGTTAGTTAACATTTGGATTATTCAATCGTGACCATATCAGTGTGGTCGTGAAATCCTTTTCCAAATGTTGTGCTAGGATTAGTCAATCGTGTCATTCATTGTGTACCATGAATGCCAAAGTGACCTTTCCATTGTTACACACAACTCTCTTGATTTAACCCATGTCTGTTTGGGATTGAGATTATAATCATATGATAATATTCAGCAAAAAATTTCGTAGACAAATGTGCTAATCGCACTTTTGGATTTTTAATGTTGTGGTTGCATGCAAAGCTGACTTTGGATATGAATACCCCCTCAAACGAGGAATAAAAAATGAGGCAAATGGAATGCGGTGATTTGATGATGCAGTGATTGATAAGATACCAATGCATGATGAATATGATTGAAAATTAAGTTAGAAGACAAATTTGGAAAGTTCCTAGGGTTTTAGAGGACATGTGCCTACTTTCCTAGGGTTTTGGGGGCAGTTTGGGTGATTTTGGGGTGTTTTAGCTGAGTTCGCCACCCGAGGGATGATTTTGACCTAAATTACCACCCAAGGGGTGAATAGGGTCTGAGTTTTCCCCTCGAGGGGAGAATCGGGAATTAAGGCTTATTTAAGCCCTAATTTGCTTGAAATGGGTTCATTTTGACGGTGCAAGACATTGGAAAGCGACTTGTGGGAGCATTTGACAGCACGAGGAGAATGCGGTTGATGACTTCAAGGGCAATAATGACGAGGGGACACAGGGTAGCTGGCAATAGGTATGGGGACCCACCGGTAAGTGTCCTTTGTATTTATTTTTTAATTATTTTATTTTTCTCGAGAAATGTGAATAAGGGGGGAGGTTTTTGTCCTGTTTTAAAAAAAAATGTAATTTTTAATTAAATTTTGAATACATAGTGATAAACCAACCAAATGGGTACCCAAAAACATGATCTATTTCTGAATTGGACTTGTTTTGGCGCCAGTTTGACCAGGTAATGGGTAGAGTAGGTGTGGAGTTTGACCATCTATTTTTGAAGTAACGGTGTACTGATCTTGAAATGTTATTGCATTTTGTCCATAAAAGTAGGAAATGGGTATCCCGTTATGTGACTGTTATATTTTTTGGCCTTCGTTTGGCATGATTTCAGAATATGTTGTTTTTGGGTGTAAAATAGTAAATTTTAATAGTTAGATCTACTATCTTAGAGGTAGCGTTTTTGGAAATCGATAAAACTTTCACCTTAGAAGGGCAAAATGGGTATCCAAAAATGCTATTTGTTTTTGTAGATGACTTCATTTGGCCTGCCTTTGATTTACGTGCCAAAGTGTAGGTAATTTTATACTTAAAATGAGCCCGATTTAGACTGTATTCAAAATCTGTTTGAACTTTCACTGCTAAGTGGGCAAATGGGTATCCAACAATGTAACTGTTATTTTTGGGTTGTGTGTTCGGTTTTGGTGTATTTATGGTAAAGTTGACTTTAATATTTGTGTAGATTGGTATGTTGTTTTTGAATTTTATCGACACATTTACCGCTAAGTGGGCAAATGGGTATCCAAAAATGTATTTTGTTTTTGTATGTTGAATTAATTGGTCATGTTTTGAATTTCGTGCCATAGTGGATGTGTGGTTGATTTTGTTTTTGGCTGTTGGGAGTCAAATATGTACTGTTTGTCACATCTGTTTGAACTTTTGCCATGAAATGACAAAATGGGTATCCAAATATGTGACTGTTATGTTGATATGTTTTGTCATGTGATTTATGCACTATTTTGTCTCAAAGTGTGTGTCAAATTAAATAGTTTTAATTTGTAAATTTTGATTGATGAAGTTTTATTTGATTGCATTGTTATGTGGATTACTAATGTGTGTTTTTTTGTGGATGAACAAGTGAAAATGGTCGAACCGTGTCATCGTGTACGATAGATGAAGGAAGGTTTTGATAAGTTGATGGATAAAGTGGATGAGCTGAAGTGGTTAGATGATATATGGTTTTGAGGTGTGTGGGAGTGTAAGAGTATACACACCAATAGGGCATATGTGTCTACATTGTGTGAGCGATGGGATGCTGATAGGAACACATTTCATTTTCCCACTAGGGAAATGACCCTTACTTTGGAGGATATTTATTTGATTTATAGATTATTGATTGAGGATGTTCCGGTGAGGGTAGCAACTGATGACAACAAGGATGTTGTGTTGGAGCAGTTCTTTGGGGTAGAGTGGAGTACCATAGATGCCTCTAAGATGGATTATTAGTGGTTGTGGTTGAAGGATAAGATCTCCTATCCATAGTGTGCAACCATGATGACGATATCTACCTATGCATTACTTGATACTTCTAGGGTTTTGTTCACCTGGAACATGTTAGATGTGGTGAGTGACCTAGTGGAGTGCAAGATTGTATTTACGTGGGCACCTACACTATTGGCCTAGGTGTACCAGGAGTTGCATAATGTAGTTCATGGTAGGAGGATAGTATTGAATGCTATTCCCTTATTACAGATATGGGCATGGGAACATATATCTATCGAGAGGCCATATTTATTACCTCGCCCTATACATGTGGAGGGAAAGGAGTATTTGCCCTATGCTTTGAGGTGGAGCACAAAGGTGGAGGAGGGTATCAAGAGGCCACATGAGTGTGACCTGCTATTGTGGAGGGGTAAGTTTGGAGACCTGAATCCTAGTGATATTATATGGAGGCCCTGGTTGGGTGGGGTGAGTTGGGATGAGGATGATGAGCAATTGTGAACCATCCAATAGGGTAGATGGTTGGTGGGGTACTATAATCGATAGACTGAGTACTTTTAGTTTTATAGAGTGAGGCAATAGTTTGGCTTGCAGCAGGATGTTCCAGGGGCTCCTGTGATTTACTTTAGGTGATGGGGATAGAGGGGAGCATCATGTAGTTTTGCCTTGGGTTGGGGAGAGGGATCCTTCTATGGATATCTCAGATGTAGGGGATGTGGGGATGACTCAAAATTTTGATGTTTGGTGGGCACTGCATAGTTGGGAGCCTAAGAGGGGTGTGGTTGATCGATGGGTGGCACCTAATGTTAGGACACCTCCATCAGAGGGGAGAGTTGGTAGGGGAACTCGAGCTAGGGCAAAGGATGTGGCTAGCGATGTAGAGGAGGTTCCTCTACGATAGTCACAACATCACTTGGGTGGTGTTAGGGTGGAGGAGGTGCATGTGGATATTGACGTGGGTATGGGATAGGCTATTGGAGACGAGGAGGAGAGAGGTGGGGTGACTGCTATGGGTGGTATTGATGATCATTGATATTGGTGCATTTTTTGGGATGGCACAACATATTTCTATTCATATCCCAGAGAGGTAGGGTGTGGAGGAGGAGGCATAGGGGCTGCGAGATAGAGTTTTACAGTTGGAGGCTGAGGTGGAATAGTTGAGGGTTGGGATGGCTAAGCAAGAGTAGACTATTGAGAGGTTGGTCTGTCAGTTTGCTGTAGAGACTACGAAGAAGATATTATGTGAGACTGCTCTATCGATGCGTAGGATTCCTATTCCTGATTATGATAGAGTGGTGTCACAGTCTGAGTCATGGTCATGAGTATGAACACCTTAACATCAGAGTCAGCATAGTGTTGCTATGGTGGGACAAATAGGTGCTAGGGTTGAGGTGCAATATTAGCCTGCTATGGATCCAGTTCCAGAGTTTGGGGTAGAGTCAAGTAGGGCTATGGATATGCGAGTGAGTCATGAGGGATGTGGGGAGACTCGTGGTGGTAGTTAGGATTTCTATTGATGATTGTAGCCTATAGGTATTTTGTATGTTAGATGATGATGGGCATGGTCCTAGATTGTAGCCTTCGGGCATTTTGTATTGACGATATATATATACATTTTGATTTTGACTGTGCTATATACATGTTTTATTTTGATGGTTTGAGATGTGTTCTTGTTATGTTTGCATTGTGTAACATAGTTTGTAGGTATGTATGATAAATAGATATACATGTGTGACATGGTTTAGATCTATTGTCATTTTATGGTATGAATGAATTGTAGAGTAAAATGATGATTGTATTTCGAATGAAGTATGATGTAATATCAGATGTGATTTTGTAGTGAATGCATGTAGAGTAAATGCAATAATGTGATTCAATATGGAAATGCATGTAGGATGAATGCAATAATGTGATTTGATATGGAAATGCATGTAGGATGAAATCTATAACTATAATGTGTACTAAATGTATATTACATAGATGCATGGATGCATGTATGGACATACTAAAATACACCAAGGAAGAACTTGTATCATGGTATTTACCTGTATGGATTTGATCCATTCCATGATTTCAAGGATGTTGGATAATGTAAGGCATATGTAATGGCTTTGACCAACATAGTTGTGATAATCAAATCTTAGACCCTTAGCTATACAAGTGTTTGTGGAAACTTATAACATAATTGGGCTGGTTCAAAATTTGTCTTGGACCTATGTGTGTAAATGTGTAAGGTTCATTTGTCCATTTTGAGGGAGGTAGAATTAACTCGTTGTAGACGTAACTGAACTAGCTAGCTCATTCATCCGCAACAATGATCTATACAAAAGCAAGATGCTAATGTGATAGATATGTTACCACTTGTAAGACTATTCCACTGGTAGGTAGGCTCTTGGAGCCTATTTCTAGCGATGGAAATCATCCCATGGTGTTATGTTGAACCTAAGGATCAAAGACGATAAGCATAACATGGGTGATATCAAGAGGTGTTTCCTTTTGTTTTCTGCCCCTCATCTAGTGTTGACCTAATTTTTTGGTACTCTTTTCTTTTCTTTTCTTTTTTTTTGTTTGGTGCTCTTTTGTATTTTTGTGGTGCTCTTTTGTATGGGCGATGACTTTTTTTTCTACCCAATCATTTATTTTTGCTTATGCCCAGGTCGTATGTTGACCATGAAAGCGATAGGGTGAATAGGGGATACCGTTCACTAGATGGTGATATCTACTCAAGATGTCCTCTTTCCTAGATTCAAAATTTTTTAATGTGTAACCTGTTGTGAGTGGTCCATGAGAGAAGTTGAACCAGCCTAAAGGACCATAAGAAGAATGTACAAGACTTAGTAGCTATGGGTGACACTGGATTGACTAAACTATAGAGTAGTCAAAGTTGAACACAACACCTATGTATACCCTAATCCTAAAAGGAGGGAATGGACATCCAGGTGGTGATGCTAACAAGTGCATTTTTTACTCCTGCTAAGGTGCATTTTGGGGGAGAATGTACAAACATGAATTAAAAGTTTAAATGAAAAACATATGGATATGTGCAATGGATGTAAATGTAAATGATGCAAGTGGGAGGAATGTAATATCTACAAGAGGAAAGTTACGATGTGTAGAAGGAGAAGTTTAGAAGAACCTATTTACATATGAGTAAAGTGTGTAATGATGACAAAAAGCATGATGCTATGATCATGGTTGCCCCAATGTGTGGGGTGTGTGTGTATAGTAGGTGTATAAGTTGTGAGCTATACGAATGTATGTAATAATCGCCAAAATAAGGAAGATGTAAGAGTAGAATGTACAGATGGAAGGAGTGAGAAGAAATAGACTTTGGTAACCAATCAAGATAAGTGTTAGGATCTCATCCTAACCCTTAATGTAATAACTTCCCTGATGTAATAATTCCTAGTGAACGTGGGTAGTACCCATGATTAATATTTTGTAATGTTCTAAGTTTTAGCTTAGGTAGTGCCTATGACAAATGGCACCCTTTTTATGTAACACATGGTAGATAGGTTAGGTAAGGTGGCATTGTGCATGTAATTCGTGTGGCATTATGCATGTAATTCGAGTGGCATTGTGCATGTAATTCAAAGTGGCACTATGCATGTAATTCGGGTGGCATTATGCATGTAATCCAGGTGGCATTTTGCATGTAAGCCAACCTTGGAAGGAAACTCCTTAAATACCCGAAAAGGCACCAATGTAACCATATTTTTGCAAATTAATGAAGTATTGAAGGAGGTTGCCCCCTCGAAGAGGCCTCGCGATTCTGTCTTATTGTGAGATTGTTCCTTTATGCAAATTTTTGTTATATTAATATGATGTTTATGTGAGTTTATTTCCAAGCAATCGTGTGAGAGTGTGTTATTTGAGTTTATTTTATAGCAGGATCTTAACAAGTGGTATCAGAGCGCTTTCCAGGGCCAAGTTCTGCTGCAACTGCAATGATTCTTGCCATCCAATCCACCTGTTAGGTATAAATTCTATGTGTTTTTCCCATTTCTATTTTTCCTTATTAAAAAAAAAAATCCAAAAAAATACAGTGCATTTTTTTTTCCAGACCAAAAAAAAAAAAAATCTTTTTAGTTGAGTAGGTAGAAACCCTGTATCGGGGGTTTTAAAATATCGTGAAGGATCTGTCATTATTGGCTAAGCTAGATAGCCCATAAAGCGTCTAGTGAAGTGAGGGGCGATCAGGCTCCAATACCCAGGCCTCAGACAGAACTCGCGCACGGACTTGAGCTCCCACGTATCTTCGGGTATATCGGGAGACCATCTAGGATTAAACAAACTTTTAGCCATTAGGAAGCTCTTCGGCCTTGTATTACTCATAGTCTACGGGACACAACATCCTGGACGATTACCCTCCCGTATTGTCAGAGAGGCGAGTAGTGTGCTCAAGGGTATGTGTGGAATCCTCCTTGAGTAGTGGCCTAAAATATTGGTCCGAGCACTATTGTTCATCACTGTCGATATATTAGAGGGCCTATGGGTGGTACATACTCCTATACTTAGCATTCCCTGGTTCTGTTAAAACTTCAACCTGTAAAAAATGCAAAAAAATAAAAAATAAAAATCCAAACATCCTTGTTCGTAAACCTGCATTTCAAAAGTGAGCATATGAGAAAGGAGTCCTCTACTAAAAAAATAACAGAAAGGACATGCATTCGGGATAAGCCATGAGGGTGACACTTAAGTTGACAGTCTGGAGAATAACAGTCAAATTTACAAAGTGGCAGTCACAGTCAGGTCAGAGAGGTCAGCATAGTCAGGGTAGAATTCACAGTCTTTAGGGTCAAAACAGAACTGTCATAATAGTCACCTACAAAATACAGAGAATCTTGAGTATGAAACGAGGCCAGTTATAGATAGTGCTCCAGTACCCAACTTTTGCTCTGTAGCTCAGAATCAGAAATTGTAAACACCGTTAGACTCAGCAAAATAGGAGATAAAAAAAAGTCTAGGGTGCCAAAAAGTAGTGTTGAGAGATATAGCTCATTGTGACCACCTCCTTGAGCTGATCGTTTTGATATATAGCACCCAAGCACTTTTTTGGGCACTTACTAAAAATAGTAAGTCCTAAAAACTCAATTCTATTTTTAGTAACTCGGTCACAAAAGGTTTAAAAAATGGCCCAGGGTACCCGTGGACACCAAAAAGAACTAGAACACTTGGAATCCCTAACAAAAGCCATTGAGAACTTGAACTCGGCTTTTCACTCCATAAGGGAAGAAGTCCAAGGTCTTCGCCTAGAGCATGAGGCCACTAGCAACCGCTTAGAAGAAGCACTGATAGAAGTAGACAACAAACTGAAAAGAGGACCACCCAAATCGAATACCAAGCTGAGAGTTCTGCAAGGAATCATGACCATGATCCACCCTTTAGAATGCCCAAATTGGACTTTCCCAAATTTAGTGGGAAGGATGTTGATGGGTGGCTATGTCGGGTTGACCAATTCTTTCGACTTCATAATGTACCCGTATTTCATCGAGTCCAGATGGCTTCCTTTAACTTGGAGTCTGAGGCTCTACACTGGTTTCAATGGTTACGTGTTGCCTACCCAAATCTCTCTTGGGAGGATTTTGAATCCCAACTACTCACTCGATTTGGTCCTAGTGAGTATGAGGACTTTACAGGAGCCTTGACCAAACTACAACAAATAGGGTCAGTCCGAGAGTACCAAGCTCAATTTGAAAAATTGGCCAATAAGACAAGAGGATTGAGTGAAGGGTTCTTCCAGAGTTGTTATATCAGTGGGTTGAAGGTGGAACTCCAAGCGGAAGTAAAAATGTTGAAACCACGAACTATGATGGAAGCTATCAGTTTGGCCCATTTGGCCGAATCTAAACTCTCTGCCCAAAGATGCCCATCAAAGTTTCCTCAAAATAGACCTTCATTTCCTCCTAGAGCCCAACACCCAGCTGATAATAAACCTGCTGCACCCAAGCGCCTCACCACCGAAGAGATGGATGCACGTCGTGCCCAAGGATTATGCTACAATTGTGATGAAAAGTTTTTCAAAGGGCATAAGTGTGCACACAAAAAATTGTTCTTGATAGATGTTGAAGAACCTGATACCTCTGACGAGAGTGATGAGGATGAGGACCCTCCAGAAACACCTCCTCCATAAGAAGAAGTGAAACGAGGAACCCGAGACAAGCAATTACAGTCCATGCCCTTGCAGGCATAACTACTCCTCAAACCATGAAGGTTACAGGATTTTTCAAGGGCCAACGTCTTTCCATCCTTCTCGGATTCGGGAAGCACGCACAACTTCATTGACCCTAGAGTTGCTCAGCGGGAAAATTGCTATATCCACACTTGTAATTCCTTTGAGGTCATGGTAGCCAATGGGGGAACCTTACCTTGTAAAGGAAAGTGTCACAATGTTAAAATCAAGATAGGGGACTATGAACTCAAGCAGGACATGTTTGCCCTCCAGTTGGGTGGATGTGATATTGTTTTGGGATCTCAATGGTTGAGTACGTTGGGCACTATCAGTTGGAACTTTGCTGAACTTTGGATGCAGTTCTCCCAGAATGGACAAACACACATCATCAAGGGCTCCCCAGCAGGAACACCTCAAATTATCAGTTCAAACGACATGGAGAAATTGCTAAAGAAATCATCACGTGGGGTCATTGCACAACTATTCTCCATCCAACCATCCACATCTCCAATGGGTGAAATCCCACCAGACATGCAATAGATTCTCCACAAACATGAGGCCATATTTTTAGAACCAACCACACTACCACCGCATCGCTCTCACGACCATGCCATTCCATTATTTTCGGATAGTACACCTCCCAATATCAGACCATACAGGTACCCCCATGCCATGAAGTCAGAGATTGAGAAGATGATACAAGAATTACTCAAGGCGGGTGTCATTCGGCCTAGTACTAGTCCCTACTCTGCACCAGTCTTACTGGTCCTCAAGAAGGATGGCTCTTGGCGATTGTGTATTGACTACCGAGAACTCAACAAGATAACTATCAAGGATAAATTTCCTATCCCTGTGGTTGATGAATTACTAGATGAATTACATGGGACCATGTACTTCACCAAGCTAGACCTCCGCTCCGGGTACCATCAGATCCGGCTCAGGGATGAAGATATTCCTAAAACTGCTTTTCGCACTCATGAAGGTCATTATGAATTCTTGGTAATGCCATTTGGTCTCACAAATGCTCCTTCCACATTCCAAAGCCTGATGAACAACATCTTTCGCCCTTTTTTGTGGAAGTTCATCCTTGTGTTCTTCGATGACATCTTGATTTACAGTCACACATGGGAAGAGCATCTCAAGCATGTAGATCAAACCCTCCAACTACTGGTCGACCATAAACTGTTTGCAAAAAGGTCCAAGTGTTCCTTTGGTTTGACTGAAGTAGAGTATCTGGGACACATTGTCTCAAAGGATGGTGTCAAGGTTGACCCTAAGAAGATCCAAGCAGTCCAAGAATGGCCGAAACCTCGCACACTCAAGGGGCTTCGAGGATTTTTAGGGCTTACAGGATATTACCATAAATTTGTCTGCAATTATGGAAAGATAGCCACCCCCCTCACCTCCATGTTGAAGAAGGATTCTTTTACTTGGACAGGGCCGACTGAGCAAGCATTCCTGGACCTCAAGCATGCCATGACCACCACTCCAGTTTTAGCCATGCCAGACTTCTCTAAAAAATTTGTCATTGAAAGTGATGCTTCTGGTCGTGGTATTGGGGCGGTATTGATGCAAGAAGGATGCCCTTTGGCTTTTACCAGCAAAGCCCTATCTGATCGCAATTTGGGGAAATCCACATATGCCAAGGAAATGTTGGCAATATTGCATGCAGTCCTGCATTGGCGACCTTACCTCATTGGGCGCCATTTCTCCATCAAAACTGACCACCAGAGTCTAAAATACTTTCTAGAACAATGGGTTGCCACCCCCGAGCAACAAAAGTGGGTATCAAAACTCATGGGCTATGATTATGACATCACGTACAAAAAAGGGAAGGAAAATCTTGTGGCAGATGCTCTCTCTCGCCAATTTGAGACCCTTAGTATGTTGTGTGCCATCTCTGCACCATTGCCCCAATGGATTGAGCCCTTACATCAGGAAATACTTCAGGATGCAGATTTGAAAGACCTGGTTGCTTCACTTAGGGATGATCCAGAGTCTACACCAGGATATAGTTGGGATGGCCAGGATCTGCGTTACCATCAATGCCTGGTTCTTCCTCCTAAGTCCCCACTTCGAGAGCTCCTCATGAAGGAATCACATGCTACTCCATCTGCTGGCCATTCAGAGGTTCCTAAAAACTTATGAGCGACTCAAGCGCACCTTCTTTTGGAAAGGTATGAAATAGGACATTCGCTCTTTTGTAGCGGACTACGACACATGTCAAAGGATGAAAGGAGAAACAAGTGCGCTCTCCGGGCACTCTTCAACCATTGTCGATACCAGATCAGGTGTGGACTGACATCTCCATGGACTTCATAGAAGGGCTACCTAAATCTGGAGGCAAGTCTATTATTTTCGTGGTAGTGGACCGCCTTTCAAAGTATGCTCACTTTTGTGCCCTAACCCATCCTTACACAACATCCACTATTGCCCAAATTTTTCTTGACTCCATATTTTGCCTTCATGGCATGCCAACCTCCATTGTATCTGATCGTGATCCCACCTTTACTAGCAATTTTTGGCAAGAGTTGTTTAAGTTGCAGGGGACTCAGCTCAAAATGAGTTCAGCCTACCATCCACAAACGGATGGTCAAACAGAGGTTGTTAATAAATGCTTGGAAACCTACCTTCGCTGCTTTGCCTCCGATCATCCTACTCATTGGGCAAAATGGCTTTCTTTGGCCGAATGGTGGTACAACACTTCCTATCATACCGCCACCAAACTCACACCGTTTGAGGCAGTTTACGGGTGCCCTCCACTCACGCCTTCCTCCTACATTTCGGGCAGCTCCAAGGTCCAGGCCATCGACAATGCTCTGAGTCAACACACCGAGGTCCTCCGCCAACTCAAGCAAAATTTGAACATGGCCTAGAATCGGATGCGCCAACAAGCTGATCAGCATCGTTCTGAGCACAGTTTTGATGTGGGTGATATGGTCTTCCTTCGCTTACAACCATACAAACAATCATCCCTACAACTCCGTAGGTGTCAGAAGCTCGCTCCAAAATTCTATGGTCCTTATCAGGTTCTACAACGGATTGGTCCAACAACTTACAAATTGGCTCTTCCCCCCACTTCCAAGATCCACCCTATTTTTCATGTTTCCCTTCTCAAGAAAGTTGTGGGCACAAAGGTACAGGTTCAATCAACACTCCCCAAATTGGATGAAGAAGGCTCCATCTTACTTGCATCGGAGCAGCTGCTGGATCATCGAACTCGCACTCTGCGCAACCGTACCATTACAGAGGTCCTGGTTCAGTGGCATGGACTTCAACCTGAGGATGCTACATGGGAGTCTCTCCATCAACTCCAGCAATAGTTTCCTCATTTTCAGCTTTGAGGACAAAGCTTCTTCAAGGAGAAGGGCATGTTAGGATCTCATCCTAACCCTTAATGTAATAACTTCCCTGATGTAATAATTCCTAGTGAACGTGGGTAGTACCCATGATTAATATTTTGTAATGTTCTAAGTTTTAGCTTAGGTAGTGCCTATGACAAATGGCACCCTTTTTATGTAACACATGGTAGATAGGTTAGGTAAGGTGGCATTGTGCATGTAATTCGTGTGGCATTATGCATGTAATTCGAGTGGCATTGTGCATGTAATTCAAAGTGGCACTATGCATGTAATTCGGGTGGCATTATGCATGTAATCCAGGTGGCATTTTGCATGTAAGCCAACCTTGGAAGGAAACTCCTTAAATACCCGAAAAGGCACCAATGTAACCATATTTTTGCAAATTAATGAAGTATTGAAGGAGGTTGCCCCCTCGAAGAGGCCTGTGATTCTGTCTTATTGTGAGATTGTTCCTTTATGCAAATTTTTGTTATATTAATATGATGTTTATGTGAGTTTATTTCCAAGCAATCGTGTGAGAGTGTGTTATTTGAGTTTATTTTATAGCAGGATCTTAACAATAATGGGATTACCAAAATCCAACAAATATAGAAGAGAAGAAGTGAGTCAGCATAGGTAAGAAATAGAAGAAATAAGACAAAAGAAGAAAAGTAATTATAACTATTATCGAGCAAAGTGGCGTGGGTCCGATAGGGAGTGGGATGGTGAAGTGATGATGCTATTGGGATTGTGACTGCTACTATAGTTGGATATGTTATGGATGTAATAGGATGGTGCTGTCAGGGTACTACAGGGTGGTAATGTTTCGAAGGTAATGCGACGTGGAGGACTTAGAAGTCGACTAAATGAGAGGGAACCTTTCGATGATGGGGTTTGATTGCCATGCAATATATGGTGAACCAGGTTCTCGAATGATCGACACTATTTTATGTCATGACCTGGTTATCAATGATAGATGAAGTACTGGCTCTCATTGTAATTTCATGGTTTGTCACATGAGGGATCAATGGGCTGAATTTTAGGTAGGTCAATAAGGTCGTGATGCATGAAATGGTAGAACATTTCAGATAGCGACATGAATGGAATAGGCATAGGATAAATGTATTGTTTCATTGGTGGTGAGTGAGGCCTAGATGCAAGGTGGTCTAATAGTAGAGGTATGGGTTAGGGATCCAACACGGGTCGAATCTAAGGTCGAGGAATGGATCTACGTGGTGGTGAGGATGCACGGGTCGTGGGAGACTAATGTGGATGAACATGGCAATGATAGTGGCTCATCTATAGCTCGAGAGCCTCGATGTAGGAGAGGAGATGTTGTATCTCATGGTGTGGAGGTGATGGTATCGGGGAAGGTGGCGATCAAGATTCCAATGCGTATGGAGTGGCCTGATGCATGCTAGAAAATGGATGAGGTTGGGATGATGAGGAGGCAGAGTAGAATGACTATGGGGATCAAAGAATTTGCTGGGAAGGTAGGCCTCGCAATGGTGAAGGTGGCATCTTGAGGATAGGTGGCATAGGTGATGGCTCTGGAATGATGATGTGAATGGGAAGGGGGTCTGTGTGCATGACCCTCTTGGGCAGCTTGAGCTGCATGGGCTTGCAAGGCTTGGGCGTAGGGGACTCTCCACTAGGAAGTGGGGTCAGTAGGCATGACAGACAGGTCAGATAAGAGGTGTATCCTCTATTAGGAGGATGGTATGCTCCAATAGGGTGATGTGGGGAATCTATGGGGGAATAAGGATTCCTGAGATCATCATACGGGTGAGATGGTGACCCATGTTCTTGGGGATGGGATGTTTCCTCTTTTTCATCAAAAGAGGATAGGGTGACCTGGCTGTCTCCTAAATGGGGTGAGTAGGATGAACCTCGATGGCGAGGTGAAAGGCATCGGGGTGAGGTATGATGGCCTGAATGGGAGGAATGAGAAGATCGTCTAGTGTGAAGGGTAGCTGGTGGTCGAGCTAAGTCAGCCAATGTGATCGGTACATGTTGTGGTTGTGGATGGTCCTACATGGTGATGCGTGAGGATGTTGTAGTACTCTCCTACTGATGATGTGAGTCCTGAAAAAGGAAAAACAAATACCCATAGCATAAAAATGACATAAATATGAAAGTACATGTATAGTGAAATAATAAATCAAAGTAATAGATCTACACAATGATGTGCTTAGTGATTAAATACTAGTAATGTGTGGCACTCATGATGGTGAATGTGTTTGTGCATCATGCATTGAATGCACGAAGGTGCAAGATGTTGATGGGTTCAAGATCATTAAGGCCTTCAATATTAGCCAAATGATATGCTCCTGAACCGTATTTGTGTGTAACAATGAATGGGCCCAACCAGTTTGGGGTGAATTTATCGCGTTGTTGGTGAGGCTGACTCATGATTTGTTGGTTTTCCTTGAGGACTAAGTCATCGATATTAAACTCATGCTGATGTACCTTACTATTGTAGGCACGATGAAGGTGATCTTGATAGACTCATGTGTGCTCGATTGTATGGATGTGACATTCATCGAGAAGTGTTAATTGATCTAAATGAGCTTGGTGAGTAGTGTCATCATCGATGAAATCTTTCATAGATATCCTTAAGGAAGGTATCTCAAGCTCAAGGGGCATGATAGCTTCAGCCTCATATACAAGTGAAAAAGGTGTTGCCGTAGTGGGAGTATGAATGCTCGTACGATATGCCCATAAGGCTAGGGGTATTTGATTATGCTAGTCATGATGAGATTCTACTACGATTTTATGAAGGATGGAATAGATGGTTTTGTTTATGGCTTTTGCCTAGCCATTACCTTGAGGGTAGTATGGGGTAGAAAAGCTATGATGTATGTGGAATTTGTCACATAGGGCTCGGACAATTTTTTTTTAAAGGATTTCCCATTATCAAAAATGATTTGGGAGGGAATTCCAAAATGACATATGATATGATCTATGATGAATGCTACAATTTTAGCTCCTATAGTTTGGACCAGTGGGATGGCTTTGACCCACTTGGTGAAATATTCTGTTGCAGTGATGATAAATTTGTGGTTGCTTGAGGAAGTTGGTGTAATTTGTCCAATTAGATCTAGGCCCCATTGGGAGAAAGGCCACATGGATTGGATAGGTTGAAGTGCTTGGGATGGTAGATGTGTTAGGTTGGCATGTTGTTGGCATTTGATGCAATGCTCACAATAGTCATGCTCCATTTTGGGCCAGTAATAACCCATACAAAGTATGCATTTGGTGATTTCCATGCCACTAAAATGGCCACCACAAGTACCATCATGGGTTTCTTGTACAACCCATTGTGATTCTTGTGGTTCTAGGCAATGCAAGAGCATGTCATCATAGCTATGGTGGTAAAGGATGTCCCCTAGCAAGGTGTAGTGGATCACTCTTTGTTTGAAGGTTTGGCATTGAGCATGGGGTAAATCACATGGTAGGAAACCTAATTTGATGTAATATTTAATTTGTGAAAACCATGGGTCATGGGGTTCAATGTTTACCACATACACACCACCATCATCTATAGGAGGTGTGGGTGATATGGCAGATCGAGTGAGCGTATGGATGGATACGGATGTTGTGTCAGATGTTGGGTTTTATAGAATGAGGGATCCTAAGGAGGCCATAGTATCTGCAAAATGGTTTGATGATCATGGAGCGGCTTCGAGGTCATACCACTCAAATTGAGATAAGAGTTGTTGTGCAATTTTCTTATATTGCTGGAGGATTGGGCAATTGCATAGCCAGAGTTCCTACACTTGATTGACTATCAAGAGTGAATCACCTATGATGTGGAGGCATTTTATGTGCATAGAATGTGCTTGTTTCAGTCCTAGGATTAGGGCTTCATATTCTACATTGTTATTAGTACAAGGGAAATTGAGTTTGAATGAAAAGGGGAGTGGTTCTCCTTCAGGTGTGAAGAAGACAATGCCTGCACCCCTAGCATGGAGACATCTGGAGCCATCGAAGAATAAGGTGAGGTCAGCTATGACTTTGGGTTCAACATATTCTTCAACTTTGATTATGTGGAAGATAGAATCATCGAGAAGTTGAATAAGGAGGGGTTGATTATCAGTCAAAGGGGCTTTGACCAGTTGGTCGGTGATGACCTACCCTTTGATGGATTTTTGAGATATGAATTCTAGGTCAAATTCAGTTAAGAGCATGATCCACTTTGATGTGTGTGAATTGTGATAACTCTTGTTCATCATGTACCAAAGGGGATTATCTCAGGCGATGACAAAAGTTGTGTGATTTAACATGTAGTGGTGTAATTTTTGAGTGGTGAATACGATCGCTAAGCATAATTTTTCCATGTATCCATATCTTGTCTCATAACTGACTAGCATGCGACTGATGTAATAGATAGCTTGCTCTTTGTCGAGTGCATTATTTTGAGCTAGAAGTGTACCTAGCGCAATCTTTATAGCTGAAATGTATAGAATCAATGGTAATTCTGGATGCGGTGGTGACATAACCGGTGGTGATGTAAGGTAGGTTTTGATAGCATCAAATGCTTCTTGACAATTATCATCCCATTTGAAGTTTACTCCTTTTTGTAGGAGATGGTTGAATGGTTGACATTTGTTGGATAATTGCGCTATGAATCTATGAATAGAAGTGATCTTTCCCTGGAGGCTATGCAATTGCTTTAATGTGGTAGGAGGAGGCATCTCGATGATGGCTTTCACCTTACTAGGATCAACCTCAATGCCTCATTGGGAGACAATGAATCCTAGTATCTTTCCCGAGGTAACACCAAACACGCACTTCTTTGGGTTCAAGCGCACGTTGTGTTCTAATAATCGATCAAAAATCTGATGGAGATCTTCGAGATGGTCTGCACATTTCTTAGATTTGGTGATGAGATCATCTACATAGTCTTCAACATTTTTGTGCATCAAGTCATGGAAGATATAGGTCATGGCACGTTGGTAGGTTGCCCCAACATTTTTAAGGCCAAAGGGCATGACCTTATAGCAAAAGGTCCCCCAGGGTGTTGTAAAGGAGGTTTTGTGTTGATCGGTTGGGTTGATTCTGATTTGATTGTATCCTGAGAATCCATCCATGAGGGAGATCATCTCATGACCTACGATGGAGTCAACAAGGGAATCAATGTTAGGTAGGGGAAAGTTGTCTTTGGGACAAGCTTTGTTTAAATCATGAAAATCTGTGCAGACATGAACTTCATCGGATGGCTTAGGTATAAGGACCATGTTGGATACCCATTCAGGATAGTCGATGGGTACAATGAAATCAATGTCTAGGAGCTTTTGGAGCTTGGAATTCACTATTAATGTGATAGTTGGATGCATGCATCATAACTTTTGTCTCACTGATTTGGAATTAGGATCGAGTATGAGATTATGAACCACTACGGTAGGGTCAAGTCCCAACATGTCTTTGTATGACCATGCAAAAACTTGAATATACTTGCAAAGGAAGTTTGTAAAGGCAATGCGCTCCTCGAGTGAGAGGCTAGTGGCTAGTTTAAGGATGTGGGGATTTTTAGGATCATCACCAATGTCGACATCGATAGTGTCTTCAATGAGCATGCGAGATCCATCACATAATTGTTTGGGGATGGGGATGAGGTTAAGGTCATCGATGGCCTCATTGAACTCATATTCATCATCTACATAGATGTTCGTGTGATGTACCTGAGGACCTTGGGGTGGCATGGATGAAGAGGGAGCATTTTCCACCTGCAAGACATGAGGTGAGAGTAGGAAATATTGAGGTATTGGTATGGGTGATATATGCATGAGATCTATAAAATTTGGATTTGGGGTATCATCCTAAATCTGCTGGTGACTGTAATGGAGGGGAGAATGTAAGTCTACCTCAACCATGTTGACCGATGCTATGGGTGAAGTAGGTGGGGAAGAATCTGGTGAGGAAGGTTGGGTGGTTTGTGCATGCCCTAAGAGACTCAAGGGAGGTCATAGAATGACTAGAGGTGAGTGAGGATGAGTAGCTACTCTCTATAGTTGCCTATGTATAGGTGGGAATGTGGCTAAGCATGTCGGTGATGGCTCAGGAGGGACTATGTCGAGCTCCATTGGTGTAGCTAGGGATAAGGTAGTGAAGTGTTCTACCAATCTATCAATATCATAGAATAAGGAGGTATCGGACGTAGGAGATTCCTAAAAGAAGTCGTAGGGGACTGTGATGGTGGAATTGGGTGAAGGAGCATCTTCTAGTATATCCATATCGATGTACTCTTCCAAGGTGTGTGTTGGACATGGAGGAGGATGTAGGGATAAATCTTGGATCTCATCTTCTAATGTATAGATGGTGGTTGGGCGATAACCTAGGCTGGATTTGTTGGTGGGTGATCGGACATGAGGGTTAATGGGTGTACGTAGCCCTTGCTCATAATGACCTAGCCCGAACCCATGCCAATGAAAGTATTGTAGGTAGCGCAAGGTAAAGTGAGGGTTGGCTAGGTGCGTAATTGCATCACAAGAGCTAGATTGTGGTGGTGGAGAAGTTGGTGGGGGGATCAAAGAGTCGACTCCTGCATACACAAAATTGGTATGGTTTTTGGGACTTCCTAATTGTATGATAGTTCCAATGGTAAGGACCGAGGTTGAAGGGTGACCAAAATCATGGGTAGACTAGATAGGGGGGTCACATACATGGGCATCGCATACATTATAGTCTCTTGGGCCAGAATTTGTCATGAATATGGATATGCATGGTGTGGTACGCTCTGGTAACTGAGGTGGAGTATCAAAATCAGATGAGGAAGGAGAAAGTTGAGATTCCCTGATGGTAGCGGTTGAAGGGTGTGGGAGTTGTTCATATGAATTGGGTGTCGATTGTTCTTATTCATGATATTTGGTTATTGTAGCTTGAACAAGATGTTTGGTCTATGTGGGGGAAGGTATCTTAATGTAGGTGCTAGGATACATGGAGATGTGAATGTCCTAGGCTTTGATTGCAAGGGAAGAGGAGGTGTTTGTGGTATAGGAAGGATAGGGGCTTTCATATGCAAGGGTGGGGAAGGTAATGTGATAGGTTGTGTAACAAGTGGCGATGGTGGTTGTGGCACCACAGGTGGAAATTGGAATGGTAGAGGTTAGGATGATTGTGGAGGCCATAAGGATGGTGATGAGAACAACATGCTAGAGGTTTTGGATTCTATCGAAGATGGTGCTAATGGTGTGGATGTCGAGGCTTGTGCTCTTGATGAACACTGGGATGTTGAGGTGGAAGTTGGGGAGGATATCAATGCTCCTACTGACTGATGAGAAGATACAGGGAATAGTTGGGAGGATGAAAATGATGGTGCAGGAGGAAGGTCTATGACATTACAAAACTTAAAGGGGTCTCCATCGGTTGGGACATAGTGAACAAGTCCATTGTGGACATATTTGAGGCAATGGTGTAATGTGGATGGGACACACTGCATGTCTCTAATCCAAGGGTGACCGAGGAGAATATTGTATTGCATTTCTCCTTGGATGATATGAAAGAGGATGGAGATTGTATGGATGCCTACATGAATAGGTAAAACTATGGATCCTATGGTAGGTCTCATGGAGCCATCGAAAGCATGCAAGTCTAGGGAAGGCATGGCAAAATGGGCTGGAGGGAGGTGTAGGTGATGTAGAGCTACTATGGATATAATGCTAATGGATGAGCCTGTGTCAATGAGTACCCACTTGTAGGTGATATCATTGATCATGGCTTGTATGTGGAGAGGGGGATCTGCTCCTTCTCCAATGAGTTCCATTATCTCATGGTCATGGAAGCTAATTGAGGGCTGGAGGCATCGTGGGATGTTTCCTACAAAATTGACAAAGGTATTCGTGTCATGCGTCTCTAAGTCAATGGAACGTAGGATGTCATTCAACACCTCATGATGGGGTTGAGACTACTGTAGGAGATCAAATATGGATAGCCACATAGGGGCATTATGTAACTGATGGGTTAGGCTACCATGGATGGTAATCACATTTTGAGGTGGTGGTGGTACGATAGTAGGCATTTGAGGTACTTGTGGTGATGTGAACTGGGTTGGTGGGGAAACGATAGGTGTTGTCTAGCGAGATGGGTATCATTGGTTCCTCATAGTAAGGTTGATCATACCTACTACACCACATGATGGAGGATCATGCTGGATATTATTCACTTGGTGAGGTGGTACTGGGGGATTGTTTAGAGGTCTAGGAGGGTTGGGTCCTCTATGATCCGGTAAAGGGTTTTGGAAAATCCCTAAGTTTTGATTCTATGGGGCTAGAGGGTTTGCTACCTGAATGGTGCCCCTATCGATTAGGTCTTGAACTTGCCCATGGAAGGAGTGACACGAATCGATATCATGGCCATGTTGTCTATGGAAAGGAAAAAAGAGTTGCTCATTATACCCATGAGGCTTGGGTATATTTGGATCCAATGGGTGGATCTCGGGTAGGACGAGATGGTTGCCCTCATATAATCTATGAAATAGAGCTGGTAATGGTTCGGATAACGGTGTGAGGTTGCATAGTGGAACCTATGGGTGCATGCCTTGGTATTGTTGTGGTCGAGGTGGGGCAGGAGCATTAGTCTAGGATGCTTGTGGCTATGGTGTATAGGGTGGAGGAGTCGGTGTTGGTGCTAAGGTAGTGGCTGTGACTTGGTTGGCTTGTGGTGGCCGAGGGTAAGGTTGATTTGGTGTGGTCCTATTGAAGTGGAAGTTGGGGTTATAGTTGGATTTGGCTCTCAACTTAATTTTCCTAGATTGAACCTTAATGTCTTCAATCACTTTTGCTTGTGAGATGGCATCTTCAAAAGTGTGGCTTTGGTGAAGCTGGAGGGATGTGGAAATATGTTTGTGGCAACTCTTGGAAAAGAGTGTCACAAGCTCCAAAGTGGGGAGGCTATGGGTGAGGTCATGGATAATCACTCTCCATCTAGCAACGAACTCAATAATGGGTTCATCATCAACCTATCATAAGGCGTATACATCAAAAAATGTGGTCTTTTTCTTGATGTTGATGGAAAAGTGTTCTAGGAAGGAGTTGGCTAGCTACTCAAAGGTATACAGGCTATGGCATGGGAGCATGTTGTACCAATCCAATGTTGGCCCAATGAGTGAGAGGGAGAAGGTACGCAACATGAGGGGGTTACTACTATGAAGTTGATAGCAGGATGAGTGGTAATTGCTCACATGCTCTCTAGGGTCTTCCTTACCTCTATACTTGTCAAATTTTGGTATTTCAAAGTGATAGGGGTAGGGAGGAATGGGAACTGATGGGTGAACTAGCTCATTGCATAGTTCATCATAACAAGGCTTTTGTGGCCCATAGCTAGAGGTGCATAGGTTCAACATTTTGACTTCATCTCATAAGAGTTGAAGTTTGGGTGCCATAGGAGTTGAGGGTTGGGCTATGGTAGGCTGACCCTATGGATGTGGTGGATATTGGTATTGTTGTTCTTCATAATACTATGGAGAGTATTATTGTGCCTGATCGTGATAAGGTGGGTACTAGGTGACATGTGCTATCATGTCTACTAGCACACTAGGTTGTGGGGTAGGTGTCTATTGTGGGTAATAGTACTATGACTATGAGGTATATGGTTGTGGTGCAGGTACTTGTTGGTTTGGAGCCTACTGTAATGGTTGGGTCATGGGTGGTGATGACCAAGATGGAGGAGGTGTAAAGAAGTTAGGTGCAGCTGGTAATGGTGTAGGTGTCGGAACTACCGATACTAGGGGTGGTAGAGATGAGGTATCAAAGGATGGGATCTATCTCTATCCTGGAGGGTAGGAAGTGGGGAAGCTAAACTATATGGAATAGCTTGGTGAGGTGGGTGGATAAGTTATTGGTCTCGATCCATAGGTAGGAAAGAGATTGGTAGTAGGAGCTTGAAAAGGAGGAGGTGGTGGTATCCTAAAAGTTGTCGTAGACAAAGGTGGTGCTAAAGGTTGGGTATCATACACTCTGGATACCTAGGAGATTGGTGGAAAAGCTACCAAAAAGGTGGGGTAAGCTACCAAAGTAGGAGCTTGGGTTGAAGGGAAGGTGTATGTGTACACTTCCACTTGGGTTTGTGCATCTTGTGTCTGAAGGGGCTGCTAGGGAGGTGCCTTCAGATATAGTGAAAAATGGCTCTTGGGAAGATGATGGTTGGTACTCTTGTGAAGAGTATGGGTGTGAGGTTTGAGGAAATGCTTGTGGTTCCTATTGGGGAGGAATCTATTGTGCAATTTGGAAGGATGGTTTCTAGTTTCCTACAGTAGAGGAGGATGGGTCGGACACCATTCCTACGGTAGGGGTGAATGATGTGACCTCAGGATGGGTACGATTTAGGAGGGAAGAATCATTCTCAAAAAGGGATTGAGATAGATTTTGGAAGAAGGGGTGTGCGAAGGTGGGAGAAGTAGGTATGACCTCCTCATCTATGGTAAATAATGGATGAGGTTGTCCTAGCACTATGTAGATCACATGGTCACAGAACATGGTCGATGGATTAGGTGAGGATGGGGATGAAAGGAGTGGGTAATCCTCTATGAGTGAAGTAGTGAGGGCTTCACTCAAGGTTGACATCTCATCTTGAGGCATCATGTGTGTGAATTGTACATCGGATTCCATGCATGAATCAGATGTGTCTATGATCTTCCCCTTCATGATCGAAGGAGTAAGAGTGGGCTGACTAGAGGAAGTGTCAGACAAATCCTCTATAAAGTGTGCTTGCTCACGTGCTTTACTGCGAGTGACCATAGGCATAGTAACATGTGTGAAAGGGTTTTTAGAAATAAACCCTATGTGATACAGACTCAACTATGTCTAATGTAAATGTGAAGCAAATGACATGTTGTGTGTAGTAAAACAATATATAGTGTAATGTGTTGAGACCGGTCTGTGATCATGCAAACAATGGTAGACCAGAATCAATTCTAAATGCTAAGAAAGTAAAAGTGTTTTGTTCATTTTGTGTGTTGTGATGTTGATACTCCCTAGGTAGAATCATGGGTAATGGAGTGAATACTCTAGAAAATCGAGAATGTCATCGATATCAAACCTCCTACAACACCCAAAGATGCACATAATAGAATGGTATCGCAATGTGCGAGTGGTGACCTGTATGGAAGGTGCAGTAAAATGATATCCTAAAGGGGTGGAACCCACTATGCTGAAGTGAGTTCACAAATTCCTCTCATGAAGAGAGGTGGCACTATCTAAGACCTGCTATTGACATACCCATGCTTTCGCTTCACCCTCGGGTGGGCTTAGTCAAGAATGACAGTTACCAATTCCACTAATTATACTAGCCTTGTGGATGAAGGCGCTAAATCCTATCCCACTCTACAGGTAACCGTTGGTGATGAAATCTAGGGCCCAATCACAAAAGTGGGGGATTTTTCGATGATGAAATCTAGAAAAATGCTCATGTGGGGCTGCTAGGTGTCTAGGGGGTGAGTTGATGGAGGGTAAAACACCTACCACACTAATCTCGAGTGATGGATTGGGGATGAAGTCCAATCTCACCACTTGTTTAAATACCACATGAGTGTGTGTGGGTTTGTGTTTTGCTAACGATGTATGCAAGGTAAGAAACTAACTAATTGCATTTTCAAAAGAGAAACTAACCCTAATGCCTTTTCGAAAGCAAATGATTAGATAAATGTATTCTTTGCAAAGAAATAGTCTAGCCCTAAATGCCTTTATGAAGCAAATTAATCTACTTTGCAAAGCGTGGAAACATGCAATCCAAGTGTGTGGAGTAAAAGGGGATTAGGAAACCCTGATTTAAACTATAGATTACAACATTCTTCAAAAATTAAATGACATGGAAGAGGGGATTAGGAAACCCTAATTTAAACTTTAGAAATGTGCACTTATTTTAGAAATAGATGCTATAAACAAAGGGGGAAACAATGTAGGCTTGTACTACATGCAAACAAAAAGGAAAATGTAAATTTATTTGAAAAATAAATTTGAAGAAGTTGCTAGAAAGTTGCAGGTCTTGAAACTTCAAAAATATTTAACAATCCTACGAACTTGAAATGAAAGCAAATCTACACCTAGAAATTGTTATTCGACTAGTGCATGCTTTGTGCTTTCAAAATGTTACAAAATAGAGGTATAAAATGAGGAATACCTGCATTCTGATGCTATGGGGGGTTTTCTTGGCCCCTGAAGAGATCACCCCTATGGATTTGGGGGTTTTTGAAGATTCTATGCTCAAATCGCCACCCGGGGAGCAAATTCAGTTTTGAAGGCTCAGATATGATATCTGACAGTTTAGAAGGCCTATGGAGGTTGCAGGATGTCTGAGAAACCAATATTTTAAGGTTTTGGGCTCTTAAATCAAATCACCACCCAGGGGGTGAATTGGTACTAGTTCATGGGGCAGGGGTGAATCCAATTTAGAGGCTCCAAATATAAAATTTGATGGCCTAGGGTGGTTCCTAGGGCTTTGGAGATCTCTGTGAAAAATAGATTCAGTACCTAAAAACATAAAAAATAGAGAACAAAGTTAGATTCACACTGAAATGGTTAACCTAGCATTATCCATTGTGGGGGTCCCATCGGGCGTGCCAGAATGAAATGGGTAGAAATCGACATTTGATCCATTAATACAAAACAATAATGTATTAAACAAAAAGGTTGTATTTCATTAATATTGAAAGATATGTGTTACAATAGGGACATGATGCCCTTTATCCATTTCTTCTTCTAATAATGTTACAACAAGTTCGATGTCATCTTCAATCGTCCCTCAATGTAGGTGGGCTTCTTTGTATGTGGGCCACCATCGGGTTGTTTTTTGATGATGTTCTTCCTCTTTAGATCTACTGAATAACCTATGAAGAACCTGCAAAAGGGGGTTAGTGTGTTGGGGGGCTTGCCTTAGTCAGGCCCCATATTTAGGAAGACAAAATGACTATAAAAACATAATAAAAATTGAAATAAAGTATGTAGAAGCTGATAAAACTGCAAAAGGAAGCTTACCTGCCAAATCTGAGGTGATTTGGGCTTTGTAGAACCAATTTGCCACCCAGGGGGTGAACTGATGCCGGATTCATGGGGTGGGGGGTGAATCAGACCCTGAGAACTATTCTACAAAAATCCTTCGATGGGAAGGTTCCTTGACTGCTATAATGTTGTTGTTCAGACTCAGATTCACTGTATCATATGTCGGTATGCATTTGGGTAGCATTTTTGTGCTTATGTCATAAAATGGAGAGAGATGGAATTAGGGGTTTAGGACCCACTATTTATAGAAAATGGCAAGGTGTAGGGGGAGGGTTAAGGAAACTAACCCTAGGATGAAGTCTAACCAAAGTTAGGTTAGGGTTTGTGACATGGAAGTCTCCTATTCCTCATAGAAAATATCCTATCCTCACACATGTGTGAGGAAGGATTAAGGCTAATTAGGGTTAGGAGGTCTTAAGTCAAATTAGGGCTTGATTAGGGTTTCTTAGGAAAATATCTTAGCTAACCCTAATTACACACATGTGGGAGGATGTAATTAGTGTTAATTAAGGATTAAGAGTTCTTTTAATCAATTTTGCCCTAAAAAGGTGACTTAAGTGAAGTCAACATTAAATTAGATTTTTGGAATTGACTTGTTAATTGTTTTTGTCAATTAATACCCCGTGGGGGCCTCAATTGAGTGCAAATAGGTTTTTGAAGGATATCCCAATGCACGGGATGTGATTTTGAAGGCTTATTAGGGTTTTGGACCTAAAAGCTAATAAAGTGACATATATGGAAGTCTACATGCTGCTATGGCGAACTACGACAATCTACGCATGACTACGCATGACTACGCATGACTACAGCCTGACTACGCATGACTACGTATGACTACACATGACTACAATAGCCTACAATAGCCTAGGGATGTCTGGAATCACCTATGGATACGTAGAAATAACAATGTGTGACTTTTGGGTGTCTACAGGTCATAAAGCTTTTGTTATAGTAGTTGACAACAAAATAAAAGTGCTAGAATTTGGAAAGGCTATTTAAAGCGAGAAAAATAGGGGATAACAAAATTGCTGTAAATTTATGCTAAATTACAAATAATGAAAATAGGGGAAACAATGGAAATGCAGGTCTATTCTACTTTTGTTAGTTAACACACACTTGGTACATAAAAATATAACTAAAAATATGAAATCACCACATTCACTCAAAACAAAATTTTGTACATTCAATCAACATGAAATGGAAATTGACAAGCAATCTGTTAATTCTGCTACAACAAAGTTACAAAAAAACCTATCATAGCAGTCCTCCTCCTAGGGTTGAAAGTGGACCCAAGATTCCTAATCCTGAAGAAGGTGGAAAAGCACTCCTTAAATAATTAACACTCACACTTGCTCATGAACAAAAATAGACAAAGGGACTACACTTTTATTGGTTGATAAAAAGAATTAGAATGCTGCAAGAAAAATCTTGCTATAGATTTTAATATCTACTATTACTCACTACTCACTATTATAATTATCTCAACCAATTTATGGAGCTATGCTATTTATAATTTCCTATTACATATGCATCATGCTCAAATTAGCTTATGTTGTTTCTTATTAATTTGCCAACAACATTGAAGCTGAATTAGTCCAAAACTTAAGATAGTATATACTGCAACAATGTTGATTGTTATTTGGGGTGTGTTTCCAATGGTGGTAGTAGGCTATAAAATATGATAAGTTGTCTTGTAACATTTATACACCTTGAAATATCATTTCTCTACCATATTGGGTGCTAAATCCTCCATTTGGTTAAAATTGGCCACTTTTCCCCTCATTTTGGAGCTTCTTTAGAATATCAGGCTGTGAAACAAAATTTATGCTTAGTTGCACTAAAAAAATATAACAAAGTAGATTTAAATAGATATGACATATTTCCTATCCCTCAGGATGTATTTCCAATCATTTTCATACACCTTGGTTGACTAATTCCAAGCCCTACTATTCATTGGCACCTGGCTAGAATTTATATGGCATTTTTCTGCTTTTCCAGTTTAGCTGCACAATTATAAGAAATTGACACTCCCTTGCAATTCAAACTAATTAGCAATTAGGAAAATTATTCAATTATAACCATGAAGAGCTACAACTCATCATACATAAATTTTCTATTGAAATTACATATTTTATGCACTAAATAATTAAACTGGAATAGTGCAACAATGCTGCACAATTGTCCATGCTCTGTTATACCCTATTGTTGTCCATTTACACCATGTGGAAATGCTTATAAATAGGTCAGATTTCTTCTTTAGTCCCTCTAAACTTTTTCCATCCAGTTTCTTATGCTTTACTTAACAAATTCAAGGTGCTCCTATAAAGTGATAGCTTGCTAGTTTTTGTATGGCTATTTTTTGTAGAATTCCAGATTTTATGATAGTCCTGGGAATTTGAATCCAATTTGGATTTTAAATAAGTTTAAGTGTGGGAAAATATTCAAACACCATTTTGAATTTAATGGACATAAACATACAAAATTTTGCCAATTTAAATTCACATTTTATTTGCTACTTAATCAAACTGAAATAGTGCAAAAATGTGCAAAAAACTGTAAAACTGAGTAATATGTTCCTAAAAATTTTAACCATGCAAACAATAATATATAATGTATTAAAATCATTTAAGATTAAATAAAAAACATAACATAAGGTTTATAAGGCAGTTTTAAGTAACCAAAAACATGTCATGGATGAGGTTATTCCTAGCCTCGTCAATATAGCCATTAAGCTTGATATGGCTAATGCCTTTGATAGGGTAGATATTCATTTTTTTGAATAGGTGTTAGTTAAGTTTGGATTTTTCCTTCAGCTTATGAGATGTATTGGAGCATGCATCACTACTTGTTGGATCTCCCCACTGATCAATGGAGAACCTTCAACCTTTTTCAACGCTTCTAAGGGCATCAAACAGGGTTGACCTTTATCCCCATATCTTTACATCCTACTAGCAAAGACTATAGGGAGATCTCTCAACAAGCTAAGAAGAGACCAAAATATCACATGTATTAAGGTAGTTGTGGAATATATATAAGTTACTCATGCTCAGTTCATTTATGACACCATTCTTATGGGATAAGCATCAAGAAAAAATGTGAGATAGATCAAAGAATGCTTAGATGGGTTCACACAAGACATTGAGCATTAATTAACATATAAAAAAGCTAAATTTTCACCCAAAACATCTCAAAAACCTTGGATACAAACAAGGAAAAGAATAACAATTCATATATCTTGGAGTCCTAATGGGTTTCCACCTAAAGCCTAAGGATAGTTGGAGTCCAATGCTAGAAAAGTTGATTAAGAGAATTCAGAACTGTAGCAATGGTTGGCTGAGTCTGGTGGGAAGAATGGTGTTGATTAAATCCATTCTATCTACTCTCTTAATATATCAACTTCTTGTTTATCATGCTCTAAAAAGCATTATTCATATGATTAATGGCATAATTAAAACTTCCTATGGTATGGAGGAAGGCAAATGGAAAGGAAGAAATTCTATTTAGTAAATTGGGATGTGATCACAAAAGCTAAAGAGCATGGTGGCTTGGGAATTAGAAAAATGGAAAATTTAAGTAGTGCCTTAAGTGCCAAGCTCCTGTGGAACATGATAAAGCCACCCCAAGCTCCCTAAAAGAAATACACAAGTAACTCTACAAGCATGTAATTATTAAGAAATATAGAAAACCAGCTAGGTGCATCATTAATATGGAAGCATATAGTTGAGGCTAAGGCAATAATTGTAGAAATATCTCTTGGATCCCTGGAGATGGAAACAAGATCAATTTGTGGTAAGATTTGATCCTGGAAATCCTCCATTACAAGAAATATGCAACCTTGATCTCCAAAACCAATTGTAAAGTTTAGGAATTGAGAAGCTTAGTGACCCTATAGAATGGTTAGAAGAGGAACATGCCTAGAAATTTCCTCCTCTCCTTATGCATCTCCAAGATGAATGGAATTGTTTCAAGAGGCAGAATACTAGTATAAGACCCATCAAGAAGCATCTATCAAATCGAATTATGTGGGGGACATATGAAATACAAGGGAATATACAATAAAACTTGAAGTTCGCTTCCAACTGGCTAGAACATTCAACAAAATTTATCCTCAGTTTGGAAAAAGAGGATTCCACCTAAGCTACAAGTATTCACTTGGCTGGTGCAGCTGAATAAAATTTTAATAGGAGATAACTTGCAAAAGAGGAACATAGTGGGGCCTCATATAATATTGAGGTGTTTAAGGGAGAGTGAGACCATAAATCACCTCCTATTAGAATACACAAAAGTGATAGCTATCTGGTTTAATTACTAACATATTTAGTTTGGTATTTTAAAGGAGTTTAAACATTAAAAGTTTTTTAAACCATTGGAGTGAAAAGTATAGAGGAGGCCTCAAAAGAACATCTCTAGTAAAATTTAAATGGGAATCAATACCACACACTATAATTTTGCATATCTAGTTGGATAGAAACTAATGGATATCTGAAGGGAAAGGAAACAAAATAGGTGTAATAATAGGAAGAATCATTTGGGATATCATAACTAATTTCAAAGAAAATTTTACTCATAAGCAAAATCAAGAAGACTTGACTCCAAAAGAGTGTCATATGATTAAAATTCATGATATCCATACATTATTAGCAATAAGGTGTCACCCTGTTGACTTGGAATCTCATGTCATCCACTACCCTACACTGTTCTTTGATGGAGCATCAAAGTCCAATCCAGGACAAGTGGTAGTAGGAGGACTAATCATTGCAAGCCCAAGGAAGGTGCTAATTAAATTTAAAATCAATTTGGGAATCACATCCAACAATGTGGTTGGAATCCTTGAATGTGATATGGGGATGAGCCTTGTTATGATAGAGGAAAAAATGCACTTATCGATGTATGGAGATTCAAAATTGGTCATGAAAACACTCTCCAAAAACAAATATCTTGAATATTTACAATTGAGGATTGTCCAAGATAGGATCAAAAATTGGGGAAAAAATATGACTAGTATTAAATATTCCCACACAAGTAGAAATTTAACAAGGACACAAATGCCCTGGCTAATGAGGCAATTAACACCGTTTATATCCAATGTAGAGTCACAAAGATAAAAAAAATAATGAGAGTTGCCTATCATGGAGTGAAGAACTGATCTAATGTCTAATGCTCCCTCTCTACATGCTTTGTTTACTTTGTCTTCTTCCTATTTTTTGTTTACTTTTGATGCTTAGTGTTTCTACTCTTTTTTTAAAAAGGAAAATATTTATTTACTTAAAAAAAAGGTATAAAAATCTCTAATAAGATAGATCAAAGTGAACAGAGCATTCTAAAAAAATAGAACATGAAGACAAAAAATGACCTCATTATTGGAGTCCTCATCATCCTCGCATACCACCATTGTCCTTCTATTTCTTGATTATTTGGTGGTAATAACCAGGGGCTATATTTATTGCCTGATTTTCTAGTGTGTCAGCCTCTTTATTGAATTCCCGCTTAGTGTTTCTACTCTTGTTTTTAAAAGGAAAATATTTATTTACTTAAAAAAGAGGTATAAAACTCTCTAATCAAAGAGATCAAAGTGAACATAGCATTCTAAAAAACATAGAACATGAAAACAAAAAATGACCTCATTATTGGAGTCCTGATCATCCTCGTACACCACCCTTGCCCTTTTGTTTCTTGATTATTTGGTGGTAATAACCATGGGCTATATTTATTGCCCGATTCCCTAGTGTATCCGCCTCTTTGTTGAATTCTCGTCTTACGTGTTGATAGGATATTTTACCAATTATCCTGTCTAACTGTCTAATCCTATCTTGAATAATCTTCAATTGTAAATATCTAAAATATTTTTTTTTGGTAAGAGTTGTTATTATTAGTTTAGAATCCCCATAAACTGTGACTTGAGTGATTCCTTGCTTTACCACCAATTTTAAGTCGATTTCACATACAATAGCCTCTGCCATGTTGTTATATTTTTCCCAAGCTGACCATGTATTTGAGCAAGATCTCACAAGGTCCTATAAGAATCAATCCCCCTACCATTGTTTGAATAGGGTTAGACTTGGAGGTACCATCAAAGAAGAGTGTTGGAAAACATATTTCAAGCAAATAATTGTTTGCTCTACAACCTTCTTGTGTCAGGAAAGCTTGGAGATTAAGTTGGTAAATCATTCTTCTTTCTATGGGTGATTGATCTTATTCATCCTGTTGTTTATAAAAACTAGATTTAACATTTAGGACTAATTCTTCTTTTATCCTTCATATTAGAGTTTTGTTGTCCTTACCTTTGCCTTCAAAAATCCTCTGGTTTCTATCCAACCAAATGTGCTAGATGACAAAATATGGTATAAATCTCCACAAATATTTTAGGAGGGGCTTACTTTCCAGTTTACCTTTATATTCTTTGTTTTGTGTGGTAAAACATGTGTCTATGGTTAACCTTATAGAGTAGGAAATGCCAAGAATTTTTGTTATTCCTAGCCAAATTGAAATTACCTTTGGGAATTCAAACAAAATATGGATAACTACTTTGCTGTTCTGCCCGCACTTGTAACAAACATGAGGCCCTTCTATACTCCTCTTTTATAGATTATCACCTATTAATATTTTATTTTGAGAGACTAGCCAACTGAATACTTGCAGTTTAGGTGGTGCTCTATTTTTCCACAATATCGATAATTTTTTGTTGGTAGGTCCAATCTGCTAATGTTGGACTCCTAGATGCGTTTAATATTCTCCATTACTATTGATGCTACCCCAAATAAATTTATCTGACATCATGGGATGAATATTTCTAATGATCACCACGTGGGATTTAAAATAATCCCAATCTCCTTGAAGCTGAGATGGAATGGGAGGGGAGATCCAATTCAGAGTTTTTAAGGTCCAATAAAAAAAGTCACCTAATTTGAGTATTCTTTGGCTTTTCAAGTGATTCTAAAATTCGATTGGAGTTCTCTCTCTTAATGGTGGATTTCCTAGGATTGGGTCCTCCCATAGATTAATTGACTTACCATATCTCGGTAGCCAATAAATTATATCCTCTATTATGATTTTTACAACCAGTATATGTTTCAAACCAATGAGACTCTGGGAAGTTTGTCTATGTGTTTGAGAATTTGAATACCTATTTTATTATTTACGTACTTACTAGTATGCACTTCCATGCTCGATTGTGATTAAGCATATTCCAAAGAAGTTTTGCTCCTAGTGCTTATGAAACTATCTCCATTTTTTTGATTCATAGTCCTCCTTGAATTTTACTTTTAGTGACCATCTCTCAATTGACCAAGTGGAACTTATTTCTTTCTGATTGCCTACCTCCTTGTCATAGGAAGTTGCATATGATTTCATCTATCTTTTGCAAAATAAACTTGGGAGCATGATATACTAATATTTGATAGATTGGAAGAGAAGCTAAAATTGATTTGATCGATACTACCCTTCCTGTAAGACTGAACCAACTATTATTGTAACTTTGTATCCTCCTAACCATCTTGTCCAATGTTGGGATCCAACAGTCTGAGGCTTTGAGGCGAAATATCATGGGCACTCCTAAATATCTAAAGTATTTTTCTATGCTAGACCAAAATCCTAGGATAGTGCAAAAGTATTTGAATGTTATTGCTACAACATTTTGTAAATAGAACTGACTATTTTGAGTGTTTATATGAGCCTCAGTAGCTTGTGTAAACCAATATAGGCATATATTGAATTGTCTAATATTTTATTGGTGGCTTCACCTAGAAGAATGATATCATCTAAAAATTGAGCATGTGTTATAGCTTTGCATCCTACTACTGTCTTCATACCTATTATTTTTCTTTCTCTTCAAATATGGTTAATTAATATTCCAAGAGTCTCAACTAAAATGATGTAAAGGTATGGTGATAGTGGACACCCTTGTCTAATTCCCCTTGTAGCCTGAAATAAATTTTTTGGTTCTCCATTTATTAATGGGGCTATCCATGGGTTTTTATGTATGCTCCGGTCCACTTGATGACTTGATGTGGGAACCCAAAATTTTGTAGGACCTATTCTACAAATTGTATATTAACTCAATCAAAGGTATTTGCCATATCAAATTTTATAACAATTTGTTTCTTTTTTTATTTTCTACTACTATGGAGGGCTTCATTTTTCTATACATGAACCTCCATTTCTCTTCTAATATTAGTTTGTCAAGTTTCTTCTTTATTCTATTGGCCAACATTTTGGTAATAATTTTATAGGAAGAGTTATAAAGAGAAATTGGTCTGAATCTAGAGAAAGAAGTGGTATATTTTTATTTAGGAATCAAAGCTAGAAAGGTAGATTTGATGGCTCCAAGAAGCTTACATTTCACCCTAACATCCTCAATCATGCATAGAAAATCTTCTTTGATGATGTGTAAGTATTGATGGTAAAATTTGTTTTTGAATCCATTAGGTCTAGGAGCTTTGTCCTTTGGTAGAGCTATCCTTAAGTTCCTCCATAGTGATTGGTTGACTGAGATCCTATTTGTCTTCCAAAATTAATATTGGTGGTATATGCTACAAAAGAGTTCCCTGGGAATGTGGGTTACCATTTTCTCTAGATAATAAAGCTAAGTAATGTTGATTGGCAAGTTCCTAAATTTTATCCATATCAGTATAAGTGGTTCTTATATATCTCCTTGATTGTATTCCTTTGGTAGCATTGCATGGTTTTTTGATGAAAATATTTGGTGTTTCTATCCCCCTTGCTTAGCCAAACCATTCGGGATCTAAGTCTCCAAAGTGTTTCTTATTCAGTGCTTAATTTATTGAGATTTTGAATAAGGTCATTTATTGCATCTTCTTGCCATGGTTGAGGAGGATGTTCCCCAATTTCTATTTCTAGTTGATCTAGTTGTTGCATCAACTACTTCTTGTTTGGTTTGACTCTCACTTTTTTAGCCAACCAATTTTTTATAATGTGCTTCCATTTTTGAATTTTGATTTTCCACTTTTCTTGGGAGTTGTTTGGATTGGACCTATTGGTTCCAAGTGCTTTCCACAAGTTCACTAAAATATTCTTCTACCACCCATTCAAAGTTGTATTTAAAATAATTTTTTTAGGGTGGCTTTGGTCGCTATCCAAGAGAATTGGATTATGATCTGAGATAGAGTTTAGAATGATATGATTGAAAGTGAGGGGAAAGTGTGTTAGGATATTTTCACTAATAAAAAATCTACCCAATATTTCTACAATATAGTTTACCTCTACTCTTCTATTGCTCCAAGTGTACTTTCCTTTGGTCGGTCGAATGTCTTGTAAGCTTTCATCTACCATAATTTGATTAAGCAGATCTTTATTTGGATCCCTTGCTAAAATTCCCCCAGACTTCTCCTAGTGGTAGAGAATCATGTTGAGATCTCATCCCAGTATTATGTTTTCAAACTTCTCATTGTCTAGCCATTGTGCTAAGATTTGCCATGCTTCTCTTTTTTGGATAAGATGATTTGGACCATAAAACTTTATTACTGCTACAATAATTCCATTTTTTAAGACAAATTTTATACCTATCCAGTTATTGTGCTTATATTATAAGCTACAAACTAATTGTTTGGGTCCCAAGCCAAAGCCAATCCCCTGGAAGCTCCAATAAATTAAACAATTATCAATTCTAATTGTGCCCATATCTTCTACCATTATGTAGTCAGTGTTGCTTCTACTATTTTTGTTTCTTGAATACAAACTATTGTTGTCTTTTTATCCTACATTAGAACTTCGAGATAGTTTTTTTCGAGGACTTCCCAGTCCCCTATAGTTCCATGACATAATATTCATTTTTTGGATTGCTTCTTATTTTTTACGAAGCTATCCTTAATTTTGACCTACATTTTGGATTGTAAGTCTTTCTATGCTTCCTCATTTTTGAGTTTTTGGTTCGATTTTATTCCCTTAGCTACAGATCATGTGGTTGGAAAGCCCTTGGGAATCACTATTTTCTCCACTTGTGTTTCTTCTACCTCTTATTATGAGTTTCCATCAGTTTCTTCTCCAACTATTGTGTTCTCTAGTGTATCTCCTAAGATCTTTGGTGAGGTTTCAGCTTCAGTTGTAAGTATCTTCTCTTTATCATTATGAGCCATCACATCTAGAGAGGTGATTTCCTTTTCTCCTTCATTAAGACTTACAAATTTATTTTTGTGTTGGAAGCTTTTTAATCCTGTGGTTGAGGTTGTCGATTCTTGCTTCTTGATCTGTGTGGTGTCCTTTTGACTTCCTAGAATTCTAGTTCTTATTTTTTTGTTTCTTGTGCTTGTTTAATTGGGTATTTTTAGGAGAAATGCCCATGCTCATAGCAGGTTATACACTTGAATTGTATATGCTCAGGAAAACCCTTTTTAGATTGATTTGCACATAGATGCATGCACATATAGTGTTATTCACCTTTGGAGGAGCCCAATCAATGAATGTTTCATTCCCTATTAATTCCATTGAAGGTTTGTTTCATAGGTGTAGTGGCATAAATGATAACCTCACCTAGAAAAAAACTTCCTCAATCTCCTCCTCTTAATATCATGCTCCACGGGATCATGTAGAGTGGGCTATATCCCAGAAACCAAGGACCTCCATGAAGGATAGTGCTCTTGTCCTCCATAGAGGAAAATGTAACAACAAAGTATCCCCTACCTGTCGTCATGAATTCATAAGAGGAGACTTTACCCCAAAATATGTGTTAATCTATTTCTATATTGTGAATGGAATAGGCCATATTTACATAAATTTGCATGCAAGGGATTGGGTGGAAAAAATGAGCAAATGTTGCTAGATGAAGGTTGGACACACCTTAATAACAGGAAACTCATATAACTTGGGCACAAAGGTACCATTGTTAAAGCGAGCAGGTGGTTTTGGATGGGGAGTTTTCCTCACTTTAAGCACTTGACGCATATGATCCAACTTCTCCTCATCAAAGGGAATTTTTTTTTAAAACATGGGGAAGGTCTCATTGCTTGCTTGTTTGAAAAGTGAGGCTGCAGTCGTCATTGCAACCCACAGACTACCAAAAATCACTTACCAAAGAAGAGATCCCTATTTCTAAAGCCCTAGGGAATGAAATATTTTCAAATCTAAATCCAAATAAATACCATACCTAAAATGATACTCGTGATATCTCTAGGAAAAATTGATCGATGTTAGGATTTTTTGTCTCCCCCAAATTTGTTCCTCCTCTAGCAAATAAAATATTTTTCCAAAAAAATAAATTACTATCACTTGTGTTTTTTTTCTTTGAGCTTCACTTTGCAAACCCTAGCTTTATTGTGTGCACTCCATGATTCTAGCCAAACAAACTTCTTCAAACTATTATTCACATGCATAGAAAATTGTAGATAGATCTTCAACTATCATCATGGTTGCTCAGCCCCCAGCATGCTCAGCTTGTTACACTAGATTCACCCTTACTATAAGCATGTTATCAGCTTTGGTAAGTCCCTTCAATATCATCTAGGTAAAATTTTACTAATAATAAAGATAATGTGTTGCTACTCTTAGCATTTTATGCACTCATTTTTTTATGGTTCTTATCAGGCTTCCTTGTCTATTGCTATATTTGTTCTATACTCAGCTCTAGCTTCGACTTCCTTGCCTGCTAGGAGACTTTGTTTTTTATTTTCATGATTTTTAATACAACTCCCTTCAAAATATATATATATTTATAGTGTTCCATACCATATTACACATTGGTGTTTTACATATTTTTATTGTTCTTTTGACCAATTCAATCCAATTATCAATTTATAATGCTTTACAAATTTCTATTTTTTGATTTCTTCAAAAATTAGTTTAAAAAAATTAGTAATTTTTACTTGTGGAAGTGATAAAATGTAATCTCACATTATTGGCCAAGGATGACATTATATTATGTAAGCATATAAAATCCTATGGGTGATCATTGTATAATATATTATTTGATGTACATTAGCCATGGTCCCATAATTTAACCTTGTCATGGTTAATATTAACTAACTCTTTATGCCTAGTGTTATGTCAACAAGGGTTAATTTATAATTTATTATTATTATTTTTGTATTTGTACACCCTTTATACACTTGATCCATTGTATCAATATGACCTTATTTTGATCATGTGTGGATGTCTAATAGTACTGTTAATCTTGTGCATGCTATTGCTCCTTACTTTTGCTCTATAAATCTCTTGCCTTATGATTTGAGTTGATGTATTTCCTCTAATTAAAGTATTATCAAAATCAACATGGTTAGAGCATATATGGAGAATAATTACATGGTCATATATAGATTTATCTCAAATCCCCTTGTTATTATTTTGATCATAGAGGAAAACTACCTTTTGATGTTTCACAAGAAATTTTTTGAAGTGAGGGGATTTATCAAATTCATGACCATTCATCCAAGAATTATAATATTATGAGGGTAAAGTTTAAATTTGGTTTTCCTCATTTTTAAAAAATAAATTCGTCATTTTAAACATAATTTTAGAGAATTAAAATGAGGGTTTGAATTTTGTTTATTTGGTCAAAGGTAAAACTAGCCACATCCCTTTATTCTAGTATGATGGCATTTTTGTATTCCATTAGGGCTCTTATTTTTTAGAATATTATTAGCATAGGCATACACTCTAGGAAGGTTATTTCATTCTCAAAATTATATTTATGATAAGCATCTAAAAGATCTTATCTTGGGGGCACCTCCACCTATGACTATGATACTCAAGCTAGCATGATACTATCAATATTTTTATGCAATATTTCTTGGGTGCAATACCTCACATATTATTCATTCATTATAAATAAAATAGTACCTTTTTTTATTGGTGGAGGAAAGAGTTTTATTTGTCCAAGGAGGGAGGTGCCATTAAATTTAAACAATAAGCACAATAGTCCTAGTCAACAAAAGTAAAGTTTGGTTAATAAGATAGAAGGGTTGAATGATTAAACCAAGAACCTAATTTTTATACCTTGAAGAATTTTTTCCATTATTTTTGGAAGATATATTATGTGTTCATACAATGTTTAAAACACATCCGATATGTGTGGTTTTATGACTAGGGAATGGTGACTTGGTTCTTTGGAAAATGAGGATATGTATTCATTTTTTTGTGTCTTGGTCGATAACACTTTTGTTTGAATATATGAAGCTTGGCACCTATTTTGAAGTGGATATGCCCTTTATGTTTCAAATAGGAAATGTACAAAACTAACTAGCTTGTCTATCCTTAAGTTCCATCCACCTAGGAAGTATAGTTTCAAATCCCACCTTCTTTGTTTTACATTCTTTAATGATAATGATGGTCGACATTAAATTTATCTAAAAAATTTAAAAAATCAACTTTATATATGAGTATGAACTAGTAATTTCAAACCAAGTAGCACATTTTGATTTACATATATCACATAATGGTAGATAGGTAGAAATAGTCTCAAAGGGTTTTTTGTGATGTGTTAGGTAACATCTTACAACTTGTTGACTTGTTAAGGTTTGAAAGGATCGCTTATTTTTGCTTGAAATACTAATAGACCAAAAATTTCACATATAGATGTTATAATATTTGGTGATTAAGATTCTATTGAGACCATGACTGACTCTTTACACTTTTATTTGCTATATTTCCCCTTTGGGCTCATTAAAACTTTATAAAATATATTTTTATAATTTATTATAATATTTTATTCTTGAGGATTGGTCTCATAACCTTGACCTAAATGCATCATGTACTTGGGTATAAATACCCCTATGGACAAAACATTGGTTAAGTTTCTACGATTAACTTCATTACCTCCATTTAATTATCACTCTAGGACAGTTCGTAAAATTGTGAAAAATCGTGCATAGTATATGCCTGTAATCTCCTTAATAAGATGAGTCCCTTAGATTCTATGGTTTGGGGGGTGTGTTTTTGCATTGGATTTTTTGTTTATTTTCCAAACCATTAACCTATTTTTATATTATCAAAGATATGACTAAAATAAACTACAAAAAGTAAAATGCATACTTGCTGGAAAAATTATAGAAAATAGGGGAAGCTACAAAATTGAACTAGTTTGCGAAAAAAATAGTAAAACAGGAAATAAATGAAATAAAAAAAAGCAGGTAAAAAATGGGAGGAATACTATTGAGAGTTGGCCCAAGCTTCCATAATATTCTGTCTAAGTCAATTCATTCATCGGATGCTAGTTTGAGATTGATAAAACACTCAAATAAATTGTATTATATGCAGCTTCAAAAAAATTACAGAAACAATTTGAGATCTAGTTCTTAGGGGTGGCTTGCATATTTATAAGATATGTAGCCATACCCTGTTACTTTTGGAGGTAATATATTTTTGATTTTTTTGTTACAAAAAATACACAAAAATAGGGAGGATAAAGCGAATATACAATTAATTTCATTTGTTGCCAAATTAATTAAGCATATTATATTTTTATCATAATAGAATACGTTTGATATCACGCTTATTAGTTTACATGGATATTTATATATTTGCTAAAAAATATATGACATCTACTTTATGACATTGTCCTTCATCCACCTCCATCGTTGAAATCACATTCGCATCCATCGTTGAAATCATTGTTTTGTTCTACCGACAACAAGGGTCTGTTGGTCCGGCTTTCATGCACACCCCGGGAAAGGATGAAGCAAGGAAGCCCCGGAGACACCCACGGGACGGATCCCACTCATCTTTAGGATCTAGCTGGTTATCCAAGGTGCGAGTTACAGAGTTGGGTCGAATGGCAATTCACTCTTTTTCACTTCGGAATAGATTTCAATATGGATCTGCTCTGTTACCTTACGGGGGGTTCTTGAACTTGTTCAGTAGTTGCAAAAGTTGTTGACAATCAGATTTAACTTGAATTCTTGATCTAGCTCTCATGGGTCAGCAGATTTAAATAAAAGACAAACAAAGAAAATAAAAATGGATCATTCACCGAAAGCAAAGAGAGGGTAGGGTAAGGCAGAAAAGAGAAGTTTATCAAACATCAACTGTAAAACCCCAAACTATCAATCTTATCTATGCTACTAGCTTCACAACAGAACAAATCAAAGAAGAAAGTGTCCAGTCAGTCTAAGATCACTTTCAACTAAGAGCACAAGGCAGAGTGAAACAGATCTAGCAGAAAATTATAAATCCAAGGGCAGCTGGTTAAAGCGGTATCTTTCACCGGCGACCTAGCTCACACGAGTGAAGACAGAGCAATTAGAACAAACTTAACCTCAAATCTGTAATTTCCCCTAGCGAGACAAGAGAACAAGCTGAAGCCTAACAACATATTTAAACTTGATAACTCAGATTTACGACATATATCTAATAAACTTTAAATGGAACGGATAACAAAAGAAGATACACTTATCACACTCTGCAAAAGATTAGGCTCCTGGCCATGCTATCACAGAAAAGCTAAAGCACATCAACTCCAAGTCCAGAAACAAAGGATTTCACAAAATTTGCAAGAAATTGCTTATAAGCCTTTTATTTCTAAGTCTCCGCCTCCCGCGATTACATTTAGAATCTGTATTTATAGACTCAGGACAGACCATGATCTTTTCAAAATATCTTCCTCAAACCCTAAATCTTATCGCACTTAAACCCTAGGACCAGGGTTTTATAATAAAAATCCATTTAAAATCAAAGTCCAGATAGAACTTAACCCTTCGAAAAATCAGTTCAGTCAAATGCCATAAATGGAGAAGATAAAATCAAATGCCACTTGCATTCATCCGTAGCTGCAAATAAATGCCTCCATTAATTCTGCTGGTGAGCCGGATGAGTCACCACTTCTCCATCAATTTGATCTCCGCAAAGCCATCCTCGAGTTGAAATGGTCTTCATGCTATCAAGTCTGCAATAAATTTGTCATTGAATGCTCTCACCGGCTTCTTCTCTTCTAGCATGGCGGTCCTTGACTAAATCCGCACTTTAACTTTGCCTTTATGGTCTTTCCCGGTTGTCCCGCAAGTGCCAGGTGGAATCCTGCATGAAAGACAAAAAGATGCATTAGATTAGCACTTTAATAAACATTAAATCCAAGCTTAAAACATTAAAAACAGATTAAAATCCGCAAAATAAGCTTGCATGTCGGCCTCTGCTTGTCTCATTCACGCTTTGACACGTGTCGCTACCCCAGGATGCCTTATGTTTCCCGTCGGAATGCACTTTCAGGTCAACTTATGACTTTCTCTCTCCTACCGTGATTCTGCGACATGTCGCGATTTCGTGACATGTCGCAAATCGCGACCTCCCGACGCATCGGCAACTTCTTCCCTCGTCGGCCGCAAAAACGCGACATGTCACGATTTCACGACATGTCACGAAATCGTGACCTTCCTGGCCTCCGTACAACTTCTTGATTTTTAGCCGTGATTCTAGAACACGTCGCGATATCGCGACAGTTTCGTACCTGCATGCGTTGACCGCGTTGACCGTGATTTTGCGACACATTTGCGACTTAGCCGATTTTTCATTCTGCAGCCCACTTTCTCTCTCCTACCGCGAAAATGCGACATGTCGCGATTTCGCGACATGTCGTACCATTATGCCTTCTCTCTCCAAATTTGTCGCGATTTCGCGACATGTCCAAATCGCGCATTTCTACTTAGCCGATTTTCATGCATTTTCTCTCTCCTGCCGCGAAAATGCGACATGTCACGATTTCGTGACATGTCGCAAAATCGCGCCCTCCGTACGCTTTCTTTCTCTCTCCTCCGACCGACAGCGATTTTGCGACAATTTCCAAAAATGGAAACGTCGCGATATCGTGACACTTCCAAAAATGGAAAGTGTCGCGATTTCGCTACACTTTTCCGACTTAGCTGCATTTTTATTTACCCGTCGCGATATCGCGACATTTTCAAAAATGGAAGTGTCGCGATATCGCGACACTACCAAAAATGGAAAGTTTGATTTTTCAGTGAATTTATGCAACTGTTTTCTGGATTTTTCTCGGTACCGGTGCAAGATTTTCTTTGTGCATGAATGATTCTAGCATGTAAAAAGTTAATTCTGGAATAACACAGCTGGAATGCAAGAAAAAGCACAACTTTAAAAAGGAGGCAAGCAAATTTGGATTTAAAACCTGAAAAACATCTAGAGGGTCCCCATTTGCAAAAATGGAAGTTCGAGATTTTCTAAGGATGGAATCTCATTTTTCAGTGGGGGTGTGTTGCTTCTCAACAAATGACGATATCTGCAGGTAAAATAGTAGCACTATTTTAGAACCCAAGACTACGGTTTCAAAACAAAAAGACCATGCATCATGCCTTGCCACGGACATTCTTCACAATAAATTGATCTGCTAACTGCCAGTTGTTAAAATTTCCCAAGGACATACTTAGGGTGGATTACTTCAAGGAAGATTTCTGATGTGCAATTTCAAAAGGTATAAAACTTTCTTCAAGGATGACTGAATTGAATGATAACTTTGGACTGATCAACTTTTCTAGATTGTAAAAGGGGAAACCGAGTAGAGCTCTGTTTACTAGTTTAGCCTCTTACAGCCTAGACAGAGTTACCCTTTAGATTTACACGACCCAAATTTACAACTGTAGGGCAGAATCTAATATTGGCTGCCTCTTTTAATTGTTCAACTCTTTTCTTTTTTCTTTTCTTTTTTTTTATATCTCTCCCTCTGAAATATATCAATATCTGGAAGACCTTAGAGAAATTACAATTTTCTTTTATCATTTGATCAATCTAGAACTGTTTCAGTCTAGGCATTGATAGCCTCTGGTGACACCCAAATAATTGCATGAACCATAGTCCCCTCTTATAACCAGATTTTCTTGGATTCCCCGGGAGTTCCTCCAACTAAACGACATAGCAGTTTTTCTATCATTAAAACAACTGTGGCAAGTAAGACACAAGATCCAATCATCTCTCTACCTTTGTCCTGAATAACAAAATAATTCTACAGTTCAGTGCAAGCAGACTATCTCAATTAGAATGGTGAACAACATGGGCATTGGATGGAAACTGGATTGATCAGCTTAGAATAAACAATTTTAGTAGGCTGACTTTTCATTGATTGCTCAGGCAGAGGTTAAAAGATAGATTTCAAAAGCTGAAGGACTTTGTACAGGCATCCAAGGACAGGCACAGGCTTGAAAAGCAAAACAGAATCAAACTGTACAGACTAAAACACAGAACTGTACAGGCAACAAAGAAAAAGAAGCAAAGCAACTAAAACGAAACAAAAGACTGCACAGACTTAAATAAAAGCAAGGATTAACTAAAAACATAGCAACTAAAAACTGACAAAGGGAAACTGCAACAGCACTTAAATAAACTAAAGCAACTGAAATAAACTAAACTGCAACTGTACAGACAAAGGAATAAAACAAACTTCAAGGCTATTTACAAAGGATGCAAAGCACAATACAGAAAAATTAAGCTAAAAAAATAAACTAAAAAACAAATAAATTAAAACCAAACAACAAAAGAATCAAAGAACACTGCACTGAGAGCAAGGATTAATCTAACAAACAAACCTATACAGACAGCACACAATTAAAACTAAAAAGAAGCAACTAAAGCAACTGTACAGAGCTATTAAAAGAACTAAACTAGAACAAAATAAAACTAGGAGAGCTATTCACAATATGTACACATGTTACAACTTCTTCATAGCTTACTCAAATGATACATTGGATGGAACAGCGGAAAAATAATGTTTCAAGTACTGGCCATTAACAGGGAGGTCCAAAAAATTACCATCCAGGTCTTGCAAGCGGAAAGCATTGTTACCCAATATTTCAGCAATTTGGTAGGGGCCTATCCACGGTGGTTGCAACTTTGTGTGCTTACCCTTCTTCTCATGGGCCTTGTCCCACGAAGCACTAAGTCGGCCGGCCTGAAAGCCTTCACCTTGGCTCTCTTGTCAAACCACCGCTTGACAGTTTCTTGGTGTCTGTTGAAGTGCTCCAGGGCTTGGAGTCTTTCATCCTGCAAGTTAGTGAGGTCTAAAACACGGGCTTCAGCATCATCATGATCTTCAAAATAATCTAAGGCAAACTGATAGGTGGGCAACTTCAAGGAGATGGGAACAATTGGCTGGGTACCATACAACAAAACAAAGGGAGAGGTCTTAAGAGCCACTTTGTGTGTTATCCGGTCAGCCCACAGTGCATATTTCAACAATGTATGCCACTGCCTGGGTTTATCTGCTGTAGACTTTTTGATGGCATTCATTAAGTTCTTGTTTGTTGACTCAGCCAATCCATTGCCTTGGGGGTAGTAGTTGGATGAGAATCGATAACTATCCCCATATGGTATGCCCAATCTGCAAACTCCAATGATTGGAAGGCTGGCCCATTATCACAGACCAAATTTAGGGGAACCCCAAATCTAGTTATGACATTTGATTCAAGAAAATCAATCACTTCCTGGGTTGTACTTCTTGTAGTGGCTGCTGCTTCAACCCACCTTGTGCAATAGTCAGTGGCTGTCAGAACATATTTATGCCCTGTTGAGGAATTTGGGTTAATGACTCCCACAAAATCAAGTCCCCACTGCATGAAAGGTTTGTTTATCACAACTGGTTGCAATGGCAGAGCTCGGTTTGCCTCTTTGGCTGCAAATGTACGGCATTGATGACAGGTTACGACATGCTGATGTGCATCCTTAAAAAGTGTAGGCCAGTAATAGCTTTGCTCTTAATATTTTATGTGCGGTGGCAGATCCTGATGAATGTCCTGCCCCTAGTTTTTCATGAAAGCTAGCCATGACTTCATTGACTTCACTGGGAGAAATGCACCTTAGAAAGATGCCAGCATAATTCTCCCTGTACAGAGTACCTGCCTTGAGGAGATAGTGAGCAGCTTTTAACTTTAATGCTCTCCTTTGAGTTCTGTTCAAATGGGATGGGCAAACTCCAAACTGTAGCAGATGAATGATATCCCCATACCAATCATCAGATTCAGAGTTTAATTGATTAACTTCCTGCTGTAGAGGTATTTCAGCAATGTGCCTGGACAAGCCAAGTCCTCTGATCAGTTTAGCAGGCCTAATCTCCAAGTCATACTCTTGCAACTTGGTAACCCAATTGCCCCTCAGTTCACCCAACTCATTTTGACTTAGAAGATACTTCACAGGTGGAGTCTGGCACTATGGCATGAGTTTTGCTTCTGAGTATATAATGTCTGAACTGTTTCACTGCCCTTACCAAAGCATAGGCCTGTTTATCTAAACGGGAATATTTCAGTTCAGCTCCCTTCAAATTAGTGCTCTTAAAAGCAATTGGATGTTCTCCTGTATCTCTCCGTTGAGTCAGCACTGCAGCAAGTGTATGTTCAGAAGAGAAAGTGTACAGATAGAAATTTGCACTGAAATCTGGGCTTACTAAGACTGGTGCTTGTTTAATGGTTGTCTTGATTTCTTGAAAAGCAGTCTTAGCTTCGATGGTCCGGGCAATCTGGGCAGTTTGCTTTAACATATCATTCATTGGTTTAACTATCTCTGCAAAGCCTGAGATAAACTTTATGACAAAGTTAATCTTTCCAAAGAATGATCTCAACTCTTTCTTGGAGTTGGGAAATGGTATGCCAGATATGGCCTCAACTCTGCCTGGATCCATAGAAATGCCATCCTTTGTGACCAAATGCCCAAGCAGTTTGCCTTCTGTTACACCAAATATGCATTTCTTTGGATTCAAAGAGATGCCAAACTCTCTGCACTTGTTAAACACAGACTCTAAATGCTTTACATGGTCAAACTTAGATTTGGAAAAGACTGTTAGATCATCCATGTAAACTACAATACATTTGCCCATAAGCCCCTTGAAGGCATGGTCCATTGCCCTCTGAAATGTTGCTCCTGCATTTATTAAACCAAATGGCATCCTCTTGTAAGCAAAAGTCCCCCACTTGGTTGTAAAAGCAGTCTTCATTCTGTCTTCTTTCTCCACCAATATCTGGTTATAGCCTGAGAAGCCATCCAAGAAAGACATCATCTCTGATCCATTAACAATTTACAGGACTTCATCCATAGAAGGCAGGGGATAGTTGTCCTTTTCGGATGCTTTGTTTAGATTCCTAAAATCCACACAAAGGCGGATCTCCCCATTTTTCTTCCTGACTGGCACCAGATTTGCCACCCAAGTAGAATGCCTGATAGGAAAAATAATTGCTGCACTCAAGAGCTTCTCCACTTCTTTCTGGATAAGGGGTTCTAACAGAGCATTAACATGCCTCTGTTTTTGTCTGAAAGGCTTGCAAGATTCTTTCAAAGGTATGATGTGAGTGTAAACTTTTGGATCAAATACCTTTAAATCCTTGTATGACCGAGGCCATTACATCCTTGGACTTGTGCGGGAAATCAATCATATTTCTCTTTATCTCTGGATCACAGTCCTTTGCCAACTTGATGTTCCTTGGATCCTCTTCAGTTCCTACATTCAAATTTTCAGTCTCATTGTCTCGTGGTGCCCACATAATCCTCAAGATTCACCCTTTGCCTGATCTTGTCAACATCAAATAACCTCTCCAGCTCTACCATTCCCTTTGGGATTCTGTTGTCCTTCAATCTCATGATTCCCCTGTCATCATCTAACTGTTCCATCAGGGTGTCCCTTTGGCCCTCATCAATTATAGCATTCTCAAAGGTATTGGTACTCTGTAAGAAGTGCACAATCTGCTGATCATCTGAGAAAACTTGAAAGCTGTCTATATTGTTTGGAACTGAAGGACGGGGGACTAACTCAATTGAAAACTTATCCCACTTAAAATCTTCCAATGGCTTTAAACTTGCAGTTGAAGATGCCAAGACATCTGCATGTGAATTTTGTTCCCTGGGTATATGTGTTAAGTTAAATGCATCAAAGCCTTCCACAAGATCCCAAGCTCTGTGCTTGTATCCCTTCAGATAAGAGGCTTTACATTGAAACTTACCCCTGACCTGGCTTGCCACTAATTCTGAATCAGTGAAAACTTGAATGTTTTTCACATTTCTATCCAATGCAAATTTTAAACCTAAAATCAGAGCTTCATACTCTGCTAAATTATTAGTACATGGGAACTGCAGGCGGTAAGACATAAAAAATGTTTGACTTTGAGGCCCTTTGAGGACTGCCCCTGTTCCAGAACCACAGCTTACATCTGGCTCCATCCACATGAAGTGTCCAAACTTCATTAGTATGTCCAGGATGAGCTTTGTTAAATTTATTATTGTGCCCAGTTGTTAAATTGTAGACTCCAATGTCTACCTCTGCAATATTGACAGTTTCATTTGCAGCATTGTACTCTGTAATGGTGTGCTTGTACCTGGGTTCTCTGTCAACCCGCAATTGATTGGCCACACCCTTCCATGGCAACCACATGTGTGAAAAGTCTGTTGCCAGATATCCATTTAGAGACTTAGACCAATCCCTACTCAACGACATTCCATACCCCACTGGGATATCCACAACTTGGATTTCGATCTTATGTTGAGCCCTTGGCTCAGATGCCAATTGAATGTGAATGTTTTGCAGCTCTCCCACAACCTTAACTTCTGACTTGTCCAATTGGACAACTCTCCTCTCAGACTTCATTGGGGTCAGCCCCAAGCTACGACAAATTGCCGGTGGCATGACATTAGCGAGATGCACTGAATCTACCAAACAATTATGTAAATTCTTCCCAAAAATTCTGACAGTCAGTAAAAATGGGGGAACTTCAGTCTTTTCCTTGTACATGGCCAGATTGGCATTGGCTATTTTCTTCCCTTTATCCACAGGTTTAGCAGCAGGGCCAGAGTATGTCTTTATCAGATTGTCTCTCTGCTCTGAAATCTGTGCCAACTCATGCAGAGTAATGTTGGCCTTAATCTTTTTCATGTCTTCCACTATGTTATATCCTTTGTTAAGTGGAGGAACAGCAACATCTGGTACTCTTTGAGCTCCTCCCTTTGGTGGAGGTGGATTATTGCTTGGAGAGGGGTCAGGAGGAATATTGTGAGAATTGTCAGGAGGAGTTGATGTGGTATTTGGCTCGGGATTCCTGTTCCTCAGGTTGTAGTTATCTCTTACGTACTGTTGGAAAGCCTGTACTTCATCCATGGGCATTTCAACTACATTCTCAGATTCATCCGGGAAAGAAAAGGAATCCAAGACCATAGCTGCACTTGTGGCCGGATGAACTTGGGCCCTCGGCGGTTCTTTGATTTTCAGGGGAGATCAAATCTCCTGACAAGGCTTCAAATGCATTGCAAAATTCCACACAATCTAACTCCCCATCCTTGAGAAGTGGCATGAATTCTGCACCGGTTAGGCGGGGCTAAGTCACAAATGTTCACATCATGAGCTTTACCCTTGTAATCTTTATTAGGTTCATATGGGGGCTTGTTAAATCTGTTTGGTTGGTATGAATATCTGTTGGGATTGTCTCCAGTAGAAGTTTGCCTTTTAAAACTCAAAAAATCATTGGCCGACTTTTGAACAATCTTTGAAACTTCTTCAATCCTAGCATTGTCAGCCTCTTTCATAGGGTTCTGTACATTCTCAACCGGTGCAGCAGCCACTGGTGCTGCTGATGGTAAAGTATGACAAACTGGCAGCATCATCTGATGTGGGATGGGATTGAACACGGGAGCAGCTTGAGTGATCAGAGGAGTTTGTTGAATATTTAAAGGTGGGGTCCCAACTATCTTTCCAGGATTAAAGCTTCTTTATAAGCTTATGTCAAGTTGGTAACAGTGGCATCCCTCTTCAAGAAGACAGAGGTCATTGGGTCTAGAGAGTTCCTGAAAATCTCTAATGCCGAGTCCGCATTCGGTACATAATAGCCGGTGAGTCTACCATAAGCTTTATGGAATCTGACATTATAGGATCTAATAGACTCATTCAGTTCTCTTTTGATGCTAGAAAACTGCTGATATAAAATGCTGGGATCTATCACTTCCCCGAACTGTGACACAAAGACTTTTTCTAAGTCATTCCAACTGGTGATGGAATCATTGGTAAGATTTAGAAACCAATCATAGGCTCCCTCCTGGAGAGTGAAAGGGAAGAGTCTGCAGGCAACATCCTCATGCTGTACATTTAATAACTCCAGTGCATTCTTGAATGCAATTAAGTGTTCCTCTGCAGACTCTTGTCCCATCATGTTTATACCTAGGGAGGTATCTTTCCGGATTTACGGGCAAGTCATGGGCTATACCCGGAATGTTCAAAGCTGTGGAGCCCAACCAATTTGCCATAGCTAATGGATTAACGAGGGATATTTCGAGCTCCGGTTGGAGTGACTATCGATGGTGATAAAGCTGTCCGTGATAGAGATGTGGCTCTTCCGTGGCTACTTCTTCTCGGAGTTTCTAATTCGGGGACAAGGAGCTCTCCGGCTCCGGGGTGGGACCTTGTTACCCTGTATGTAGAATCCGAGTTTTCACAAGCACTTGAAACTCTGCAGTTCTCAACAGGTTCTGAATTTGGAAATTTAAAACACTGCACTGACAATTTACAAAACTGTACTGACAATTTACAAAACTGTCCGGAGTTCACTGTGGGTCCTTACAAATGTTGTTGTTATGCCCTTACAATACTTGAACTGAGTTCAGGCCCTCCTTCTAGCGCCAATTAGGTGTTGGTCCGGCTTTCATGCACACCCCGGAAAGGATGAAGCAAGGAAGCCCCGGAGACACCCACGGGACGGATCCCACTCATCTTTAGGATCTAGCTGGTTATCCAAGGTGCGAGTTACAGAGTTGGGTCGAATGGCAATTCACTCTTTTCCACTTCTGGAATAGATTTCAATATGGACTGCTTTGTTACCTTACAGGGGGTTCTTGAACTTGTTCAGTAGTTGCAAAAGTTGTTGACAATCAGATTTAACTTGAATTCTTGATCTAGCTCTCATGGGTCGAGAGATTTAAATAAAAGACAAACAAAGAAAATAAAAATGGATCATTCATCGAAAGCAAAGAGAGGGTAGGGTAAGGCGAGAAAGAGAAGTTTATCAAACATCAAGCTGTAAAACCCCAAACTATCAATCTTATCTATGCTACTAGCTTCACAACGAGAACAAATCAAAGAAGAAAGTGTCCAGTCGGTCTAAGATCACTTTCAACTAAGAGCACAAGGCAGAGTGAAACAGATCTAGCAGAAAATTATAAATCCAAGGGCAGATGGTTAAAACTGGTATCTTTCACCGGCAGCCTAGCTCACACAGTGAAGACAGAGCAATTAGAACAAACTTACACCTGAAATCTGTAATTTCCCCTAGCAGACAAGAGAACAACTGAAGCCTAACAACATATTTAAACTTGATAACTCAGATTTACAACATATATCTAATAAACTTTAAATGGAACGGATAACAAAAGAAGATACACTTATCACACTCTGCAAAAGATTAGGCTCCTGGCCATGCTATCACAGAAAAGCTAAAGCACATCAACTCCAAGTCCAGAAACAAAGGATTTCACAAAATTTGCAAGAAATTGCTTATAAGCCTTTTATTTCTAAGTCTCCGCCTCCCGCGATTACATTTAGAATCTGTATTTATAGACTCGGGACAGACCCTGATCTTTTCAAAATATCTTCCTCAAACCCTAAATCTTATCGCACTTAAACCCTAGGACCCGGGTTTTACAATAAAAATCCATTTAAAATCAAAGTCCAGATAGAACTTAACCCTTCGGCAAATCAGTGCAGTCAATTGCCATAAATGGAGAAGATAAAATCAAATGCCACTTGCATTCATCCGTAGCTGCAAATAAATGCCTCCATTAATTCTGCTGGTGAGCCGGATGAGTCACCACTTCTCCATCAATTTGATCTCCGTAAAGCCATCCCTGAGTTGAAATGGTCTTCATGCTATCAAGTCTGCAATAAATTTGTCATTGAATGCTCTCACCGGCAGCTTCTCTTCTAGCATGGCGGTCCTTGACTAAATCCGCACTTTAACTTTGCCTTTATGGTCTTTCCCGGTTGTCCCGCAAGTGCCAGATGGAATCCTGCATGAAAGACAAAAAGATGCATTATATTAGCATTTTATAAACCATTAAATCCAAGCTTAAAACATTAAAAGCAGATTAAAATCCGCAAAATAAGCTTGCATGTCGGCCTCTGCTTTGTCTCATTCACGCTTTGACACGTGTCGCTACCCCAGGATGCCTTTTGTTTCCCGTTGGAATGCACTTTCAGGTCAACTTATGACTTTCTCTCTCCTATCGCGATTCTGCGACATGTCGCGAAATCGCGACGTCGCCAGCGCATCGGCAACTTCTTCCCTCGTCGGCCGCGAAAACGCGACATGTCACGATTTCGCGACATGTCACGAAATCGCGACCTTCCTGGCCTTCGTACAACTTCTTGATTTTCAGCCGCGATTCTAGAACACGTCGCGATATCGCGACAGTTTCGTACCTGCATGCGTTGACCGCGATTTTGCGACACATTTGCGACTTAGCCGATTTTTCATTCTGCAGCCCACTTTCTCTCTCCTGCCGCAAAAATGCGACATGTCACGATTTCGCGACATGTCGTACCATTATGCCTTCTCTCTCCAGATTTGTCGCGATTTCGCGACATGTCGCGAAATCGTGCCTATTTTCTTACTTAGCCGATTTTCATGCATTTTCTCTCTCCTACCGTGAAAATGCGACATGTCGCGATTTCGTGACATGTCGCAAAATCGCGCCCTCCGTACGCTTTCTTTCTCTCTCCTCCGGTCGACAGCGATTTTGCGACGGTTTCCAAAAATGGAAACGTCGCGATATCGCGACACTTCCAAAAATGGAAAGTGTCGCGATTTCGCTACACTTTTCCGACTTAGCTGCATTTTTATTTACCCGTCGCGATATCGCGACATTTTCGAAAATGGAAGTGTCGCGATATCGCGACACTACCAAAAATGGAAAGTTTGATTTTTCAGTGAATTTATGCAACCGTTTTTTGGATTTTTCTCGGTACCGGTGCAAGATTTTCTTTGTGCATGAATGATTCTAGCATGTAAAAAGTTAATTCTGGAATAACACAGCTGGAATGCAAGAAAAAGCACAACTTTAAAAAGGAGGCAAGCAAATTTGGATTTAAAACCTGAAAAACATCTAGAGGGTCCCTGCTGCAAAAATGGAAGTTCAGAATTTTCTAAGGATGGAATCTCATTTTTCAGTGGGGGTGTGTTGCTTCTCAACAGGGTCATGTTGTACTTTTTCTTCAATAGGAGTCAGGTGCCAAACGAGAGTTAGGCACCAACCAAGAGTCAGGTTCCAAACTAGAATTTGGGCATCGAAATAGGAGTCGAGCATCAAAATAGGATTCAGGTACCAGACTTAGCGTTATTACTTTATTTGTTGCGATTATGTTTACCTTTGATTTTCCATCATAAAGCATAACGTGCTAGGTCCAAATGGGACCTTGACATAAACATGCTGAAAGGCAGTAAAAATCACTAGATCTACACATAATTCACTAAAAAACAAATATTAGACAACATACATAATTTGCTATAAAATATATATTCTTGAATAATAATACCACATTATATATGAAAGGTTTATACAAAAATATGAGTATTTTCAAGGCTCATTTTACCCCATGCATAAGGATTGGCATGTCCTTGTGCCACTTTATATTGATAATCACTAGTCTCATTTATAACCTTATAATAGGCCCTCTTCTTTCAATATCTACAGCTACTATCGTAGATCCTCCATCTACATTTCCTATTGAGGAGATTTTCCACTTGCCAAATATTGCAATATCCAGGCCATAAATTCATCTTTACTTAATCCCCAGTCCCCTCATCATCATCATCTAATGAGATATAAATGACCATGGATGCTTTCATACTTTTACTCCTATTCCTTGTGGAAATTGGCATTTGAGTAGGGCTTCACAAGATCCTACCCTACATCCTCATCAATTTGGAGAAAAATAGGGGCAAATTCTGCCTTGCATCCTATATTATTTGCTCAGGTTGGGATGTGGGTGCCATATCTATTTGTTCTACTTTCCTAGAAACCAACTATTCACTCTGTTTAGGTATCACTACCTCTTCCTATCTCTCAAGAACATCATTATCTCCTACAGTTTCCTCAACAAACACTTCATTTTGTACCTTGGCATGTCTCACCAAGGTCGAATCAGCCCATACTGATACAGGGTAGAAGTCATTCCTACCTCGTACTGGCGGGCCTCATTTTTTAGAGCACATGTAAGATAATGGGATAAATTTATTTTTTACTCATGAAGTAAATGGTTTAGAAATTGAAATGATTGGAATTTAGCCAAGAAAACCTACCCATGCATGTGAAGAATCGGGTGATCTATTCAAATACTAGTCACCAGAATATTGGGATGTGCTACTTCGATAAACTAGAGTGCATCAGGAGTGTAGTTGGTTGTCCAAAGAATCATTATGCGTAGAGTGTGGGGTTGTCCTCCTTATACGTGTGCTCCACTATTTGAGGATGGTTTGTAATAGTGGCAATGTAGGCCTCTATAACTAGAATTTCTAGTCCATGCATTTTGACAACCCTGTCCCTCAAAGATATTGTGAACTTCTTATCCACCTCTACATCCTGGTTCTAGTTGACCAGATGGCAATATTCCATCCATCTGACAACTTCAAATTAATTCTACACATCCTCACTAATTCTTGAGCAGTCACTGGGCTCATTTTTCCTTGGCAAATTATTGGTCGATTTTTCTCCATAATGAATTTTGATTTTCCTTTGGATCTAAGTTTTTTCCTGCAATAATTTCTCACACTTTGGTTTCTATCTCCTACAAATCTATTATTTTATTACATAGAGTTATTCCAATACATGGTTTTAAATCACCTACATTCATGAACGTAGGCACTCCATTATCGTAATTATAAATAATTATAGTTATCTATGCAAGATCTCATTGAAGTGTGTGCCAAATTTTAAGTGGATGACGATCAAGAGTAACATCCCAAAAAAATATTTACACATGGAAAAATACCAAATGGGACAAAATGGTTGGATGGAAAATGTAATGGGGATCATGCCGACACTATTTTATAGAAATATACATCTATGAAAATTATATATATACAAAACAAAAAATTAAGTACGTACCTATATTATGTTTTGTGCGTGTATGGTGCATAGATGTTCATGGTGCACTTGCATTGGTTGCCTTATGATGACCATATGTACCATAGCAAAAAATAATGTGAATTTCCCATGCGGCAAACTTTTTCTTTGTATGATTGGTTCTCGATTGCTGTAATTTGATTCATTTGAGGATTCCTGCAAAAATTCAAACAAAATATTAAAATAATATGTCTTTATGGGATGACACACATCCCTCCCTTGGAAATTGTTCACTGACAACCTTGGAATGTGCATAAATATCTCATGGAAAAATTAAAATAATTTCATCCATGAGAAGTTTGACTTTATGCACGTGGATGAAATGTTGATGTGGCTCGGGCCACTTCCCAATGTTGAAGATTTATTCATACAAGGTACAAACACCCATTAGAATAGAAATTAGGTGCCTTATTGTATGTAAATTGGATTCCTTACTTCAAATCAAAGCATGCAGGTGCTTATTAGAATGAAAATAAAGCATCTTTTGTTAGAAATTGAGCATCGTGCTTAAAATAGAAAGTAGATGCCTTTTGTTAGCAATCGGATACTGTGCTTAAAATAAAAATCATACACCTTTTGCTGGCAATAGAATGTCGTACTTAAAATGGAAAGCATTTTTTTAACTCAAGGAAATTAGGTGTCACTCTCCCAAAAAATGGAATTCGGATTCCACTTCCTTGAAAAAATAGGAATCAGGCATCTGCTCGCCGCTATACAAGAGTCGGCTACCTTTTCCTTGAAATATGGGAGTTAGATGCATTCCACCATAAAAATGAGAGTCAGGCAACTTTTCTCTAAAATATTGGAGTTGGGCACCTTTTATGGTGAAAACGAGAGTCGAGCACCTTTTTCTTCAAAAAACGAGAATCAGGTGTCTTCCCTTGTAGAATAATGGAAGTCAAGTGCTTCTTCTTTATTTCAATGTCTGTTAACATGTTCGCTAGTGTACACCTATAGATGATAAAACTTTTGGTGTTCTATTTTGAAGAACAATGATAGAATCAACATCCACTACATGAACCAGCATTCAAGCATTTTTCTCCATGAAGACCAAAAACAAACACCCATACACGTGTTCATATGTGGTATCCCCCTCTGAGTGGGGATAAACTACTTTTATTGAAATATCTATCTCCTAAAAAATTAGAAATGCATAGGTTCATGGATCATGTTCCCGTTAGACCTAGGTCTCCTAGGCTACCTAACAATTGCACTTAGTGCATCGTTCCTGCAAAACAAAAATACAACTAAAGAAAGAAAAATTGTGGGACTTTAAAGAATAATTTGTTTTTGATCATGTGGACAATGTCCACATATTACTAAAAAAATTTAAAATTGGAATCAACTGGGGTCTCTCCCATGCCTAATTAGAACTTCATAATATAAGTCTCAAACACATGATATAGCCATATTTGGTGACCATTGGTTGTTAATGTAATGTTTCTATTGTCAATTATTTTGACTCTAACAACTCTATTGTTGATGATTTCAATTACTTCATATGGCCTCGTCCAGAATTGCATGAGTTTCTCTTTCCTCTCTTGGAACCAAGAGTCATACAATAATGCCCATTCCCCTATTTTAAATTACTTTGGCCTGGTGTGATGATCATGCCACTTGGCTCTTTTGATGAGCTATGTTTGATGCAACGCATCACAATGATATTCATCCAGCTGACTAAGTTGTTGAATCTATTCCTTTTGTGCCTCATCCAAATTCAAATCTAAATCTACTACAGTTATGAGAGTTTTAATCTTAAATTCTATGGGTATCATAGCATTCTTACCATATACCAACTAGAATGGTGTAAAACCAGTGGTAGTTTTCCAGGTGGTTTTTAATCCCACACTGCTTTTGGTAATCTTATGGTCCAATCCTTCCTATGTTGTTGTATCGTATTTGTGAGAATGTTCTCTAGTTCATGGTTGGTTACCTCTACTTACCCATTTTCCTATGGATGGTAATGAGTGGTTTTGTTATACCTAATTTTATATTGTTGCATGATTTCTTGGATCAACTTTGAAGTAAATTGAGACCCTTGGTCAGTTGTGATCTCACTTGGAACCCCAAATCTTGTGAAGATAGATGAAAATAGGAAGTTTGCTACAGTATTCTCTTTAGAATCATGTAATGCCTACACTTCAATCCACTTGGTCACATAGTCAGTGTAAACTAAGATATACCTCTTACCTACTGACTATGGATTAATGGGTCCTACAAAGTCCATCCCCCATTTATCAAATGGCTCAATGTGCACATGTAATTGGAGTGACATTTCATCTTTGATATTTGGTCTGTCCATCCTTGGACATTGGTCACATTAGCTCATATGCTTGGCTGCATATTTGAATAGTGAAGGTTAGAAGTATCCAACCTACAATACTTTAAATGCAGTTTGTTTTCCTACAAAATAGCCACCACAAAGTTCATTATGGCAAGATTTTAGTATTTCTATAATCTCATTATCAACAACACATCTTCTCATGATTCTATCAGGCACTGTTTTGAATAGGCACCCATCAATCCATGATAAGTCTACACTTTTATCTATCAATGTTTGTTTCTTATGTGGTGAAAGTGTTGGGGATACTTTACCAGTGGTTAAATAATTAGCCATATATGTGTACCATGGTATTTTTCATTCAAATAAAATAAATGCTCATATGGAAATTGATCTTTTATAGTTGTATGATTAGGAGGTATAAATCTAGAAAGGAAATCTGCCACCACATTGTCCTTGCCTAGTTTATCCATAATTGTCACATCAAATTCCTATAAAAGTAACAACCATCTGATAATTCTTCCACTAATGCTAGGTTTATTTGTTAGTTATTTGATAGTTGAATGATCAATGTGCACAAAAACCTAATAACTTATAATATAGTGGTAAAATTTGTTAAGAACATGTACGACTGTAAGAAATTCCTTTTCTGTGATAGTATAATTGAACTCAATACTTATAAGATGTTTATCGACATAATAGATAGCATAAAAATCATCGCCATATTTTTTCCCCAGAACTAACCCTATCACATTATTTGATGCATCTGCATATATGTGAAAGGGAATGGTCCACTTTGTACCCCTTAGGACTGGAGAAAAAGTTAGTTTTTCTTTCAAAATATTAAATTCCTATTCACATTCATTTGTCCAAACAAAATCCATATTGTTTGATAACAATGTGCTTAGGGGTTTAGTAGTTTTTCTAAAGTCTTATATAAACCTTCTATAGTAACCAGCTAAGCCAAGGAAACTTTGGATATATTTCTAAGTTTTGGGAGTGGATAGATTTTAGATTACCTTTATCTTCTTTCTATATACCTTGATCCCATTTGTAGAAATGTGATATCCTAATACTATCCCCTCCTGCATTAATGTATAATATTTCTTATTACTTAGGGACAGATTGGTTTCCTCACACTTCTAGAGTGTTCTTTCCAAATTTTTAGTGGCTTATTAAAAAGTTTCACCACAAACAGTAAAATCATCCATGTATACTTCCATAGTTTGTCCAATCATATCAGAGAAGATGATCAAAATTACCCTTTGAAATGTGACAAGTGCATTGCACAAACCAAAAGAGAAAAACTCGATAGGCGAAGGTTCCCCATGGACAAGTGAATGTGGTCTTATCTTGATCCTCTTCCCCAATCTAAATCTGATTATATCCACTAAATCCATCCAGGAAAGAAAAGTATTTCTTCCCTGCTAAGGTTTCAAGGACCTAACCTATGAAAGGTAAGAGAAAGTGGTTCTTTTTTATGGCCTTGTTGAATGATCTGTAAACATAGATACGCCACTTGCCATTTTTCTTGGGTACCACCACCAAGGGTGATACCCACTCACTATCTAAAATAGGGTAGATAAACCCAACTATTAGGAGTTTTTTCAATTCTATTTTAACAATCTCCTTCATAGCTAGATTCATCCTACGTTGTGGTTGTCTTACCAATTTTACTTCATCTTCCAGATATATGCGATGAGTACAAGTTTCAAGAGCTATTCCTCTCATGTTTGAATACTCCCAAGTAAAGGCACCTTGATTTTTGACTAATATTTCTTTCAGTTTGATCTGTTAATCAATTATCAACTCATCATATATGTTTAATACCCTCCTAGGTGCAACCTCTATTTACTTAATATGGTGGTTTTTACCTCCAATAAGTGGCTTTTTTGGAGGAGGATAGGAGGATTCTCCTTGAAAAAAGTTTGATATAACTCTTTCCTCATCACTCTCATCCTCCAACTCATCAAGTGCTATGATGGATTGAATCATTGATAAATCACTCATGTTCTTATTTCCACTATTAGGTTCTCCCAATAAATCTACAGATTGTGCAGCTGGATAGATGATCAATTTTTTCACATTCTAACCGTTAAAAATGGTCATTTGCTCATTTTTGCTTATATAGGCATCAAATGTTGCTAGACAAGGCCTACCTAAGATGAGTGGATAACCACCCAATACAGATTTGGATTGTAATAGTAGAAAATATGTTGGGTATTCCCATGCATCCACTATGATTGTTATGTATTCTAGTATTTTCTTAGGGAGCACTATAGACCTATCTGCCAACTGAAGGATATTTTTGGTTGACTTCAAGTTGGTCAATTTGAGTTTTTGTATGGTATCCTTAGGCATGACATTAATGGTAGCCCCCATATCTATTAATGTGTTGGGTAAAAAATAACCTCCAATTTTTACAATTAAAATAGGGCTTCCTAGGTCTGAATATTTTTGGTTGTAGGTGTTTTCTAGCATAATATCAGCTAATTGACCTACCAAATTGATTGCATGTGTTGGTTTTCTTCTTGGTTTTCTCAAAACTAATTCTCTTATGGCCTTGATATAGATGGTAATGTATGTTATGGCCTAAAAAAGAGGGATTATGACTGTCGAATTTTTTATATTAGAAAGAATATCAAATTTTGGTTGTATTGGCTTCTTGGGTTCCTGCAATATTTTTGGGAAAGGTGGAACCCATTATCTAGTATTTAAAACTACTAGTTCATATTCTATTTCTTCTATAAGAGGTGATTCCTCCTTTTCTAAATCTACCTTTTTCTCCTCTTCTAACAAAGGATTTATTTCTACACCTACATGTTTACCTTATATTAATTTTATAGGACTACAATCTACTTTGATATTATACATGGGGTACATCTCATTCTCCATCTGGTATGTTGGTTGTGTTTTATATTTTAGATTAGACATAGACTATATTGAAATTTGAGCAGGTCTCAAATTAGGGGGAGTTGGCAGACTTGGCTGTAGTGGGACTTGACCTACATGTTGTGGAGTTGGGCTCCAAGCATTGGGATTTCTCCACTATGGTCTAGGCTACTGATAAGGCATCCATGGGTAAGGATTATAAGGATTTTATCCTTGATGGGTATGTGTCCAAGGTTGTTGTCCCCACCAACCCATATTGTGTGGCTGAACTTGACCCTAGAGCTAAAAATTACTACCCCCATAGGATGGCATTCTTGTTGGCATGTTGTTTCCCATAGGAGACTGTTGCTAGTTTCTCCTATTATACATGAAATAGGCTTTCATTACTTTAGGATATTCTCTATATTTTGGTAATTGTAGACACAACTTAGTTTTATGATCTTTTTGACATATAGCACATACTCTAACTTTATTCTCAAGACATTCATTTTTGGGATGCCTTTTCCTGCATTGGATAAAAATAGGCTAACACTACCTCATTCTCTTACTTATTTATTTTAAGTAGAAGAGTATCCATTTGAAGCAAAAGAGATGACAATATCTCACTCTTGAGGTCTTCTAACATATTTTCCATCTCTATTTTAGTGATTGTGGCTGATTGTTTGATATTTCTGGAAGTTAATTTACCCTTCCTGCTTGAGTAGTTCTAGCATAATTGTCGGATATTAGAAATTTTGTATTTAATAAATGTATCCTCAATAAATCATGTTTAATGCATCCATATATTAATTAGTAAGCCCTTTTAATAATATATTTCTCAAGGACCTATCTCCTAGTTTTGCATGGGGAGATATTTGCAAATTAAAACTAAACCTATCCCAATACTCCTCTAATGACTCACATTCATTTTGAGTCATATCCAGGACTTATTCTTTGGAATCTCATGCCCTACCAAAGTCTTTATACTAATCTAGGAAGAGTTTTTTCATGTCTTCCAAAGTAGTTATCTATTTTTATCCTAAAACGATGAACCAACACAAGGCTGAATCATCAAGAGTTGAGGGAAACAACTTTGATTTTTGAGCATCGGTTTTATAGTCTACCAACTTGCATAGAATGTCAAACTTAAAAATAAATAGGTTGAGATATTCTAATTGAAATACTATAAATATTGGAAGGTGGGTAGGAGAGATATGTTTCATCTTGTGGTCTCCTCTTGCCTCTTCTATGGGGAATTTAAAACTAGTGGATGCTTCTTCTACTTTAGACATCTTGTTTGTAAATAGGGTTTCTACACCTGCTATTTTTAGGGTAGCTTTCAAGGCTTCTAATTCATTTATTTTATCCTCTAGAAGGATTACTAAATCAGTAGTTGAAATAGTCCCATCTTCAACTACCTTCCAATGTTTAATGTTAAGCAAATCTTCCTCAGATTGAGCTCTTCCTACCACTAATCCTTCCCTAATATTTTTTTGGTCCGATTTCAAAGGATCCTATGCAAAAAGTGGATGTTGACTCCAATTCACAGGTGGAGATGGTGGTGGGGAGATATCACTATCAGGATTTGGCACAACTAAAATAGAGGTTTCTAAAGAAACAATATTTTTACTTTTGATGAAAATTCTTCTATAAAAGGGTGTTGAGCACATTATAAAAGGGGGGAACATTTGCTTGAAAGTTGTATTCTCATTTTTTGAATCAATACTAAGAAATTTTGGCTCTAACTCTTTTCATCCTTTGTATGATGCCTTCTAAGATAATTTTTGTAAATTTTATTTCTAAATTCGCATACAGTAATTCTGCATTCTGGATTTAAGTGTGTGATTGAGGATCTAATCCTAGAATTTTCCTGGAGGATACATAGGGGAGGGAATATAGTGTTAATTTCTTTGTATGCCAGATTTGGTAGGCATTTCTACTAATTTCATTTATTTTTCTGATTTTTGTAATTCTATTATCTAGATTTAGGCATTAGAAGATAAGTGAATCTAGAATCCTTCCAAAGGATACATAGGGAAGCAAGCGTGGGGTTAGTTTATGTTTCATTCTTTGTGTTGATTGTTGCCGCTTCAGGTATAAGTTAGTAATCGTGCTGCCTGTTCTTCCCCTCATGATTATCTACATTTTCTATCTCTTTCTGTTATTTACTTTTCTTTCAGCATTTTCCCATTTCTTTCCAGTTCCCTTATCTTAAACCCCAAGTGTAGTGTAGTATAGGAGCCAGTCTTCTCCGAAGATTGGCATGGGAGGCATCTCTTCCTTTTGGCCATTCAATTTTTTGGGTGGATATAGGGTGCAAATATACCAAATCCTTTTCTAATGGCATATCTATAACCAAAAGGCACTCATGTTCAACCCAAATATTTGATGAGGCTAACAGATTTAGAATTTTCATTGTTTATGACTTGAGCTCTAAAATGCTTGACTTATGTTGAATTGAGTGTGGCAAAATCTGTATAGTCAAGCTTTTTGTATTTGTCCTATCACTTACACCTTGAATTTTTCATTTTTCACAATTTCTTCATAGTTGTAAACATGATAGTTAACCAATGTATGACAAGCTAGAGTACTTTTATTTCTATTTCATTGTAAATAAAAGTGAATAGTATGACATATTTAAATAATTTTCATGGTAGTATTACCAAAGAATTGATATGGATTGAGGATGGTAAGTCTATCACTAATTAATATTTTGCTTGCTTATGATGCTCAACCTATGCAACTTATGAGTGTTTGTGATATATTATCTCTTTCTTGTGTATACTGCTTTGCAAAAATCCTAATGTGATGAGAAAGGATTGATGCCTTAACGCGATGAAGTGAATGCTTTCACAAGTAAACTTAGCATGTTTTCATTCTTCAAAATCACTCTGTGTGCTACTGAATAAGCTAAACTTTTCACTTCATTCAAGCTATGAAGTATGTCCAGTAAGAATATTGAAGTTGAAATCACATATTTCCTTTAAGATGATGTTTGCATATGTTTGCCCTCTCTTCATGATATTATGTCCTTATTTACATTTTTCTGATCAAATATGATAATAGGCAATTTTCTCATAGCTTAGATGGTCTACACATGCAACTTGATGCTTTTGATCATTTTGTGAGTATAGGAGCTTATCATGAACCTCAAGAACATTACAATCATGATCTTCAATATTTCCATTGAGGCCTTATAAAATTTCAATTCTTTTATGGAGAAGAATGTGCAGAGATCCCTATTTTCTATAATTATTAGGTGGTCTAGTCTAGAGGACCAAATCTTAGTCTAAAGCTAGCTTGCCAAGAATGTATGTATAGGGGTTGTGCTTCACTCAATTTTGGAGTGCTAGTTTTTTATATATGTTTCCAAGGTATTCCTTTGACTATATGCCTCTTTCATTGTTCTTTATAATTCAAAGCTTTAGGGCTAGAACCTAGATCATGCAAATTTGGCTTTGTTGAGAGGGTTCAAACCTTCATGCTTCAGGACATGATCCATTGCAAATGGAGAGTTCCACAATTCATTGTTCAAGTTGTGTTTCGTGCTAAGCCTCTATATTTGGAGAATATTTTCAAGATGGTCTTCTATATTTACAAATTTGGTCTATGAATGACTCATTGGAAAACCATGAGAGGTATCCATAATTTTCCAAAGCACCATTGGCGTCAAACAAGGTTGTCCCTTTTCTCCTTCACTCTTTGGGATCTACATTGATGAGCTTGAAAATTTTATTTTTCATTACACACATGTTGATGATGGTTACCTTTTACATTGAGTCTTGATAGCTATATTGCTTTTTGCAGATGATGTTGTTGTTCTTGATCATACCCATGAGGGTATAAAAAGATAGTTGGATGCTCTTGCTTGCTTTTTTGACTTAAAACCACTAGCATTCAATCTTAGCAAGACTAAGATGATGATATTTAATGCATCAAAATTACCCTATATAATTTTTAGTTCTTCTATAAGGGTGAGTCCATTGATATCACCATTGCTTACACCTACTTGGGGGCTCAATTTAAAAGTCATTCCCTTAATCTTCGACCAACTTCACAATCACGTCTTTGAAAGGGATACACATCTCTCTCATTCTTGGAACACCAATGCTTCCAATAACACTTTTAAGATATACTTGCAAAGATGCACATTTTTTATTGTATCAACAAACCCACAATCCTTTATGGATTTGATATTTGGGGTCCAAGTCTAGGGTGCATTGATTGGGCTTTCATTGAGAGGGTCAAGACTATTTTACTTCATGATTTATCTGATGTTAAAGAATAGTTACCCAATGTATTTTTTAGACTAAGTTTAGCATTCATCCCATTTATCTTGAGAGAGAATCTTTAGAATTATTTTTTAGCTTCATCATCTTAGATCCATGGGTGACTACACCCCAAGCCAAGAGATATACCCATATTTGGTGCTTCTCTCCTTAGAATGCATTACCTCTAAGTGCTCTTTTGGTCCTCATCGTGGATGGTACTAAGAACTTATTTCTCTTCTTAAGTTAGTTGGCATATCTATAGATAAATTACCTCCTTTCAAATACTCCTTAAATGCTCTTCCACACCTTCTTCCTAATAATAGGGTAATTAATCAAGTAGTTAGAGATGATGTTTATTAATAAAATATTCAAATCACTTGGGTCACTCCATCGCAACCTCTTAGTCCTAAGTTACCCTTATACACTAAACATTTCATGAGGATTAAGAATGACATTATTAGTCATTCTAATTATGTCAAGAGACATTGCACACATGGTGTTAGGATTTCTCTTGGACTCAAAGTATGCTCATATAAATCATGGGTGGAGATAGACCACCATATGGTCACCATATTCCTCGAGAGGATAGTATATGTCATATTTTTTCTATTTGGGAGGTGGATAATGAAACGAATTTCATCTTCAAGTGTCCAATTTATTATGAGATTCGAGGGAGGTAGAATTGCTTGTATAGACTTAGGTGGATCACTTTCAACTTTTTTTAGCTATCATGACCAAAGATGGTTGGTTCTTTACCTCAAGGAAGATATGACTCTTCAATGTTGGTTATCACAAGGGAGACAAACTACCAATTGTCTAATCACCTCATTACTTCACCCTATATTTGTAGTCGAGAGTAATAAGCGGTCATTGGAAGCTACACCTCTCCAAAATATTAATGACAATTCTATGTTCCCTTGTCTGCATAGAAGAATGGCTAGTAGGGCTTTAGTTCTTTATTCTTGCTTGCAATAGGACACAATTGCAGTTCTTCGACAATATGTTTTGGACCCCTCACATACCAAGGAGTTGTAGAAAAGTGCAACTTACTAGTTTCTTGTCCTCTTCTATTGGTTCTATAGCCATGGATGCTAGAAGATTCCTTAGGGATTGAACTCCATGTCCTCCTAGGATTATTTAACCAGGCCCTCTTAGTCGTAGCCATTATCCTAGGAGCATCATTAGAGTCCATGTTGACCCTTTTGGGATAGTTGGTGATAACAAAGACTGTGCTTCTACTTTACATCCCACTATAGATTAATGTTGGTGCTTGGATCCATTGGAGCTTCTTTCTATCTCTATTGTACCTCAACTTGTAAATATCTCATAATAATTTCTTTTAGCATGTTTTGGTTTATCTAGATTGGGTAACCATCGAGTCTGTAGTTTTAACCATATAGTTATTTCCAAGGTGCCATGAGCTGGGGGGATGAGGGAACGGGTTTCAGAGACAACAGACTGATTTTAGGGGATGACTCGAGGACGACCAATATAAAAGTATGCATTTTTTAGAAATTTAGAATATTTAGATGAGATATATCATATATATACTTGAATATAAAACAACCATTAGATTCTTAGAATTTAGAGTAATTTAATACTTGGAAATTATTAGAACAACCATTTAGATACATTTATGAGTTCTTAAACATGTAACAAAATTAGAAGCCATTTATACATGATTACAAAATAGCCATTTACACTGTAGTCAACTTTAGTTTAGTTTACTCTAGTTTATCTAATCCTATATATTTTAATATTTTATTATGTTGTATTACAGTGCATTCTAACAATTCCTTTTTGATGAATCCTATTGGCCCACATTGGTCATCCATATACATTAGTAGAATTATCTCATCTTATCTTATTGATCTTGTGCTACCATACCCTATAGTATTTACTATTTACCATTCAACTTATGTGACTTGAGCATCAAGAACCCTTGAATATTGACCTTTGTTGTTATATGGTGAAGAAATCGAAAATGTTTGCTGAATAAGCCCAATACCGATGAGAAATCCAGCAAATTTTGAAAACATTTAATCTAAATTTCCAAATCTGGACTATTGTCTCCCACTCATTTTGCAGGCCGAAATTTGTTCTTAAGGCTGTGTTTGATTTTTGGGGTTAAAATCTACCTTTGCTTGTGTTTTTTATTTGTGGTCTCCTGCAATCTTGAAAATTTAGATCAGAACTAGCAGGCAGTGCCACTAATTGATGCCAGAATTCTGGTGGTTTTCATTCACATTTGTACACAACATTCACCTCAAACAATTTTGAAAAATATCTGCAATCTGTGGCTCAAGGAACTGATCTGTACCATCTAATTTCAACGTTGAATTTAATCTGGTTTTTTTGACTGCATGGTAGGCCAGGCTGAGTTGGTCTTCAAGACTGAACAACAACATCAACTGGTCTACACTTCTATATCAACATAAGACCTTGTTTTTTAGTCCTAAACCTTGACTTGTCATGTCTTTCAGAATATCAGGCCTTGTTTTGTTTAAATTTAATTTTTTAAATTAATTTTTATGTTTTTACTTTGGATGTAGATGCCCAACCATCCTTGGGGATGGCTGCCCATCCCTAGGGATGCCCCAAAATAGGTAACATCTTGCAGATAGGAGGTCGTAGGACTTTGGCATCTCGGGGTGGCTCCCCACCATCCCCCAAAATGGAGACAATAGGGAAACATCCCGATGCTGCCTCCCCATGCTAGGGATGCGAGGGGATGGGGGGACGCATCCCTATGGAACCTTGGTTGTTTCACTTTAGAGAGTTCACACTAGATTATTTACTCTAGTTTAGCTTATTTTCGTAATACTTTGTGGTTACTACAATGCATTGTAATTTGCAAGAGCTCTTTTCAATGAGTCTCATTGGCCTACTTTGGCCATTTGTGGACATCAATAGAATTATCTTATCTATGAGAAGATTGATTTTATGGCTTTTGTTGGCCACTGACATTACTGGTATGTTGGGTTCAGCTTGATTTTTTATTCCATTAGTATCACCATTTATTATATTCCTTATTTTTTTTATTCTCTTGATGCTCCTCGTTGTTGTCTTCCCTCTAGAAAAATAATACATAGTGTTTTCATGTAGGACATATACAAGTGGTATGTGTAGGTTACTTGTACATTTCCTCTAAAAACTCTCAGTCCTAAGTTAAATTTTTTGCTACCACTTTTTTGGGTACTATGACAACACTGTCTTGTGATGATACTATCTCTATTTTATTGGTCATATTATTTGTGGATCCTGTAATATCCTTCTCCATACCACATGTTTCTCCTTTTGGGGTAAATAAGGACATTGATGCCTTTAGCACAACAAAATTAATCATTAAATGACCAGAAGGTTCCCACTCACAAAAAATATCATGGTTTCATTTTTTGCATCTTATGTTCCTAGATCAAATTTTGATAAATTAAATAACTGCATGGTTGATACCTCCCATAATACTTCTCTTTTTCAATCCCACACATGAAGGAACTTTACAAGACAAAGGGAAAGAAGGAATTTAGACACTACTAGCTCATATATGTTTTTCCTACCATGGTCTCTTCCTCAAGGTTATCAATCCATATATCGTCATGCAATTTCTCAAGGCTTAATATTTGTATTAGGTTACAAGGTCCATCTCTTAGTGTAAAGTGGGATTAGCATATCTTAGATCTTGTAGATAATGATAGGGCCATTCTGACAATGAGGAAGCTTGGATAATTTATCTTATCACTAAGTCGTGATGGTTATATTATTCTTAGGCATGACCATACATAGATAACTGTGGGGGGCATTTAATGCCTATCTAAGAGGTCATTCTTGGAAACTATTTTTACCACTACCTCCACCTTGTAGGTGCTAGTTGACATGGCATCATCCCAAGATCCACCTCATGCAATGGAAGTGAAGTATGTGCACATGCAATTTTGAATGTAGTAGTTTTGTAATGTTCTATTCTATGTACAATGAAGTCTTTGATAATGTATGTTTAATTAATAAGTCATGTAGTTAGTCATGAAATGAAATGTAAATGCACGACAAATGTGATGTGACCAAATGATGAGGTGTTAGGTAGGTAGTTAAGGGAGTAATTGTATTCTAAAAGTACAAATAGGACCCCTAATTTACTCGAGAGGGTACAGGGTATAGAGAATGTACACACAGGAAGAGTACAAAGGATATAGGAGTGCATTGGAAGATATTGTATGCTAGACAGATATTCTTGTTGATAATAATATTTCCATTCAGCTATTGTTGTGCACATTGTGTAAGCATTGTGCATGTGATTGTAGCTAGTTGTCATTATTGTGGATAGATTATCCTAACTACTTCCACTCTATTTTGTTTGTAATAGTTGTACAAAGGATCGTATGGATTGTTGACCGAGTCTATCCCATGCAAATCCATGGTTGTGTGAACCATACACTAGGTAGTTTGAACTATAGACAAGACTATATAACTTATTGTGTTATGTAATGTTATCAAGGATAACGATGGTGGTGTATGTAGGTCATCAGAATGTTGTTGATTATGTGTTTATAAATTGTGTTGCTAATTTACTTTGTCATTCCTTCTCTGTTCCTTCAACTATAGAATACCATGATTATGCTATATTAGGCGTCATCTCCACTAGAAGTTTGAACTAGTGACCACATGGATCTTGGATACAAGAAGAGTGAATGATAGATACCTGATCTAAGGATGTGGATGCATAAGGATGAGTGAGCAGCTGATAAGACAAAGCTTAAGGAGTGCACAATACCAAGAAATATAAGAGCATGGAAGTATAGAGCATGTGAAAGACTTGCAAGTTGGTGATGAGGAGCTACATGTTTTGAGGAATACATGCATATTGATGGAGTGCTAACAAAGCTTATTAGCAAATAGATACATGCACTAGTTGATGGTGGAGTGCTAACAAAGTTTTCTGGCAAAGAGATACATGTACTAGAGGTAGAGCGAGTGTGGAACTTTTAGGAGGGAACTTCGAATGAAGGACATGAAAGGTGAAAAACATAGTTTTTGATGATGAAGGACGACATGCAAGTGGAGGCACATTGTGCAATCAAAGATTGAGCTAAGGAGAACATTTGTACATGTGGTGATGGAAGTGCAAACATGGTTCATGTAGGATGAGGTAAAGCAACTGGTGAATCTAGTACAAGTGTGGGGAAGAAAGCCTAAATGTGCAGAGGATGAAAGTTAAGCACAAGGGCAACCATTGGAGAGAGTGCTTGAAAGACCAAATCCAACACTTATATATTCATGAAAGAGATCGTATAGTGTGAACACACAAGGAAGTGGTCGAAGATTATTTGCAGATGACTAGGTGTCAACGAAAGGTTTGTTGAGTGGAGACAAAATCAATGAACCACCACCAATGGCTAATATTGTTGTAGTCATAGGTAAGAAAAAGTACCTAAAGTTTACTTGAGATAAAATATATGATCTCAAATACCATATCAAAAAATAGAATGTGAATGGAGTTACTAATCAAGATACATGGTTGAGATTGGTTCCAACAATGTTATGCAAAGTAGCAATTAATTGTCACATAAAGAGAGAATAATTCTTCATGGATTGGGTCGAGTTGAATATCTAATTCAATAAAGAGTTTAGATTGCTTTGTGATGATACGAAGATCATTGGAGATATTTGCTCAACAAAGTTGAAAAAGGATGAAAACATCAAGTCATATAATCATATAAAGGAACTCATCAATAAGATAGAGGTCAAATTGATAGATGGGCTACAAAAGCAATGGTTCCTAGATGGAGTGCTACTAAGATTTAAGAAGGTAAAAGTGGTTTCGTCAACCACTTACTAAGAAGCATTTGATTGAGTGCTGAACCTAGAGAGTGATATGAATACAACTAATGGAGGAAATATGAGTCATGAGTGGGATGATGATTTTGGTAGTGACCGTGATGATCTTAGTGGTACAATCCAAGCCATGCGAAAGGAGCTAGAATGAATGATAAATAACTTGAAGACTGAAGAGGATATTTGGTGTTTTGATTGTAAATCAAAAGGTCATACCAATGTCAATTGTCCACAGAAAGCATACTGCAATATTTGTGATATTTTAGGTCATACTATTGTGGTTTTTTGATTAAATTTGATAATTGCAAGGCACTAGGCAATGATTGTGCAAAAGGAGGAAAAAGAGGAAAAACCCAACTCTTTGAAGAGCGAAACATAAGCAACGAGTGATAGATACCCGAACAATTGCCAAGGGAGAAGACAATGACAACAAGGGAATATAAATATAGGAGGTGAAGGACGAATGCAATGACTTTGATGGGAGGCTGATCATTTAGTGTAGATTTCAAGAGGGGATATTTTACACGCAATTGTACAAATGCTCCAATGGGAAGAGAATCAGGAAATAATATTGCAATGATGTGTAGATGGTGTGTACCTAGCAACCAAATGGAGGTAAACTGTCCAAAAAATGTAAGCATAAACATCTTTAAAAATTTTAATTTTATTGATGTGGAATAGCCTCAAGTAGATTAGAAACAAACACAAAAATATAAATATGTGCTAGTGGTGACTCAAGCACAAGTGCAGAGGAAGAGCAGTCCTCGAACCTTACTAAGTAGAAGGAGAAATGGTAGGAAGCACATGTAAAAATTGAAGAGGAAATACGAAAGAAAAATAAATAGAATATTAGCCAAGAAAAGAATATGAAAGAACCCATCAACATTGAAGATGAAGAAATGACAACATAACAGTTGGCAACCCAAGTATTGGATTTAGATATTGAAGTGAAGATGTCCTGTTTATTATACATGATAATAGAGGTCTATAATTGTACACATCGGTTTGAGAAATGGGTGGATGAGGAGAGGAGAAGAGTAACAATGCCAACTAGAGGCAAGAAAAGTAACAAGGGTTCAATACATTGATCTAACAATCTTGATGATCGATGCCAAGAAGAAGACAACATTGATCCATATTGAGTTGTGGAATCATAAGTTGACGCAAGTGATAGTTGATGGGGGTTCAAGTGTAAATGTATTGCCTAAAAATATGTGGAAGGACTTGGGGGCACCATTATTGTGGTCTCCTAAATTTTGACTATATAGTGCAAATTAGTGTGGCATAGAAATGAAAGGAGTTTTGACTGCACAAAAGAGTGAAGATTATTGACCAAATGTTCATTTTGGATTATGTGGTTATTGCTATACAAAAACTAGCCTATGATGCATTTTTGGGATGTGGATGGTTAAGCACAACAAAATTTAACCACAAGTGGGAGGACCGCTTAAATTTCAAGAGAGGATAACACAAGTATGTTAATAATTTGAAGAATTAGTTCGTTAGGGAAGAATTGAAGGGCACTTAGATAGCATACTTACATTGGTAGATGGAAGACTATGAAGTTCTCCACCCTATTTGCATGTGTATTAATGTAGAGAAAGATGATCAGGATGGACATCGAAGTGTATATGAGGTCAGTGAATGTAGTCTATTTGGCAAGACAACAGTAAAAGTTGAACAAGAAGAGAAAATGACCTTTCTAGAGAACTTTGCGGAGTATAGTGTTGTAGTCAAATTGGTAAGCCAATAGTAAAAGCTGAACAAAAAGAGAAAATGACCTTTCCAGAGAACTTTGTGGAGTATAGTGTTGGTGATTTGCAAATTTATGAAAAACCAACACATTGTTTAGCCGTGGGAAAAGTGGCATAGGAATCTGACATAATAAAGTATGAAGGACTGAAGATGGTGTAGGTGAATCTCGATGGAGAGGACATAATCCATTGTGAGAATGAGTGGGACCTAGTTTTAAAAGCAACAAATTTTAAAAAATTTATGCAGTACAAGGTATTTGCATTGACATACAAGGATTTACAAGGGATTCAACTCGATTTGTGCATGTATAATATTTTATTGGTTCTTGGTGTGAAACCTGTAAGGAGGTCATATTAAAAGAATCCAAAGTATGTGGCCTTGGTCAATGCAAAGATAGAAAATATATTGGATGTGAGAATAATCTTCAAGCCGATGATGAGAAAATGGGCAACACCTACCATCATCAATTTGAAGTAGAGTAACCAAATCCACATCTATGTCGATTTTTTGGATTTTTGGAGTTTGAACGTGGTGACCATCAAGGATCCCTTTTCGATACCCTTTACCGATTCATTACTGATTCAATCCTAGAGGAAGTAGTTGGTGACGAGATCTATTCATTTTTGGATGAATTCTTGAGGTATAACCAAATCAATATTGTCAAGTAAGATAAATTGAAGACCACATTTGTGGTAGAAAATGGGATTTATGCATATAACCGAATACCTTTTGGTTTGTGCAATACCCCTACCATATTTCAAAGGATCATCTTGTATTATTTGAATAAATATCAATAATTAAATTCAAAGTGTTCATGGATGATTGATTGTTGTACAAGATAAAGAACGAGCATTTGAAGGATGCATGTGGCTATGCAAGAATTCTTGACTCTCTCTAAAACCCAAATAAGTGCAAGTTGTTTGTATCATATGGAAAATTACTAGATCACATGGTATGTAAAGAGGGGTTGAAGACCTTTGCACAAGTTTCACACCCTCTTGATGAGTTGACGTGCAATGATATCCCATTTAGGTGGACGAAGAAGCACCATAAGGCCTTTGAGGAGCTAAAGGTGAAGTCGGTTTGTGCACCCATTATGGTGTTTCTAGATTGAAAGGAGTTTTGTGTCCATGTGGATGCATCCAATTTTGTGATTGGATGTGGTCTTACCCAGGATGGGCATCATAATTTTTTAAGTTGATTGTTGCAAGCATGCAAAGGAGAACTACAACACCACATAGCTAGAAGCCTTAGGGATTGTATATGTGGTACAAAAATTCATATGCTACTTGCTTGCAAACCCTTTTCTTGGTACGTAGATCATCAAGCATTGTTATATTTGATCAACAAGATGACTTTTCATGGGTGACTTAGTAAGTGGATTGTTACTTTGCAAGATTTTGTGTTTTGAGTGGTGGTGAGACTTGGAAAGAAACATGTGATAGTGGATTGGTTATCAAGGATTTTCTCAAGAGAAATTGTAGGAGTGTTAGGTGAATTTTGAATGCTTATCTATTTTCAATTACTGTGCTACCATCATGGTATAGGTGCATGGGTGAGTTTCCAAAGGAGTTGATGATAGTGGAAAATAAAATCATCATCAAATCAGAACCATTTCAATTGATAGTTGGATTATTGCATAAGATTAGACCTAACAGAGATCTATAGAGATGTGGAATGGATGAGAAGTGAACTTAGCATTAAAGCTCACAAAGGATTGGCAAGAGGGCATATGGGACTGGACGTGATCATAAGGAAGGTGCTACTAGCAGGGTTGTGGTGGCCCATCCTCTATTGTGATGTAAAGGAGTTTGTGATTGCATGCCATATGTTTCAAAGAGTCGTGAAGCCATTGTGGAGTGACTTTGTGTCATTGCATCTATCTAGGCTACAAGAGTTGTTTGTGAGATGGGGTCTAGATCTTGTTGTACCATTAAAAAAGAGTAGTATATGTAGGCACATTGTGGTTGCAACTGAATACTTGAAGTGGTCAGAGGCAAGAGCATTACCTCATAATTTTACAAAGAGCTCTTCACAATTCTTGTACAAACTAATTATTACAAAATTTAGGGTACCTTTTTAGTTGACAAGTGATCGTAGAGGACCTTTTGTTAATGAAATTATTCAAAAGTTAATGGTGGAATTTAAGATCTTGCATTCATTGTCCAATTTGTATTACCCTACAGAAAATGGGAAGGAAAAGGTAACAAATAAAGTCTTGGTATCCATAATGTATAAAACATGTGGGATTGAAGATGTTGATTGGGACAAGTTGTCAACGATCTTGTGGGTATACAGGACTATGTACAAATTGATGATAAACCATACATCGTTCTAGCTAATGTACATATAGGAGGTAGTTGTGTTGATTGAGTTTTTGGAAATTCTGAGAGTGGTGGTACAAAGTCATCTTGGTGACCAAGATAGCCTAGAGAAGAGGTTAACTACACTCATCAAGTTGGATTACAGGATAGTGATGGCATACTAGGCCATGGAGGTTGCTCAAAGTTTTTGGAAGTTGCACAATAAGCACCTAAAGAAGAATAATTTGAAAGTGGGTGACATAGTGTTGAAGTGTAATGGAAAAATAGAAATCAATCCAAGGAAGTTGAAAACCTTATGGGTTCTACCCTTCCAAGTAGATGAAGTGATGAGTAACAATGTAGTGAGATTGAGGAGACTGGATAGGACATGATATCTCAAGACAATTAATAGTTTGAAGTTGAAGCTATAGAGAATAAGGGCACAAGTGAACTTCATAAATTTATAACCAAAATATAAAGGTACAAGTACAGGTAGATTGATAGCTACACCAAGTCAGTTTTTGGGATCCTTTCAAGGAATTTCAATATAAAAATTTGGAGAGTCAAGTTGTATGAAGGAAGTCAATGGTGTAGAAAATATAAGTGACTTAAATGATAGTGAATTGGAGGAAAAACTAACATGGTCGAACAAGAAGTGGACATGCAACTAACAATGGGGCAGGAAGAGTTGCAGCCTTGATCTACAGAACGTAGAAGAATTCATGTGCACAAATGTTGAGGAAACAATATTGAGGTCACTTGATGTCGAAAACATATAGCAAATGGAAATGATGTATGTTGGATATGAGGAATTGCTATAATATGAGCCTCAAAGTTATGGAAGTGAATATGAGGGAACGAGTTTGGTAGCAGGAATTAGATGTGCACAAAAAATAATATGTGATGAAATGCAATAGTTGTGTGAAGGGAATGAGCAATTGGATAGTTGAATTGTAGAGACAATGTGCACAAGAGTTATTGAGGATGCAACAAGATATTCAAACAATTGGTAGAAGCTTTTTTGGATAAGGGACAAGCTTGGAAGAGATCCCTAAAGATGCATGGTGGACAAGCAGATTTTTGAAATTGTTGATGACTGTACATAGGAAGTTGAGTTTTTGGAAGAAGACTATCAGTTCAGCCAATAAAACCTCATCAAGATAAGTTGAATGGTATGATATTCATGAAATACCTCGATAAAAATTACCTATTTGAGATATAGGATTTGTTATCTTGGAAAATGACTCTAGTAGTGTGTCCCTGATGAGTTCAAATAGTGACGAGGAAGATTGGAGTAGTGCTAGTTTATTCTTAAAAATCAAAAGAAGAGTGAGACAGGGAACATCTAGAAGGAGGTAACAAGTTGTCCAACCAACAAGTAATATAAACTTATTATCAAATATTATTTTGCAAGAAGTATCTCGACAAAAAATTCAAAACACTTCTGATGATGAAAAAGTAAGAAGGCAGACAAAGAGAAGGTAAAATACACCAAATAATTTGAATGGTTCCTTCAGAAATTAGAGTGATCTACAAAGGCCACCTGATCACTCAAGGCATGCATTTGATCAAGGTTGCTTAGGCAAAACCCTGGATGGATCCACAAGCGAACCTAAATAAAATATTATTATATAAAATACGATAAAAAATGAAAGACAAGTTTCAGACTTAATTTTGTCTATCTCTTCCTCTGTGATAACTTTTAGTATGTAACTTTATATTCATGCCTTCGGCCCTTCTCTATGATAAATTTTAAAATGACTCACCTTTGCCTTCTCCTCTATGATAAATTTTAGAACAACTCACCCAAGGACGTACCAGGCCGTATCCGAGTCCCCCAGGCGGAACCCTAGACGGACCCAAAAATAATCTTGAAACTTATTTGCCTGTGGGTCCATCTAGGGTTTCGCTCAGGAGACCTAGATATGGCCCTGAGGTCTCCCGAGCGGAACCCTGGACTGACCCCAGATGAACCTGAATAAAATAATATTATATAAAATGCGATAACAGAATGAAAGACGAGTTTCAGACTTAATTTTGTCCGTCTCTTCCCCTCTGTGATAACTTTTAGTATGTAACTTTATATTCATGCCTTTAGCCCTTCTTTGTGATAAATTTTAAAATGACTCGCCTTCGGCCTTCTCCTTTGTGATAAATTTTAGAATAACTCGCCTTCGGCCCTTCTCCTCTGTGAATGATTCACCTTCGACCCTTCTCCTCTGCAAATGATTTAAATTTTAGAATGTAAATGATTCGCCTTCGACGCCTTCTTCTCTACAAATGATTCGCTTTTGACTGAATGATTCGCCTTTAACCTTTCTCCTCTCCGAATGATTTAAATTTTAGTATGTAAATAATGTAACCTTGTGAATGTGCCAATACTTTATAATCCACCATGTAGGAGATTCACCTGGCTTGAAGACACGTAGCTTCTTTAATTTTTATTTTTATTTTCTTTGAGGTTTGAGTTCAAATAGGGAAGTCACGTAGTATGCTACTTTTATTTATATATAAATTATGTCCTATATATTATATAAATTAAATAATATATGTCGTATATATTATATAAATTAAATTATATATGTCGTATAAACATATAAAGTTTATGATTTAAATTAAATTATAAATTTATTTTTAATTTATTTTTTAAATGGGGGCATACGCCAAACATATACAAACATATATAATTTATAGATATAATATAAAAGAAAACTTTATATAAATAAATTAATTAACAATATTTAAAAAATAAATTTATAATTTGAATTTAATATTTAATAATTTATATATATGGTTTATAAGAAGATAGATATATTAGTTATTACAAATTTTAAAACTTTATATAAATTAAAATAATTTAATTAACAATATTTAAAAAATAAATTTATAATTTAATCTAAATCATATTTAATTTTTTTATTTCTTGTCTTAATTATTTTCATGCCTTAATTTTGTTCTTGAACTAAAAGTCTAAATCACAAACCTAAACTTAAACCTTATAACTTAGCAAATATTGATTTAGTAAATGAAAATGTTTAGTAAATTAATATATGATTTTTATTAATTTTTGTATGGCCAAACCCAAAATGAACCCAAGACAAAAAAAAATTGTCATAAAGGCGAACCGGGTTCTTCAAAATCCAAACCCAAAACGAACCGATAACATTGGTTTATTTCTTTGCAAGGTTGTGACTCTTTTGTGCAAGGCTCTATATAATACGTATTGACATATCAAACTAATTGGTTCTTTCTTCTAACTTGTTTCTGTCCTTAGTGGTGGTAAGCATTGTCATGATTAGAACACATTGCTAGCAACAATTGATAGATTTATTACAAGATTTTGTTGGTAACCAACATTATTGACGTCACTTTAGATTGTGCAACCTTGTCTTTCCTATGCATCTAGTTTCCTTGAGGCTCTCTTGTGGATGGACTTGTATAACCACGTTCTCATTGTTGGTTTATCAATTGTGAATGCTAGTAGTGCATCATGCTTGTTACATCAGTTATGAACAATTGTAGTTGTCATTCTCTCTCATAGATACTTGGTACAAAGAAGTTCTTTGTTATTTTGATGTTGCCTCTCCTATTTATTATCTACAATTGTTTTTTTATGAAACTTGAGATTCAATAACTTAATCATGCTCCATTATCGAGGAAAATTAAATAATCATACACCATGCACAAGACAACTATAAAAAATACAATTAAGGTTGAACAAGATCAATCCATACTCAAGACAACATGAAGTCACAAGATCTTGCAATATAAGTGTTACTTTTGAAGGGGACAACCTCCAAGATGATCACATTGCTAGTATTCGACATCTCACAAGTCATTGCTTATAAAACAATGATATCTATGTCTATATATAATCTCACCCAATTAAACTCTTCAGCACCTAATTATTACCAATATAATAACCTTAGGTTATGCATAGCTCATGGAAACTACTCCAAAACTCCAATATACAATCTAATATGATACCCCTATGTAGTTGATACCAAACAAATGGACATTTGTTTATTCTTTTAACATGTTTCTTCCTTGCAAAATGACAGGATACCAAATAATATGATCTTCTAAGCATTTTAGAGAGTTGATACCAAGCTTGATCATCTATGCATCCATATGAAATTTACACTAGTGACGGTCTTCTATGTTGTCTCGTCTTCTTTACACCACTTTAATATCCATAGTTTTTGCTCTTATAGTTCCATGTAATCTCTATTGCGTCTCCTATACCAGGTTTTATCTTAGTTCTTTTCTTTGTTGGGCTTTTCAGCCTGCTAGCTGGAAATCATTATTGTCCTTCTTATAGTCCCTTGGGTCTTATTTTGGCCCACCGATGACATTAATAATATTTCATTTCATTTCTTCCAATTCTCATGATGAGAAAAGTTATAGATTTTCTAATGCTCCATGTCATAGTCTCCATGATTGTTGCCTCTAATATTGGTATTACTGTTGAAATATTACAACCTTAACGACTTGATCCTATTTCTTTGTCTCTTCACCTTTTTATTCCATTAATTTGTTTTCTTTACTTTTGTGCCCTTCTCTAGGTTCTTTCTTGTGATTTTCTTCCAGTTATCCTTTGGACTCCGTGTCATTCTTTTGCCTATTCTTCTAGTTATTCCTTGGAAAAATTTCTTCCTACTTCTACATTGATCCTTCCTACAACACTGAAAACATGTTATTGAAAATTAATTGAGAAGGCCCAAAGAGATTGTATTGGCAATTAATTAAGAAAAATAGGTAAAATTTTAAAAATGTAAATTTCAAATTTGTGATTTTCTCAAATTGTTTTATTTATATCCCCCATTTTCTCAGATTTTGCCTCTGATTTTTTTGCTTCACAAAATAAGAATTATAAAGGCTAAATGAGCCATGATTTCTACATTTTTTTGTTTTATCGATATTGGCTTTCTTGGTTAGTAATATCTAATGAATCTAACCAAGGATGTCCAAGAACAATATCCAAATCATCAATAGCCATATCATAAAGTTTTGAATGAAAATATATTTGAACGTTCTCGTATTTTTTTCTTTTAAATTTATTTTTAATGAGTTATATGGGATTGAAACAAATCATGATCACAGTGGTATTACAACAACTTGGCAATTGTACATTTATCAACTTGCAAGATTCAAACCTGGATCTCGTTCTTGAAAGTCTAACTAGTTGAGCTAAGTGTCCTTGATATTCTTTGTTTGATCTTGCAATCTCTTAGAAAAGTCACTATTGATGAAATTGTACCCCTTGCTAGGGTTTACAAAGTAATCAACTTAACAAATCTCTTGGACCCTTTTGTTCTTTTGGATCCAAGGATATGGTTCCTTAATTCTTATTACTATCATTTTTCTATCTTCTCCACCAACCTCTATTTTTTTTCTTGATTTTGAGTGATGTACTTCTAAATATTTATTTGTAACCCTTATTTTTAAGATCTTAAGTTTTCATTTGGTCAGGAAGGCTTGTGCAACTTCTATTGGTGTGCATTGAGAATTCTTATTCAAAAAACATGTCCACGATTGACAAGCTTCCTCTTTAAAATTATAAAAAATATGACATTGAAATATAAAGAGTTACGAAAATATCCAATGAATCTGAGCCACCATTCTGTAGTATCAATGTCATCCTCCCCAAGAACGAGGAAAAAGAAAATGCACTCCCTATGAAAACTTATGTTTAACAAAAATCACAAACGACAAATTTTTTCTTTTCATCACAAATTTAGGGGGAAACAATCCCAGACAAGTAGATCTTATAATATATCATTTAAAATGCAACAAACTGTGTTTAATTTGCCTACACGGATTGAAAGATATAATTATTTTATCTATTTATCTATCTTGTTTAGAGACCATTGCTGCAACTATTCTGGATTGTTGACTTCACCTAGCCAAAAGTCCCTTAAAACAACTCATGTTTCTTCAAATTTTGTTTTACATGTGGTAAAATAAAAGATTCTAACCTGGAGTAAAGATTGTGCAATTCGAAATAGCTTGAGAAAAACTATTGATGGATCCTTGTCAACTTTTACATGAGGGTGGTTCAAATTCCTTTCTCCAAGAAGCTAATCTGTCTTGCTTTTTGTTTATCTATTATCTGCTTTTAATTAATATTGCAGTGCCTTTAGTAGAGAATAGACTGAAATAAATTGAATGTAGTTACCTGATGTCATCATTAAGAATAAGCCCATATCAGAATGCAATTACAAATAAGTAGAAATCAACACTCTCTGTAGTGTGACTTTCATACTAATTATTTGAGTTATTAGAATGGGATATACTCTACAAATGAAATAAGAAATCTTGAAAAGCTAAGGATTGGTTGAAATAAAACATAAATAGAAAGTGGATGTTGCTTTGGTTAAAGTCTAGGTTGCTAATGACCAACTCCCACCTTTTTCCATATTAAACTGTGAAGTTCCACTCTTCTTTGTCATTTTATTATAACCAGCAAAATCAGAACCTTCCTAGTGATTGGTATATATATATTTCTAGGTTAAGACTCAATTTTGGCTAAAATGGTTCTTATTTTAGGTGAGGCCATGTGGAAAATCCATGGGTATCGCTATAAGTGATATGCTACAAGTGGTCCAGTTGCAATATCAAGTCCACAATCAATCATGTTTCCTTTATCTTTCCAGCGAAGTAATAAAGGTATTTCAAAGACAATTCTGTTATTGTTACATTTGGCCAGTTGCAACTTCTATTCTAATTTTCTAATAATCATGTTTCAATTGAAATTTTTTTGGCATAGATCCTTCTTGTGGAAATTATCTAGCGGCTTTAATCACTTCACTGTTTGGTCACACCATAAGCCTTTTAAAGAGCTTTCAGGTAGAATTCCTGCATTTGAAACATTGGAATGTTTTGAAGTTTCCTATTCTTGGAAAATCTTGTTTGGATATTTGAGTTAGCTGTTTGTGATACTCAAGTATTGTTTTATGTATCCTTTTGTTGTTGAGATGTGTTGATATACTTCACCAAGTAAACTTAACAAAAAAATTTATTTATTGTCAATTCAGGATTTCACATCGAGGCCAGATATTGCTGATGAATGTTTTTTATTAGCATCAAGGTGTATCCGATACTACTCCTAGTTGTTTGTACCATCAACTATATTCCCTCCCTTACTGGATTGTGCAAAGATTGGCATCACCATATAGCACAGGTAGTTTCTTAAAACTATTTACTCAATGTTTTGGAATATATATATATATATATATATATATATTTCTAGAGTCCATCTCTTGCAGGGGTGTATAAAAATAAAATTATTTTGCTATTATTCAACCTATTTTGTGTTCATTGCTGGAGGAATATCTAGTTTGATTTCAAATGGTATATATTTAGTGTTAACTCTTTGAAGAATATTTGTCTGGTAATTTTATTTTTTAGGGAAGCATGCACATCAATCTTAACATTTTTACATGATATTTTTGAGGTGTCCACATCATTTGGTAGAAAGCAACATCGTCCAGTTATTGACAATGTTATATTACCTCGGGCTACAAGTCTTACAAGAATTCTGATAGGGTCTTTGACTGGAGCTCTTCCTGAATCTAGATTAGAAGAAGTGAGTTCACTAATTTAATTAATTGAGATTATCTTGTGCATTCTTGCATCTCTTTCGAATGGATGACTATTTCTTAAGGACTCTATTGCATTTGTATATGTTATTACTCCATGGATTTGATAGTCTTATGCAAACAAACATCTCTTGCAGGTCATTATGGTTCTTATGTCAATGGCACTTGTATATGACATGCAAGTTGTCAACTGGACATAGGAGGCGATTTCTTTGATACCTCCAATAGCCATAACAGATGGTGAGAGATCAAGATTTTTAGGGGCTTTGTCTTCTACATCCTTTGGTGCAAATTCTCCAGCCCTCATAGGCTCACGTAAAGAGCTATCAGATGTGTACCGGAGCTTTGTTTGATGCTAACAGCAAACTCATGATTTTTTTTTAGTTCCAATGGGATATTTGTTGATTTTGTAATTTGTATGAGTAGCTTGTATACTGAATTTTTCAAGTCATGAGAAGTAAAAAAATGGGGCCTTTGTTGGGGCATTCTTAATTATGTTTGTATTATGCGCATTGATTTTCTTGAACGTGTAAAATATTCAGCACTAGACTTTTAGCATTGAGTCTTTGCAGGCTATGTGAAGTGTCACTTGCAATCTTGATATCATTATTTACGTGTACACTGCATATGTGCAGCATCATGAGGAGCTGAAATAGTATCAAAATGAATCTAAAACAATCCTCTTCTGGTGTAGTAATAAATCGGCTATTGTAAATTGTTTGAACTTGTAGTTCCATGAAGCAAATTTGTGGTTGTCTTCAAGTAAAATTTGGATATTGGCGTGACATGTTACATTTGTTGGCCCTTCCATTGAAAATTCAAAATTTGTACGCATTTGATTCTCAAAATTCATTTTATTTCTATTTATAATTCTAAATTGCACTGGAGCCTTTGGTGAAGAATTTGGGTATAGGTCTTAGTGAAGGAATTGATAGGATGGAGTGTTTAAGGTTCATAAATATATAATATGTCCAATTAATTAACCATCTCTGGTTGATATTATATTAGTCTGTCCATTAATTATTATCCATATTTTTGCTTCTTCAATTTTTTGACCACCATCAAAGCCTAGATGTGGCCTACCTCCCACTAAAAATTGTGGCATTTGAGGCTTTATGGACGTTTATATTCTATTTAATATGGTACCTTTAGTTACAACAAGGATGTGTATGGTTATTTTATTTTATTTAATATAACTATTGTTTAGTTATTTGATCAGTTTATTTCCCTATCTAAATTTTGAAACAATTTATTTTTCAAATGATAGTTTTATTAGATAAAAAAAATTATATATATGCATGGGAAATTTTGAGAAATTGAAATATAAAATGGGGATCACATTGCAGTAAATATGAACTATTATTAGTTGAAAACAGAATTTACTTTTTTACATGTGTAAATATTTTTGTACTTTAATTTCCAAGAATACTCAAGTGTGGAATCAGTAGCATGGGCAAGGGGCATGGCTAATTTACCTCTTTTAAGGAAGAAAATTAGAAAAGACAATTTGAGTGACACAATGCAATTAACTCAAAAAAAAGAAATAGAAAGAGAGCATTGAGGAGGAAATTCCATGTTCATGAGGGTTGGTCAAGGTAGTATCAAACCTATATTAGCTAGTCACTCCTCTTCCAATTTATTAGTGTTGAGTGGGGATTTGTATTAGTATGGGGTCATGCCTTTAGAGTGTGCCCCATTTATCTTTGAATATTAAACATAGTTGTATATGATTCTCTTGTAATAAAGTGTTATTCACAATATAACATAAGAGGTAGTATGCGTGAATTTTTAGATTTCATACTCTAATAATAAAATAAATGCAAATTCTTCAACTGAAGTTTTACATTTTTTATTTTTTAATTTCATAATAGGACATTTAAATATGAAATGAAATAGTGACACTAGGTCTTAGGCCTTGATAACTAATACCGGAAATCTATTATTCTTATGTGTTTTAATGGGAGGCTACCTGACTGTGGACAGAGCCAACCTAAAGGATATCTTGTCATGAAGTGAAGGGGCCCTTAGTAATAAGGAAGTGGTTCCTTGACATATTTGGAAGTATAGGTATGGTTTGCCATAAATGTAAATAAAATTGTTATTCTTTACGAGATTATTCTTAGTTTTTGTTAGTGTTACATGATGAGATTGGAAAATCCAAATACACACTTTTCTATTTGGAGCTTTAGTTTTTTCCCCTTGTAATTAATAGAAAGGAAAATATTATTTTACATCAAAATACCTAAAACAAGGATAGCCTATTTGGAACTAGTCCACTAAGGACATTACAAATAATAATACTACTACATTGCCCTAATGTAAGATACCTTTGACTCACCATCTATGCACCATACAATATTAGACCATTTTAATTGACTAAAATATGGAATTTATATCTACCTCCCATATCACATATACTTGCAAATAAAAACAATATCAGCCAACAAGGAACATGTACAAAAAATAAATACATAGACTAAAATTTACCAAGTTCAAAAGATACTTAGATTGAGAGAGAACCTTAGACATGATTTGTGGAGGTTGCATGGATATTGTCACACACCCTATCATCTCATAAATACAATGGGGAATTTAGTACTTCTCTTTAGTTGCTTAAAATGCAACTCTAGAGATAGTGGAATGCTTCCTCTCAACTTCACTACTAAGTTTCAAAGCATTTTTTGCATCTATGTGTGTACCTCTCTAGTGAATTCTTTCTAGGTTCTTATAAATTTTTTGAGATCACCTTCCATTCTTGTCCATATTGGCTTAGTCAAGACAACCTCCCATTGAGTTATTGCATGACTTGAATATATCCTTATCAAGCTAGTTGTCCTTTCTAGAACATGGGCTTCCTGAGTCAACAATTTTTTACCCCCAATACATCCCTCTATTATTGTCCATTCCTTGGTACTCCTTCGCTGTGGAGAGGAGAGAGTCATGGTTGTGATATGTTGAGGGGATCTCCTCAATAGATTCCTTCATCACTACCAAAACATTTATTTGTTATAGGAAGTTGAGTTACCTGCCATAAATTTTGTTGTAGCAACACCAATTGGCCTCATGTATTTATTTTGTACCTTTCTTCTTCAACGCCTTTAGAATGAGGTTATTACTTCTTTCATGCAAATTTTCAAAACACTATATGCAAGACAAGACAAATTCACAATTATCAATATGTTGGAGTAATGGTGACAAACAACTACAATCAAATACACAAAATAAACATCATATTTAAATATACTTATGTTGATGTAGACATTAAAAAATATACATGCTTTCTACATCTAATCACATAGGTATATAAATTTTATACATCATCCTTTAGGAAATGATTTATCCTTTGGATGTTCGTATGCATTGTTTCAACTACCTCATCATCTACATGGTTTGTGCATTAAGGACCTGTTGGCAGTTTTGTCACCTTGCCACATTAAAATTTTGTTGATGGTTTTTATTGTAAAAAGGCGAAGTATAATGAATAATGTAGCACTTCAGATTTTTGCCAATATATTTTGTTGCAATTATTTTTGTTTCAATCCTCTCCTTTAAATTTTCATGGACACTGTACCGAGAAATAATGGAGTTTTAAAAATAGAATTAATGTCATGGATAAAAGGAACAGAGAAATGAGGTTAGATGTTTGTGGAGAGCAAAGAGCATTGGCAGCACCGACAGGAAAATAAGTGGAAGTGAGTTCACCCCAAGAGAGAGGCGAAAGTCATTTTCGCCCTCCTTGGGGGCAAAAAATAGTAGCAGAAGTGATTGCGCCCAAAAGAATCAAAATCGCTCAAAAAATATCCAAGGAAAGAAAAAATATGTGTTTTCACCCAAAATTAGCATAAAAAGTAGTTTCGCCAAACTCCTTTTTGCCCCTCCTTGGGGCGAACGTCAGTTTAAAATAAAAGCGGGCGAAAAATTGTGGTGCCATGGAGTTGAAAGGCATCGAACAGTTGCGAGGGTAAACAAGCCCATGAAACATCATGCAAGAAAAGGCACGAACTGGTCAAAGGTAAGTTCACCCCAAAGGAGGGGCAAAAATCCTTTTCGCCTCTCTTTGGGGTGAAACTTAATTTAAAATGACTAGATGATTGTGGGCCCACCATTGGTAAGACAAGAACAAAGAGTTAAGGTTCGTTCACCCCAAAGGAGGGGCGAAAATCCTTGTCGCCCCTCTTTGGGGCGAACATTGTTTTGAAGAGCAAGTGGCTACATCAGCAAGAAGAGCTGGCAAGTTAAAGTCAAAAAGGGCTTTCACCCCAAGTGGGGGGTGAAACTCCCTTTCGCCCCTCCTTGGGGTGAAACATAGCATGAGGAAGAGTTTAAAAGGTAGCGCATCGTGGGCCTGACGTTGATGAATCAAAGTAGGTTTTAAAGAGGGCTTTCACCCCAAAGGAGGGGCAAAAATCCTTTCCGCCCCTCTTTGGGGTGAACGTAAATATTAAAAGCACAAGACCACGATAATTAAAAGGTTGAAAGGTCAAAAAGGACTTTCACCCCAAGTGGGGGGCGAAACTCCCTTTCACCCCTCCTTGGGGCGAAACCATATTAAAAGGGCAGGGGCACCAATTGCAATTGAGAGGCATGGGTCCCTCTTTCAACTCGTCTTGGAATTTTTGCTCATGCTAGGGGTGAAACTAATAAATGTCTTGGATTTTCGAGTTCAAAGTATTTTTCTGCCTTACTAATGATGGAATTAAAATATGGGCGCGCTATCTCGAATGCAAACATGGATGAGGGAGGCGTTTCAACAAAGAGAAAGGCAGAAAGTTATGGATGGATAAGAATGACAAAGGAATAGCATTTTGGGAAAATTGATGTCAAAGGAAAATATGAAGAGGGCATTTTCGCCCACCCTTGTTCCAAAAATATTCTCTCGAAAAGGACCAAGGAACAACAAAATTTAAATTTTGAAGCAAAGTAAGTTGTGCTCCCCGGATTACTGCAAGATTAAATACCAAAGGGTGAGTTTTGGTCATTTTCAAGGTGCCATCCACCGACTTCTCACCCCTTCTCAAAGCAACATTAATATTCAGTGGACTTTCTTGGCAAGTGTAAATTTCCAAAGCACAGGGGTAACACAGGTTCAACGACCAAGCTCCCAATTTTTAGGCAACTTCGTTGCATCCCAATGCACCGACGCTCAAGGTCATTTTCCATCATTTAATCATGTCGATTTCCCATGTGATTCTCCCACCAAAGCAGGATCATTGTTTCCATAAAGAATATTTTGACTGGAACATCACTGATGTCGAGGAGGAAATTATTCACGTTGGTTTTTGATCTACCAAAATTTTGTTTGTATGTGCATTAAATGAAAGAGGTACAATCCTCTATAAATACTAAGCATTTTCATGTAAGAAAAGGAGGATGGACACTCTGCAAAAAAACACTTCAAGTTTTCTGCATCAATAGAAAGACATTCGACTTCTAGTTCTCTGAATGGTGTTGCATTTGATGATTTTCTGTATGTCATTTCTGAATACATTCATCTCCATTATTTGTTGTATTTAAATTATGCATCTGAATTTAATCTTTGTTGGTGAGGGAGTGAATACTGAGATGCTCTTTGGAGGTTGTCTTTGCAAAACTGTAAGTGGTTCCTGTGCTTTCATTTCTATTGTATGCTAATCGCTACTTGATTTGAATTTTGGCTGTTAGTCTATCCCCATCCTACACTTCTGACTTATAGCCATATTTCCCCATTTCTTTCCTGTTACCCTAAGATTTAAACCAGAGTAGATTAGAAAGGGAGCCAGCCCTCTCTGGAGATTGGCCCGAAGGATATTTCTCTCCTTTAGCCTTTCAATGTTGCACGGGTCTAGGGCGCACAAAATGTAGATTTTGTACTAGGCAAATTCATGACCAATAGTTTTTGGCACGCTCGATGGGACACTCAAAAGGTTCCACTTTCAATAGTATTGAGGTTTGATGTTCACCTTTGTACTGTATGATTAGAACATTTGGTGACTCAGCTCTACCTAGAAGCCTCCGAATGTGAAGTGAGCGAAAGCTTTCTTCATGATCACAAGATCGAAGGCCAAAAATCTAGAAGACCCTATTGAGTTTTATGAACTTGACACCCAAGTGCTAGGAGAACACCCTAGGTTAGTTACTCCAATTGTTCCATCAAGTGTAACATCTTCACAGTTAGTTGGTGTGTTTTCTGTTCCTTTGAGTCCTGCTAGTACAACCACTAGTTTTCCACCTCCCCAACCACACACACCAGTCCACATGGCTCAAAATCCACCACCATAGCCACCAAGGTAGTTTCCAACATGGAACCACTTTGGACCTCTAAATTTGCAATCTCAAAACCCGATCCCACAAGCGACAATGAAGGCTTTGCCAACTTACGATGGTACGGGGAAGATGACCTATGAGCATGTTCAAGATGTAGCTACTTTGGCGATAATCCATGGCATCACAGACGAGGATATAATGGTAAGATTGCTTGTTCTCTCTCTCCAAGGAAAATTGCTTTACTGGTACCGATCGTTACAACCTGCAACCATCACCACCTGGGACCAGTTGGCTGAACTGCTAATCAAAGGGTTCAATGAACAAGTGGATCCATTCTCCCTATTGCATCAGTTCACTACTATTCAAAGGCATCCATAGGAGGAAATCATGGACTTCAATGTCAGGTTCACCCGAACTTGGCATAGGGTTCCTGATGGTCTCCGATCGACTCCTGAACAAGCAGCCTTTTACTACCTCCGAGCTTTCAACTTCGACATTAGTATGGCCATCCGACAGTCCAATGTCAATACATTCCTCAATCTGTATTCTGCGGCACAAAAGGCTGAAGCTGATCTAATTGCTATCGGTAAGCTTTCGCCAAAAATGGCCATGCCTATTTTCCCTAACCTTCCATAGTATTTGTATGCTAATGCATCTTCTCAACCTTTGCCCATGTCACCCATGTATCCAATTCCTTCATGGAATCCGAGTACATCCCAAACCACAGTGACAGTTTTTGTTCCTCAACTCCCTACTCCAGCCATTCCATAGTTACCATCCCTAGTTCCATTTTTGGACACTGCCATCTCCACCTGTTCCATTACCATTACCAGCTCCCCTAGCACCCTCAAACCCCGATCCACAAGACAAGGTGTTGAAGGAGTTGTAGTCCATGAATTTGGCCATAAGAGCGATGGGTAACGAAATTACGATGATCAAAAGAAAGCAGGCTAAAAGTGATTTCAGACCAAGGAGATTTCAACCACCACCAATCACTAGAGAACAAGCAGATTCTCCCAACAAATCTCCTGAAAGGGGTACTACTGTGCTTGCAAATGAGGAAGTTGACCCATTAGAGAGAATATTTTGGTGTTCTACCTGTAATGACCCACATGGAGAAGATACCTGCATGGTTCATTTGAACTATGTGTAGACACTAGCGGATAGCTCTTCTGGTGGTCAAGTCAACATGATCATGAAAGTTGATCATAACTTCATGGTCCCATCTATTGAACAAGTTTTAGTTCTCACAAGATCTAGAAAAAACCTGTCACTGTAGATCCAGCTGAAATGGAGCCATTGAAGGTACCTATTGAGTAGAAGATGCAAAATGAAAAGAGGTAATCTCAAGAGAAAGTGCCTGTACCGAAACCTAAGGTAGACGAGCCCATCTTGTTGAAGGATATTTTGCCTACACTAGTGAAGGATAGATTGCAAGAAAAACCATCAACTTCACAACCTTCGACTACACAAACGCAGACAGAAACAAAAGAGCAGACGAAGGAGAGGCTCAAATACCCATCCTTGACCAAGCATCAGAGGGTAGAAGCTACACAATAGTATCAAAATAAGTACAAAGCTGCTAGTGAAGGAAGGGAGCCCAACACGTAGTCATACAATATTGTCAAATAATTGAAGAGGATTCCCACCAAGGTGAGCCTCTATGATGCGCTGCAACTACCTGGACAAGTGGACCTGTTGCAAGAATAATTGAAATTTGTGAAGGATAAGAGGAAAAACCCTATGCAAATAGTGCTAGCTCAAACGCTGCCCACTTCTACCATGGAAAAAAATAGACCTCCCCCATTCTATCTATCTCTTAGGATGGAGGGTTGGATCATGCACAACTGTATGATTGACTCTAGCACAATGACAACTGTCATGCCAAAGGCAGTTTACAAAATCATGGGTATGGAATACACAAGAAGTAGCCCAAGCATCTTGTAGTTGGATGGCACTCCTATAAAAATAGTGGGGGTGATCAAAGATATCCTGATTGTCTTACACAACATACCCCAGATAATAGTCATTCAAGAAGTTGTTGTGGTAGATTTGGAGCCGTACTTCAGCATGTGCCTATCAAGGGAGTTCACAGCCAAGTTAGGAGGCTATTTGTATCTGGACTATTCTCACCTGGAGATTCCATTCAAAGGGAGGAGAATACGGATTTACAATGAGAAGCCCTCCATGTATCATATTGAAAATATTGAAGAAGAAGAAAAGGCTATAGATTCGGTTAATATGGTGACTGAAGAACTAGAGGAGATGGATCTGATGGAGGAAGCTCTAGATGAGCTTCATTTAGAGGATGAATTTTCAATGCTCGATTTCAACGCAATGATGGAGACCAAAATTGGTTGTTACACCATTACTAAGCCTAAGAAGGTTGAAGCAAAGGTGTATGATGATCTAGGTTCCACCCTTGACCAATTGTGGAAAATGTACTTTGATGGTGCTAGATGCAAGAATGGTGCCAGAGTTGGAATAGTCTTTATCTCTCCTTCTAGAATTCAGAAGATATATTCATACTAGTTGACTTGGAGCTGTACGAACAATGTCATCGAGTATGAAGCACTGAGCTTAGGCCTGAGGAAAGCGAAAAATCTATGAGATCAAAAAACTATAGATTTTTAAATATTTTGAGTTAATTGTCAACCAAGTGACCAACAAGTGCGTTTCAAAGTAGCACTACTTGAAGGCATACCGCAACAAGGTATGGGATCTATTTGAGTCATTTATCACATTGAATGTTCAAGCAGTTTCATGAGAACAAAATAAACATGCAGATATTCTAGCATCCCTTGGTGTGAACTTCTCTCCTATTGAGCATGTGGTAAGAAAACCCAAGACTATGAGGTTAATCTATAGACCTTCAGTCCTTGACAAAAATATCTACTGGAAATTTTTTGACAATGATGAGCAGATTGTGAATTTTTTGATTAAAGAAGCTGGTAGTGTGGAGGGAAGGACGTTGGATGAAGATGAAGCTAAGGGTTTAATCCAACTCAAAAATAATCACATCCCAAAAGGATTGATTACTCTTGAGAACCTCTTTGATCAGAATGATAGAGCAAAAAAGTGTAGGATCAAAGTGGACGAGAAAGAGTATACTGAGTTGAAGTTGGAACCTGACAAGATAATCAAAGTCAAGATAGATTGCTCTCCAGAGGAGCTCAAACAAATTAAGAAGTTATGTTTTGAGTTCCCAGATATTGTTACCTGGAGCTATCATGATCTTAAAGGCTACAACAAAGATGTGATCCAACATACCATCGAGTTGCAGGAAGGGGTAAAACCCTTTAGACAGAAACAACAACCTATTAATTGAAGAAACGATGAAGAATGGAGACATTCGCTTGTGCATGGATTTCTGTAATTTGAATCAGGCATCATTAAAAGACCATTATCCCTTGCCATAGATCGACCAGATCCTTCATGTAGTTTCCAGAGCACAAATATTTTCACTGCTAGATGGTTTCTCTAGCTACAACCAAATCTGGGTGAAGGATGAAGACCAACACAAAACGATGTTCACTACCAAGTGGGGCACTTTCGCCTACCAATGAATACCTTTTGGTCTATCAAATGTCGGTGCTACCTTCTAGAGAGCAATGGACGTAGCTTTTGGTGAGTTGTTGAATCACATTATTGTGATATATCTAGATGACATGACTATTTTTTCTCATGACAGGAAAGAGCATGGTTCTCACCTAAGACAGGTTTTTGAGAAATATCATGAGTTTGGAATTTCTATCAACCCCAAGAAATTGATTTTTGTTGTTAAAGAGGGGAAAATCCTAGGCCATGTGATTTCAAAGGAAGGGTTAGCCATTGATCCTGCCAGAGCTAAAGCTCTCTTGAAGTTTCCACTACCATCCAATAAGAAATAACTACAATCATTTTTTGGTCAAATTAATTTTGTCCGAAAGTTCATTGCAGACTTCTCTCAAGTCATGAAGTCGATGACCGAGCTTCTTAAGAAGAATATAGATTTTAAGTGGACAAAGCAGAGAAAGTGATATTTTCGGGAAATAAAAGAAAGAATTGTCCAAGCCCCTATCCTGATCAATCCAGATTATTCAAAGGATTTTATCCTTTACATTGTGGGTGAGCAAGAAAGCTATGCAGCTGTGCTCACACAAAAGAGATATGATGGAGACGAACAACCAATTGCTTTCCTGAGCCAAGTCATCCATCGCACGAGGAGAAGTATAATTTTATTGAGAAGCAAGTCTACGTGGTTATGAAATATCTGAAGAAATTTTGGCACTTTGTTTCATAGAGCAAGACAATTGTTTATGTCATTCATCCAGATGTCAAAAGTTTCATTATTTAGGGTAAACTTGGTGATAAGAGAGCCGATTGGATTTACAAAATCTAGGAGTTTGATGTAGAGATTCAACCAACTAAGTTGGTTTGTGGTCGAGCACTCTTCCAAGAGCTTGCTAAGAGCATTGCTTCTCAATCAGTTGATCTCAAGTCTGATAATACACTAAGTGAGAGTAATCTCGCTAATCAAGCTTCGATCGATCGTGATTGGACAAAGGACCTTGTCGAATATTTTAACTCAAGGAGATGTCCATCACACCTCAAATCCTCATAGAGAAGGAGATTCAAATTGCAAGCCCTCAAGTATGTGTTATTTTCCAAGTAGTTTGTTCCACAAAAATATTGATGGAGTCCTTCTAAGATGTGTTAAGGAGATAGAGAAATATAATATTCTAGAGGAGTTTCACTCCGAGCTATCAGGCAACCATTATGCGAAAAGATCCATGGCACTTAAAATTATCATAGTAGACTAATTTTGGCCTAATATTTTTTCAAATGTATTCAAAGTTAGTCAAAAATGTGACAATTGCCAAAGATATGTCAATATAAGTAGGAAGGAATATTTTTCCCTTCATCCCATACAAGTCGAAGCACTATTTCAACAATAGGGCTTAGAATTTATTGAGGTTATTGATCCCAATTCTTCTAACCAACATAAGTATATTCTGACCACAATAGACTATTTCACCAAATGGGTGGAGGCCATTCCGACTAAGAAAACAAATTAGGCCACAGTTATCTCCTTTCTATAGGGGTTAATCACCTGCTTTGGCATCCGAATGAAATTGTGACAGATAATGGAACCCCATTTATTGGCACTAAAATCAGTGAATTCACAAGTATGGAATTTATCTCAAAAAATATTCTAACTATTATCTACAGGGTAACGGTTTGGTCGAATCTAAAAATAAGAACTTGTTGAGAATTTTAAAGAGGATTCTTGGAGACAACAAGAGGAGTTGGCATATTATGCTGAAGCAAGCCTTGTGGGAATATTGCATATTGATCAAGAAATCAATCAATACTTCCTCTTAGTCTTTGGTGTATGGTAAGGAGGTAGTTTTACCTATACACATTAAGTTGTCTTTCCTTCGAACCTTATAGATGCTCGTCGATGAGGATGATGAATTTAACCCTATGAGCATCATACTAGCACAACTCCTGCAACTAGAAGAAGAAAGAGAGAAGGCATACAATGCTTTCATGGAACATGTTAGGATAACACAAAAATGGTTTAGCAAGAAGACATCTGAAAGGGTATTTAAAATCGGTAATTTGGTGTTAAAATGGAACACGGATAAAGCAAATCTTGACAAGCATCATAAGTTTGAAGCTATATGGGAAGGTCCCTTTCAGATTTCGAGGGTGAACTCAGTAAATGCCTATTATCTTCGGGACATGGATGGCCAAAAATTATCGATTTCGGTAAATGGTCTTCATTTGAAGGCCTATTATCGCTGAAATTTTCAAGAACAAGTATGTATATATGTACAAATGTTATTTTATTTTTCAAAGTATTTTATGCTTTAAAAAAAAGGTGATCTTATTCTACCCCTAACAAGTGATTTCTCCCCGAAAGCACATCCTTAGTGGTGAAAATTAATTTTTCCCTAAAAAGGGTTTTCAAGGCCTCATTTTTAATTTCGAGAGAAAATCATTAAAATAGCTCTTTGGCAAAGTGAGTTCGGGAGAAAAGCGAAATTATTTTATTAATGGAGTAAAAAGGGGAGGAATAACCCCCCCCCCCACCCCCCCCCCCAAATATAAAAAAAATATATATATATATATATATATATATATATATATATATATATAATTAATTTCACCCCAAGTGAGGGGCAAAAATCATTTTCGCCCCTCTTTAGGGGGAAATGAGGAAAAAAATTATATTAAAAAATAAAAGAATAAGAAAAAGAAGTTTTAATTTTGCCCAAGTTTTAATTTTGTTATGTAGTTTTTATTTGGGGGGCGAAATTCCATTTTGGAGCGAAAATCCTAGAATGGAAAAGCAAAAAGGAAAAAAATCACATGCTTTTTAAAGACTCCCAGTTAAAAAGATATTTTTGGAAAAAGAGGGACAAAATTAATTTTTAATTGCTTTTTAGATTAAAGCTCTGGCAGTTAAAAGCTTTTTTTTTAGCAAGGCACTTTTGTGGGGCGAAATCAAAGAAGAAGAATTATTTTAAAAGGGCAGCCAAGCTTATGAATTCACCAAGCAAACAGGAAGAACTATTTTCGAGCGTCGATTGAATAAAGAAACAAGTTGCAGAGTTGTTTTCACCAGTGAAGATTTTTAGCAAAAGAAGTAAATCCATTGAATGCTTTTGATGGTACAAGATGATTTCAGAGCGCTCAAGTAATATTTTTAGCGGAAGGGTGTGCCCAAGGTAGATTAATTTTGCCCATTTACCCTAGATTGTCGATTTGACATCCTTGAGCGACAGAGTTGATTGATTTTCATCCCGAAGGGCATCCATCATTGATGCATGGAATTTATCATTCTCAGTATTAGCCATTGATATCTAGGTTGTGCTTTTCAAGATAAAAGGTGGCCAAGCACAAGGTTTGAGGAATATTTCAGGTGAAAAAAAGTTGATGATAGTTAAAAAATTATTAAAAATTATACCTGGCGAGAGAATCAAGAAGCACGTTCGTCCAACTTCTCTAAAAATAAACACAGGCATTAAATTCGGTAGTTAAAGGTGTAGTTTATAAATTTGGTGCATCCACAGCTTGGAGGTAAATGTTTTTATATTTTTTCTAGAGCATTGTCGCATCTGGTTGTTTGATTATAGGAATTATAGGCTGCCTAAAAGTTGTTGAAGATGGGGATAAAAATTGCAGATCCAAAGAGCACCGCAAAGCCAAAGGTGCATAAGAAATTTGAGGGAGGAAAGAAGTCCCAAAAAGCTAGGCAAAATCAAAATATTGACCTGGATCCATATTTCGCCACGCTAGCTCGGGTTGGAGATTACATCATTTCAAATAAAAGCATTGATAAATTGTGCTAGGATGTAGATGTTGTAGTCATACAAGGGTTGATTCTAGAAAGCCCTCTCACTATCACATATCACACTCAGCTTTTTTGGTATTTGTGCACACCGATTCATTTTTTCCCAAAGTTGGTGGAGGCAATTTCAAAATTTTATAATCCCAACACCAGAGCTGTCCAAAAAACAAAAGAAGTATTATTTACTATTTCATTTGATGATGTTTAGGAGGCATTTAATTGTGGGATTAAACCTCCTTCCAATTTTTTTTAATATATTGCATCTTGGATAACAGGAGGAGAAGTATCAGTCGATAGTAACGTTGCGCTAGTTTATGGAGAATCAGTTGATAAAGACACCCCAACATGGTGAATTGTCGACTTTACCAAAGCCATTAATATATTTCAAGAGTCTAGATTTATTTTCTATGGTGGCTTGGGTTGTGGGTCTCCCAATTGATTTTATAGTGCACAAGTGGCAAGTGACATTGGTGCAATGCATTTCTTAGGTCAAATTCTATGGCCCTACTGCAATGATAGAGAGGAAAAACTTGATTCTCTTTGATTGGGCTAACTATATTACCAGAAGGATCCATTCCCAGCTAGAGAAAACTAGTCCATAGTATTTTGGACGTCGGTATTTTTACCAGAGTCCTATATGGGCTATGGATGACAAAATCCCAAATATTGCTATCTATTATTTTTTCTCCAAAGAACTTACCCAGAATGAAATTGAGACCCTCAGCTTGGGTTTAAAGTTCCTCCCTCCTCCCATGGCCAAAGAGGTTATAAAATAGAATTTTTCAACATTTTGTAGACGTCTTTGTCTTGAAAGGTTATTTGGACCGAGAGGTGGCCCTCCAAAACCGCTTAAGCCCATTGATCCTTTTCATGTTTCCAACCCAAGTTTTAATACCTCACAGTTTTATAAGCCTTTGGAATAAATTATTGGCATGGGTGAAATATTCCTCAATAAGAAATTATCTACTGCTAATCCCACCCGCCAACGTGCTTTTCCATCCCACATCTGGTTTGCCATTTGTTCCCTTGCCAATGACAAATCCATTGTCATTAGGGTTGTAGATAAAAACTTGGGTGTTTGTGTTTTACCTATGAATTGGTACATTTTAAAATGTTTTTCCTAGATTTTAGATCAAAATATTTACTTTGAAGTGAACAAAGTCCCATGGCAGGATATTTTTTATCAACTCCAAGACTTGCTTGATTGGGCTTTTAGAAGGAATTTGCTTTCAAAAAACTACAGGAAATTCATGCTCCAGGTAACATCATCCTCTGCCAGAGTGTGTGTCTTTTACTTGCTCCCCAAAATCCACAAGCCCAGGCTTTCTGATCGACCCATATGTTCTTACTATGGTTTCATGCTCGAACTTGCCTCCAAATGGCTTTATTATCTGCTCTTGCCTATTTTGTTGAAGCAAACAAATCATCTCTTGGATTCCATATCTCTAATTAAATATTTTCATGGTTGTACTTTTCTTCAAGATATCATTCTTTTCTCTTTTGATGTTGAGAGCCTCTATCCCAACATCCCTACCTCTTAAGGATTGGCAGCCATCCGTTATTTTTTAGGAATGAATTTTATTCAACCAAGACAAACTTTGTGGTAAGGCTTGCAGAGATAGTGTTAACACAACACTACTTGGAATTCAAAGAGAAAACATACACGTAGATAAGAGAAACAACCATGGAAAGTAATTTTACTGTTGTTTATGCTTTTTTATTTCTTTATCATCTAGAGGAACATGTATTTAATAATGTTGTTGTGGATAATATTTTATTTTATAAAAGATACATTGATAATGCCATTGGAGTTTTACATGGCCCTAAGGAGGATCGTAATGATTTTCTTGTTGCCTATGATTCCTTCTATGACAGTTTTAAAATTACTTCCTTTATTTCTAATTTTGAAGTAACACTTTTGGATACTACATTTTTTAAGGGACTTGATTTTTCTCAGACTAGAATTCTTTGCACCAGATTGTTTAAGAAGCCAATGAATGTCTACCAATACATCCATGCTTCCTCCCATCATCCAGTTCATTAGAAAAAGACCTTTATCATGAGTGAACTCAAATTTTTTGTTAGAGAAAGCTCCAGGGATGGATTTATTTCTGTTACAAAAATAATTTAACAGAATCAGAGCTAGGGAGTATCAAATTAATTTTCTCTTGTCTTTGTTTGATAAAGTTAAATTTGATGGTAGACCTTCACTTTTGGCCAGAGTTTTGGAGCGAGCAACACACAGACATGGAACCAAAATAAAAACAATTTCTCTTATTTTGAAGCTGGACAACTGCAATTTTGTTAGAGATATTTGAATTGGCACAAATATTATTTCTCCAATGTTTGAAAATTGGAGAAAGGATAGAGATCTCAAACACATTTCTCGAGGCATTATTTTTTGGAGGAACAAAAAGCCCTTGAGATCTTATCTTTGTAAAAACAAAATTTCTTAAAACATGTTTTATTCGCTATGCATCTTGCATTTTTAATGCATTTTTTAATAAATTTTTAATACATTTTTTAATGCATTTTTAATGTAATTTTTAATACATTTTTTAATGCAAGTTTTTGTATTTGGGTAGGTAATTTTTCTTGGGGTATGAGCCTGGGTTTATCGTTTGGTCTATAAACCTATGGTCTTTACTATTTTTTATGGGTTTAAAAAATAATTTTTTTATCCCACATGTAATACATTATGGCTTCCCCACTAGAGTTAGGATTTTATAAAGAAGTGTTGTACTTCTTCTAAACTCACACTCCGCTGATGAGACCCATAGGTCGAAACGCGTTCAAAGTTTTGATGTTGTATTATTTCTTTTTGGAATAAAATTCAATTTTGTGAGGGTGATCAAAGATATCCTGATTGTCTTACATAGCATGCCCTAGATAAAAATTATTCAAGAAGTTATTGTATATTTGGAGCCATACTTCAACATGTTCCTATCAAGGGAATTCACAACCAAGTTAGAAGTTTATTTGTCTTTGGACTATTCTCACTTGGAGATTCCATTCAAAGGGGGGAGAATAAGGATTTATAATGAGAAGCCCTCCACGCATCATATTGAAAAGATTGAAGAGGAATAAAAGTCTATATATTTAGTTAATATGGTGACTGAAGAACTAGAGGAGATGGATCTGATGGAGGAAGCTCTAGATGAGCTTTATTTAGAGGATGAATTTTCAATGCTCAATTTCAACGTAATTATGGAGATAAAAATTGGCTGTTACACCATTACTAAGTCTAAGAAGGTCAAAGCAAAGGTGTTTGATGATCTAGGTTCCACCTCTGACCAATTATGGAAAATGTACTTTGAAAATGCTAGATGCAAGAATGGTGCTGGAGCTAGAATAGTCTTTATCTCTCCTTCTAGAATTTAAAAGACATATTCATACCAATTGACCTGGAGCTATACAAACAATGCCATTGAGTACGAAGCACTATGCTTAGGCCTAAGGAAAATAGAAAAGATCAGTATCAAACAACTACAAATTTTTAAATATTCTGAGTTAATTGTCAACCAGGTGACCAACAAGTGCATTTCAAAGCAACACTACTTGAAGGTATACCGTAACAAGATATGGGATATGTTTGAGTCATTTATTACATTGAATGTTCAAATGATTTTGTGAGAATGAAATAAATATATAAATATTATGGCATCCCTTGGTGCGAACTTCTCTCCTTTTGAGCATGTGGTAATAAAACCCAAGACTGTGAGGTTAATCTATAGACCTTCAGTCCCTAAAAAAATATCTACTGGCAAGTTTTTGACAATGATGAGCAAATTGTGAATTTTTTTTATTAAAGAAACTAGTAATGTGGAAGGAAGGACACTGGATGAAGATGAAGTTGAGGGTTTAATACAACTCAGAAATAATCACATCCCAAAAGGATTAATTACTCTTGATAACCTCTTTGATCATAATGATAGAGTAGAAAAGCATAAGATCAAAGAGGATGAGAAAGAGTATACTAAGCTGAAGTTGGAACCTGACAAGGTAATCAAAGTTGAAATAAATTTCTCTTCATAGGAGCTCATATTTTGAGTTCCCAGATATTGTTACCTGTAGCTATCATGATATTAAAGGCTACAACAAAGATGTGATCCAACATATCATTGAGTTGCAGGAAGGGGTAAAATCCTTTAGATAGAAACAATAGCTTGTTAATCCAAATATTGAGGTACTAATGAAGGTGAAGTTTCTAAATATTCTAGAGGTGAAAATCATATATCCTATCAAACATTCAACTTGGGTGATGAATTTGGTCCCAGTGCAAAATAAGAATGGAGATATTTGCTTGTGCATGAATATCTATAATTTAAATCATACATCACTAAAAGACCATTATCCCTTGCCACAGATCGACCAGATCCTTCATGTTGCCAGAGCACAAATATTTTCACTTCTAGATGGTTTCTCTAGCTACAACCAAATCTGTGTGAAGGATGAAGACCAACACAAATGGCATTCACTACCAAGTGGGGCAATTTTGCCTGCCATGAATACCTTTCAGTCTATCAAATGTTGATGCTACCTTCTAGAGAGCAATGGATGTAGCTTTTGGTGAGTTGTTGAATTGCATTATTGTGATATATCTGGATGACATGAATATTTTTTCACATGACAAGAGAGAGCATGGTTCTGACCTGAGACGGGTTTTCGAGAAATGTCATGAGTTTGGAATTTCTATCAACCCCAAGAAATTTATTTTTGCTATTAAAGAGCAGAAAATTCTAGACCATGTGATTTCAAAGGAAGGGTTAGGCCATTGATCCTGCAAAAGTTGAAGCTCTCTTGAAGTTACAACTACCAACCAACAAGAAAGAACTATAGTCATTTTTTGATCAAATTAATTTTGTTCAAAATTTCATTGTAGACTTCACTCAATTCATGAAGCCGATGATCGAGCTTCTTAATAAGAACACATATTTTAAGTGGATAGAGCAAATAAAGTGAGCTTTGTAGGAAATAAAAGAAAGAATTATCCAAGCCCTTGTCCTAATCAATCCATATTATTCAAAGGATTTTATCCTTTACATTATGGGTGAGCAAGAAAGCTATGCAACTATGCTCACATAAAAGAGAGATGATGGAGACAAACAACCAATTGCTTTCCTGAGCCAAGTCATCCAATCGCAGAAGGAGAAGTATAATTTTATTGAGAAGCAATTCTACGTGGTTATGAAATCTCTAAAGAAAGTTGGCACTTTGTTTCACATAGCAAGACAATTATTTATCTCTTTCATCTAGATGTCAAAAACTTCATTATTTAGGGTGAACTTGGTGATAAGAGAGTCGACTGGATTTCTAAAATCTAGGAGTTTGATGTAGAGATTTAGCCAACTAAGCTGGTTCATGGTCAAGAACTCTGCAAAGAGCTTGCTAAGAGCGTCTCTTCTCAATCAATTGATCTCAATTTTGATAATACACTAAGTGAGAGTAATCTCACTAATCAAGCTTTGATCGGTCGTGATTGGATAGAGGACCTTGTCGAATATTTTAACTCAGGGAAATGTCCATCACACCTCAAATCCTCACAAAGAAGGAGATTGATATTGCAACCCCTTAAGTATGTGTTGTTGCCAAGCGGCTTGTTCCACAAAAATATTGATGGAGTCCTTCTCAGATGTGTTAAGGAGATAGAGAAATAGAATATTCTAGAGGAGTTTCACTCTTGGTTATCAGACAACCATTATGCAAGAAGGTCCATGACACTTAAGATCATCAAAGCAAGCTATTTTTAGCCTAATTTTTTTTCAAATGCATTCAAAGCCTTTCAGAACTATGACAACTACCAGATATATGTCGATAAAGCAAGAAGGCATCTTTACCCCTTCATACCATACAAGTTGAAACACTATTTTAACAATGAGGCTTAGAATTTATTGGGGTTATTTATCCCAATCATTCTACCCAACACAAGTATATTTTAACTGCAACAAACTATTTCATTAGATTGATGGAGGCCATTCCAAATAAGAAAGCAAATTAGGCCATAGTTATATCATTTTTTAAGGGGTTAATCACCTGCTTTGGAATCCTGGATGCAATTGTGATAGATAATGGGACCCCTTTCATTGGTGCTAAAATCAATGAATTCGCAAGTATGGAATTTATATCAAAATATCTTCTAACTATTATCTACAGGGGAACGGTTTGGCCAAATCTAAAAATAAGAACTTGTTGAAAATTTTAAAGAGGGTCCTTGGAGACAACAAGAGGAGTTGGCATCTTCTGTTGAAGCAAGCCTTATGGGCAGATCACATCTCGATCAAGAAATCAATCAAGGCTTCCCCTTATTCTTTGGTGTATGGTAAGGAGGTAGTTTTGCCTATATGCATTGAGTTGTTTGTCCTTCGAACCTTACAGATGCTAACCTATGAGGATGATGAATTTGACCCTATGAGCATCAGACTAGCACAACTCCTGTAACTAGAAGAAGAAAGAGAGAAGGCATACAATGCTTTCATGGAACATGCTAGGATGACATAGAAATGGTTCAAAAAGAAGACATATGAAATATCATTTAAAATCGGTGATATGGTGTTAAAATTGAACACATATAAAGCAAATCCTGGCAAGCATCATAAGTTTGAAGCTATATGGGAAGGTCCATTTCATATTTCGAGGGTGAACTCAGTTAATGCCTATTATCTTTAGGATATAGATGGTCGAGAATTGCTGATTCCGTTAAATGGTCTTCATTTGAAGACCTATTATTGCTAAATTTTTCAATAACAAGTACGTATATATGTACATATGTTATTTTATTTTCAAAATATTTTTATGCTTAAAAAAATGATCTTATTCCACTCTTAACAAGTGATTTCGCCCCAAAAGCACATCCTTAGTGGTGAAAATCAATTTCACCCCAAAAAGGGTTTTCAAGACCTCATTTTTAATTTCAGAGCTAAAATAATTAAAATAGCTCTTTGACAAAGTGAGTTTGAGAGAAAAGTGAGATTATTTTATTAACGAAGTAAAAAGGGGAGGAATAACCATATATATATATAATTGCTTTCACCCCAATTGAGGGGCGAAAATAATTTTCTCTCATAGTTAGGGCGAAATGAGGAAAAAATATATATTAAAAAAAAAGAATGAGAAAAAGAAGTTTTAAATTTGGCCCCAAGTTTTAATTTTGTTATGCAGTTTTTATTTGAGGGACAAAATTCCATTTCAAAGCAAAAATCCTAGAATGGAAAAGCAAAAAGGAAAAAAAATTCACATGATTTTTAAAGACTCTTAAAAAGATATTTTCAACAAAAGAGGGGCGAAATTAATTTTTAATTGCTTTTCAGATTAAATTTCTAGCAATTAAAAGCTTGTTTTTTTAGCAAGGCACTTTTGTGGGGTGAAATCAGAGAAGAAGAATTATTTTAAAAGGGCAGCCAAGCTTATGAATTTGCCAAGCAAATAGGAAGGATGATTTTTGAGCACCAATTGAATAAAGAAGCAATTTGTAGAGTTGTTTTTTCCAGTGAATATTTTTGGTAAAATAAGTACACCCATTGAATGCTTTTTTTTTGGTACAAGATGATTTTAGAGCACTCAAGTAACATTTTCAGTGGAAGGGTGCATCCAAGGTAGATTAATTTTGTCCATTCACTCTAGGTTGGTGATTTGACATTCCCGAGTGGCAGAATTGATTGATTTTCATCTTGAAGGGCGTCCATCATTGACGCATGGTATTTATCATTCCTGGTATTAGCCATTGACATCCAGGTTGCACTTTTCAAGATAAAAGGTAGCCAAGCACAAGGTTTGAGGAATATTTTAGGTGAAAAGGAAGTTAATGACAATTAAAAAATTATTAAAAATTATGCCTAGTGGGAGAATCAAGAAGCACGTTCACCCAAATTCTTTGAAAATCAGCACATGCGTTAAATCCGATAGTTTAAGGTACAGTTTATAAATTTGCTGCATCTACAACTTGGAGGTAAAATTTGTTATATATTTTCTAGAGCATTGTTGCATCTAGTTGCTTTATTGTAGGAATTACAGGGCACCCAAGAGTTGTTGAAGATGGAGAGAAAAATTGCAGAGCCAAAGAGCACCACAAAGCCAAAGAAGGTGCATAAGAAAGTTGAGGGAGGAAAGAAGTCCAAAAAAACTAGGTGAAATAAAAAGATTGACTTGGATCCATATTTCGATGTGCTAGCTCAGGTTGGAGATTGTATCATTTCAAATAAAGGTGTTGAAAAATTGCATCAGGATGTAGATGTTGCAGTTATACAAGGGTTGATGCTAGAAATCCCTCTCACTATTGCATATCACACCCAATTTTTTTGGCATTTGTGCACACCAGTTCATTTTTGCCCATAGTTAGTGGAGGCAATTTCAAAATTTTATAATCCTAACACCAGAGCTATCCAAAAAATAAAAGGAAAAGTATTATTTACTATTTTATTCGATGATTTTCGGGAGGCGTTTGCTTGTGGGATTAAACCTCATTCCAATTTTATTTTAAGATATTGTATATTGGTGAACAGGAGGAGAAGTATCAGTCGACAGTAACGTTGTGCTGGTTTATGGAGACTCAGTTGATAGAGATACTCCAGCATGGTGAATTTTCAACATTATTGAAGCCATTAATAGATTTTAAGAGTCTAAATTTATTTTCTATGGTGGCTTTGGTTATGGGTCTCCCAACTGATTTGACAGTGCATAAGTGGCAGGCGATATTGATCCAGTGCATTTATTAGGTCAAATTTTATGCCCCTACTACAATGACGATGAGGATAAACTTGATTTTATTTGATTGGGTTGAATATATTACCAAAAGGATGCATTCACAATTGGAGAAAATGCAGAGTGAATAAACCATGGCATTCAGGCACACATTATTCTTAATATAGTATTTCTTCTTTCACATATATAAAAAATTTTCCTTCATAGCAATTAGGTAGGTTGATAGAGAAAATAGGAGATTACCAGTATATTTGTGGACCTTGAGCTTGTCAAGAATAGAATCATTTTATAATTTAATCGCATGTTTGTGGGTCCTAACCTGGAGCTAAGTTTTGGCAAATGTGAGAGGGTACCAAGGGCGATGAGAAAGAAAATCATCCAAAAGGAGAAGGGCGATATATTTTTGCTAACGTAGGGCATAATTTTATGTATTTTTGGCTATACTAGCAAGCCATTTCTTATTCTATATTTTTTAATAGGACACCTTTTTACGTTGGAAGTCGTTCACCAGCATGACTTTACCAATGATATTTATGGGGTAGGATGAGAAAATGAACCATGTACACTATGCATTTTTGCTTTGGAGACATTGAGGTGAGCCAGGTTGTCCAAAATCAGTTAATTATCGAAGCTCTCTATGACATTAGTATGGAGTTGCCATAATGATGGAAGTACAATCCTTCAGGTCACTTTGTGGTGCTAATTCAAGCTAAGAATTTTCATTGTTGCCCTAGACCAGACATTGAGCGATACCAAAATAATTCAGATAGGCATGATTTGGAATGGCATATGGAAAATATGATGTTGCTCCCACCATGGCATGACTTTTATGAGATGGAGACTGAGTACAACCCTACGATGCATAAGCATCAAATTCCTATATGAAGGAGAAGCTTCTTGATTGGTCTGAAGAGAAGATTACTAACTAGTGGATTATGAGGGCCCATCGAGGGAAAACTGGGTCTTCATACAACCTGGTTATGGATGAAATATTTTAAAACTTATTATGAGTTTTACACCAGTTATCAGTTGGTCACTTTCACTGGTATTGTACCTTGAAGTTTTCAAAAATCTAGCAAGTGTTGCTCAAATAAAATATGGAGGTTGTACTAGAATAACCTGTTGCAATGAAGATCATCCAAGCTCACCTAAGTTTTTTGTAGTGATTGAAGAGCCATAAAATAAGGGAGGCTCTAGCACCAGCAAAGTCATTAAAGAAATTTTCTTTTAATCCTAACACTATGGAGGCCCACATCATGAAATTTTTTCCTTAGGTCTAGAAGCCTCAAGGAGAGATGGCTTCAAATGACTACACCTACAAGCTCATCATCGAGGACCTTAAAAATATTGAAACTATGGAGAAGATGGAGAACATTCAAGTAGATATGAGCTCCCTATACCTGCATGGTGAGCACTATAAGAAAAGATTTTTTGAGGTTGAGGTGAAGATCATAAAATTGGAGGAGACTTTGGCTAAAACTCAAGTGTAGTTGGAATCTGCAAAGTCCGAGGTGACTCTTTGGTATAAGAAGGTGGAATATTTGGAGGAGACAATTCAAAAGCACCAAGAGTTCAAGCAAGGAGTAGAATAGCAGGTTCAGGCCTTGGAATGCCAACTTCAGAGTTTGCAGAATTAGCTAGTCATGAAGGCAACACAAGCGATTGTTTAACCAAGGAAAAGGTTAAGGTATGCAACCATTTGCTTCTTGACTATAAAACCATGGTGGTGAATGTGATACAAGTCCTCATTTACCTTTGAGCAACACTTGCTAGAATAACCTGGAGCCCATCCTGGTAATGGCAACGTAAATATAGTCACTAGCTAGATCGAATCTCTTATTCCATCCCATGAGAACATGGCCCGAGCTTGGGCAAATGCTAAAGTTATATTGTGCTAGTATTTTTCTAAGATGGATAAGGTTAAGGAGGCTTTTAAGCTACTCGATGTGTTTGAGTAGGATAAAAGAGTTTCAACACTCTCTTTAATGCAGTGGCTAATAATGGTTTCCCTAGTTTCATTGATGATAAGAGGAAAATTCTATCAAAGGAGGACCTAGAAGTAGTATGGACAATTTTTGTTGATGATGCATCAAAAATTGATTATTAGGATGAGTCTCTCACTGAATACCATGTGCTATGCCTAATGAGGAAATTTATACACATTGAATCTAGTTTACTGGAGCTCAATCAACGAGAAAATTACATTGATATGGAGCAAGTGGAGACTTTCAAGTATATTGTAGATTCACTTAAAATCCTGAAGCTGATCAATGGAGATGCTTGGTTTGAGGTCATTATAGTGTTCAAGGCTATATTCGCACATCTTTTGGAGCAGGAAGAGGCTGTAGAAAAGGAGGCCAAAGAGTGGAATATCGAAGCAAGCAATAAGTAGTTTGATGCACCAAGCAAAGCTGACACCTAAGCCCAATGGATGAATACCTGGGGTCAATTACATCCATGCAAGCTGGATACCTTGAGAACCACTAGAAATATTATGAGATTTTTCACCTTGCCACATTAAAATTTGTGATGGTTTTTATTGTAAAAAGGCGAAGAATAATGAATAATGTAGCACTTCAAATTTTTTCCAATATATTTTGTTGTAATTATTTTGTCTCAATCCTCTCTTTTAAATTTTTATGGACACTATGCCGGGAAATAATGGAGTTTAAAAAAAATAGAATTAATGTCATGGATAAAAGGAATAGAGAAATGAGGTTAGATGTTTATAAAGAACAAAGAGCATTAAGTGGAAGTGAGTTCACCCCGAGAGAGAGGCGAAAGTCATTTTCACCCTCCTTGGGGGCAAAAAATGGTAGCAGAAGTGATTGCTCCCAAAAGAATCAAAATCGCTCAAAAAATATCCAAGGAAAGAAAAATATGTGTTTTTGCCTAAAATTAGCAGAAAAAATAGTTTCGCCCCAAGGAGGGGCGAAACTCCTTTTTTGCCCCTCCTTGGGATGAATGTCAGTTTAAAATAAAAGCGGGCAAAAAATTGTGATCCCATGGAGTTGAAAGGCATAATACATTTGCAAGCGTAAACAAGCCCATGAAACATCATGCAAAAAAAGGCACGGACTGGTCAAAGGTAAGTTCACTCCAAAGGAGGGGCAAAAATCATTTTCGCCTCTCTTTGGGGTGAAACTTAATTTAAAAATGACTAGACGATTATGGGCCTACCATTGGTAAGACAAGAACAAAAGTTTAAGGTTCATTCACCCCAAAGGAGGGGTAAAAATCCTTGTCGTCCCTCTTTGGGGTGAACATTGTTTTGAAGAGCAAGTGGCCACATCAGTAAAAAGAGTTGGTGTGTTAAATTTGAAAAGGGCTTTCACCCCAAGTGGGGGTGAAACTCCTTTTCACCCCTCCTTAGGGTGAAACATAGCATGAGGAAGAGTTTAAAAGGTAGCATGTCATGGGCCCGATATTGATGAATCAAAGAAAATTTTAAAGAGGGCTTTCACCCCAAAGGAGGGGAAAAAATCCTTTCTGCCCCTCTTTGGGGTGAACGTAAATATTAAAAGCACAAGACCATGGTGATTAAAAGGTTGAAAGGTCAAAAAGGACTTTCACCCCAAGTGGAGGGTAAAACTCCATTTTTCCCCTCCTTAGGATGAAACCATATTAAAATGGTAGGGATGCCAATTGCAATTGAGAGGCATGGGTCCTTCTTTCAACTTGTCTTAGAATTTTTGTTCATGCTAGGGACAAAACTAATAAACGTCTTGGATTTTCGAGTTCATAGTATTTTGTCTGCCTTACTAATGATGCAATTAAAATATGGGTACGCTATCCTGAATGCAAACATGGATGATGGAGGCGTATCAACAAGATAAAGACAGGAAGTTATGGATGGATAAGAATGAAAAAGGAATAACATTTCGAGCAAATTTATGTTAGAGGAAAATATGAAGAGGGCATTTTTGCCCACCCTTATTCCAAAAGGATTCTCTTGGAAAGGACCAAGGAATAACATAAATTAAATTTTGAAGTAAAGTAAGCTGCGCTCCTTAGATTATTCCAAGATTAAATACCAAAGGTGAGTTTTGGTAATTTTCAAGGTGCCATCCACTAACTTCTCATCCCTTTTCAAAGCAACATTAATATTAACTAGACTTTTTTGGCAAGTGTAAATTTACAAAGCATAGGGGTAACACCAGTTCAACGATCAAGCTCCCAAAATCCAAGAAAAATTGTTGTATTCCAATGCATCAATGCTCAAGGTCACTTTCAATATTTTAATCATACTGATTTCCATGTGATTCTCCCACTAAAGTAGGATCATTGTTTCCATGAAGAATGTTTTGATTGTAACATCATTGATGCCGAGGAGAAAATTATTCACATTGGTTTTTTATCTACCAGCATTTTTTTTGTATGTATATTAAATAAAAGAGGCACAATCCTCTATAAATACTAAGCATTTTCATGTAAAAAAAAGGAGAGTCATTTCTAAATATATTCATCTCCATTATTTTTTGCATTTAAATTTTGCATCTAAATTTAATCTCTGCTGGTGAGGGAGTGAATACTAAGATGTTTTTTGGAAGTTGTCTTTGCAAAACTATAAGTGATTCCTCTACTTTCATTTCTATTGTATGCTAATTTCTGCTTGATTTGAATTTTGGTTGTTAGTCTATCCCCATCCTATACTTATAGCTTATAGCCATATTTCTACATTTCTTTCTTGTTACCCTAAGCTTTACACCAAAGTAGATTATAAAGGGAGCCAGCCCTCTTTGGAGATTTTCCTGAAGTATATTTCTCTCCTTTGGCCTTCAACGTTGCACGGGTCTAGGGCACATAAAACTTAGGTAAATTCATGACCAACAGTACCCATTTACATCATAGGTCTTCATCATGCTCTTCTCTAGTGCCCCATGTCATTTTACCCTCATCATTACCATCATGGTGCTATATGTGTACCACTATGATGTAGTTGTAATCATTGATGTATCTCCATATTGCACCTTAGGCGTCTTTGCTTCCACACCTTATTGCCTCTCTATATAGTCATCAATTATGTTTGACCATTGTCTGTATAATTATCACTAGGTATTTTCAAGTGGCTTATCTATAACTATTTCAACAAAGTGTTTTCTCATTGTTGGTCCCTAACCAACTTATACATAGGTTTTCTTGTGGATAACCCCTAATCACTACTATAATTTCTCTTAACCTATTAATCAAGAGCACACTAATGGCTGGATAGCCATAAATGGGAATCACCATAATGTAATTTCTCTTCTTTTATATTCATCTTCTTAAAAAAAGACTTTCTTCTATAAAATATTCTTGACATATTATTATCCCATCCCATCTAGACACATTTGTCCCATCTATAATCAACATGTATTTTGCTGGCTATTTCAATTTTATGTTAACAGTATTTGTCACAAAGACTCTTCACTCTACAAGTAAGATAATGGCTATAACCATTTTCTTGGAGCACTTGATTCTATGTAATTGTGTATGTTTCATCTATCACATAAGCTTCATCTTTACAAAATTGGTGCCCCTATTACTTTTTTGACCATTATACCCAAGTCCTTCATTCTTTGGCCTTGTGTTTGGTTCTATAGGTTTCTTGATTCCTTTCCCATTCCTTCCTAAATGCCTTTATACCCTATTATTTAATTATTTGTGAACCTATACATTTGGTGTACTTTTCAAAGCACGCAGTCTTCATCACCACTACAAACATAAAAAAACAAGGCCTTTATCATGGGTAATACAATTATGACTATCAACAAGATGACTAACTATTAATATGGTCATATTTTTTACTACATTGAACATAATTATTAAATTTTACAATATTATTGAACCTAACAGTATTGTTATGGAAACCAACACCATCGTCACTCTACACATAACCACTATCACAAGTAGAATTCACTTTTTGGATGAGGTCACTTGTGTCACAAGAAAAATCATCAATTAGAACTGACCTTTTAACCACACATCATGTTGCTCTAGTTTTTTGTTTTCCTCCTTAAGCATGACAAGTTTGGATATCATAATAAAAAACTATCTTCATCAACATTAGCATATTTTAGAAAAATCTTCAACTTTTATTGCAAATATAAAAGTACTTATCTTCATTACCCTCTTTGAAATGAAACCCTTAATTTGATGCTTCATCCTTTTATAGTTTGATTTTTCTTTATTTTCACTTTTCCATGTTTATTAGTTGAACTTTTTACTTTAACTTCTTTCTTCTTATTTTTGAATTATTTTTCTTTCTTGCAAAAGCTTTTACCTCTTAAAAAAATAAACTTAGGGGTGTTATATACCATTGATTTGCACCCCTTTACATAAAATACTACATCCCCAAGATAGGCTTCATATACTAATAATAAACATCCATGAATTATGAATCATTTCATGATTCTTTTTCTTGAAACATGTTTATCGAGAAGACTAAATGATATTAGTTTTTCTCAATAAAAACCACACTCTTTGTTATTATCTTGACAATTCTATATGCATTAGCACTTTTATGTGACTTTCACACTTGACTTTCATAAGCTTTTGACTTCTTCATTACTTTTAATAGGACTATACCTTTACATACTTATCATTTTTTTATTTTTATTAGGCCTCCAAATACTTTGGGCTATTTTTATTTTCATAAAGGGTACCATGCTTTCTCACTTTTTTATAAAACCACATAAGTTGACACATAATAATCAAATTTTTCTACATCATAACAATAGTATAATTTTATATAGAAGATATGAGTTAGGAGTGACTGCAACAACGAGTGCAAGCGCAAGTCAAGAGGGAGTGTAACTAGAAGCAAGTGTGATCTAGGAGGGAGTACAACAATGAGTGTGAGAATGGGAGTGGGTGTAGCCAAAAGTGAGTGTGAGCATGAGTCAAGAGTGACGAGGAAGTGTGAGTAGGAAGTGAAAAGTAAAATGTGATCTAGTTGAAGAAAACCAGTGCGAGCCATGATGAAGTGTGATCTACGATGAAGTACAAGTTAAGATTTGGTCATGGTAGCAGAGCAGCGGGTTCATCCAAAGTGCATAAATTCTTCAATCCTTACCACGAATGCATGGAAATTTTTTTCTAAAAAATATTTAAGTGAAGGAATGTTGGGAAAAAGAAGAGACAAGGGCTATTGTGAGCTAAGAGGGAGTGCAAGCTGGGAGAGTGCAAGGTAAGAGGGAGTGCAATCTAAGAGGGAAGGTGGTCCAAGAGGGAGTACAAACCAAAAGCAAGCCCCATTAGCTAGTATGGAAGGAAATTCATATTTGAAAGCCCTAATGGAAAGTTAGGATGCCCTAGTTGGAAGTATGGATGCCCAAGTTGGAGATAAGAAAAAGAGTGAATACATGGAATATTCGATTCAAGAGGAAGATATTACACTAGAAGTGAGTATTAAGGATGAGATGATTGAGCATGATATAATGGTTCTTAAAAGTAAAAGGTTAATATGTAAATTTCATAGATCATGGTAAGGGTTTTTGGAGATTCAAAATTGGATCGAGTGGAAGTGAGGATTAAATTCAAATTACTCTATGACTTTTCTTCCTAAAGGTTTTTTCCTCATCATATTTTTTAGTTCAAAATTTAGGGATAAAATAATGGTTGGTGGCCCATGGTTTAGGGGAAGATATACACTTTATTTGAGACCATGGAATGAAAAATTTTCTATTGAGATAAAAACTATTAATAAGCTTCTAGTATGGGTTAGGTTTTTTGGACTTCCATATCAGCTTATAAGGATGTTCTAAAGAATATTAGAAATACCCTAGGGAAATTCATCAAGGAAGGAATAAATACTAAGGAGAAAAATCATGCTATATGTACTTGAATATGTGTTTCTATGGATATTTCAAAACCTTTGCCACAATATATTAAGATAAAATATGAATAAAGAGAATGGGATCAGCAAGTAGATTAAAAATATTGTATTTCATTACCATGATTTTTATGATATTGGACACATGGCAAGAGTTTGCAAAGTGAAAACTATGAAGAAAGAGAAACAATTCTAGCCATGAGATAAAATTCAAGACAAAGCAATAAAATCATATAGTAATAGAAGCTTGATCAGATCGAGGATATTCCATTATGAAATAAGAGGTAAATAAAGCGTATTTACAGTATCATTTGACAATTTTAGAAGGAATTAAAGATGCAAAAGAATATGTGAAGAGAAACCCTAAAACAAAGACAACAAAAGAGGTCAAGTTTATTTAAATCATCTGAATTTTTCTCAAGTAGTATTAGAATCCTCTCCAAGTAATAAGAGTGAAAGGGATGAAGATATTGTACCTTGCACTTCAAGGTTTCAAGAATATCATAATAAAGAAATAAGGCTGGAGGGAACCCATAAAACTTTATATTTTTTAGACTAGAATAGGAAGGTAATTGCTATAGAAGAACATCCTTGCACTTTAGGTTTTCTAGGGCAACATAAAGAAGATTATGCTTTTGAGGTTATTCCTTGAACTTGAGATCCTTCATAACAAGGTAAACCTAAATATGATAAGTCTTACTATGAGCAGTATGATAATATTGAAGAGATTGATGAAGACAAAAGGTATTGTTGGGAATGAAAAATAGAGAAAGACCCAAGAAGCAAAAACAAAGATAAAAAAACCCAAAGGGATATTGATATGGGAAAACAAAATCAAATATCACTCATGCTAATAAGAAGTGTGGCTAAACCTACAAATAAAATCAAATAAAATAACAATGAAAATAATTTCTTGGAATGTTAGGGGAATGGATAAAAACCCTATAAAAAGGTATTAAGAAATTGTGAGGTTGTTATAGAAAAGATATTTATAGTTATAGAATTTGGGCAACAAATATTTTAGGCATTAGTGGTGTTGAATTTCATCTTGGCAAAATTTAAATTTCATAAGACATCTGATATAAAAGGAGTTGATTGTGGAAACTTAGCAGTTTGAGGAAGATGGAGATTGATAGAAAGGCAAATGAAGAATATATTTGATCAAAAGGTAAAGTTGGATATGCTTTAATTAACTTGTTAGAAATGTAATGAGAGCAATGTAATATTTTATTTTTTTAATGGGAGTGGCCTTCAATAGAAGCTACACATAGCTTATTTAAAAAACAATAGTATAACTTTATGTATATGATATGCACACTTCTTTTAGAATAGAATAGAAATGTTTTAATATCCATGAAGCAACAAATGACCTATGGGATAGGAACTATACAAATATCATAGTTGCTAACCCCAAAATATGATTTAATCATTTTTCTTTTTACTCTAATCTTTTGCTAATGATTTTAATGACAAATTATCCTAATTTCTCTAGTTTATCCTCTTCAAAAAATTATTGAAATGTATTCACTACTAGAGTATCAACATAAGTAGCTAGAATATCATACATGCCTCACATTCAAAAACAAAATGCTTGTCTATCTAGTTTTCCCTTGATATATAAAGGTTACATTTTCTCTTCTTCCATTCATATTTTGGTCTCTTCCATCTACTTGTTTCAAATATAATTTGGTGTGAGTTGTTCCTCATTTGGACTATGAGCATATTTGCTCTCCAATTGATGTTTGCTTCAAAATAGGCCTTTGGGTGATGACTGTATGTATGGTTAAATTCAACAAGATAATGTTTTATCTTTTTTCTTAACTTATTTTCCCATGTAGCTACTCTAAAATTTTCTAAATTCATATATCTTAATTATTGTTTGGGAACCAATTTAAGTTGATATTCCATTTTTTCATCAATTTTTTATTTTATTTTTTTATTTTTTTTATTTTTTAAGATCTTCTATTACAACTTTAGGCTATCTGTTTGTTCCATCTCTTCAATTTTTTAAGATATCCTATAAGATAAATCATAATAGTTTCCTCTATAGGGAGGTCTTATTATGTTATAAGAAACTCATATGGAACTGACTCTCTTATTTTGAAATTACTTGTGATCAAACATTTTTGAATCCTCTCTATTTACCTCCATTTTGATTCCAATATGTTGCTAGCCCACACTTCATGCTTATACAAGATCACTGGTACCCTTAGTAACCCAAATAAAGCTTGTATAATATTCTAGTCTACTAACTTACCCTTTTTTATTTTATTTTGTAATGCAAAAAGTGCTTTCCATCCTCCCAATGTTCTCTTCATTCTACATGTTTTCCAACTGAGCTTATTATTTAAGTCTATTCTAACTATATTTTATTAAAACCTCCTTTAGAATACAAATTTAAATAATAATTTTTCTTTTGATTGGATAAGATCATGACCTTGGTTTTTTTGGTACTTACTTGCATGCCTACCTTCTTGAAAAAGTGCTCTAAGGTCTTTACATGCTCTCTCAAACCTTATGCCGACCTTGTAGTTAGAATGGAATCATCTACATATGAAAGAAGCCTTACCACATATTTTCGCAAATGAACACCATCCCCTCCTCTCAGATTTAACCATTGTTTGAATTTGTCAATATAAAAATCAAATAAGGTAGGGAATAATGGGCATCATTTTTTAACCCCTATGCCACTATTAAAACATTTTGAAAGGCCTTATATTTTGATTTTAGCTCAATCCTCATAGAGTCTATGAACTATTGGTTTTACTTTTTTGTTATACCTAAGTCTTGTATTCTACTCCATTGTTTACTTCTAAGAATTGTGCCAAAATATTTTTTGAAGTCCACCAAAAAATAATAGGCTTCTCCTTTTTTATTCCATATTTTTTGAATGATATATCTCAAAGTAATGTTTTGGTCTATTATTGAGTGTTTTTCTCTGAAACATGCTTGTATTTTTTCCTCTTTCATTTTTCTTCTAACCACTTGGTGATTCTACTCTTAACCATCCTTACAAACAACTTTGCAAAGAGGAAATTGACCATAATGGTATGTCAATTTAAGGAATTATCTTTCTTCACTCTTTAAGAGAGGTATTATTAGACTTGTTATCCAATCCTTTGGAAAACTAGGTTGGATGATGTTGTTGAATATTTTCTTGATGTATGGTGCTAAGACCTCTTCTCCCCATTTTAAGTACTCTCCTTATTTACACCCATATTACAAGTCTTACATATTCCTAGTTTTTTACTAATTTTCTTGATGTCTCTTAAGGTAAATAAATGATCTGGTGGTGACTACAAGAGGGCCCTCTTCTTCTCACTCGTGTTCATAGAATTGTTTTGCATATTCCAACCATTGTATTTTTGTAATGTTATTTTTTGTTTGTCTTTTATAGAATAACTTTGGGTTATTCTTCCCCAAAAAGATTAGTTGTTCTCATCTTGCAGTCACACTGTCCTTTGTTTGCTTTTACTACTCATTTGTACAAATTTTTATCTTCCTATTCTTTATGTTGTTCCTTTAGAGTTTTTCTTAGCACTATATATTCTTCATCATATCGTGCATTTTCTTGAAAGCTTATTTTATTCTTTTTCCTAACTTTAGACCTTTTATAGCCTTTTACAGTATTTTAATGCTTTTAGAATCATATTTGTTAGCTCATGAATCTTCTTTTTGTTCTCTTGCTTATTTTTTCTCCCTTTGTAAAAGTTGTTTTACTATTTGCTTGTAAATTAAATTATTCTCTTGGGTTACAAGGACCTTTCCTTATATTGCTGATTGTTAATTGGGATGCATTTTTTTTACTTTTCTAATTTCTTTTCTACATGACAATTTGATAGACATTGGAGTATGATCTGGTTTATTCTACTAGGGAGTCTTGAATATCTACTTCCATTATCTTCTTTATCAAAATTTGTAAGCAAATATTATAGACAACAACGCCTCCCCTATTGTAATTTTTGCATGTATACTTTCCAAATTTCTTCCTCCTATTGTACTATTTGCATGTATACTTTCTAAATTGCTTCCCCCTATTGTAAGTATTGTATACTTTTCAAATTTATTCCACTTACTCATACCAATGCAGATAATTAATCCATGTAGGTCACATAGGGTTAATAGTTCTTCACCAAATGAGAAATGATTTTTTTGTCCTTTGAAAATATTATCCACTACTAGTTTTTTTTTGCTATCCATATCCTCATTGTTGCATAACATGTTGGTTTGCTTGCTTGCTATCCTTGCATTAAAATCCATTATTAGAATTATTTTTTGAGTTTGGGATAAGACGAAATTTTCTTTAAATCTGCATATGGATCATCATAGTCCATCCCAAATTTATTTTTTTATAGGCTTAGATGTCTATGGAGCAAAATAATTTGTGTTTCTAATAGTTCTTTCATTTTCCATTATTTTATTATAAATGTATTGTTTATTTGGATCTTATTTCCCCAACTAAATATTATTGTCCTAAATTTCCTTTATCAAATCCATTATTCTCCATATCTCTTAACCATTTCTTATTATTTTATTCCATATTACAATATTCCTATAACCTTTAAAATTTATTTTACTTATGATTTTTTATGAAATAAATTATCTCTTCTTTCTATGATGGTCCTAACCCAAAGCTCTTTACTCTAAAATTAACCTTGACAACTCTATTATCTTAAATTTAACTACTCCTAAAGGTGAATATATGAAATATATAAAACATAACTCTCTTATTTACACATTTACTACAATGTACTCATCTAAAGGCTTTACATCCTTTCATATTTGGTCATATATTTTACAATTTTTGTACACCACATAAGGTTCACCACTTATATTGTTAAGTTTGATTGCCATTTTGAACATGAAATCATGAATGATTAAAATACTAATATAAAGATATGATCTTAGGATCCTTGAGTAGGAAAAGTTTTCTTTGTTAATTCCTTCATGAAAAATGCTAGAATACCTTGCAACTTTTGAAGTGAATTTTAAAAAAATATACCTACATATTTTGTGCATGTCATTTAAGACACTCAATATAGATTCTTCCACTTTATATTATGGACTTTACTTTCTTCCACATGTTATGCACTAAAATCACACTGCATACATTCATAACCAATATGATGACATGAGGTTGTGCTCTCATTACATATTAGTAGTTAGCCTTATATTCTTAGCTCTCATATTACATACAGAGAATATTTATTTGAAACATCACAAGTTTCCATATAAAAATATTATATGGCATTGCAAGGCAAGATAAAAATTAACATCTATTTTTTTAAATAACAATAACAATTGAAGTAGAGAAATGAAATACAAACATACAACTAAAAAAATGATTAAACATGAACAAGGATGCTCAACTTTATATTATTATGTGTTTTGTTATATAGTTGGGTTGTTTACAATGCATGGTTGTTACAATAATCACTCAACCAATGACTGATACAACACAATGCCCAAACCTGAGCTCTCAACCTATTACACAATAGAGTAGTTGCCTTCTCTCTACATTTCCATAGACTCAATGAAACTACAACTGACAGAGGTTTTCTACCCCGTTTCTTACAACAACATAACACTACAAAGTAAAGTAACAAATAATTTATTTCCTCCTATTATGAATAGTATCTCAATATATAGAAATCAATAAAAATGTTGTCTTCTCCAACATAGCCTAGAATTGGGCTTAGTGGGCTTTGACCTTTGCAACTATAGACTAAAAAGTGAGCTTTCACCTCTACCATTGCAGACCAAAAAAGTTGACTTTAACCTCTGCCACTATAGCCTTGCATAAGCTACCAATTGTATGGAGTAGTGACCACTGATCGAACAATCCCCCACTTGGAGACTACTCCAACCAAGGTTGTAAGCCTAACTTGCCTTGAAACCAAGTAAAATTTTGTGTAGCCAATGGCTTGGTCAATGCATTTGTTGCATTCTTTTCTGTTTTCACCTTGAGTAGCTCCACCTCTCCAAATTCTACCATTTTTCTAATGAATTGAAACCTCACTCTAATGTTTTTAGTCCTGTTGAGTGATATTTTTGTCCAATTACAAAAATATACTCACAGTTAGGATTCTTCCCGGATATCCTCTCTTATAAGAAAAATTTGTAATTTCCCCAAGGTTCTTTTAATGTGTTAAATTTTGGTTGCAATGCTTAGTGAAAATGTGAACTGCTAAAAATTAATTGGATACCTTAGTGTTGCATATACCTGTTAACAAGGGGCATGTTTAGGTTTGATTTAATTTGCAATGATTTTTTTGTTCATGTAATTATTGAAAATGTGAATTCATTGATCAATTATCTACTTTGGACAATCCTTGAACGGTGATTTAATCAATTTTATCTCAAATTGTTAATCTGATTTTATCTTCTTTTGTTAACCAATTTTATCTTCTTTTGTTAACCAATTTTATCTTCTTTTGTTAACCAATTTTATCTTCTTTTGTTAACAAATTTTATCTTCTTTTGTTAACCAAATTTTATCTTCTTTTGTAGATAGATTTATCTTAGATTGTTAGATGAATTTTATCTCAGATTGTTAAATAAATTTTATCTCAAATTGTTAATCAAATTTTAAAATAATAAAATCCGTGGAGTGCAAAATTTGTATTTAAAACCTTAGAAAATGCCTTAATTAAATTTATTCAAATAGTTTAAATGTTCTAAATTTAATAAATAATTATTTGGCAAATTTAATTAATTAAAACCCTAATTTTTTTGAAAAGCATGTAAAACATCTTAGGGCTTTGATTTATTTGGTAAAACTAAAAAAATAAAAATAGAATAAATAAAAAGATACAAAAGCTAAGGTTAGAAAAGCAAAATAAAATGAAAGTAAAATGCAGAAAAGGAAAATAAAGAAGGCTACTGTAAAATAAAATTTACCCTACATTGTAAAGAAGAAAAGATTATGAAAATTAAAACCTAACCGGATTATACCTGCATTCACACAATTTGAATCGGGTTAAGTGCAATATTCTAAGGAAACAAACCAATTACTAAAGGCATTAAACAATGCTACCATCTACATGCATAAACACTATTTAATAAAAATAATATATAAAGAAGAAAATATATTCAATGAAATTTTTATTCAACAACCTTCTCTCTGCCATGCTTACAAGATAAAATTTTTGATACTAGTAGCTTCAAGACCTTCCAATCTTCTTCATACTTTTACCTCCAAAAAATTCTAGCCCCATTTTCTTGGATCCAAGAGCAATTTATAATATTCTCTTTTCCTGTGTTGGTTTAGAATTCTGGTAGATCATAGTATGCACTATTGTAACGAGCCTTTTTATAACACTTCTTTTTGCATTACGGTACCACATTGCCACAAATTCCTATGGTCTACAAATTTCATTACCCATATCATTATTTTCTTGTCAGTGGTCATAATCCTTGGTTTCAACAATAGAATTTTAAATACTTCTCTTTGTAACATTAAAAGTCAACAAATTCTCCTAATGTTCTCTTAGGCATGACCAACTAGGTAATCTACATAGGCTCTATAGTAACCTTCTTCTCTATGGCACTGATGCATCATTGTGTGATGTTTAGATATTCGACTGAGGGAGAGGAATGAGCACTGCTTTGGATAACTATGATGCAGTAAAACCAAGAAATCAAAATATCACAGCTTCAAAAATTATTCTATCATTTCTTGACATTCTACCATGCTCCAAAAGGTGATATTAAGGGAGTGACCTCTACTGGAATAAATTCATATCAACTCTGGTAATAAGTTCCAAGAGTATTGCTCTTCTAAGAATATCCAATTAGCTTTAAATGGTATTTTCTCGTGTTTCATGCTTCAAATACAAGCTTGCTTTCCTAGGCCTTCGATGCATAGCCAAAAAAAACAATGGTGAGATTGTAATGATGCTACCATCCTATATAAAATGATAAACACCCAACACATTTGTTGATGTCCTTTTCCTCAAATTGTGATATTATTATATGGCCAGTTCATTGTCGGAAGACTTTTCATTTGTCTACAAAATCATTTACCACATCATGTTATGTCACATAAATCATCATTTTTTGCACTACATCAAATGGTTTTATATTGCATATTCATAAATCTGGTCATTTTTTGCGTCTATTGCAGTCCATGTGTCCTTTAAAAGGATGCAAACTACGCCCAAAAACCATGACAAATTTTACTCAAAATACTTCCTTCTTTCTAACTATCCCATGATTAATCCTCTTCTACTCTCTCTCAAAGGCAATAGGATCTTCATATGAGATTGAAATTAATGCCTTTGCACTTGTACCTTGCAATAAAATTTTGTGTACTATGGCTATCACCATGTTGTCTAGCTATTTGAAATCAAGACAATCATGAGGAATTTCTCCGAATGAATCATCAACGAAGAAGTAAGCTTCAGTCTAAATTATAGAGGAACCTTCTCCAATGTGTTGAAGATAACTGTAAAGAGGTTTAAAGCCTTTGTGTTCCAATATGACATCAATTTTGTAGCATTGGGTCTATCAAGGTTCATCTATATTTGTAGTCTCCATCATCATCTGATAATGATGCGCTAGACATACTAAATGATTCAAAAAAATTACGCCCTCTCCTACGCTATTTTTTTAGACATATCTAGTGTAATACAAATTAGTGGATTTTTCCCACATCAAAAATGTTGAAAGTATCTTAATGCATTAAAATCAAGCTCATCAATTATGATATTTGATCACCATATGGTGATCAATTTGGCACTTATCTCGTGTGAGCATCTGCCACACTAATCAATCCATCATCATGTGTCCACTTGTTAATTTTTATTAAATTTTATCGTATTAGTCGGATCATCACTATCCCACATTTAGAATTCTCTAAAGTTGTCATCCCTATAAACCAATCACCTCTTGCTAGGTTGTCCATTTCTATTACATACAACAATCCTCGATAGTGATGAAATAATTGCATTAGCAATCTGTCCAATCCTTACATTTTGTTAATTAAAACCCAAATTCAATTGTCTATCATTAGTCGTTGTCACCTCATCTCTATTCAGAATACCAAATCACCTCGCCTGTGTGTCACATTCTCTAATTCACCGTCCATGCCACAAAAAAAACCTAAAATCAACAAACAAAATCAAAGACAATTAAAATGCATTGTATCCATAATATAAAAATGATTAACCATGTAAAAGATCTATATATTAAAATAAAATGGTTAAATTAATAATACAAGAGATATACAAAGGACCAAATTGATTAGTCAACAAAACTTCATATTTATTCATGACAATTTGCAAACAAGTTTTGAAATATAATTAAGATTTGATTCTTAAAATGAAACAATTTTGTATTTATCAAATGAATTAGAAAATATTTCACTAAAGTGATGATTAAAAGGGGTTACACTTCAATATCTTGTTCCAAGTGATTCAAATTTTAAATAAGATGCATCAACAATGATGTGTATATTCTGATTTTACACAATACTATGGAGGCATTTCGAAATAGAAGCAATTCGACCAAACAAATAAAGCAAGCCCAAAATTCAATATTTCAGGTGTTTTCCTAAGGTTTTGAATACAAATTTTGCACTCCATGGGTTTTATTATTTTAAAATTTGATTAATAATTCGAGATAAAATTTGTTTAACAATCTGAGATAAAATTCATCTAACAATCTGAGATAAATCTATTTACAAAAGAAGATAAAATTTGGTTAACAAAAGAAGATAAAATTGGTTAACAAAAGAAGATAAAATTTGGTTAACAAAAGATAAAACTGGTTAAAAATTGAAGATAAAATCGGATTAACAATTTGAGATAAAATTGATTAAATCACAATTCAAGTATTGTTATTTCAAAGTAGATAGTTGATTAATGAATTAACATTTTCAATAATTACATGAACAACAAAATCATTGTAAATAAAATCAAACCTAAATAGGCCCCTTTTTAACATGTATATGCAAAACTAAGGTATGCAATTTATTTTTAGCATTTCACATTTTCACTAAGCATTGCAAGCAATGTTGACACATTAAAATAACCTTGGGGAAATTACAAATATTTCCTTACAAGAGAGGATATTCGAGAAAAATCCTGACTATGAGTATATTTTTTTAACTGGGTAAAAATATCACTCAATAGAATTGGTGCTAGAAGGAGGGCCTAATTGAAGGTATTGGCTTTGACTAATGAAGTTTTTGTTGAAATTTGTTCACATTTATTGATTGGAACATTCTCTAATTGATGATGCATTGATGCTAACCTTTTAAAAACTTGAGAATACTCCTTATTGTTAGGATTTGATTGATGCCTTATAATAAACATGATGATGTATTAGTTAAACTTTTAAAAATTGGAAGTAATTTCATTTCAAGAGTACTAAGCACTTATTGTTTTAATTGTTAAGGCTAGAACCAAAGACCATAATCACAAAATCTAAGTCTTTTGAAGAGACTATTTTCCATAGAATTTATTCTACAAGAATAATTATAAGGTCTAAAAGTTAGATGATTGTTATTCCATGCAATAGCAATTCATCGCTACCCATCATCCCATTTGTTCCTCTACTAGTAACTCGAATGCTAGTAGTTTTAGGAGTTGCACAGCTTGGTTAGGTGCTCATAGCAGTCCTTTAAACATTGCTAGAGTAGCCCATGACATTTCCAAAAATGCATAAATTTATTTACCTAAATATAAACATGATGGAATTAGAATTTTTAAAGAGCATATTCATGCTTACAAAGATGCAATGATTAGACTGCAAGTTGAACATGAGGATGTTGCTTGCAGAATGTTTCCTCTCACCTTATATGAAATGGATTATGATTGGTACATTAGTTTATCGGCAAATTCCATTGTGTCTTGGGCCCAGTTGGAAACAACTTTTGTGAATCAATTTAGGCTACCCATAGATCCTAATGTAATCTATCATCAATTTGTGTTAGCCAAGAGAGAGCCTAATGAACCTTTGAGATTGTTCAATACTCATTTCCATAAATTATATAGAATGTTAGTTTCTCATTATACTCTTTAGGAAGATGCTTTCATACAAATATACTTTAGGGCATTGGCCCCTTTAACATCTATGCTAAAAGGAGAAATCCTCAAATCACTACACTTACCATGGTATACAGTGAGACTTTGACCATAGAACAATAGTTGATACCACAAGGTTTTAGGATAGGATAATTTTCTTTTGTAGGACATCCAAGTGCTTACATTCAAGTGCCTATGATCAATCAAGATTTGTCTCAACAAATACCTATGTTTTTTTTTAACATGGTGGAATTGGTAGCCGCCACAAATTCAGGTAGGCTATCCAGCTTTTATGGCCACCACAATATTCTATGTTATCCACCCTAAAATTTTCCACACAAATATTCGTGTAGTATGCCCCTATAACCGCCATGCCACAATCATTTTAATCCTTTTATGCCTCTGAAAGCACTAGGAAAGGAACAAGCATTTAGTCTGACAAGACCCAAGATTTGAACCTTGGACCTCCGCCTCCCTTATGGGGTTTGGATGAACCAATTGGTATACACCTCGAACCTATACAAACAAATACCTATTTTGAATGCCATGCCATTCAATAATTTTAATTTTCCATATAATCTGCCTACCATGCCCACTTATCCCACCACTCCGCTATATTTAGAAAATTAATTGACCACTCATAAAATGGCTAAAACAAATGCTCAAATCATACCTCCATTCTTCAATACAACACCCACTCCAAATGCATCAACATTTCATCAAAATAACACAACCTTTCCATAGGTTGTCCAAAATCAAAATTTACCAAATTTTCTAAATCCCACTATCATTACAAGTAACACAAGCAATCAAACTACTGTAGGATAAAATAATGAGCCTAATTCTCAAGTAAATGATCTACATAGGGTTTTCCAAACTTAGTAGTGACATGGTTCAAATACAAAAAAATTCCTCAAAATTCTTATCAAAATATGAATTTCAATTTTCAAAGAAAACAATGGAATACTCATCCAAAAAATAGAGGAGTACCTAGTCCTATGGTTAATCAAAAAAATGCTACCACTAGTTCCAATCAATCTAGCACTATTGTTAATATATCAGAGTTGGATTTAAAAACTTGGTTTAGGGTGCATTCCACGACACAACATAGTGAGAATGAGTGCCCTAAATTTAAAACAACTCTAGATGATCTACAAAAAGATATGGATAACATGGAAATTGTTGCAGACTAAGATCCTTCTCAAAAAGCTAGTACTATAAAATGGAAAGAGTTAGTGCTAGTAGTTTAAACATTTGATTCAATTGAAGAAGATGAAGAAGGTTATGATGGGTCTATAGAAGAGGAAGTTCAAGCTTTCAGATAATTCAAAAAGGGAAATCATAATTACAAGCTTAGGAGTAAGACTAAAGCTCTTTTTACTTCTTCCACTCCCCCAAAAGACACCATCATTCCTCCTGATATAGACGCAATCTCAACCACCACATAATAAAATTACCTATAATATTATGGAGGATTTAAATAAAACAAAAGCAAATATATCTTTATTTGATGTTGCTAAGTTGAATAATCAACAAGAACTTTTGATGCAGGCTCTTGGAATTCAAAGCAAGAATGAATCCTTTAAAACCATGGATATGCAATTTATTTCATGAAGGGACAAAGGAGAAGCTCCTCCATTTATTTTAACCATAAGAATTGTAGGAAGAAATATGCATAGTTATCTTGTTGATTCAGAAGCATCTGGTAATGTCATGCCTCACAAGGTTTGTCAAAATTTGGGTTTGAAACCCGTCCCTTCTAATAGAATAGTTGTACAATTGGATAAATCTAAAGTACGTGTGGTTGGAATGCTTAAGAATATTTATATATGGTTATCCTCATAATCTAGGATACAACAATATATTGATATACATGTTTTAGACATACTAGATAAGTATGGAATGTTGTTGAATAGAGATATTGGTCTAGGAACTTAAATGAATATATGACCACTGATTTTTTGCATATGTGGCTACCATGGAAGGGTGTCACAAACCAAATAAGAGTTGAGAGAGAACCTAGACTAAAGGATTTGAATACTTAATATAAAAAAACCAATGAAATTCTTTACAATGACTATGAGTTAGGTGTTTAAACTTTGGAAATAAAATTGGATATAAGTCAATCTAAAAATGAAATTAATCCAATTAAGGATGAAAATCTTGTTTGGATGCTTAAATTTGATGGATCTAAATACAAACAAGGTAGTGGAGCTGGTGTGGAATTGATTAGTCCTAAAGGTAAGTCATCTTTGGTAGCTTATAGGTTACAATTTCCTTGCACTTGTAACACTATAGAATATGAGGCTTTAATATTTGGTTTGCAGTTAGCCTTAAAGAAAAATATTAAATGTTTGAAAGTGCTAGGAAATTCAGAATTAATTGTTAAACAGGTGAAATACCAATACACATGTCATGATAAAAGGCTAATTCATTACAAAAATATAGTTAGGGATTTGATTGATGAATTCCATGCTTTCAATATTGTATTGATATCTAGGAAGAACAATCGAGTTGTTGATTCTTTAGCTATCATAGCAGGTACTCTTAAGCCTATTGATAATAGGAGGCTAAAGAAATTTTCAATTGAATTGATACCTTATCCTTCTATACCTGACAATGTAAAAAAATTATAGGTATTTGAAAGTGACAGGCATATTTTTTTATTTTGTAACTAATTCGGGTATTTTTAAAAATTAGGTGATCGACGAGGATGAGAGATTGCAATAAGATGATAACCAAGATCATGAGGTAAAAAAGAAGGTCAACATTATTATAAAATGTATTATTTCTTTTGAGAAGCATTTTGACATTGACTATAAAGCAAAATTTGTAATAAAAGCTCACTCCCGTAGGATGCTTATAATTCCATTGATCTTGGGATTAGTAAAGACCCGCATAATGTACTCATAGGAAAAGATTGAACTCATCAAGAAAAAGAAGGAATAATTCAAGCTTTAAAATATTACGTTGATGTAATAGCATGGAGTTACAAGAATTTAAAGACTTATAATGAAAACATCATAACATATACTATTCCTTTAAATCTAGATTCAAAACCATTCAAACAAAAACAAATACCATTCAACCCATTGCTAGAGCCTCTTATACAAAAAGAGGATAATAAATTGTTAGATGCTAAGATTATTTTTTCAATCAAATACTCTACATGGGTAGCAAAAATTGTACGAGTTAGAAATAAAATAGGTAAAATCCATTTGTATATTGATTTTAGGAATCTCAATAAGGCCTCACAAAAATATAATTATCCCTTGCCTTCCATTGATCATATTTTGCAAGTGGTTAATGGTTATGAGATGATGTCTTTGCTTGATGGCTATTCTGGAGATAACCAAATCCTTACTGACCCAAAATATTGAATGAAAATCACTTTTACCGTGAAGTGGGGTACCTTTGCTTACAGAAGTATATCTTTTGGATTGATTAATGCAAGTGCCACATTTTAAAGAGCCATGGACTATGCATTTAGATATTTGATAGGTAAATGCATAGTTATTTATGTTTATGACATTCATGTTTTCTCAAAGAATATATCTGACCACGTTAATTATTTGATAAAAGTTCTTCAAAGGTGCAGAGAGCATGGCATTTCACTAAATCCCAAAAAGTGCATTTTTGGAGTAACTGAAGGTAAAATTTTAGGTCATGTCATCTCAAAATATGGGATTTCCATAGATCCTGAAAGAATAGAAGCCACATAGAAAATCCCTTTTCCTAGTAGCAAAAAATAATTATGATCATTTTTTGGGAAAATCAACTTTGTTAGGAAATTCATTTCAATATTTGCTGAAATAGTCAAACCATTAAATGATATGTTGAAAAAGGATGCTAACATAAATTGGATTGGTGAAACTAAAGCATATTTTTAGGATATTAAAAATGCAATATCTTTTGCACCTATGTTTGTGAGTCCTAATTACAAGAAACCTTTCTATATTTATTCATTTACTTCTGAGCATTCTTTTGCTAGTGTATTAACTCAAAAGAACGAAGATAATTTAGAAAATCCTATTGATTTCTTGAGTTCACCACTAAAATATGCACAATTGAAATGCATTATTATGGATAAAAAAGTACATGTTCTTTTCAAAACTATGAAGAATATTAGACATTACATTTTGCACAATAGAATTTTTGCAATAGGACCTAACCCAGCTGTCAAAACAATATTGATGCAGAACAAACTGGGAGAAAGGAGAGGCAAATGGCTAGCTACTTTGCAAGAGTTTGATTTAGATATTTGTTAGATGATGCTTGTTAGAGGATAAGGTTTGACAAGTATCTAGCTGAAATCGATCCTCAAATCATGTGTCATCAATACACTATGGAAAGCATCACCACAAATGAATGGTATAATGACATTGTGTATTTTATTTTGAATGGTAAGTACCTTGATCACTTTAATGCTACACAAAGAAGAGCACTTCAATTAAAAAGCTCTAATTTCATGATTAAATTTGGGGTGTTATATAGAAGAAATCTCGAAGGAATTTTCCTTAGATGTTTGAGTAAGGACGAGTCTATGCAAATACTTAAGGATTTCCATGGTAAGTATGGGATCGGGCATGGGTCAGCTAACACCACAATGCACCAAATTTTAAGATCTGGTTACTATTGGATCCACATATTTAAAAATACTTTGTTCTTGCCATAAATTTCAGATTACCACCACCAACAAAGAATGAAATGCTACCATCCCTTTACAACATGTATTTGAGGCTAGACCATTTTCACAATGGGGTTTACATTTCTTAGGAGTTATAAACCTAAACTCTTCACCTAATCACAAATACATTTTAACCACCATAGACAATTTTAACAGATGGACTGAGGTCATTCCCACTAATAATTGTACTTCTGAAGTGGTTATTCAATTTTTAGAAGAATACATTGTTACTAGATTTGGTATGCCATATTCTATTGTTTGTGACAATGGTTCTGCTTTCACTTCACTTCAATTTTTGGAATGGGCTTATGACAATAAGGTAAGCATAAAGTTCTCTTCAAAATATTATCCATAAGGTAATGGTTTAGTAGAATCATCTAATATGTGATTTATTTTATTTTATGGTATAAGTGGTTTTGGGAGTGAAAATGTTATGCAATATTTTTATTTATTTTATTTTATGGTACAAGTGGTTTTAGGAGAGATAAGGAAGTTGTGCAATTAAAGGCCTTGGTGATGATTATTTTATTTATTTTTATTTTTTTTTAACATGGTGGAATCGGTAGCTGCCACAAATCCAGGCAGGTTGTCCAGCTTTTATGGTCACCACAGTATTCTGTTTTGTCCACCCCAGAAGCCACCACATAGATCTTTGCACAGTCTACCCCTATAACCGCCATGCCACAATCATTTTAAACCTTTTATGCCACTGAAAGAACTAGGAAAAGGACAAGTGTTCAGTCCGGTGAGGCCCGATATTTGAACCTTGGACCTTTGCCCCATTATGGGATTTGGATGAACCAATTGGTCTACATCTCGGATCTTGAAAAGAGTTGGTGATGATTATTGAAAAGTGGAGTAATGTTGATTATTTTGTGATCTACTAACCCTTGTGAAGATTGGTAAAATAATTTTGTGTTGAGTGTGGCATATTTCCAAAGGGGTTTCTTCACTTCATAAAAGGTATGGGTACATTATCCTATTGATTTTTTATGGTGGTTGATTTCTGAAATATTATTGGAGGTAAAAGGATTGTTTGTGGTTTTCTTTTCAAAATTGGTTGATTGAATGCTTCAAGGTTTTTTTGATTTGAGAGTTGAGTTTAAAACTTGTTTTATAAGCATAGTTGTTGAATCCCATTGGTTGTAAAAGAAATTGAGTTAGAAAAGAACATGAGTATCATTGTTATGTGATATTTGTGGTTGAGCATTGTTGGAAACATTTGAGTTGGTTGATACATACTTGGACTAGGATTGTGTGAGAGAGAGTTGTCCCTTGTGATGATTGGTTGAGTTGAGTTGATTGAGCCTAGTCAAGTGATGTGTGAAGTGATTTTTCAAGTTCTATAAAACAAACTATTCCATCATTCTATGTTGAGTTGAGATTGAGGTTAGAACATATTGAGTCTCTAACAATTCTTTGTATGGTTCTATAAGACTTGAATTGAGTTGAGGTTGATTTGATTTGAGAGTGAGATTAGAACATATTGAGTCTCTAACAATTCTCTTTATGCTTCTATGATATTGACTTGAGTTGAGTTGATATTGATTTGATTTGAGTTGAGTTGAGATTGATTTGGATTAAGAGTGAGATTAGAACATATTGAGTCTCTAACAATTATATTTATGCTTCTATGAAGTTAATTTGAGTTGATATTGCCACTCATTGTTGAGTTCATTTTGAGTACTACTTGAGCATGATTGATTGAGCCTTTGAGAAGGCCTTTGGGATATATTTGAGGATAGTGTTGAGACAAATTTGAGGATAGTGTTGGGACAGATTTGTGGACAGTTTTGGGCAAGTTCTTGGTGAGCTTGCTAGAGCAGTTTTGGGCAAGTTCTTGGTGAGCTTGCTAGAGCAGATTTGGTCAAGTTCTTTGTGAGCTTGCTAGAGTAGATATGGATAATTTATATGTGAGCTTGTGATTCAGCATTTGACAAGTTCTGTGTGAGCTTGTTAAAAATGTTCTATGTGAGCCTATTGAGTAGGTTCTTAGTGAGCCTATTGATAGAGCTTTTGAGGTGATAGAGTATAAAGTACAGAGTCTCAGTGGATAGAGATCCAATAGCCAACACAATTGAAGATAGATCTGAGTGAGGAGTATTCAAGTGGAGAGAGGTCACCAGTCAGTGCAGCAGAGAGATAGAGTCTTCTAGAAGATCACATAACCAGAGTAGAAGGGGAAAGAGTTCTCATGTGGAAGATATCCATGAACTTGAGATTAGGGGATCAACATCTCCTTTGGATAGAGATCCATAAACATTGTAATTGGGAGTGATTCCCAAAGATATTTATTGAGAAAGTTTTAGTAAAATATTTTCTCCGTGGAGTATCCCACATTGGGTGAACCATGTAAATTATTGTGTCTCTATTATGTATAGTATTTTGTGCATTACTTTGACTACTGTTATTGATACTGCTATCTATACACAACATAATATTTAATTGGAATAAAAAGTAAAAAGTGGTCTTATATTCTTCACCCCCCCTCTTAGTATAAGCTTGTGTTCTTCAAGAGCTACATACAACCCTTGAGGAGTGTCTACATGATGTCCATTTGGAGAATCATAATTACATTTGAAGCAATGAAGATCCTAAGATCTTGAGGAGCAAGCTTTGCCAATTGAACCACTTCCATTGCAAATTCGAGTGAACTTCACTACCAACCTATTACAGAATGAAGGGTGACCCTTGATCATCAATTCCTTGAAGGAATTAGTAGTCTTATTTCATGTTCTTTCTTGCAAATTGTAGATGAAATCAGTTAGATCTACTTATTTTCAAGCATACTTTACATTAGCTTAACATTCGTGCATATATATTTTCTTATATTGACATATATTTATGTTTTATTGTAATTTTTATCACATTCTTTACAAATCTTCAACAAGAGCCTCATCATGAGAGGCCTCATATAATCCTAATTGTGCTTTGTTGTTTCTTTAATGCATATTACAAATTCTTGACATATTTGAAGCATTCTTGAAATCAATTTCCTCCAATCAAGTGAGAAGAAGGCATACATAAGCCTTGAGCAATTTGTGTCGAATCTAGAGAATATTTGGATTGCACCAATCCCATTTAAGGGCTTCAAAAAATTGTATTTATTGTATCACAATTTTGGTATCCCTTAGAGGGACCTATTTGTAATTGATATTCACCATGATTTAATAAAATAAAGTCACATATTCTTTTTAATTCATCGTTATACATGCTTTATTGCTTTATTCTTGGTATTAATGATACAATAACTTAGATGCATATTTTTTGGGATCGTACAGATGCTGATCACGATGGAAACCCACAAAATTCATTGTATTTACTGATCTTTCTATGTTTTGTGTTGTAGGTCTTAGCCATGGTGCATAGTGTCAGCCACCTTTAACACCTGCAGCTAGCATCTCAGTCACGCTTGATAGTCACAACTAGTAAAAAATAGAGAAAAAAATAGTAAATAGTCTATCTCTTCATCAGATGAGGAATTCCAGGTAATTTTTCCTTCTTTGTGATTTCTATGTTTGTGTTTTTTCTATCAGTAGGCTAATTAGATCATCTAGACAAAGTTTAGAAGGACAATCATGAAAACTACCATGTCTACTGCTAGCTATGACTGACAATAGCAGCTAGCACTACCTGCAACTAAGATTTAGTTTTCTGTTAGTTGTGGTACAAAATAGTGGCTAACATTAAATCTTTGTGTTAGGGTTTGTTTTCTTGGGACCTGTCTAAAGGCCAGTCTCTCATGTAATTTTAAATTCTTTGATTTCAAAAATAGCATTTAGTTTTGCATCTTTCTGAATTAAAAATGTAAATTTCCTAAGCATATAGGAAAAATCATGGGTGCTCTCTAATGCATTTTCTCTTTTTTGCAAAGTTAAAATGAACCCTCACACACCATGTAACATTTAAATGTTAGTGAGTTGGAATTCATACCCAACCACTAATAGAGTTCAATGATGGTGGGCATCATATCCATCCGTTGGCTCAAATACCATGAACCCATTCTATTGGCCAATATCGACTCCAAGAATCATCCTATCCATGCAAAATAGCATGCATTTCTCTTTGAAGGTTTGTATTGCTACACATGGTTTGTTGGGTGAGGATCGATAGGATCTATGCTCCCTGAATGGGTGTGGGCTTCATCTCCACACTTTGGTGGGTTTACGTGATTATGACTTTCATTGTCGATTGTCGAGCTACAAGCATACAAGTGAAATCCATTAAAATAAACAAGTATATCATCAAAAAATCTGAAAACATGATGAGAGTTAGTTTATGATACAACACACTTGAAACACACTAAAACATTTTAGGGATCACAAAGGAACTTTAAAGGAGATAATCACCCTTGTTTTCTTTATTTTATTTAAAATTTACACAGGAGATAATACACATTATGGTTAATACATGGAGAGGTCGACCTCAGTGCATAACCTAGGTTGAGTTCAAAGCTCCAAAAAATATACAAAACAACACGTTGAATTCTCAACCACAGAATCCTCTTGAAAAATGTTCGATGAGTATTAGATGGGATAATTCAATGTGTAGGTATTATGTTTATAATACCACTGTTAGAGGAGGTAATGCACACTCCTCGAGGGATAGATCTAAGGGTGGCTCAAGGCCCCCACCATACCAAGATAGACAAAAAGAAAATATATCCAATCAGGGGTAGGAATAAAGGGTTGCATCAGAGCGTAGACCCATGAAGATGCCAAACCCTAGTGGACCTAGAAAATTCACTATAGATTTGGCCATATTGGGAGCTAATGGTACACCCTAAATAAACCCTGGAGAACTAGATAGCTGGATGAACTAGATAAAGTCCAATGTCAACTAGGGTATAAAGCCTCAACTGCTCCTTCTCTCTCTGCAAGTTCACACAACATGAGTATACACAAACAAATCATCAAGCTAGGAGAGTGCTCAAAGTGCTCTCAAAACATGTGTGGCCCATACATATAGGGAGGCACAAATAATAGACTACTACAAAATACAAATACTACCCATATAGATAGGGGTAAGAGGGTATAGGAGGGTAACTTAAAACTCCAAACCAAACCAAAAATGATTGGAACAATAAGAAAAATCAAAATCAAAATCACCAAGCCAAGACGACCCACATGAATCAAGTAGTGTTGAATCTCTAGAAAGGGGACAAGGACCAACAACAATAGAATTATCAGGATCAACCTTCCCCTACGCAGTACAATCAGTGCAATAATAAGAAACATGGTAAAAATAAGGAACAATGCCCTCCTCACCAATTTACACCATTTTCAAAGATAATGGCATCAATTTTTCATCAATTGTGTGAGGCTAAGGCCATCACCTTACCCAAGATTAAATTACTCGATCCAAACCAACCTAGATCGAGAGGATTCAGAGAGGATCAATATTGTTCTTACCATACACAGAAAGGGTATGAAACTAAAGGATGTCATAGCTTTAAATATTTTGTGCAGAACATGATTAAAAAGAATGAGCTAATCATTGATAACCCTCAAGCTCTAGACAATCAAAACATGGGGATATTCAAAAATCCCTTGCCCAACCATGAGCCTTCAAGAAATAATGTCGAACAAGAGAATCAAGTATGAATTGATCCACCTACATAGGGATTCATTGGTATGGTGAATGTTATCACCAATAATAAGAGGTATGATCATCCAGGTCTTCCTTTTGCACCAGTTAGGATTCAAGTTGCACGCCCACAAAGGCTAGCATATAACAATCTGCTAGGCCCACCAACTAGACCAGTGGTGACCATAAGAAATAGGCTCATCCAAAGCCTACAAACCGCCTCATAAAAGCTATCAATATATGAAACAAAATAATAGTCTTCTAAATATAGGAAGATGCTAATGGATATTTTAAGGTTCATATATGTTCAGTCCCAAGACCCGAAAGCGTTTAAAAATTTTGTGGGACATGTGCAACAGTTCTAAGAGTCTGTGATTTAGTTTTATAATCATGAAATTAAAATGGTCTCTACTATTATAGTGAACCCACCGCTTCATATAAGTGCATGTTTCAACCACACACCTTTCAAGCGGGTATTGATCGATACAGGGTCTTCGATCAATATTATTACTACAAAGGCCTTAGCATATTTGAAATTGCTAAAATTACATATCATGCCATCGACATTCACACTACGAGCATTTAATGATACATTGTTCTCAACAGTCGACACTATAGTCCTGCCTATTCAGGTAGGGTTGAAGACCATCCTAGTGATGTGTCATGTGTTAGAAGGTGTGATGTAGTATAACATCCTCTTGGGAAAGCCTTGGATAAGAGATATGTGATGCGTACCCTCAATACTACATCAATGTATCAAGTATGTACATGAGAGTCAAGTGCACGTATGAAAATGATTGAAAATCCAACTAAGTGTTCTATTATTTACAATTCAATTTATAGGCTCTAATGGCCCAAAATACATAACCAAACCCATCAAATCATGGATTTGATCCAATATGCTTAACCATAAGCTACAAAAGTGCAAAGGAGAATGCACATAACTTTCTAAGCTAGGAGAAAGGAATAATGCTAACTATAAGATCCTTTTTAGCTATCTTGAAGTACACACTTCCTAGTTTGAGTTCACACTTCCTAACTAACACTCCTAAGTGACAACTAGAAGATAACTAGTGCCCACAAGTGCATGTGAGAAAGATACTCACTTACAATATTAATTTGCAAGAAATAAACTATGCAAAACTAACTATAAATTACTATAGGGGTCATATGAGTGATCAAACATCAATCCTCATCATGCCTACCCACAATAGAAGCATTGACCTCCAATGCTTTCAGAAGAGTAGGAAAGTCACGGGACATATGATGAAAAGAAATCCAATGAGATTGATGCGACAACTATCCTAGTCAAGCCACAAGATATGAGGTGGTAGACCCTTGGTGAGTCTGTCGAATCTTTGTGTCATAGATATGATCAGAATCCAATGGTAACTGAGAATCAAGAACCACGTCCACAGGATGACTGATAGCTGGTGTTGTCTCCAATGTAGAGTCAAAATACAACTTCAAAAGATCTACATTGACGACTTCATGAATTCCCAAGTGTGTGGGAATATCAATGCGAAAAGCATTATCGAACACCTGTTGAAGAATAGTATAAGGCCCATAGCAAATCGGTTTGATTTTACTATGAGTCTTATCAGAAAAACGTCGCTTGTCAAGATGCAACCAAAATTTGTCACCAACCTGAAATGGATGAGGAATTCGATGTCGATCCATGGCCTTTTTCTGCTGCTGCTATGTCTTTTGCAAAATATCAACCACATTTGATTTCAGATTGTGCAAATGCTAAATAAATGAGTGTGCTTTGTCTTGCTCTTTCTGAAGATGTGAAGTTACAGGAGAAGGCAAAGACAAAGGTAACTCATACGGTTCCAAGGGCTGAAATCCCATACAAACCTCGAAAGGTGAGTGACCTATAGAAGAATGTAGGGCCTTATTATAGGCATGTTCAGTATGAGTGAGACTCAAGTCCCACTTTGCTGGTGAAGCGTGATGATAGATTTGTAAACTTTGCACAAGGGTACGGTTTACCACTTCAGTCTACCCATCTGACTGTGGACGATAGGTGATGGAAAAGTTAATGGAAACTCCCAAAATTTTCCACAAAGAACACCAAAAGTGACCCATAAAGCGAGAATCATGATACGATATAATGCTGGTAGGTAGACCAAAGGAATTCCAAATGCTTTCAAAGAAAAATTGGGCTAAGTCTGCTACAGAACTTGTCTTGCGGCATGGAATAAACTTAGCCATTTTACTGAATCTATCAACCACCACGAACACACAATCATGTTGTCGCATTATCATAGGAAAACCACTAACCAAATCCATGGAAATGCTTTCCCAAGGATAGGAAGGAATGGGCAAAGGCATGCCTAAGCCAAACTTCCTGTTAGCTGGTTTTGAGCGACAACAAACTGCACACTGTTTGAGAAATCTCAACACATCCCTTTGCATTTTAGGCCAATAGAAAAATATTTGCAAGTGATGAAGTGTTTTGTGCTTCCCAAAGTGACCACCATAAAGTGTAGAATGAGATTCCTTAAGAAGTGACACTCTAGGATCACAAGGAACACAAACCTTGTCCAATTTGTAAAGAAGTCCTTTGATGTAAAAATCTTGGAAAGGACGCAAATTGGAAGAAGAAGGCTTACTCACTTGCTCAAATATTTTCCCAAAATTAGGATCCTATGAATACTGATTAGGCCAAGTCTGAAATCCCAAGTGTGAAGTGGACATAACTGTTAAGGCAAGAGCGGCAGGAGGCCTACTCAAACAATCAACAACGATATTACTCTTCCCCTTTTTGTACTTGATCACCGAGTGAAATTGTTGGAGGTAAGAGACCCACTTCATATGTCTTGATTCTTCAATTTTACTTTGAGATTGTAAAAACTTGAGAGGCATATGATCAGTGTGTACTACTGTATCTTTTCCCAAAAGATAATATCTCCAATACTTAATATCTTGAACTAATGCATACAACTCCTTGTCATATGTAGAATAGTTCAACTTAGCAGCAAAATTTTTTTCTTAATGATAAGCAATTGGATGACCATTCTGTTTAAGCATAGCTCCTAAGGCAACTTTAGAGGTATTCGTTTCAATCTCAAAAGGTTGAGAGAGGTCAGGTAAAGTTAACACAGGTGCTGTACAAAGTTTCTTTTTGAGTTTCTCAAAGGCAATCTCTTGGCTTTTCTCCCAATGAAATGGAACTTTAGACTTAGTGAGATAATGCAATGGAGCTGCAAGGGTAGAATATTGAGGAATGAATTTGTGATAAAAATTCGCAAGTCCTAGAAAACTCATTAACTCAGTGAGAGTTGTAGGAGGGGACCACTTAAGTAAAACATCAACTTTTATGGGATCTACCTGAATTCCACTTTCACTAATCACATACCCAAGGTAAGAAACTGAAGTATTTCCAAAAGAACACTTGGAAAAATTGGCATATAATTGATTATTTACAAGAAGATCAAGTGTTTGCTGGATATGCCTAAGGTGTTCCTCCAAAGTTTTTGAGAAAATCAATATATCATCAAGATATATTATTACAAATTTGTCAAGTACATCATGAAATACATCATTCATCAACCTCATGAAGGTTGCAGGAGCATTAGTAAGACCGAAGGGCATGACCAACCATTCAAAAAGGCCCATCTTCATCTTAAAAGTTGTCTTCCATGTATCCTCAACTTGGATACGCACTTGATGATATCCACTTTTGAGATCTATTTTTGAAAAGAACTTAGCTCCTTGAAGCTGATCTAATAAATCATCAATGCATGGTAATGGATATCTATTCTTTACAAAAATTCTGTTCAAAGCACGAAAATCAATGCACAATCTCCAAGTGCCATCTTTTTCAAGAACCAACAAAATAGGTGAGGCACAAGTAGAAGTACTTTCCTTAATGAAACCCTTAGACAACAAATCTTCTATTTGCCTTTTTATTTCTTCATTTTGCAAAATAGATTGTCTATACATGGGTGCATTAGGTAGTGAAGAACCAAGAATGATTTCAATGCTATGATTAATTGTGCGAATTGGAGGAAGAGACTTTGGCTCCCGAAATATGTGTGAATAACTTTGCAATATTTTATCCATTGAAGAGTGTTGCTTTGGAATGGATGTGGATGTAGAAGTGTTTTGAGAGTGAATGAAAATTAGAGCAACATCACCACCTTTTTTAATTACTCTTTTTGTTTGCTTGGAACTTAGAATGATGTTAGGAGTGTTGGTGCTTTTAATGAGAAAGACCTTACCATCTTTTTGAAGTGTGTAGGTTCTTTTGAAAGCATCATAAACAGCTCTCCTATCATACTAAAAAGGTTGTCCAAGCAAAATCCCACAACAATCCATAGGAGTCACATCACAAGTGACTTGATCTATGAAATGTGGGCCAAGTGCAAATTTTAATGTGCAAGTGTGAGTGATTTCTAAGCCTCTTCCACTATCCTTCCAACCCAAATAATAAAGTTGAGGATGAGGCTCCATAGGTAAATTCAAATGCTCGACAACGGACCTCGCAATTAGATTTTTTTGCGAGCCATTATCCACTATACAATCTGTTGCAAAAAATTGGAGCAAATGAGCTCGAGTGATGAACAAAGCATCACGAGCACCCTCTGATGAACTTACATTTACCAAGGTAACCTCATTGATCTTACCTCATAATTCCGTGTATACTCTACTCTCTCCTACTAACTCAAGGGGACCTTTAGAAGCATCCTCCTCTTGAGTAGTAATGACTAAACTTTTCTTCTTAAGCTTGAAACAATCAGTTTTTTCATGACCCTTTTTCTTACAATAGTTACAAAAATTTTTAGAAGAAGAAGGTTTAGAAGAAGAAGAAGAAGGAGTAGAAGCGGAAGGGGAAGGAGAAGAAGGATATGGAGAAGAAACATTCTTCTTTTGAGCAAAATTCTTCTTTTGTGAGAAAGAATTATTCCCTTTTGATGAGTTTGCAACCACTTGAGTAACAGGTGCGCGGAATGCCTGCGAATGCGCTTTAAAATTTTCCTCCGCAAGTTGCGCTTGGTTGAAAACTGAATCCAATGTGTCCCATTATTTCCCTGTACAAATTCTCTAACAAGCCACTTTGAAATTTGAGAATCAAAGCTGGAACATCATCCTCCACATTCACAAGTATCCTGTACCTGTTGAACTGAAAAATATATTCCTGTACAGTCATATTAGTTCCTTGCCTAAACCGAAACCACCTAATTACCAAATCCTTAGAATAATTGGAAGGATAAAAATTGGTTTTCAGACAGTCTACAAGTTCATCCCAAGTAGTGAGTTCATCATGACCTCTTTTTCTTTCTACAAGGACTTTAGCTAAACTAGAAAGTTTTAGCTTAGCATAAGGAACCACATCTTCATATGAAAGCTGAGAGTAAGAAAACCAAGAACTCGTGTCAAGAATCCAACTATTCAAGACATCAGGGTTCCTGGATCCATCATAAAATGGAACTTCACAACGAACTCTTAGATGAGAATCATGAGCAGAAGTTGAAGCATTATGCACCAAAATGTCATTTACCTTCATGGCAAGATTACCAAGGACTACTGCCATGGTAGTATCATTAGCTTTATATACTAAGGCATTTACAACATGGGCAAGTTCTGCCACTTGGGAAGCCAAGTCAGAATCCATGTTCAACCGGGTATAAGCCAGGAGTAAAAAGGGAAAAGCACTAAAAATCAAGGAAAAATTGGAAATTCCTTGTTACAATGGTGTGCCCCCGAATTTGAAAATTACTCCTAAGGCTCAAAATTTAAAATTTTAAACTAACCTAAGGTGCAATTTATAATTTATTAATTTAAAAATAACTCAATTAAAAATTAAATTTTAATTAATCAAAGATTAATTAATTTAATTAAGTTATTAAAAATTAAATTAATAAAAATAAATTTACATGCAACCTTAGAATAGTAAAATTTAAAAATTACAAGAAATTACCCTTGAAGTTGCTGCCTGAACTGGAACTACACTCAACTTATTTGCATGAAATTTTGAAACTTCCAGTTGCACGTTTCTCGAGGTAAAATATTTTTGTCCAGTTACAGTTTACAGTTTGCAAATTTTATAATTCCTTAATGTGCGTGCAACAGGTTCAACCTACTATGGATGGGTGCCTCCAAGGGTCGGACATTCCATGCCCTGATGCTGGCCCTGCCTTCGTCTACTGATGCGGGCCGCCTGACAACATAGTCAGGCCAAAACGCCTGACTACGAGGCTGTCACGCTTGACAGCAATGTCAGGTGTTGGCCTTGTTGCCAAAGCGGCGCGTGCCCTTGAGTGTGCATGCTGACTTCTGTCATTGTCAAGCTAACAACAAAGTCAGGCCCAAAGTGCTTGATGACTGTGCCTGACACGCCAATGCGAAGACCGCATTGGCGCTGTCAGCGATCAGCCCAGGCCACAGGTAGCTCGCCTGACATTGTCAGACCTGACAGCAACGTCAAGAGGCTGGCCTGACGCCAAGGCAGTAAACCTGCCTAGCTCTGTCAGTGGACAGCGATGGTCACAGTCATTGTCACTCCTGACAGCGATGGCCACTGTCACTGTCGTTATCACACTGAATAGTGATGTCGGTGGGCAACGGCGAATGGTCGTGTCGTGTGCTGCCGAAGAGGCACCGGTGCTGTCGAATGTAGTCAAAGCCTACTACAAGCCCTTTGGCTCCAAAAAAAAAAATTTGGAAATTAAAAATTAATATATAAAAATTTATATATTAACTATTAAAAATTAAAATTTTAAAAATAAATAAATAACTTTAATAGTTATTTAATATTTTAAAACTTATTTTTTTTTACAATAAAAAGCCACTTTGAAGGAAATTACCTCAAAAAATTTCTAACCAACGAACCGCTTCCCTTCCAATCAGCAACGCGTCTTCAGTAGCACTCCTTTCAAGATCTGATCGACACACGATCAGCATTTGAAATGCCACCAGATCTAATTCGACACATGACCTAGTTTTTGATGATCTTCTGGAGCTCTTCAGTACTCAAAAATGGGGGGGTAGTAGGGTTAAATGGCTCCCTAATCCTAATTGGACCGTAACTATGATCCAATCCCTTCCAAGGATCGCAATAGGAAGAAATTTGACGAAAACTTTTCCTATACCTCTTGAGCATAAGCAAAAATTTGGAATGAGAAGTTTGTCATCGAAGGAACTTCCTTCTACGAATGTTTTTCAAGCTACCCTTGAGCTTAAATCGAGTCCTCAATGAGAAAGAATTTCTCATAACAAAATTATCTCCTCTCCTCTCACCTCACAAGTCTTAGTGTAAACATGAACTAGGTTCTGATACCAATGAAAAGGATTGAAAATCCAACTAAGTGTTCTATTATTTACAATTCAATTTATAGGCTCTAATGGCCCCAAAATACATAACCAAACCCATAAAATCATGGATTTGATCCAATATGTTTAACCATAAGCTACAAAAGTGCAAAGGAGAATGCACGTAACTTTCTAAGCTAGGAGAAAGGAATAATGCTAACTATAAGATCCTTTTTAGCTATCTTGAAGTACACACTTCCTAGTTTGAGTTCACACTTCCTAACTAACACTCCTCAGTGACAACTAGAAGATAACTAGTGCCCACAAGTGCATGTGAGAAAGATACTCACAATATTAATTTGCAAGAAATAAACTATGCAAAACTAACTAGAAATTACTAGAGGGGTCATATGAGTGATCAAACATCAATCCTCATCATGTTCCTCATCAACATGGTTCCTTCTAATGAGGAGCCATTCAAATATGTGAAGCAAGTATATTTGCTTGGAGATTTCATACTCCCTTCAACACATCTGGACATAAGATCAACATCGCCTATTAAGCATCCAGAAGATAAATCAAAGGAAGTGTGTGTTGGACCTTCGACATAAGCAACACGACCATCTGTACATACAATAGCTATTTTGGCAAAGCCTACAACATCAACGATGCTTAGAAATGACAAGAAGCTCAAGGCAACAATGAGCAAGAAATATTCAAAATAAAAGCCCAGAGTAGCCACTACTAAAGTCTCTAATCCCATGGATGAGGGAGATGCACAAAATGAAGCTAAGGAGGTACAACAACCTACTTTACCTATTTCTTCAGCTAGGTCATCTACACCACAAGTGACCATTCACTTGGTTAATCCTGGGTTAGTAGAATACATAGTGCAGAATGTGGCATTCACACCTTTTATCAAAATTGCACAAGACATGGGTAGACCTCAAGCCCAATAATGCTTTTCTATAGGGACGGTGGTACCACTAGGGGTGCCACCCAACCAAACCAACTTCATTTATGGAGATCTTGATCAGCTTGCAAATCGTATGCCTATGGATGAAGATGATGATGAACCATTCGTAGTGAACGTTCATTAACTGTCTAACCCAGAGTTTGTCTTACGATATTTTGAATGTTACCATTGGTATGGTAATGGTCTCGATTTATTTGAGCAAGGACAAAGAACTCCCTATGAACCACAATATCAGTTGTCGAACGATCGGTTTAGTTTAGGCTATAATATTAGAGGTCAAGATAAACTTCTAGCAACATCTCTTGATCACCTAAATCTCAACTTAAGATATGATGTGGATTGGAACCCCTACCATCCTAACCCTTCTTATTTATGAAGGGGTAACTAGCCAGTGATCATGGTTGCTATTGAGCCACCTAAAATTTATCATGATAATATTGTGGTGGAGATCAATCCAAAGGATATTCCAAGAATTGACTTGATAATAAAAAACTGTAAATATGTCGATGCCACTGGCATGCAAATTCAAAATATGGGCCTAACAGTGGATACTAAATTAGAAGTTTCTTTTGAGGAAGTTAGAGTAGAGTCCATTTCTGAAAGAGATGGACCAAAATACAATTTTAAAAGTGATGATGATGAGTCCTTGAGTAATGAATAATATGAGGATGAAATGGAGATGGCCTACCTTGGGCCTCAATATTTACATCATCTTAATGAGATAGTGGCTACGGATAACTGATACTTCATAGATGATAGTGATTATGAAGATGAGACCAAAATGGTCTACCTTGGGCCATGACACTTACATCATCAAAATGGACCATTCGATATGGATGAGATGTATCAAAGAGTTTATCCTGGTCCTCACCTCAAAGGGAGACCATCTGATGTAGACAAAATCTATCACATAGTTTTCCCTGATCCTAATATATATAGGTAGCTCCTGGAGTGAAATGATCCCATTTTCTAGTATATTCATAGACCAAATATTGAGATCCCCATACCCTAGAGCCACATCTTAGGTATGGGAGTTACATCAATAATTGATGAGGCTTAATTTTATTTTTCTTGCACTTAGGTTTAGCCTAGGTTGTTAGCCATTAGGACTTAGTCTTTTTTGTAATAAGGCTTTGTAGCACCCTAAAATTGGCGCAATCAAATTGGAATAATTACATTCACCTTAGTAAATAATTTTAAATTCAAATTTAACCTCCCAAACCGCCCGTTAACCGCCGAGAAACCCGTTTTCCCCTTTTTCGTGCCATTTTTAGAGGTTGTTTTGACCGTTTGACGATATCGTCGCCGATCAGACGATATCGCCCCAAATTTGACGATTTCGTCTGGACTAGGACGTCCAGACGATCTTGTCGCAAAACTGAATTTGCATAGATAGACTCTGTTCCAACGGGTCTCCAATTCGGGCAGAAGCGTGTCTGCGCCGTTGGGACCCTTTCCCCGTTGGAGATCTCCCAAATTGGGATGATCTCCAACCTCCCAACAACTCCCCTATGCCTATTTAAACTCTAGGACATTCCCTCCCCAACCCCCGGCTGAATTTTATCTCGCAAGTTGAATCCCTCTGCACTAAAACACCTTAATCTTATTTTTGCACTAGTCCTATAGCAGTTTTTATGTAGGTACACCACTGATTTTCAATCGGAGCCAGCACCCATCGTCGTCGATGAACCTGTCAAGATCGGAGGCGATCCTGTCAAATTCGAGACGATTTCGTACTGATGCGAGACGATCTCGACTGCAGTCCACATCGAGGCAATCAGTGCTTGGAGTTTGCTTTTCTTAACTTTGCCTCGGTTATTTTGTTTTACAAATTAGATAATCTATTTAGTTTTTATCCTATTTTGCATCCGGAGTTCACCCATCTAGTCTAGATTGCATGTTAAGCTCATAATCTGCCATTAAAGTACAACAATTTACTTTAATTTTTGTTTTTAAACTTTTTTAAGTATTTAGCTTATTATTTGGCATATTTTGCCTCTGTTTGCACAGTAGGAATTCTTGTATTTTGCATCTGTTCTCTGTTTTGCAGTGTCTCGACGAATTCGTTAGATTTCAGACGATTCTGTCAGTCTCAGACGAATCTGTCAGATTTGGACGATTCTGTTAGATTACAGGTGATTACGTCGAATTCCAGACGATCCAGACTGCTTCAAGCATCGAAACTTCTTCGGACTTCCGGATCGGGTAATCTCCATTGGCCTCCTGCAAATTCTCTATTTTTTGCTTTCTACTCGTTTGTTGTATTCATTTAAATTGCATTTTCATATAGATTAAGTTAGATTCATTCGGCCAAACCTAGGATGAATGCTTAAGGATAAAACGAACTCATCAAAACACATTCCAAAAACCTAGGCGTGGAAACTGCCGCCAAATGTTTCCTGGTGAACCCACCATCCATCGAAAAATCACCAAAACACACCTCCCTTGAGAGGCGGGACCTTCGTAAAGTCCTCTCGTCCGAGGTACCGCACCATCCTTTTCCCATCCTCCTTCCGGGCACGGATCCAATAGCCTGAAGGTAGGGATGCGAAAAATTTGGAGCGATACATTTTGGTGAACCCGACGTGAATGCATCATAACCTTTTGAAAAAAAACAAAAACAAAAAAACAAAAAAAAATTAGAACAACTAAAACTTAGATGCATTTTAAAACATTTAAGGTTCAAAATCATGTTTAGATGGTAGCTCCTAAAAAGAGGTTAGCAGTTACTATAAACGTAGAAAACCAATTGGCAGCTATAGAAGTTAATTCTGTCCTTAGTATCCCTGAAACAAGTAGAAATCAATCCTTGTGGGACGAACTTGTCAGGAGACTTAGTCTCATCTCATCTAGGTCCACACAACTTAAACAGATCAAGAGGCTAGTCTTGGATAGAATCCTGGATCCTCATCAATTAGTGTTCTATCATGAACTTCAGAGAGCCTGCCATAGATGGTTAGCCTATAGGAGAGCTTTAGTATCTTCAGAATTGTTCAGCTTCGAGGAATACCTCGAGAATGCATACATTGTACACCGATTCTTAGGCCTTGTAGAAGACCAAGAAGTTGTTCTTACAGATAGGGAAATATGGAATAGAGTTCCTCGTGCTGTGTTATATCGAGAGTATTGCCACGAGCTTTACTTCTATCAACCAAAGATCTGAGACAGACAATATCACCATAGCCCTTTTCATCAAATTCTTAAAAGAAAACTTTCAATTTGAAGAAGAACATTTCATGACCCCTGAACAACTCGAACCTATTAATGATATTCATAAATTGTTCATAGAATATTAGTTCATTTACTTTTAGCTTTATTATTATTGCGTGCATTTATTGTTTTATTTGCTGTCTTTATTGTATTATTTCAAAAATTAAAGAAAAACTAAAAAAATAAAAAAAAAAAAACATAGCAAAAACTTAAACATTTCATTTCAAATATTGCATTAGGTATATATAAATATATACCTTTTAATTTGTTGCATATATATATATATTTGCTGAAATCAAAACTTAGCACCATGCCTAAACTTAGGAATGGTAAAGAAACTCTAGGAGAAGGAGAAGATTGGTTACAAGATACAACTGAAAACCCAAATGTCCTTCTTGGAGATACAAATCCGGAAGGAGAAACTCTAGGTCAATCAGATGAAGACTTAGGTGAAGATAAGGAACAAGAAGGAAGTGTTAAAGAGAATGAATCCTCATCCCCTAGAATAGCTCCAAATGGGGGCATCACTTTTGACAACGCAGAACATTTTCAAAAATTTCTCAATCAAAATATCGACATCCTTAATGTAGCAGTCCGTATTGATAGAGGGGAAGTTAGTGACGCTCAAGCAGCTATAGAACGGGCGCTTGATATACACACTAATCCTTTATCTTTTGTTGATCAAGAGAGTGATAAGGGTGGACCATCCAATACGGATATGGTCACTATAGCCCAAGCCATGTCAAAACAACAGGTTACCCAACCTCCTAAGGAACCTGGTTACTCAACCTAAAACCACTCCTGCACAAAAGAAAATTCCCTTCACTACTTTGTTCCGCCAAACTATTGAGCAAAATGCTTTAAATAAACAGAAATCTAAAACAAAGCTAAATACAAATTTTCAACAATCTGGAACACAACATAATCCAACTTCAAAATTCCTCCATAACATTTTTCCTACTAAAGTTTTACACAATAGTAACATGGCATCTAATCTACATGTTCCTCCATCCTATGCTCATAAAACTCATGTCAATGCCCTACCGAATCAATATGGGGGGCAAACTAGTAATCTGGAAGCTATGGTGAAACAATTGGCTTCACGTATGGACCAGATAGATCCCTACCGTCCCTCGTACAATTATCGAGAGATTTGTAGCCAACCATTGGATCCCATAGTGGTAGCTCAACCATACCCTAAACATTTTCCCATGCCCGTCCCGCCTATCTATAAAGGAACCGAAGATCCCATAGAACATCTTCGCATGTTTAGGATAGCATGTCACGACATATCGCATGACGACTTGCTATTACTAAAAATGTTCCCCAAAATTTTAGGTGGAATGGCATTAGAGTGGTACTATCAATTGCCCACTCACTCCTTAAGAAACTTTGAAGAAACAAATTGAATCATTTGTTCATCAATTTAGTGCCTACATCGAGAGACATGTAACTATTAAAGACCTATACAATTTAAAACAAGATAAAGATGAATGTTTTGCTGATTTCTTGGCTAGATGGAGACAATTGATAGGAAAACTACACTTTGTGCTACCCTATAGGGAAATGCTAGACATTTTCATCAATAATTTACAAGAACAACTCTCTTATGAGCTATCAACAACTACTTTGACTACCTTCGATCAAGCTATAGACTTAGCTCGAAGAGTAGAAGATGCCCTCATTAGGAGAGGCCAACTTAGGAAGAAGGATGATGAGAAAACATCTAGAAATCAATATAAAAACAAACAAGTTGTCGGTGATGGAGTCACTGACAGCAGAAATGTTGCTAATGTCAATGCAACAAAGACAACAAAAAAATTCATATTGAAACCTCCTGATAAGCCTCCTCGAGAATTCACTAGATTAAACCAACCCTTGTCAACCATTTTACCTCAATTGCTTGAAAGAGGTTTAATCCAATTACCAGCTATCCGGGAACCTGACCCAAGTATACCCGGATATAGAGCTGATTTGCACTGTGACTTTCATAGAGGACCCGGACATTCTACCAACGCTTGTAAGAGATTGAAACATAAAATACAAGATTTGATTGACAATAATGAAATGGAAGTGCAAGCCTTCCAACCCAAACAAAACCCTCCTAATAATACCCAAAATACTGTTCCCCAAAATCAAAATCAAAATGCCAATCAAACTTTAGACATATTTCAACACCCTTTACCACGACATGGTAAAGAGGTAGCCAATCAAATCGAACATCATAATGTTCCCCCTCCTACCCGATATGTAGGAACCATTAGCGGACAATTACCTGTTCAGGATTCTCAAACATTTGACACAACCTTATCCCTGGTTACAACCAGGCCCTTACATAATTTTCAAACTTCTGATTCTAGTGATATAGAGTCAGATAGTGAAAGTGAAGTAGACACTATTCAATCGAATAGTTCTGAAAACGAATCAGATCCTATTCAACCTGTCACAGATGCTAATGTTCCAGAAGAACCATTTCCCAGAAGAGTCACTACTCGACCTTCTTCTAATGAAGTCCTTCCTTATGAACAAGCCATAAATTCTCAACCAAGACCGTTTCAACGTCGTCACTATAACATTGTAGGTACCATCGGAGTCGTTACTCGACAACAAGCTCAAAATTCTCAACAAGAACCAAACCAGAATGATGGATCAGCTCCATTCATTTTGAAAAACCCAAATAAAGGAAATCATGCTCCTATTGTTCAACCCAAACCTCCTTATAGCATTAATGAGCAATTGTCTAATACCACGGCTAGAATCTCCCTTCTAGATTTATTAAGATCCTCTCCCACACATAGGGATGAGTTGATGCTTACATTGAGCCAAATGATGGTACCTCAAAACATTCAACCTGAAGCTATGGCCAATACTATCATCACTCGAGAGATTGATTGTATTGACTTTCGGGATAAAGATATCCCACAACACAGTTTACACAAGGATAATCCCTTGTACATTACTGCTCTAATTGGAGATGTAGCTGTCAAACGAGTCCTGATTGATAATGGCTCATCTCTAAACATTTGCACCTTTGACTTCTACCAACGATTTGGTTTTAGAAGTGATGAAATGAAGAAAACTGATATGATTATCAAAGCTTTTAATGACGAAACACAAGAAACGTGTGGAGTCATTACCCTCCCATTGCAAGTTGGCCCTAGAACCCTAGAAACAACCGTGTTTATTGTACATTGCCCAACATCGTACAATATACTTTTGGGTCGCCCTTGGATTAACGCCATGCGAGCAGTCCCATCAACTTTACACCAATGTGTGAAATTTGAGTTTAAAAATCAGTTGGTCACTATTCATGGTGACCCTAGACCTTTTGATATGTGTGCTTTGGCAGAACCCGTTGGAGTGCAATTTTGCCTCGCTCTATCATCCACACATTCTAGTTCTTCTTTTTCATCTAAAACTGTGAAACATAAACCCATAACTTCATCTATTCCTCCTCCATTAACTTCATCTTCCTATAAAGACCAACAACCTTCTAAACAAATTTTAGAATCTCAAAAGGATCTCAAATCTACAACTAATCCTTCAACTATTATTCCTATAAATTCAAAACCTTTAGACACATCCATCATACCTTCCACACCTCAAGACATAAGTAATAAACCTTCTACATCTTATGCCCTTTCTGATGAACTTTTACCAGATTTATCTACAACCTTAATATCAAAAAAATGAATGCTTTCATGCAAGATTCAAACCTTTTAAATAATTTACCGCCCTCTCCTCGTACTTTGGGCCTCCCACAACCTATGGGAAGTACTTACCAAGTCGGGAGTTGTGCCTTCATTTATAAAGGATATGACTGGGGAAGAATCCCTCGGAATATCAAAACTCATCATGAGGGATACGCTCGCTGTTATTTTACCAATGATTATGTTAAAGCTAAACCCATGATGCTTAAAATGGGATATAAAGGGAAAGGCTTAGGACCTTTCCAAAATGGCATGAAAGAACCTTTCGAGGTAGAACCGTGGCCTGCCCGCTGTGGTGTGGGCTTATTTCCTAGTAAGGGACAACCCTTTCCTTTTGAGGATGATGATCACCTCATATGCTATCAAGATTATTTGGATAGGCATGTTGATTTGCCTCTTAAAAATCAGTCATTTTCATGCAACATGCTATCCATAGCCTACCCTGAAATGATTGTCGACCCCGATGAAGAGTTGGAAGGAGATATCTTCCATGATGTCTCTGTTGAAGAGATGTTGCACAATGGATTCTATTTTGATGGTTCTATACCAACCATAGCTCAGCTTGAGACCACTAATCCTCAAGATGAATTATCTAAATTAACTTTACAAGAATTACAAGAGCTGGGTGTTTCACCCGCCCCACCTAACTTTGAAAGAGATCTACACATGGAGGTAGAAAATGTCATTAAAATTAATATTGGAACTGAGGACAATCCTCACATGATCAATATTGGATCAGAACTAAGTCAACAAAAATAGGAACAATACATTGCATTCCTTAAAGAGTACGAAGATGTCTTCGCTTGGACATATGAAGATATGCCAGGTCTAGACCCTTCTGTAGTCATGCATCATCTAGTGGTCCATCCGGATGCTAAACCGGTTAAACAAAAACTTAGAAAAATGCATCCCAAAGTGGCTCGGCTAGTCAAAGGGGAGTTAGAAAAACTCCCGAATGTTATCTTTATACAAGCTATTGATTATGCTGAATGGATCTCAAATGTAGTTCCAGTCACCAAGAAGGAAGCTACCAAAGTTAGGGTTTGCACCGATTTTAGAGATATTAACGCTGCATGCCCTAAAGATGACTTTCCCCTTCCAAACATGGATCAAATTATCGACTTCACTGCCGGAAGTGGGATGATGTCCTTAATGGATGGATTCTCCGGTTATAATCAGATCAGGATAGCTCCTGAAGACCAGGCTAAAACAACCTTTATTACCCCCTGGGGTACCTTTTGCTGGAAAGTGATGCCCTTTGGCTTAAAGAACGCCGGTGCAACTTACCAACGGGCTATGACCTACATTTTTCATGATATGATGCATGATATCTTACATGATTATGTAGATGATATTATAGCTCGCTCTCTTATTGAAAATAATCATTTAGATGATTTAAGAAAAGTTTTTAATCGATTACGAGAATATCTCATTCGATTAAATCCAGCAAAATGCATATTCGGAGTTAAATCCGGCAAACTATTAGGGGTTTTAGTTTCTTTACGTGGTATCGAAATTGACCCTCTCAAAATTGCGGCCATCACCGATATGCCCGCACCCACTAATATATTTGAACTACGAAGTTTACAAGGTAAACTTCAAGCTATCCGTCGCTTCATTGATAAGCTGGCGGACAAAACTGGTCCCTTTCTCAAACTTCTTAAGAAGGATGTCCCTTTCAATTGGGACACGGAATGTAGAGAAGCTTTTGAACTTCTCAAACAATACCTCCTTAATCCGTCGGTGCTTTCACCGCCTAAATCTGATCGCCCATTTCTTCTATATATTTTTGCTTCAAATTCTGCCTTAGGAGCTATGTTAGCTCAACTTGATGATGAAAAGCGAGAACGTGCTAATTATTACATTAGCCAAACTTTCGTCAGTTATGAAACCCGCTATACAGCGTTAGAGAAGTTATGTCTAGCAGTCGTGTTTGCTACGCAAAAATTACGACATTATATGCTTAGCCAAAAAATGTATGTCATTGCCAAATATGATCCTTTAAGATATCTTATGAGTCGCCCTTATTTATCGGGTCGCACAGCCAAGTGGGTTCTTGCTCTAAGCGAGTTTGATCTCACATTCATAGGACAAAAGTCTGTTAAGGGTCAAATCATAGCAGATCAATTAGCTGCTGCACCCTTAGAGTCTACTCATCCTCTCATCATCGAGTTTCCTGATGAATGCCTTCAATTAGAGGCAGACCATCCTGAACAATGGTCCTTATACTTTGATGGAGCCCGATGTATGAGTGGGGCATGGTGCGGGTATTATTTTAATATCTCCGCAAAAACATCTTATTCCTCTCGTCCTTCAAACCGACCTTTGCTTGCACCAACAATACTCGTTGAGTATGAAGCTCTAATCCTTGGATTACGAGCTGCTTTAGCACTAAAAATCAAAAACCTCTTAGTTTTTGGGGATTCCCAATTGGTTATAAACCAAATTAATGAAGTTTATCAAACCCGAGATGATAAACTTCGCCCATATAAGGCCTATGTTTTACAACTAATGTCTTTATTTGATCAAGTTACTTTGGAAGCCATTCCTCGAACTAGCAACCGTGCAGCTGATGCTATGGCCGCAGCTGCATCCCTCTTGCCCTTGGAGTTAGACGACGAATATGCCACTATCATCATTCGTCGACTCCAGGAACCCGCTTCAAATAAGTCATGCTTAGAGCCTTTGGATGTGTTTCTAATCAATGAAACTACTCCTGAACCTTGGTATACAGACATATTTGATTTCCTCCAAAATGGGACGTTCCCTGCTAATTCTAATAGAAACCAGCGTCGGTTATTACGTCGACGAGCAAGTCGATTTGTAATAATTGGCAATACTTTATATAGAAGATCTTTTGAAGGTATCCTATTAAGATGTCTAAATTTTGAAGAATCTAAATCAGCCTTGAGTGAAGCCCACGATGGATCTTGTGGAGGACACTTTAGTGGTAGTATCATTGCTAAAAAGCTCCTTCGGATAGGATACTTTTGGCCTACCATGGAAACGGATGCACACGAGTATGTGCGTCATTGCGACAAGTGTCAAAAACATGCCGACCTTGTCCATGCGCCTGCATAAGAGCCGTAGGCTATTTCGTCTCCTTGGCCCTTTTCTAAATGGGGCTTGGATATTATTGGTAAAATCAATCCTGTGTCTTCTGATGGACACAAGTTCATCATAACCGCCACTGAGTATTTCACGAAGTGGGTTGAAGCTATGCCTTTAGCTTCTTGCACCGGTTCACAAGTCTCTAAATTCATTTTTAATCAAATCATTTGCAGGTTCGGAATTCCTGCGAATCTCATCTCTGACAATGGAACTCCTTTTAAAAATAAAGATGTTAAAAAATTATGCCAAAAATACAAGATTCAACACCGCTGGTCCACTCCCTATTATCCTCAGGGTAATGGTCAAGCAGAAGCATCTAACAAAACTTTAATCAAAATCCTCAAAAGATTGGTCAATAAAACTGGTCGTGACTGGCATATTCAATTATATCCAGCCTTGTGGGCTTATCGAACTAGTGTTCGAACCCCCACGGGCACTTCACCATTTGTTTTGGTATATGGTGCCGAAGCAGTTTTTCCATTTGAATTGGAAGTTCCTTCTTTGGCTCTGCTACTTCAAGATACCGAAGTAGGAGATGAATATCGTGTCGGCGCACTCAGCCACTGGAACTCCTAGATGAAAAATGCATCAATGCTTTGGAGCATCTCCGTGCATACCAAAACAAGCTTAAAAGAGCATATAATAAGAAAGTTCGTCATCGATCCTTTGAGATTGGCGACCTTGTTCTAAAAGAGAATAAAAAAAATACAAATGCAACTAAAGAACTTAAAGGTAAATTTGAGCCCAACTAGCTCGGACCATACATCATTACTGCAAAATTTGAATCAGGAGCATATAAATTATCTACCTTAGATGGTAAAGAACTTAAAGAACCCATGAATATTTTACATCTCAAACGTTACTATGCATAAATTTGGTCATTTCATCCATGTATATATTTGTTCAAAATTACTCTCTTATATTTCTTTCAAATTTATATACAATCCAAAAAACATCAAAAACATTTATAAATCTCCAAAAATCTTCAAAACTATCTATTGCATTTATTTAAAGCACTTGTTAAGTTCTTTTTGCTCAAAAACAAAAATCTAAATAAAAATCTAAAAACAACTATATGCTTGACTCTTTCGAAACCAAAACAATATACATAAGAAAGAGAGAGTCAACATTCTCCCAACTTCTCAAAAATCATTTATATATATTTTCTTACAATTATTGCAGTTATATGTTTCAACTTATTTTGGATACAATTAGCATTTATTTGGCATCCCTCACTTGCACACTCACAAAAATAAATATCTTGATTTTATCTGGCATGATTACTAATCTCTCTTATATCAAAGTTCACAAAATTCAAATTAAATAAAGTTTGAGCATAGAGAATTGATCTTGTTATTTACTTAAACCAAGCACATCTTTTCACAATAAAATGATTATATTTGTAATTTCCATGTTTTGCTACATAGTAGAAGTGATTTCTTGAGTGAAAAGTTTCCCCCGCTATCCTATCATGCACATGGTCTAGAATCTTTGAGAATTGGCAAAAGGACAAGCTCACCCCTACCCAGAATAAAAATCCCTTGCTCTACAGCTAATCCGAGCAAGTATCCCTAGCAAAAAAAAAAAAAAAAATTCAAGAAAAAAAAAGAGAAAAGAAAAATGTTATTTTATCGTTACAACAATGTTCCAAGCATTATAAAGCAAAAGAAATACAAAAAGAAAGCAAAGAAAGCAATAAAATCCCTTTCCCTACCCTTTGAAAAGAAAAGAAGGGTTGATGAGCTTGAATCCTTGGAATTCTCAATTATTCGAAAACTGTGAGGTAAGCCCCATAACAGGTGGTTTGTGCCCAACCTCGCTTGGCCTTGGGTAACTCCTAGCGTGGCGATATGTCCGTCACATTAGCGACCTTCTTTTGTACAGACCTATGTCTCGCTTATGGATTAGCTAGCTCTTGATAATCCAACCTACATAGTAGTCTAATATGGTTATATGCATCTACATCATGGTTAATGAACACTTATTTGGTTTCTTCAAATCACTTGTATCATAGTATCTTGCTCAAACCTGGTAAATGAACAATACAATTGCACACACATTTGTATTTGAGAGATTTTGTCTATCATTATGATAAATCAAGATTGGAAATGAATTCACATATGCACATGGGATTCCTTATAAATCTAATTTTTGTCTTCAAAATACTTTGAAATATTATTTTTGCAACTTGTTTGGAATAATCAAGTACAATTATTTACCATAAAGACAACTATATAGTAGAAAAATCACAAATTTCTTTCAAAACATATCATATATATCATATCGACTTTCGCGACGATGGTATAGTTCTAAAACCAAAATTGGAATTTTATGCCTAGCGCAAGTCCTCATTTTCATATTTTCTGTTCATCAAAAATCAATCATGCAATAAAACTATCTATTTTCTTTGATTTTCGCGATGATGGTATAAGTCTATACCTACATATTCTATGCCTAGCGCAAACCATTGTAACAATTTTTATTCCCCCATTTATCAAAACTCATAAAAACCATATGACTTCATTTTATTACACAAATTTTGCTTTTCAAAAGAATGCACATTTTCATTATTTCATGTCATTATGTCAACCTCCAATTTTGCAATGACGGTATAATTCCTAAGGAATTATTCAACAATTTTATCACACTTAGGAATTTATGCCTAGCAAAAATCATTTTTTACAAATATTTCATGCATAATATTTTTATGGAAATCTGAAAACAAACCATCATCATCATCATCATTTGCATCATCACAACAAAGTCTTAAGACAGTCTCTTAAGCACTCTTTCACTTTTCACAATATTTCTATAAATGGGATTAGCTTGACGACCGAGTGAGCAGACGACTCCATGAAATGGTCTATAATAGCGACAATGTCCTTTGAAATTATTGTTAAAAGTCCCCTTTTCTTTTATCAAATCATTGCATCACAAACAACCAATTTGTTACATCAGATTATTTCATCAATATTACAGCATGACATCAAAAGGTATAAATTCTTTTCCAACGACATAATTACAAGCATTATCAATAAATCAAACATTAAAGCATCATACAACATACACATAACACAAGTCATATGATCAAAAATATATCATATATATATATATATATATTAATCTCCGATGGTATGCCACAACGACATCTGGTTCCTCTCCAGAGCTCTAAAAACCAGAAAATGAACAGTAAAAATGAATTAGGGTTTTACCCTATTTTTCTTAATTTTATTCAACAATATTTTTTTGCTTTTTCGCGTTTTTACCTCAAACGTTCGATTTGGGTAAAAACACGGAGGGGGCACCATAGTAAGCTGTCGTACGATTCGACCAAGAATCGTCGCCTAAAAATGGGAATAATTTTTTGCTTTCTCGTAGATCGAGAAGAACTCTTCTTTAACGCATTTTCTTCAGAAAATTCGCTAAAGAGGGGGCAAAATGTAGCACCCTAAAATTGGCGCAGTCAAATTGGAATAATTACATTCACCTTAGTAAATAATTTTAAATTCAAATTTAACCTCCCAAACCGCCCGTTAACCGTCGAGAAACCCGTTTCCCCCTTTTTCGTGCCATTTTTAGAGGTTGTTTTGACCGTTGGACGATATCGTCGCCGATCAGACGATATCGCCCCGCATTTGACGATTTCATCTGGACTAGAACGTCCAGACGATTTTGTCGCAAAACCGAATTTGCATAGATAGACTCTGTTCCAACGGGTCTCCAATTCGGGCAGAAGCGTGTCTGCGCCGTTGGGACCCTTCCCCCGTTGGAGATCTCCCAAATTGGGATGATCTCCAACCTCCCAACAACTCCCCTATGCCTATTTAAACTCTAGGACATTCCCTCCCCAACCCCTGGCTGAATTTTATCTCCAAGTTGAATCCCTCTGCACTAAAACACCTTAATCTTATTTTTGCACTAGTCCTATAGCAGTTTTTATGCAGGTACACCACTGATTTTCAACCGGAGCCAGCACCCATCGCCGTCGACGAACCTGTCAAGATCGGAGGCGATCCTGTCAAATTCGAGACGATTTCGTACTGATGCGAGACGATCTCGACTGCAGTCCACATCGAGGCAATCAGTTCCTGGAGTTTGCTTTTCTTAACTTTGCCTCGGTTATTTTGTTTTACAAATTAGATAATCTATTTAGTTTTTATCCTATTTTGCATCTGGAGTTCACCCATCTAGTCTAGATTGCATGTTAAGCTCATAATCTGCCATTAAAGTACAGCAATTTACTTTAATTTCTATTTTTAAACTTTGTTCAGTATTCAGTTTATTATTTGGCATATTTTGCCTCTGTTTGCACAGTAGGAATTCTTGTATTTTGCATCTATTCTCTGTTTTGCAGGTCTCTGACGAATTCGTCTGACGAATTCGTCAGATTTCAGACGATTCTATCAGTCTCAGACGAATATGTCAGATTTGGACGATTCTGTCAGATTACAGGCGATTACGTTGAATTCCAGACGATCCAGACTGCTTCAAGCATCGAAACTTCTTCAGAATTTCGGATCAGGTAATCTCCATTGGCCTCCTGTAAATTCTCTGTTTTTTGCTTTCTACTCTGTTTGCTGTATTCATTTAAATTGCATTTTCATATAGATTAAGTTAGATTCATTCGGCCAAACCTAGGATGAATGCTTAAGGATAAAACGAACTCATCAAAACACATTCCAAAAACCTAGGCGTGGAAACCGCCGCCAAATGTTTCCCTGGTGAACCCACCATCCGTCGAAAAATCACCAAAACACACCTCCCTTGAGAGGCGGGACCTTCGTAAAGTCCTCTCGTCCGAGGTACCGCACCATCCTTTTCCCATCCTCCTTCCGGGCGCGGATCCAATAGCCTGAAGGTAGGGATGCAAAAAATTTGGAGCGATACAGGCTTGTCCACGTGAGTGTGATTTATCACTCACGTTAGTTAGTTCATAGGCTAGGTGGCATGTTCTTCGTAGCCTCATAGGACTTTTTCTTATCCTTTGTATTTTTAGGATTAGTTTTGTTACGAACTCCTTGGATCTGAACCTTCTTCCTCGGATAGTTCATTTTTTTTGTAATTATTTATACTTGCATTTTAATTTGAATTTTAGCTTTAGATTTCCATAACATATTTGGTATCAGAGCAGGTGCATTGAGGAGATTTTGGGTCATTTTTTATCTCCTTTGGTTAATTTGTCCTGTTTGAAGCTTCCATTATTTCTGCCATTTTGCTGCATAATTATTGTTCTTAACAACAGATTTTGTAGTAAAATTGTTTTTAATTATTGTCAATAAATTTTATTGACAATAGCAATTTTTGTTTTATTATTTGTTGCAGCATTTTTCGCTGCTAACAACAATTGTTTATTTGAGCCAATTTTTTTAAACATTGCCTTTGACCAAAAATTGGTAATTTGGGCATCAATTGAATTTGAGGGATCAAGTTCTTTCCTCTTATGTAGATATTAGCAGGCGATGAATGATAGTTGAAGCATTTTTTTGACGTCTTTCTTTAAAGCCACCAACAACTGAATTTCTACCAAAGCTTGACGAATTACCGTTATTCATAGATCCTTGTACGATCTTATAGATGGTCAGATGTAATTTAGTGCACGATATTTGATTTTTATGCCTAATCATAGCTACCAATACGGACCACAAATTTTGTCGAGTACAACACTAGCAGGAGGACTGTGATGTCGACGATGTCTTATTCGACTGGACGTGACAAAAAATTGGGCCCTGCTATTTTAGAGTACGCTGACGACTGTATACAACCTTGTTTGATCCTGATGTAGCATCAACCATGATCTAATTGCCTGCTAAATCCTACATGTGGATCTGCTACGCTAGCTCCCATTCATTGGGAAGGACAACCCATCGGATTATCTACAATCGCGAGGGCTCGATTGGAGATGCCCATAAATCCCCATCGTAGATTTGTTTTGATAGATAATTTCAACCAAAGACCTTCTTGCCATTAGCTAATCAGAACTATCATTGCTCTTTTACGTGCTCGCTCTGGGAGTCATTGATCAAACCTTTTATTGCCACTTGGTGAGGAACAAACAAAATGGTTATGTATAAGCAGGTATAACAGAATTAACAACCTAGATTTGCTTCAGTCGGAAGTGCACTCGTAATAGCACCCACACCATTGTTTTGTCAAATATTTTTCCAAGTTGTGCCACCACGCACGTTGTAGACCATGCTCCTCCATTGCTGATGTGCGCGCTGTTGACACTGCCTAGATGTGCCGCCCTACGAGCTATTTACCTCCTTCCTGCATACCACCTAATGTGCGTGCCAACTTTAGAATAGGTTAAAGTCATATTTATTCATATATGAATTCGATTATTCCATTTAAAAAACAAAGGATGGAAAATTTTCAACCTAAATTTTAAAATGGAATAATCACAGGACTTGTTAATTCAGGGACTTTTTATTCTTCACAAAGGTCATTTTCTATTGTTTGTTTTTGACATTTTATAGAATATTTTGCTTAGTTCTCTTTAATCACGTTGTAAATTACATTTTTATTTTACAATTATTTAGAGCAATGAAAACCCTCTATTAATTTGTAAGCTTTCTTGCTAGCGCATACTCGAGGTCAAATGGCTGCCGAATTGGCCAACAAAATGGCTCAACTCACTCAACTTGTGAGTGCTTTAGCCGATAAGGTCACCACTCAAGATATCCAACCCCATTGTGATGTTCCCATTTATGATGGTTCACGGGATCCTGAAGTTCTCAACAATTGGATCTTGGACATGGATAGTTGGTTCGAGTACACTAAATTGGAGAAGGCTCAAAAATTTGGTTTTGCTAAGCTTAAATTGTCGGGCCTTGATAAAATCCTTGTCACTGATCGTCAGAGGACAAAAAATTCCATTGATACATGGGATTAATTGCAATGCATTTTGAAAAGTATTTTTTACCCTTCAAATTATGTCGAAGACCTTGAAATAAAATGGCTACGTCTTCGAAAAACTGCTCATATGAGTGTTCATGATTATGTATTGCAATTTAAAAAATTAAGAATTTTGAATTCTGTGCAGGATTCTACTACTCAACTTGTGACCAAATTCATAAGTGGAATGCAAGAACCACTTTATCACAAATTAAAATACAAGGTCATTGTAAGCATTGATATGGATTTCAATCAAGCCATACTTGCAGAGGAGGAATTACAAGAGTCATCATGCGGGACTTGCTCTTCATCATCACAAGGAAATCCAAAGGCTTCACAACAACAATCCAAGGCAGCTAAGTCTTCTTATTATTCCCCCTCTTCTCCTTTTCTCACTTCTTCTTCTTCTTCTTCCTCTTCTTCTTCTCAAAAATCTTCCAAAACTCCTGTGGAATGTACTTATTGTAAGAATAAGGGTCATCAAAAACATCAATGTTTTAAGTTGAAGAATTTGAAAAAGAAGTCCCTAGTTGTAAAGCCTTAAAATGAGGAACCTCAACAAGGTCCCATTGAGGCTACAAGGGAAATAAATATATATAAGGAATTGGCTGGGTTGAAAAAATTAACCCTCATGAACACTTCAAAAGGGGATTGTGAGAACTTGTTTGTGACCACGGTTCACCTTAATGATTCCTTTTTAGTTGATTGTATCATCAATAGCGGCTCGCAGAAGAATCTAATTACGAGGTCTGTTGTTAACAAACTAAAGCTACCAATGGATCCCCATCCTCATATGTATCCTTTAGTGTGGAAGGATAATAGGACTTCATCAGAAATCACACACACATGCACTATGAATTTTGCTTTCAGTCCCTCTTTTGTGGATACAGTTGTGTGTGATGTCACTCCAATGGATTGTTGTGGTTTGTTGCTTGGAATACCCTATCAATATGATAGGAGGTCTATTCATGATGGGTTTAAAAACACATATACCTTGCAAAAATATTATAAGGCCTACATAATCAGAAGCACTCAATAAAATCCACAAAATTTGATGCTCGGTTGTAGACAAGCACGAAAAGTTGTAAATCAAACAAGGGAACTAGAACTCATCTTTATCAGACCACAGAATGAAAACAATCAAGCACCTAAGCAAAAACAACATATGCATGCTTCAGTTAATTCTTTGTTACAATAATATTCAGCTGTGTTTTATGAACCTACAAGTCTTCCACCTCAAAGAACAATTAATCATAGCATTGAAATTGTTCCTGTTGCTTCACTTCCTAATTCTCCAATGTATAGAAAATCAATAGTGCAAATGGAATAAGTTAAAAAACAAATTTATGATTTTTTAGCAAAGGGCTTTATCAAACCTAGAACTTATCCTTGTGCTTCACCTATTTTTCTTGTATTGAAGAAAGATGGCACTTGGAGACTATGCATTGATTTTAGAGCACTGAATAAAATCACTATCAAAAATCGATATCCACTTCCATAAATTGACAATCTCTTGGATCAGCTCCAAGGAGCTAAATTCTTTTCCAAGATCGATCTCAAAAGTGGGTATCATCAAGTCATAATTGAGGCATAGGATACCTGGAAGATTGAATTTAAAACTAATATGGGACTCTTTGAGTGGCTTGTCATGCCCTTTGGTATTATGAATGCTCCAACCACCTTCATGCGGCTAATGAATGAAGTATTCCATTATTGTTTGGGTAAATTTGTAATTATTTATTTATATGACATCCTTGTGTTCTCCCAACTTGGAAAATTCATCTTGAGCACTTGGAATATGTTCTTCAAACTCTTCAGAAGAATCAATTGTATGCCAATTTTCCCAAGTGTTATTTTGGGTAAACTTCCATTGCCTATTTGGGATTTGTAATCAACGAAAAAGGAGTTCAAGTGGATCCACTAAGATCAAATTTATCCTCACATGGCCCACTCCTAATTCTATCATGGAGTTGAGGAGTTTTCTTGGACTTGATAATTTCTATCGCAAGTTCATTGTAGGATATTCCACTATTGTTGCTCCATTGCACCATTTAACAAAGACCAAAATTCAATTTTAGTGGACAAAGGAACAGCAGGAGGCCTTTGACACTTTGAAATGAAAATTGTGTAGTGCACCTATCCTTGTGTTACCAGATCTTGCACAACCTTTTGAGATTGAGACAGATGCTTCACAGTATGCACTTGGAGTCGTGCTTAAACAAAATGGTCATCCAGTGGCCTATCATTCTAAACATTTTTTAGAGGCCAATAAAAATTATTCCACCTATGATAAGGAGTTGTATGCATTGGTACAGGCCATAAAATATTAGAGGCATTATATTTTGGGCAAAGAGATAGTGGTTCACACATACCATATGCCCCTTAAGTTTCTTCAATATTAGTCCAAAATTGAAGAGGCTTGACATATGAAGTGGACATCTTATTTGTAGCAATTTCACTTAGTGATTAAGTATAGGAAAGGGAAAAACAATGCAGTGGCATATTGCCTCAGTTGACCTCCATCAACCCGTGCCTTGACTATTGTAACTATGTCTCATATTGGCTTCCAGTCGTGGCCTTCACAATATCCATTGGATCCTGATTTTGCCAAAGTATTTCAACAACTTTATCATCCTTCATCCACCAATTTAAGAGCCCTTCATGAATTTCATATTCGAGATGGAATGTTGTATAAGTTGGATAAGATTTGTGTTCCTCGTGAGTGTAGGGAGTCTCTCTTGAAGAAGGCTCATTCTACAATTTATGGAGGACACTTTGACAAGCAGAAAACTCTACATTATCTTCAATGGTTTTTCTTTTGGCCCCACATGCAGAGAGATGTTCTCCACTTCTTACAACAATGTGTTGTCTACAACCATTCTAAATCCACAAATAGGCAATTGGGCATGAGTATGACTTTACCCATCCCTTCTCGTCCTTGGGAGAGCATTTCCATGGACCTATTGAGCAATTTTTTGATGACAGTGAGGCAACATGATTGTGTCTTTGTCATGATGGATAGATTTAGCAATATGCCCAAATTCATTCCATGTCATAAGATGAGTATTACTCAGGACCTGGGTCAACTTTTCTTTGAAACAATGTGGCACTCTTTTGGTCTTCCTACCAGCATTGTATCCGATTGAGACTCACAATTTGTGGGTCATTTTTGGTGATCCCTTTGGAAGATCTTGGGAGTTTCACCAAACTTCTCTATTTCTTATCATCCATAGTCCGATGGGCAGACATAAGTGGTTAACCGTATGCTTGTGCATATTTTTAGGATTTACCATCATTCCACTCCATCCAAGTGGGATTTAATCCTCATTCACATTGAGCACACATATAACAGGGCCGTTCATAGCTCTATTGGGCACTCTCCTTTTGAAGTTTACTTTGGATTTCAGTCATTGGCTCCTTATGAGTTACCTTTGTCCTTGCCATCACCATCTACCATGCATATTCAGAAGGAGCAGGAAAAGGCAAACTATTTTTTATAGCACCTGCAGAGCCTTCAGTCCAAAGTGGTTTAGATTCTTCAGAAGACTCAATAGAAGCAATGACAAAAAATGGATCAAAACCATATTCCTCATCATTTTTAGGTCAGTGACAAAGTATGGTTTTATCTCGACAGATGATGTTTTGTGGATAAGATACATAGTAAAATCAAGCCTCTCCACTATGGACCTTATACCATTGTTTAGAAGATTTTGAATAATACCTTTCATTTGGATATTTTGGCTCATATTGGTATTCATGATGTTGTTAATGTTGATCTCCTCAAAACATACTATGATTCCACCTTGGAATCCATTCCAGCTATCAATCATCCTGTTGATGTGGTTCTTGATGCACAACTTTCGCTCACTACCAATACACTCTTTGATATGAAAACTCAGTAGACTCTCTAGGGTACTTCTACTTCATATATTGTTGCCCACTGCAGCCAATTTCCACACCAGGCTCGCTGGAGTTTTGCTCACCATATGTCCTAAGATTTTACCTCTTTGTTAAAAACATTATATTCCAATGCTTCTCTTGATGGGACGAGTGATGAGGCTTAATTTTATTTTTCTTGCACTTAGGTTTAGCCTAGGTTGTTAGCCATTAGGAATTAGTCTTTGTTGTAATAAGGCTTGTCCATGTGAGTGTGATTTATCACTCATGTTAGTTAGGTCATAGGCTAGGTGGCATGTTCTTCGTAGCCTCATAGGCATTTTTCTTATCCTTTGTATTTTTAGGATTAGTTTTGTTACGAACTCCTTGGATTTGAACCTTAGTTTTTTTTTGTTTGTAATTATTTATACTTGCATTTTAATTTGAACTTTAGCTTTAGATTTCCATAATAATAATGTAGAGGTGCACACACATGGTCCTGGAGATCTCATTAATTCCAACATGATCTCCATTGATCTGACCACTCCACACCAAACCCAGTAGATCCTTCCAAATCATTGTGTTTTAATCTAGGCACTATTGATTGGGATCATGCTGATTCACCTCTAGAGCCTAAATATTTATTCCCCAATAAAGAAATGTTACAACCATTTCACTTTTCACCAAGCTTCACACATGATGTTTATCATGTTGAGGGTAATTTTGATGTTGAACCTTTAAACCCAATGGATGAAATCCACCTGATCCCTATGCCTCACCAGCTTGAGGAAGGATCATGCATCATTAGATAAAACCTTTGATGTGGATATCAGTGATGATCCCACTAATCCTAAGAAAGTTAAGTTTGGAGAGATCTTATCTCCTGATGAGCGTTCCAACCTCATCGCTCTACTAAAAGAGAGACCTGATCTATTTGCTTGGATATACAAGGATATGTTGGGACTAGATCCTAAAGTGGTTACCCATAATATTTTGCTAGACCCCTATAAAAACCCATTCAATTAAAAGCTCAAGAAAATGCATCCAACCATCACTTTAATGGTTAAATACGAGTTGCAAAAGTTGTTGGATGTAGATTTTATCATCTCCTTCGACTATCTGGAATGGGTATCAAACATGGTACCTATAGGAAAACCTGATAGAAGGATCCATATTTATACGTATTTTAAATACCTAAAAAAGGCAACACCAAAGGATTCATTCTTGTTGCCCAACATAGATGCTCTTGTAGACGTAACTGTAGGTCATGAGATGTTTTTCCTTATGGATGGTTTTTTTGGTTATAATAAAATTCAGATTAAACCCAAAGACCAGCACAAAATCACGTTCACAATGCCATGGGGAATATTTTGTTATAAATTTATGCCATTTGGTCTTTAAAATTTTGGTGCCACATATTAACGAGCCATGACATACATCTTTCATGACTGCATGCACAAAATCCTAGAGGATTATATCGATGACTTATTGGTAAAGTCATTGCTACATGAAAAGTATGTTGAGGTTCTCAGAAATGTCTTCGATAGCCTAATAGAGCATAATGTCATGTTGAATCCCAAGAAGAGCGTATTTGGTGTATCTTCAAGAAAACTCTTAGGATTCATAATTTCTAAATGAGGGATCAAAGTCAACCTAGTGAAGGTTAAGGTCATACTAGAAATGCATCCTCCTACCAATATAAAAGAGCTAAGAAGCATGCAAGGCAAAGTAGCATCCATAAAGCAATTCATTGCACAATTATCGGATAAATGTCGATCCATGAATCGACTGCTACACAAGGGGGTCTCATTCAATTGGGAAAGGACTATCAAAAGGCCTTTGTTAAAATCAAGCTATACCTATGTTAGCCCAAAATAACGTGCAAGACAAAGAGCAAGTGATATTTTATATCAGTCACACCTTGGTGAGTTATGAGCTAGGATACACATACGTAGAAAAGTTGTGCTTAGAAGGGGTGTTTGTGACTAATAAGTTGCATCACTGCATGCTCAGTCATACAACGTATGTGATATCAAAAAAAATCCTTTGTAGTATATGATGAGCAAGACATATCATGATACACATACTGCAAATTGGATCATGCTATTGATAGAATTTGACTTGGAATTCATCAGCCAAAAGTTCATTAAGGGATAGGTCATAGTTGATCAGCTGGTAGAGGCACCTCTCAAAGATAGTGGGCCTCTCATCATAGAGCTTCTCAATGATGCAGTCTTTGTGTTATCGGAGTCACCTGAACCTGAAGAGCCAAATAACAAAGTTGACATGACTTTTTTCTTTGATGGTTCAAAGTGTGAGCAATGGGGTGGTGTAGAAATTGTCTTTTTCACACCACAAGGTGCTCTAATTCCCTTTTCATTTAAACTAGACTTTCCTTGTACCAATAACAACTCTAAATATGAGGCCCTAATATTGGGTCTCCAAATAGTAATCACCATGAAGATTAAAAGATTAAACATATTTGGTGACTCCCTTCTCATTGTTAACCAGGTTAAGGGACTATTTCAATGTAGGTGTCCTAACCTGAAAACTTATAAGGATCTTTTTGACACTTATCTAGTCCAGCTAAAGTGGTGCAACATTGAGGCAATCCCTCATACATCAAACAGATTCATAGACACTATGAGATCTTTGGGATCCTTGATCCCTTAGAATCCATCTGTTGATTTACTACCATTCATGTGAAGATGCTTTCACAATCCACGATGCAACGTGAGGATTTTTATAATAAATAATTAGTCAACATGACTCATATAGAACAAAACCATGAGTGGTTCTATAAAGCCAAAGACTTTCTTAAGAAGGCACCCTGGGTATCTTTGATCTTGTAGGGTCCTATGGAGAATGGGACCTCCATTCACCATAAGGTTGTATCTCAGTTTGTATTCATGTATATAGATTCCCAAAGGGAACAAGTCATCTTATCAGTTGAGGTTGTGGATTATCAAGATTAGATGTCACAATCACACGACTTCCTTAATCTTGGATTAATCTTGTAGGGATTATCATGTGCCATGAAATGCATATTCAAATAAAAGAAACAAATTATCTCTTTTTAGGAGACATCTTGTACCGTAAAAGATAAAATAGAGTTTTCTTTCATTGTCTTGACCCCCGAGAATTAGTTTGGGCAATCTCACAAGCTCATGATGGTACATGTGGTGGTAATTTCAGTGGCATGGCCATCGTTAAGTGCATCCTTCAAATGGGTTTTTATTGGCACACTATGGAGAAGTATTGCATCGTATATGTTAATAAATGCATTAAATGTTAGCATCATGCTAATCTTAAGCACTTGCCATCACAAGCCTTACATACCATTCAAGCAGCTTGGCCATTTACTTAGTGGGGCTTTGATTTGATTGGTAATATTTATCCCCCATCATTGGGCCAACATACATTTATTATAATGACCATTGAGTATTTTACAAAATAGGTGGAAGCAATCCCTCTAACAATGACAACAGGAGCACGTATTACGGAGTTCATAATTCACAATATCATGTCACTTTTGGATACCATCCAAGATCATATCGTATAATGGAACATTGTTCAAGAACAAAACTGTAAGGGCTTTGACATCCAAGTACAATATACAATACATTTTTGTGACTCCATACTATCCGTAAGTAAACAGGTAAGCTTAAGCTTCTAACAAGATTGTGCTAGCTATCTTGAAAAATATTGTTCAAGATAACCATAAATATTGGCACATCCAACTACCCCTTGCATTATGGGCTTACAGGACTAGTATACAAACACCCACTGAGGTAACCCTGTTTTCACTAGTATATGGCATTAAGGCCATTATACCCTTGGATTTAGAAATTTCAACCCTGTGCATTGCATTGAAGGAGTTCATCGATGAGGACACTATGTGACAAACTCACCTCAACCAATTGACACTTCTTTATGAACATTGTGTGAATGGCCTTGAGCATATTTGCATTTATTAGGAATGCCTAAAACAAGATTATAACAATAAAGTCCATATAAGGGACTTTAAATATGGGGATCTTGTACTGAAAGAAAACCAACAAAACTCAAACCTGCTACCGCACTTACGAGATAAATTTATGACCAACTGGTTAGGTCCATATATCATCTCAAATAATATAGGACTTGGAACATATCACCTAACATTTATTGAAGGTGTTGCAAAGCCTGAACCTCTCAACATCGTTCGTCTTAAGGTATTCCACACATAAATTCAAAATAATCAAAAATTCAAAAAATACATGGAAAACATCAAAATCCATTAAAAGAAAAAATTAAAAAGCAATAAAATTCAAAAATATTGCAAGACACAAAAATACAAAACATTTACATTATGCATTTCATTTCGTAATTGTATTTCCTTCATTTAATTGCATTGCATTAGGCATGTCCATCCATTGCACTTGTATTAGGATAGGTTGTGTTTACAATCCTATAAGTGACACCACATTTATATTTTAATCATGCATCTATTCATCACCCTTCATCCATCACCCCTTGTGAGTAATTATGTTTTTCAACACAACCCCTTCATGTTTCTATAAGGAATATACTAGAGTTTTTTGATCATTCAGCCATACCTAGTGATCTTCTCAAATTTTGTAGAAAGCTATATTTACTTTTGGAGATGAGGTCTAGTTTTGATAGCACCTAGCATATGTCAAAATCCCATCACTAATAAAAAACATTAACAATCCTAATTAGGACAAGGAAATATGAACACTACAAAGTGGTCCTAGTCACCTTAAGCAAAAGGTTTTACTTTCTCATTTTGTGATGTGCATGATCTAGAGTGTTGATCATTGGAAAAAGGACAAGCTCCCCCCTATCCAAGAAATCCCTTGCTTACAAAAATGAGAAAAATATTGAAATCAAATCAAATCCTTTCCTCAAAACAAAAGAAAAACAAAAATGCAAAATAAACAGTGATTTTCATCACTAACCATGAGAAAATATCCCAGTAAAACAAAAGAAAAGAAGGGGATGAAGAGCTTGAATCCCTAGAATGGTCACTACTTGAAACTATAGAGTGATCCCCAATACAACAATGGGTTGAATGAATACTGCCTAGCATTGGGGTAGTTCTAAGCAATTTATAAATGAGCTAGCTTTAGGTGGCCTGTATTGCCTAGTGGTCTAGTCTAACTATGTTCAAAATTAAGATCATGATGAATATTTGGTGATCCTCATTATAGTAATGGGTTGAATGAATCCCACATGGAAATGAGGTAGTCTTATGTCCCATATAATATATTCATTTGCATAGAGGGATAATTAATATCTTGGTATTTATAACAAAAGCTTGGTCTTTCAAGAGTTTAGTATGGTCATTATACAAATTTTGATAAGTCAACTAGGATGTTTGAGTCTCATGGAAAACCTCAAAAATTCTTCATAGCAACAAATCATCTCATTTTGGTAGGAGACTTCCTATGGAAGTCCTGTTCCACTTTCCTGCATCCCTTACTCAGCCCTGTCCTAGGTCCCTAATCCTATCCCAGCTTCCCTGGCACCTCCCTTTCCCATCCTCCATGATAGGTAGGTGTTGGAGACGATCTCTTTGGTAGGGGGAGATCATTATTCCTTTGTTCTACCCCTTTCCTTACCTTGTGGTGGGAAGATATTTGTTTTATTGTTTTTCCTTATTGTTATACCTTTTTCCTTTGGTGCCTAGGCCCTGGGATGGTTTTAGGTTCTTCCCTGGGAATTTCCTTGGGTATTGTGGATTATTTAAGGTTTTTCCTTGAATTATGCTACTATTCTTAGGTTATGTCTTCTTGACAGTTACTCTTGGAGGATCTGCAGTTGTGTATTGTTGGATCTAAGGAATTTTGGCTTCATAAGCAGTTTTTCACAGCATCCTTTAGGTTTGGGAGTAGCCCTTGTGCTTTCTACTGTGACTCTACTATGTGGGATTATGGTGGTGGGTATAGCGGTATTTCAGCTCTTTTCATGGCTTTGGGATTGGCCTCTGTGTTTCTTGTTGTTGTATCCCTGATGGACTTCCTCATCTATGTTCTTAAAGCTATTCATTGGTGGTGTTGAAGGTTGTCTGGAATTCCTAGATGCTTCATTTATGTTTGGGCTCTATCATATGTAGCCATGCTTCCTCGTGACTCTTTCCTTTTGGGTTCCTATGGAACTTTCCCACATTTTATTTTATATTGATGTTCTACTTCTATTGTTTCCTCTGTTGGGCAGGTGTTTTCGAAGGCATCCTTTTTTTGAATGAGGAACCTTTGGCCTGGGGTGTTCCTCTTGCTGTTGAACCACTACAGTACCATATTTCAGGTTTTTGATCCATTTTTTCTTCTATCTATGTTTCCTCGATGTGGGAAGCAACTTTTTTGGTTGTTTTGGATGTCTTATTGATAGTTGCTCTTGGAGGATCTATAGTTGTGGATTGTTGGTTCTAAGGAATTTTGGCTTCATGAGCAGTTTGCATAGCATCCTTTGGGTTTGGGAGTGGCCCTTGCACTTTCTTCTGTGACTCTGCTCTATGGGATTATGGTGATGGGTCTTGTAGGATTTTAGCTCTTTTTGTGGCTTTGGGGTTGGCATTTGTGTTTCTTGTTGATGTATCCCTATTGGAATTCCTCATCTATGTCCTTAAAGCTACTCATTGGTAGTGTTGAAGGTTGTATGGGATTCTTGGTTGCTTCCTTCATGTTTGGGATCTATCATTTGTAGCCATGCTTCCTCGTGACTCCTTACTTTTGGGTTCCTATGGAACGTTCCCATATTTTCCTTCAGATTTTTGTTCTATTGCTATTTTTTCCTCTGCTGGGTAGGTGTTTTCAAAGGCTTCCTTTTTTTGCATGAGGACCCTTTGACCTAGGGTGTTCCTCCTACTGCTGAACCAATTCAATATCATTTTTTAGGTTGTTGATCAATTTTTTCTTCTATCTAGATTTCCCCTATGTGGGAAGCAAGTTTTCCTTTAGATCCTAGTTTCCCAAGGGTGGTTTATGGTTTTCCTACCCTTGGAAAATTTCAAATTTTAAAATCTGGCCTTTGTATCCTTTTCATACCTATGAGAAGTTTCAAAATTATTTTTAGCAGATTGCATGGTTTGGCACTTTCTCCCACCCTTAGATTTCTTAAAAATCATGTTTGGTGCCTAATGATTCAAATTTGATTTTCTTGCAGGATTTCCTGTCCTACACAATTTTCCTCTACCTCTTTCCTAGATGCCATCCTGATCCTATTTACTTTGTGATTTCCTGAATCAGTTCCTCTGGTGCTTTCTTGATTTAATTTCTTTTGATTGTCCTCAAGCCTATCCTATTTTCCATACTTGGACGACTTCCTTTTGATGTAATCTGATGAAATCTGTTGGAATCCATTGTAATAAGTTTTTGGGATCCTTGATAAAAACCCACTTTTAATTTAACCTAACAAAAAAAACAAATCATATCATATCAAAAATCATTACATATCTTTCAAACTCATCATTTCATATATGGATGTTAAAATGATTAATTCTTATGATAAGAGTTAACATTTTCATTCATATTTTTTATACATTCTGTGGTGTCATCTATTAGGTTGTTAAACTCATATTGCATTCATTCCCTATGTTGTAAGTGATTAAAGCATACAGGTTCATTTACATTAGATCATCATCATATAAACAATACATTACATACATTGCATTCATCATATCATAAATTAGATGCATACAATTAAATCAAAATTATACATGTATTTAAAACAAAACATTGCATCCATATATGCATACATAAGTAGTCCATATTCACATTTAGATCATAGTATCTACACAAAAATATATCATCTAGCTAGTGCATGACATCAAAACATCACATCATACAACAGTAATCAAAGCATATCAACATTGCATCCATGTGCATATCATAAACATCAACATAAAGCAAAAACACATAATACACATAATGAGTCTCAAAATATAATATCATATATATGTAGATCAAAGTATATATAGGTATATAAAAAATACTCGCAGGCTACAACTGTGTAGGTCTAAGGACATTACACTCAAAAAAGGTACATGTATCTCAAAATTTGTACTAATTTGGGCCTACACCTCCTGGATCGCCTCTACCCTCAACTCCATCCCTAGGAGTCTGCCTAGAACCTGTACCCATGGATATCTCAGGTCGTGCAACTATCTTGTGACTGGGTTATGCTAATGATTGCCTTATCTCACTCCTCCTAGTCCTACGAGAAGTTGATACTATAGATCTAGCAGGCACTACACCATCGCATAGTCTGACCTCACCCTCAGAGATCGATGTGTGTTGCATCTAAAGCATGTCATCTCACATCATCTAATACTATAGCCTATAATCATTTGGTATCTGCATCCATGTCTAGCCATGTTGGCCCTTGTATAGCTGGAGCTATAGGAGTAGCCTGAGAAGTTGAGGGATCTCCTCTCACTCTCCTAAGCAAGTCCCACTCTACAGTCCTAGAATCTAGATGAGATAGGAGAAGATCATGTTGCTTGGTGATCTTATCTATCTCTATGGTCATGGAGTTGATCTAGGCCTGGTGAGCTACCCTTTCCTCCTGGTACCCCTACCACTGTCACTATCCCTCTACAATCTGATCCTAGAGTGTGCTCATTTAATATTGGAGGGTATAAATGGAGGTATCCCTCTCTAGAATCTGTATCCACATTATCTATAGCTAGGACTGTAAACTGGCCACCTAGGCCCTGATTTGTGCCACCTTATCATATGACTCCTCCTCACCCTCCTCCTCATCTCAAGAATCCTCATTTTCTATAGTATCTTAGCCCCATCCACCCTCTATATGTTGGAAAAATATTTGCTCCTTAGGATCATCTCCTACTACCTCAACAACCTCACCATCTCTAGATCGACCTAGAGGACCACCACCCTACCATAGCCTGGTCATCCACCAAGCATCATAGTCTATTGTAGTACCTATTTTGATCAACCCTGAGTTTTGTAATGTGTCATCCTCATCTCCTAGAGGGTTCACCCAAGGCTAGGTTAACTAAGTCTCTACCTTAAGGTAGCAATAGAGGACTGGCTCCTCTAGGATATCTTGATATATCTTGAACAGTCTAGATATGCATGAGAAATGGAAGAACTCTCATACATTGGGCTTACACCTGATGACCCATCTGTTGTGTCTTACCCACCTTAGGTAACGGTCTACCTCCTCCCATGCAGGGAAATCTAGGTACGGGTACCAGATAGTCTACCTTACCTGTAGTGTTGTCAATCTATCCATGTAGTGTTGCAGGTCTCCTATGTGAGACCTGCTCTGGTAAGTCTTTTCCCCTCAAGGCCAGCATACTCCATAGCACTGAGAATCATCTGCTGTCATGGAAATATGTAGGGGAAGCCCTCTAAGATGCTCTATTCTGATATACTACTATGCCAAAATCAATAGTAGTAGGCTTCAAGCTACTCCTGCTCATCCCCACTAAGTATTGCAGTAAAGCTCATCATACATCTAAGTGAGAAGAGCACTCCTCTAGGAAATAATCGGTGGCTCTTCCATAGTTCTAGCTAGTAATTCCTATACTCTGGCCAAGAGGTTCCAAGGGAACCTTGCTTTAAAAATATTAGGTAGCACAACATTGAAAATAATGTGCATAAGTATAGCCTACCACCGTGAGAAGATCCACGCTTGATACCAGTGCTCGATAGGTACTATGCCATGATCTATATCCTCCATCACCTCGTCCCTCCAAGCACCAAAGATCCACTAAAAAAATGTAGGTTTTACCTCAGTAGATGAAGAGGTGATGGCCTCTTCATCAATGGGGCTATGAAAGATGTGGTAAACAACCTCCAAGGTGAGAGTCATATCTCCTATCAAAATATGAAATATTTTTGTCTGCGCATCCCAGCAATGGGTCAAAGTAGTTAGCAGACTTGCCGGGTAGCTGGTTTGTAATATGTCACAATTGACTCAACTAGCTTTAGGTAGTGGTGGACTGGAGGGCACAAGAACCAGTATAGGTTTGAATTATATGCAGCTTTGACATGGTGTGAGAGCGAGACTTTTCCTGCCCACTTTGCAATATTGGGCCGCAGCTTAGTGAGGCTAATGGAGTACTCGCCATATTTATACTCGACCAGGCGATTGATGGGCGATGGCGGAGGACCCTGACCTTTGCATCGCCTCGACCTAGATTTCCTTGTCTGCTCTTGTGGCACTTCGCTCTCATGAGCACTGGACTCCATGCATTCCTTAGCCTCCTGTTCTGTATCGCTGGACTATGACTGCATTGGCGCTTTCCCCTTGTCCATTTTTTGTTCTTTGCTCATGGTGGCAGAGATAGGAATTTCAATCACCACAGACCTTAATTCTGCACATTTCTTCCTCTTAACCATGTAGCTCTAATTTATACTGATAATTCAGGTGTTCTCAGTACGCCAGGGCCATTTTATAGGAATGGAAACACAACATTAATGGTGCAAGGAGGGGTTTAAATTGATTTGCCCGAAGTAGGTAGAAAGAACCATTATTCCTCGACAGTCGTGTGTGGGATTTTTCATTGGAAGGCGCACCTTGTATGTAGTTGGTCCTAATGCACTCACTCCTTAATAAAATTTGCTTTAAATCTGTGCAATCATTCCTTAAAAATTTTGAACCTTGTGCTTCCAATGACATCATCGCCGTCGCTTGGGCACACACTTCGAGGGAGACTCTGGCCAAGGGCCTAAGAAGGAACACGGTCTAACTTCATGCTATGCACAGTGCGCCCTCTGGGACCCATACTTAGAATAATTTTGTCATGCCCCTTGTTCTCCCTGATGGGTCGTTCGAGGTGCACCCAAAACTGAGAGCGCAATAGGTTTCGCTCAAAAAATGTGCGCAATCTAAATTTGCCCAAAAAATGTTGCACAGTAGGGATTCAACACTTAGGTGATTTTTGCTTCTTTTGCTACCCGAATGCGCTCCCAAGATGGTGCACAACCCGAATTCGCTACGAAGTTGGGTTGCGCACCCAACACTTAGAAAAATTTTGAGGCTCTTTTGTTTGCCTTTTCTCTCCCAAAATCTCGACATCATACAATTCAAAAGCTGAAAACTGAATAACTAAAAGAAGTATTTACATTCTGAAATAAACTGAACTGTAGGAAATAATTAAGAAAAGTATGTACAAGGAAGGACATTTCGAAAACCTTTAGTGGTGATAGGCCTTCAGGTGGAAGCCATTAATAGGGATCGGGAGAAGTTGTCTCTCCATGTCCCTGAGCACGAACGCGTCGAATTGGTTTACCCAAATGATGTAATAGGGGCCTTCCCAGAAGGCATCAAATTGATCATGGCTGCCCAGATTTTCTTTGAGTGAATCTCACTTGAGAACTAAGTTCCCAATTCTAAAAACTCAGGTGGTGGTCCCTTTTACAAACTAGCTCTGAGTTGCCTCAGCATGTTTAGTAAAGGCCTGATATGCCTTCTCCCTTTCCTCTTCTAGCTATAACAGTTGACAAAGTCTGACATCCATTGGATCCCCATCACCTTTCTCTTCATCTAACAACCAGAGTGCGGGAATTTCTATGTGGGTAGGTAGAACTGCATCCTTGTCGTATACAAGTGTGTAGGGGGACGTCTTGATAGATTTCTTGAAAGATATGTGATCCACCCATAACACCCGGTCCAGAAGTAGGTGCCACGACCTCTTGTTCTTTTCTACTGTCTTTTTTATAATCTTCAACAGATTCTTGTTAGTGGACTCGGCCAGGCCATTCCCCTATGGATAGTAGTTTGAGGACATCTTGTGGTAGATGTCATATTTGCTGGTGAACTCCGTGAGTACAACGCCTACTAACCTTGGATCGTTGTCTGTAACTATTGCCTCTGGGACCCTAAAATGGGTAATGAGGCTCTCAAGGAACCCAATGACCATTTATTGGTCTGCATGCTTAGTAGGAATCGCTTCAGCCCTATGAGTGAAATAATCAGTGGTTGTAAGGATGAAATAATTGCTTCAGCTAAATATTTGGGCATGATGGTCCCGACAAAGTCTAGGCCCCATTGCTGAAATGAAGTCTCGACTTGAATTGGCTGGAGGGGTAAGGGTGCCTTCCTATTTCTACCAGTGAACCTCTGAAATTTTTCATAGACTGCATGTGCATCCGTGAAGAGGGTGGGCCAATAATATCCAGCTCTGATAATCTTCAAGGCCATAGGCCTTCCTGAATGATGTCTCCCGGGAATCCCAGAGTGGAACTTTTTGAGAACCTTTGGCTTGTCTGATTCCTTGACGCATCGCAACAGGATGCCATCAATATTTTTAAAATATAGCCCCTCGGGGTGCAGTACATATTTCAAGGCATTCAACCTAAACCTCCTTCTTTGCGAGGCATTGAGATGATCTGGACATCTCCCTGTGCTAAAATACCACACCAGGTCATTCGTCCAATCACTCTCCTCTGATAAGGAGTTGGCAAGGTTAATTTTCGTCATTGGGTCTTCCCACTGGCAGGCAAAGATTTCAGCTGCAACACTTCAGGCCAACTCTTAGCATAGATCCCAACCTCAGATTAGCTTCGTTGTTCATACCTCTATGTCAAACTCTTGGATTTTAGCTATCCATCCTGCCCTGTTGTGACCTAGATCCCCTTGGATAATAAAATTTTTGACATCCAGATGTATCACAAAGATAGTTATCCGGCTCTAGGAGACAAAGTGCTTGAAATTTTTGAGAGATCTCATGACTACATGCACTTGCCGCTCAATAAAATTGTACTTTTCTTCATGCGACTAAATCACCTGACTTAGGAAGGCTATGGGGCACTCCTCGTCATCTTCTCCCTTCTAAGTCAAGACTGTAGCGTAGCTCTCGGGCTCTCCCATCGCATACAGGATAAAATCCTTAGAGTAGTCTGGATTTATTAATATTGGAGCTTGCACAATTCTAGCCTTGATTTATTTGAAGGCTTGCTTTCTTTTGTCAGTCCACAATAATTCGGTATTATTTTTTAGGAGCTCGGCCATGGGCTTGATCACTTGTGTGAATTCTGGTACAAAATTCCTCACGAAGTTGATTTGGCCAAAAAATGATTGTAGACCCTTCTTGTCAACTGGGATGGATAAGTGAAGAAGAGCTTCTACTCTTTTAGGATCAATTGCAAGGCCCTTTTCAAAAATAACATGTCCTAGCAGCTTGCCTTCCTTTATCGCGAAGACTGACTTCTTTGGGTTTATGGAAATTCTGAACTCATGACATCTCTCAAATATTTGTCGCAAGTGGGAGGCATGGTCGTCTCTCTTATGTGAAAACACAGTCATGTCATACAAATAGATGACAATGACCTTGTTGAGCAGCTCTTGAAATGCCAAGTCCATAGCTCTTTGAAATGTAGCATCGGTGTTAGAAAGGTTGAAGAGCATGCGATGATATGCGAATGTTCCCCATTTTGTGGTGAATGTTGTCTTGTGCTGATCTTCGTCCTTCACCCATATTTGGTTATATCTAGAGAACCCATCCAAGAGATAATCTCTGAGCTCTAGCAACTATGTGGAGGATTTGATCAATTTGGGGGAGCGAATAATGATCCTTCAGTGAAGCCTGATTAAGGTTTCTAAAATCCACGCAGAGGTAGATGTCTCCATTCTTTTTTCTCACAGGGACCAGATTTGTGACCCAATATGAGTGCTTGATGGGGTAGATGATCTTGGCCTCCAGCATCTTCAAGAGTTCCGCTTTCATCATGGCTTCAATTTTTGGGTTCACCACCCTTTGATTCTACCAGAAAGGCTTTGCATTATCTTCCAACTCTATAGTATGCTGGATCATCTCTCTGTCATACCCCTTCAAGTCTTTGTAGCATCAGGCCACAATATCAGGGAACTCTTCGCATAAAGATCTGATTTTCTCTAGCTCATTTTCAGTGTAGTCTGCCTCGACCTTGATCACTTTTCCAGGTTCCAGTTCCAGGTCCATGTACTGCTTGGGGTCCACTTTGATTCTGTGGGATATGGCTCTATAATTCTGATCAAAGAGACTTTCCAGAGTAATCAGTCATTTCGAGACATGATTATTTTTTAACTATATCAACCCCTCGTATTGCTCATCATCAGGGTCTCTACCTTCGATTGTACTCACTTTGTTTATCAAAAAGGTGATGATATCCTCGTCACAGTAGAACACCTGCCAGTGGGTGTCTTTATTTGGCACAAAAGGCTTGTAGATGGTATGAACCAGCTTCAGATTCTGGAATGTATCATCAACCGGGACATACTTGGCTCCAACAGACACAAGAATGTCACCATGCTTATTCTTCTCATGATATATGGCTTTGAAATTCAAAGAGTTGAATGACTCCATTAGATCCCAGACACGATTGCGGTACACCTTGTGTTAATGCTTCTTGGAGGCGCACTTATTTGTAATCTGGTTACACACCATCTCTGAGTCACCAAATATCTACAAATGCTTTATCCCTAGTCTCTCTACATTTCTCAAACCCAAAAACAAAGCCTCATACTCCACCGTGTTTTTAGTGCAACTCCAAGCCAACCTGTAAGTATAGTCTTTTTGGATCCCGGATGGGGAAACCATAAGTACACCTACATCGATGCCATTCTTGCATCGGGTGCCATCAAAGTATAGCTTCCATAGATTTTTTGGGGTAGGTCCAACATCTTTCTTTGTCAACTAGTCAAGTCTTTCAGGATGGGCGATGGAGTAACAGCCTTGCTTGATATCAATCATGGCATTGAAGTCTAGCAAGGAGAACTCATCCTCCACTTGTAACAGATTGAGGGCCTCTTCTGCCATATCCACCTCTACCAATTCTTTAGTTTTTAGATGAACCATCTCACTCTGCTGCTCTTCCCCAGGTATCTTCTCTACCAAAAATGTGGAAGGCTTTTCATTATAGATCTTCAATATTCTTCCTTTGAAGGGCACTTCCATATGTGAATAATCTAGATACATATATCCACCCAGCTTCGTAGTGAACTCCCTAGAGAGACACATGAAAAATTAGGGTTCCAAGTCAACCACTAGGACCTCTTGGATGACCACTACTTCAAGGGATTTATGCAGTCAAATTGGGATATCTTTGATGACACCAACTGTCTTGATAGGAGTGTCATCTAGCTGCAGCACACCTTGGCTGCTCCTTGTGTATTCCATACCAATCTCCTTGTAGATGGCCCTCGGCATGATAGTAGTGGAAGCACCAGAATCCACCATGTAGTTGTGTACTATATAGCCCTCCATTCGCAAAGACAAATAGAAAGGTGGCGGCCTATTTTTCCCAGTAGTAGATACTGGCAAGGGCTGAGCTAACACAGCAGGCTGTGTTGGATTTCCATATTTCATGCTCTTCAAGTATTCTTGCAACAGGTCTACTTGCCCTAGGAGCAGAAGAGCCTCATACATACTTATCTTTACCAGGGTCTTTTTGAGCTCATCAACTATATTGTAGGTTGAAGTGCCAACTCCCTCTATCTCTTTCATTGGCTCATACCTGGTTTGGTATTGTTGCGTGGCTTCAACTCTCTGTCTCTTTATAACCAATGGATACCTCAGCTTCTCTTGAGCTTGTTCTTTTGTTTCGGCTAGAGGTTGGGCTGCGGGAGCCTTCATCATGGGAGCCTTGAGCATCAGGAACCTCTCTTTTGCTGTAGGAGGTAAAGGTGACTTGTTAGGTGGTAGCCCAGCAGGCTGCACCCTCTCCCTTCTAGCGTATACTTTCAATAGCTTTGTTTGGGCCATGGAAGCCTCAATGGGCCTTTTGCCTTCCTTGGTCAAGAGTGACACAAGATCTTCTTCTGGGACTGCAAAGTTGCCTTCATCGTCTAGGATCATGTATGCTTCATCCTCCATGGCACTGTCCGCAAGGGTCTAAAGATAATGTTGATGCAGTATGAAACCCTCCTCTCCATGTGGATCGTTGCATGTGGAGCACTAGTTAACCTAGTCAGAAGTGTTGGGTTGAACCTCATTGGCAGCATTCCTCATCGAGGGCCTTTGTGCTTGCGCAACTTGATCTTTTGTTAGTGCAGGGGGGGATATGGTATCCTCAGAAGAAACTCCATATGGGCTTGCTTCTTTTTCTTATTGTCATATCATTGGAAATAGTATGATAACCAAAGGCCAGAGCTTGTACCTCCTAAAGGATTTTATTTTGAATATCATTATCAGCAGGCACCGACCGAGTCGGCAGAGGTATTGCAGCTAATGGTGGAGGTGCAAAATATGTCGTGTAATGAGGGGGAGCTAGGAGTGTAGGATATTGCGAAGGTGGAGGTGGCAAATTAGGATAATGGATATGAGGTTGACCATAGGGGTTTATAATCGACACCAGATTCCATGGTGCTAGGGGTACTGATTTGACGAGGATGGCATTACACCAAACATCGATGGGTATTGTGATCGAGGGAAATTAGGGTAAATGGGAGGCTACATTCTATGATGAAGTCTTCCTATAGAGATTATGTCTAATTTTTCTTGCTAGGCAGCTTCATATAGGGCAAGGAAAGTGTCGACCCGGGCTATCTTGAGAAGTAGGCCAATATTTGAATTGAAAGGCCTCAGGTAATAGTGCGCAACTTGTCCCATTGAAGGTCGTAGTTCATGAGGTACTCTCTTCCAGGACCTCACAAACCTCATGTTGAAGTTTGATATCTCCTCTTGCAAATGGTGTTGAATACTTTGGAACTGATGCAGCAATGAAGAGGGATCAACAGACTCGTTGCATCCCTTTACTAGCCTGCCTGCTAACTAGGGCCATCCCGTGATAGCTCCTTTTGGCAAATATCTCCACTAGTAGAGAAGCTTCCCTCTCAGAGAAAGGGCTAATAGACGGGTCTTAACACTCTAACTCATGATAGAGTGCAGTGCAGCCAAGGCCAGAATGATTTGGATGTATTTGTATGTTGTTTTCCCAGAGCCATCGTAAGTAGGAATGGATTTCAAGGTAGCGGGGGGCATAGTCTCTTGTCCAACTAGAGCCAAAGACCTCATGGAGTCAACTATTGGGAAGAGGTCATCATCATTTTGTTGGGCAGCCTTGTCTTCTTCCTCTTCGATTGTAAACTCGATATCAGTGTTGTCCAAAGTTGTATGTTCTTCAATTTTGGTCTCTCCGACTTTAGCTTCTTTGATCTTGGCTTCATCAATCTTAGCTTCAAGTTCTTTTAGGTGAGCTTGGTAGTCATCCAGCCTTATGCACTCTCCAGGAGCATTGATGTTGATTTTGTAGAGATCAAGCTGGTTTCTCGGGTTCCTTGCTCTCCACCTTCTTGTATGCATGAAGGTGCTTGGACCGGTCTCACGGACTCAAAGAATATTCAGGTACTTGCAGATTCACCAGGTGTTATGATTTGACAGCAATGAAGTGAACACCAATGCTTTGATTCTATTTTGGGGTGGGAAAATCCCATGTCCCATCGGGTGTGCCAGAGAAAATGTTGGTTACGAATCTGCCACTAGGATAGGATTTAGTGTAATGCACCCTAGATCTGCCCAGTAGATTGAAAGACCGGAAGGAAGGAATTCCTTTTGTGCCAATCTCTAGAAGAGGCTGGATTCCTATGTTTTCTCAATTGTTTTTAAGCTCAAAGTGCAGGAAAGAAATTAGAAATGCAGAAATAAATGTAAATGTGATTGTTATGGGTGGGGAGGATAAGCAGCACAACAACAACCAATCACCACTACTAACAACAATTAAACACAAGATATGTTGTAGAAACTACCAATGTCATTCATCTTATGTATCCTCTACCTTTGCATTCCAGGCATACTTAACTATTAAATACCGATATCCAGAAAGCAGAATAACAGTAAGCAATAACATAAGCAACATGAGGTAGAAATGCTAAGTAAAGGCAACATACAAGATAATAACAGTCAATAAAGCCAAATATATTTTGTATTTAGAAGCAAACACACAGCTACAATGGTTCCCTAGCAATATATCCCCCTTCCACCCTTTTACAATGATATTTTTGAGCTATTTATAGCGTAAATTTCCCCCATTACATCATTGGGCACAGGATCCTAGACCTGACAATAACTGAAAAACCTGACAAAGCTGACAAAAGTGGCAAAAATTAGCTGATGTTGACCTCTATCGGTATGGAACGTGGTTGCAGCAAGGTCCACCTGAAATATATATAGCTATGTGGTGGTGTAGGGATGATGCTCCGAGTCAGCTTGACTAAGGGTAGCTTAAGTACAATGAATCAGTTCATGCTTGCACACCTTCCATCACATTTCTTACTCAAATATCGAGGCTAGACACCTATCAGAATCTGATAAGGGGAAAAATCTGCCTTAGGAGCTCGTATTTTCTTTCTTGCCCGACTTTGCCCAGAATTGGAGTGCAACCAGGTACCACAAGGGGGAAGTAGTGCAGTTGGGGAGGTCTCCGTGCCTTAGAAAATTTTTGGGCTGGCTTCAACATTCTTTGCCCGAGTGTGCGTAGGTAAGTGAGCGAACCTCGACTTCACTGCGAAGTCGGGTTGCGCAACAGTTAGCCATTACTGGAGGTACCATGATGGGCTACTCAAATATGTTCTTTCGAGGTGAAGCCCGACTTTGCTGTGAAGTCGTGTTGCGCACACAACACTTAGCCACTTCTTCAGATGAGTCGCCCAACTGCACATGAACTTGAGGGCACAACCCAACTTCGCTACAAAGTCAGGTTACACACCCAACACTTAGACAATTTAGGGCTCCACTGATGCCCAAGTGTGCACAAAACTGAGAGTTCAACCCAATTTCGCTACGAATTTGGGGTTCTCTCTATACTTAGAAAAATTGGGTTCAGCTCTCTGCACATCGGTTCCCCAAGTGCGTTAAAAATTAAGTGCATAGCTCAGATTCGCTGCAAAGTCGGGTTGCGCAATACCAAAACTTATAAAATTTAGGGCTTTTTTCCCTCTTGGAGAAATAATCAAAAGAAGGAGAGGGGGGGAATGAAGAGAATGAAACTGATGGTAGGGAAGAAAGGGGATAGTGGAGAAAGGGAGAGAAGGAAGAGGGAAGGGAGAGCAACATCCTTACAAAAAAAATCGAAGACATGGCACCCCATGCAAAATGTGGCAATAGGTCCCAGACGCGGTTGCAATACGCCTTGAGATAATTTTTTTTGGAGGCGCATTTGTTGGTGATCTAGTTAAATACCTGCTCTGAGTCTCTGAATATCTGTAGTTGTTTGATCTCAAGCCTCTCTGCTTTCTTTAGACCTAAGTATAGGGCTTCATATTCCACCACATTGTTGGTACAACTCCAGGCCAGCCTGTAATAGTAGTCCTTTTGTATACCAGAGGGAGAGACCAGGAGAACCCCTGCTCCAGCGCTATTCTTGCATCTGGAACCATCAAAATACAACTTCCATAGCTCATCGGGGGCAAGGCCTATGTCTTCTTTCATCGTCTCCTTCAGCTTCTTAGGCTGGGTAACAGAGTAGCAGCCTATGTCGGTCTCGATCATGGCATTAAAATATAGCAAGGAGAATTCATCCTCTGCTTGTAATTGCTCTATAGTCTCCTCCACTAGGTTGAATTCCTCAAGCTCCTTAGTCATCAAGCGCACCATTTCTCCTTGCTATTCCTCTTTAGGTATCTTCTGGACTAGGAAAGTAGAAGGTTTCTCATTGTATATCTTGAATTTTCTCCCTTTGAAGGGAACTTCCATATGCAAGTAATATAGCGAGAGGTATCCCCCAAGCTTGGTGGTAAACTCCCTTGAGAGGCACATGCCAAAGTAGGGCTCCAAGTCGACAACTATGACCTCCTGAATCACCGTGATATCTGGAACCTATTGTAACTGAATGGGAATGTCCTTGATGACACCCACCATTTTCATAGGAGTGTTTTCTAGTTGTAAGACACCTTGGCTACTTCGGGTGTACTCCATGCCAATTTCTTTGCAATCTGCTCTTGGTATGACGATGGTTGATGCACTGAAGTCGACCATGCAGTTATGTACCACATGTCCTTCCATTTTTAAAGACAAATAGAAAGGGGGTGGTCTATTCTTGCCAGTGATTGATGTTGTCAGGGGTTGAGCCAGCATGGGCTATGACAACTTTCCTCCCTTCATGGTCTTTAGATATTCCTGCAGCAGGTCCACTTGTCTTGGGAGCTGAAGGGCATCATACATGCTAATATTTGTCAAAGTCCTCTTAAGCTCATAAACAATATTATATTTGGCTATAGACGATCCCTCGACCTCCTTCGTTGACTCATACTTAGTACAATACTGTTGTGTTGCTTCGACCTTTTGTCATTTTGTCAGTGATGGGTATCGAAGCTTTTCTCGGGCCTGCTCCTTTGTTTTAGTAGGTAGCTAGGTCATTGAAGCTTTGGTGAGAGGTACTTTATCTTTAGCTGGTGGCAGCGAAGGTGTTTTTTTGGTAACATTTGCGATAGAATCCACAGTAGGTGTCATCTTTTCCCTCTGATTGTATACCTTCAATGACTTCATTTGGGCTGGTTCAACCTCAATCAGTATTTTACCTTCTTTAGTCAGAATGGAAATGAGATCCTCCTCGAATACAACAAAGTTTTTCTCTTCTTCTCGGATCATATTTGCTTGATCATATTCATCTTCCACGCTGCTACCGACAAGATTCTGGACATAGTGTTGATGCAGCATACAACTATCCTCTCCATGAGGGTTATTGTAGGTAGAGCACCAGTTTACTCGATCTGCAGTGTTGGGCCCTACGTTGGTGGCTACGTTCCTTGCTGGAGGTCTTTGGTTATGGATGACTTGTTCTCTTGTCAACATCATAGGAGGGTATGGCCTCCTAGGAATGAACTCCTATTGGGCCTACTTCTTCATCATGACCATGTCATTAGACAGTGTCTGAAAAACAGTGGTCAGTGACTCCATTTGTTGTAGGATTTTGGACTATACATCCACAGCTTGGACTGGTTGGGCTGGTGGGGGTAACGGACCTAATGGCGGCTGAGATGAAAGCAGAGGGATGGACTGAGCCGGGAGATGCATCTTAGGTAGATAATGAGTGATAGTTGGAGCGGGGTTCCAGGATGAATTAGGATATGGAGAAGATGATGCAGACGCTGGTCGATATTGTGATTGTGGAAAGTCCAGGTAGATGGGCGGTTGCACCTTGTGCGAGAGCCTACCTATGCTTATCATATCTAGTTTAGCTATTTGAGCTACCTCATACAAATCTAGGAAAGTGTTCACGTGGGTCAACTTAATGACCAAGATGATATCTGGGCCAAATGCCCTAACATAATAATGGGTAGCTTGTCCATCAGAAGGATGAAGTTCAGGAGGAACTCTTTTGCAGGACCGCGCAAATCTTACATTAAAATATGAGATTTCCTCCTATGGGTTTCGTTGGATTGTTTGGAATTGGTGTAACAACGAAGATGGGTCTGTAGATTCATTGAATCCCTTACATAACCGACCAACGAGCGAAGGCCATCCAGTGATGACACCTTCAGGTAGGGATCTGTACCAGTATGTAATGTCCCCTTTTCTACGCAGTCAGGTGTAGAGTAGATAAGCCTATACACGAGCTCCCGTAGGCTAATTCGGATGGAGGGGAGCCATTGGAGATATCAAAATATTTGTCAGTACCCAGAGAGCTATTGATTGATGGTCTTTTGGGCTCATTCAAAGATTTGTTTGATCAGAGTTACTATTTTTAGCCATGTCCATTTTTAGGGTTTCGGTCGACAACAGACAGTGCAATGATATTCTTCAGTGAAATGGGTGTCCAAAACCATTCACGAATTTCAATTCGAATGGGCAGAGGTTGGAAATTTTAATGGTCGAATATAAAAATAATAAAGTGATTATTTAATTTAATTTTGTAAAGTTAGTGACTTTATTTTATTCTAAAATCATTTTATACTTAAAAGGGGCCATTTTAAGTGACGACTTAAAAAGTCGTTAAGCCTAGGCATAAGGGGATGAATAAATTAAGGAGAAATAAGGTGGAATTAAAATTGATAAAATTATATTTGCTCACCCTAAAAGTGACCTAACCCTAGTCGACCTATCGAGGAGATAAAAGGAGGTTTTGATTTCATTTGGAGATATGCGAAGATTATTATTTTTCTCTCTGATTTTTTGGAGGACTCTTTGGCAGAGCCATTTACAGAGATTCTGGAGCTTGTGAGAGACGACAACCTCTTACAGGGACATTGGCTTTGGTGTTTCAATATTACCCTCAGGTCAATCTGGGCATTTCCACATAGGGATTGCAGTTGGAATTTAGTTTTAAAGACTTCTAGATTTGGGTTACCACATAGGGTTTATAGAGATTATACAGGGAATATTTGGAGCGAAGACACCACACAATATTCACATTAGAAGGGTTGAGCCTTCATCATCATTTATAGAGTATGGAGCAGCTAGGGTTTCATTAGCATTTTAGGTATCTGCATTGTAATTTGTGTCCTAGTTTTGATATAAGAATAAAGCAATATTTTTGAGAATTCTAGATTGCTCTGTGTTTGTGACTTTGTATATCAAAAATTCATGAAAAAGGTTAAGAATTAGCATACCCCTAGAGAACTAGATAGGGAGGGTTATTACAATGGTATCAGAGAGGTTTTTTTCTACCTGCTTGTTAGGGTTTGCTTGAACAATAACAATGGTAAATTAGAGAAATTTATGAATCTTGTACGAGGATAAATTTTAGAAATTTAACGTGCCAACATACTGTTTGGAGCAACGGTGTAATACTGGAGGCATCGACTCCACAAAAATCTGGTGGCCAAATAAAATATTGGCATTCTTTTAACAAATGCGATTCTATATGAATCTTTGTGCCCATAGGAATATAGTCACTTCTTGTGAATTTATATTTATTTGTCAAGGGTCATGGGAAATGAATATAAGTTGAAGATAAGCTACAGTTGAAGATTGGTTTAAGCTGAGCAAATATGAAATAATAAGATTCTTTGTTTGCGCCGATGAATGGGGAGTTTGACAGATCTTGACTATTTTTTTTTTTAAATCCATTTAACAGTTTTGTAATGAACAATATCGACGATCACATTATTTTGTATCTGCAAGGGGCAAAATATTCTATCATAACTGACAATGACTCCTTTGAAAGACATGACACTTTTTGGATTGTAGTGTTGAAACTTCCTCGACTATGAATGAATAACATAATACCTGGGACATACCATTATATCACTAAATATTCAGATTACCTGCAGTCAAAATAACAGAGTTTGATTAAGTCACAATAACTAATTTTACTTTATAGGACAACTTCATTTTGAAGCCTATGTATAGAGGTATTGGTGAAGACCCTTTGGTTGGATCTGATGTATCTTTTAAAGGAACAAATAATTTGGTTCTAAAATTACACAGTCCTACACTATTCAACAATCTATGTCGTACCATATGTGGGTGGCAAAATTAAGGAATGTATGAAGTCTTGCTTCAAACTAAGCAGTAATTCTTAGGGGGACAGTTCAAGATTTATACATCAATAGACAGTGAGCAAAGACATGACTTCACATATTCAAAGAGAATAAAATCATGGACCTGCACGGAGATTGGGTTAGAAATCAGCAGGAAATGATATACCTATTGGATAAGATGAATGCTATTTTAAGTGATCCTATTTATCTTAATGAGATGACACAGTTGGTGACCAGGTTGTGGAGAAAGAAAAACAAATCAGCAAATTGTGAGAATGAAAAGTACTCTTCCCATGAGATATGCAGGGTAGGATCACAGGTTAGTTTAGTTGATATACAGGTACACACTATTGATGAGCCAAAACATGAGGTTGAGACCCATTCAGAGGGAAGTGTTATGGTTTTGGGTTCACAATCGGAAACAGGGTAGGATGCATGCATTGGATAACTACATCTTCTTTGGATATTTGTAGAGTGAGTTGCATATGGAGTCCGTGGTGGATGATACACATGATGGTGATGTTACAGAATTCATAGCAGCCCCTTTTGAGGAGCACACACATGAATTTTTAGACCATAACACAGTTGAGATTGCTGCTGATTTAAAATCAGATTATAAGGATATTTTATCTCTTTAAGACAACCATGAGGACTCCACGGATGTTGAGTTTATTGCTGGTTATAATTCCATTTTAGATTGTATTCATGATAATCTTAATGAGGATCCGAGTGGATCAGCACCTTATTATGGTCATCCCCTTGATGATCTGCCTACTACATCTTCATACAAGGAGCCTAACACCAAGAGTTGTGAAGAGGGATACCAGATGCATAATATAAATCTGATTTTATTTCCAGGTTTAATAAGGACAAAATTTTTGCAGCCTTATCTCGTTTCGATGCCACCCATAAGTTCATCGAAGAACTATATTGGAGGTCACAAGTTGAGAAGATACAGAAGGGTGTAGAAGGAGTAATATCCAGTGCTGATTTACAAAATTTGAGGGCAGCCTTAAAAACTATGAAGTTAGACTTCATGAACACTCTTGCAGATAGAGATCACTATGCCAAGCTTATCGAAGAGACCCTTAGTGCATATAGGAGCAGAGAAGAAGAAGTCAATCAGATAACTGAAGAGCTTGAGTGGACTAGAAGATATTTGTTAGAGGCACACTTTTCATTGCATGAGATAGAGTTGAATCTCAATTTTGTTTTAGAATCTACTAAACATCTGAATCGAGAGAGAGCCAGGAATATTGGGTAGATTTTTGATGAACTAGATTGCATTCAGGAGGACTATGACTTATCACATTGTCCCATGAAAACAAATTATAAAATTTGGGATCAGCAAAATAACCTTGATAAGCACAAGGGAGATAACCGTTTTTGATGGACTGACAATCCATTATATGAGATGGATCATGTGACATTTTTGGGCAATCCACTTTTTGAGATGCAGAGTGCTGATTCATTTACTATAATAGATCATCAGGATACATTGTTTGAGATAGGGTGTCTACTTCGACATGAGTCTGAGGGTGATTCCATGAGCATCCTCCAGACTAATTCAGATGACCAGGATTTGAGTTCTCTTACCCAGGATTGTATGTTTGCATTGATGGGCATCGAGGATGATGGTAGGAGCATGTTGTGGGCAATAGTTGATCATGGGTATGAGAGATATACCGCTGTTCGCTTTTTGGATAACCATAACATTTACATTATGGAGATGATTCCACAATTTGGTTGGCATTACATGGAGTATATTACTTCTTATTTGAACACAGTGCCCTCTCAAGGGGTTAGTTTAATTAGTGAAAGTGCAGAGATAGGCCTGGTTGAGTCACCTACGCATGAGATGTTACTTGGCATAGGGTGCAGTCATAATGGGCATACCCATTTTGATGGTGAGGCTGAAATTCTTATTGGATTGCTAGAGTGGAGTGTGGTTGATATTTCAAGAATTATACAGATACATTTACACCCTACTTGGTTGAGTATGAGGAGGGACATCATATTTCCAGAGGATATTACATTGACTACAGTAGATTGGGCTACATGGGATTATCTGGAAGATTCCAGGAGTGTGAACGCCGAGTTGAGCTGCTTAAGTGATGACTATGGAGGCACTTCCAACATTGTGTTTGCAGTAATCTATGACGTTGATTCCTTCGGTATGTCGTGGTACATGATATTACATCTCAGCTCAGATAGACATGTCAGTGCCATACTGGAGAGATATTTCATCATGTTATTGTAGTTAAGACTTCTACCACTTAACCATGTCAGAGGGGTAGTGATGATCAAAGTGGCACAGTGTCAGCGTGGAGGTTCCTTTTTGAGCTTGCTATGGGATCCAGGGGATTTGATGTGATCTCAACCGGGATGTAGTATCTGATTGGAGTATGCATACGTATTGCTTGAGGATAAGCAATCTTTGGGAAGGGCGGACTGTAATGTCCCCTTTTCTACGTAGTTAGGCACAAAGTAGATTAGCCTATACATGAGCTCCCATAGGCTAAGTCGGATGGAGGGGAGCCATTGGAGATATCAGAATCTTTGTCAGTACCCAGAGAGTTATTGGTTGATGGTCATTTAGGCTTATTCAAATATTTGTTTGATCAGAGTTACTATTTTTAGCCATGTCCATTTTTAGGGTTTCTATGGACAACAGACAATGCAGTGATATTCTTCAGTGAAATGGGTGTCCAAAACCATTTTTGGATTTCAATTCAAATGGGCAAAGGTTAAAAATTTTAATGGTCGAAGATAAAATTAATAAAGTGATTATTTAATTTAATTTTGTAAAGTCAGTGACTTTATTTTATTATAAAATCATTTTATACTTAAATGGGACCATTTTAAGCGACGACTTAAAAAGTCGTTAAGCCTAGGCATAAGGGGGTGAATAAATTAAGGAGAAATAAGGTGGAATTAAAAATTGATAAAATTATATTTGCTCACCCTAAAAGTGACCTAACCCTAGGTCGACCTATGGAGGAGATAAAAGGAGATTTTGAGTTCATTTGGAGATATGCGAAGATTATTATTTTTCTCTCTAATTTTTTGGAGGACTCTCTGGCAGAGCCATTTACAGAGATTCTGGAGCTTGTGAGAGATGACAACCTCTTATAGTGACATTGGCTTTGGGGTTGCAAGATTACCCTCAGGTCAATCTAGGCATTTCCACACAAGGATTGTAGTTAGACTTCAGTTTTGAAGACTTCTGGAGTTGGGTTACCACACAGGGTTTATAGAGATTATACAGGGAATATTTGGAGCTGGGACACCACACAGTATTCACATCAGAAGGGCTGAGCCTTCATCATAATTTATAGAGTACAAAGCAGCTAGGGTTTCATCAACATTTGAGGTATTTGCATTGTAATTTGTGCCCTAGTTTTGATATAAGAATAAAGCAATATTTTTGAGAATTCTGGATTACTCTGTGTTTGTGATTTTGTATATCAAAAATTCACAAAAAATGTTAAGAATTGGCAAAACCCTAGAGAACTAGATAGGGAAGGTTATTACACAGTATAGCAACTTGCCTCGCAAGGAGAGCGCTAAAATATGGGTCTTGACACTTTCATTGGTAATGGAGTGAAGCACAGCCAAGGCCAGAATGTCTTGAATGTGCTCATACGCTGTCATCTAAGTCCCATCATAAGTTGGAATAGCTTTTAAGGCAACAGGTGGGACAACATCTTGTCCCACCAGATCAAGAGGCCCAGTGGAGTCAACGATCAGGAATAGATCAATGACATTTTGTTGATTTTGAGCTGCCATGTCTTCTTCCTCCTCTTCAAGCTGATCAGTGGTATAGTTGGTGTCGGTACTTTCTAAAGTTGTAGGTTGTTCTTCAACTTCAGCTTCCTCAACTTCCTCTATTTCTTCCACTTCTTCAATCACAGGTTCGTGTTCGAGCCTATCGTCTTGGGAAGCTTGGTAATCTGCCACCCTCGGGTGTTCTCCAGTAATGTTGGTGTAGATTTCATAAAAATTGGGCTCTTGTCCTAGATTCCTAGCTCTCCACCTTCTCATATGCATGAAGGTACTTTTGGTATTGGACCAGTCTTACAAACTCAGAGAAGATTCAAGTATTGATTTGACAGCAATGAAGCAAACATCGATGCTTCGATTCTATTTTGGGGTGGGAAACCTTCGTGTCCCACCGGGCGTGCCATAGAAACTATTGGTTATGAATCTGCCACTAGGAAAGGTTTTAGGTCTTTGCACCCTAGATTTTTCCAGTAGATTGAAATGTCGGAAGGAAGTAATGCCTTGCGTGCCAATCTTCTGAGAAGGCCGACTTCCTATATTTTTCAATTTAGTTTAGAGTGCTGAAAGAGATTTAAAAGTGTAGAAAGGGGTGTAAATGTGATTTACTTCGGGTGAGGGAGATAAGCAGCACAATTACTAACCAGAAACTTTACCAACAACAATCAAAACAATGTATACCTAGAAACCATTAGAAATTTCCTATCCTATGTATCCTTTTTATATTATTCCAGATATACTTAATTGCCAATGCTGAGATCCAGATATGCAGAATGACAACAATAAAAAAAATAAGCAACATGAAACAAAAATATTAAAGAAAGGCAACATACAAGATAGACACAACTAATTGAGCCAAATATACTTTTGAATTAAGAGCAGATGTACAGCTAGAGAAGCTTCTTAGCAAGATATCCCCCTTCCCCTCCTTTTACAATGAGATGCACTTGCTATTTATAGCAGATTTACCCTCCCAATTACATTTTGAGCACAAATCCCCAAACCTGCCAAAAGCTATAAAAGCTGCAAAAAGTGGCGAGATTTGATCCTTGTCGGCCATCCTTGTACTTGCAATATGTTTTCTCTGAACTTCGTACAACCTCCGACGGTTTTGGTAGCTGCAAAGGGGATGATCAGTCAGTTTTGGTAGGTGGAGTACAGTTTATCTTTCAATGCTCACCTACTTCTCTTTGAAGTCCAACTTTACTCTTTATGGAACTGGCACGAATCCCAAAACCTGATCTGGAATTGGAGGGAAAACCATCTTCAGACATCTTATTGACTGTTGCCGAAGATCGCTGAAATGGAGAAGATACGCCCAAGGTCGCTGGGAAGCGATGGCGATCTTCGAATTAGGATCCAAGGCAATCTTTGACTTGAGCTAGAAAGCGCTCACAAAGTGAGCGATTTCGGGAATTTTTGCTTGGCGATGGCGATCTCGGGAACGGGGGAATGAGTTGGCCAATACTGCTCTTGCTCTCTTTGCTAGATTTCATTGAAAAAGAGAAAGTGATTTTGGGTGCAAGGGGAAGCGAAAGCGATCTCAAGCTCATGTGCCCTTTTCTATCTATGTGCTCAGAAGCCTACGACAATGAATGTCATCGGTCGGCGATTGCTGGCTCCTTAACACTTAGTTTTTTTTGCTTATTTTGAGTGCCACACCCTTAATCGCTAGAAATATGGCATGATGTTGGGCGTCACTAAAAGCGATGATGATCCCAGACCTACCTCTTAGCATCCTCTCATAGGCCTTGGAGCGCTTGAAAACACTGCGCGCTGGAGAGTTTCCCACCTGCGACGGCGATCGCGAGCCTGCCTCCCTTCTCCTTGATGCCCCTTGTCGCTCAAAAATGTCATAGCGACGGGCGGATGGAGTGCGCGACAGCGATCTCGGGCTCATCATGACTTAGGCAAATATTTCACTTTCACGCACGGCCCTTAGTCGCTCAAACAACCCGCTTGCGCCAGAAATCGCACGACAGCGACAACGATCTCGGGGATAGGTGAACACTTAGCAAAATTTTACAATTTTTTATACCAATGCTGGCATTCAAGTCTGATGAAAAGCTGAGGACTGAAAATTGAACATCCAAAGAAGAAGCGAGAAAACTTAACATAACAAATGAGGAAAGAGCAATGAAGAAGGAGGGCGACAACAACCTAGTGAAACCTAAAATTTTGTACCCCTCGCAAGATGTGGCAACAGGAAGAACTACTCGAGTTTGTGGAGACAAAAGCTACTACTATCAGTCTATCTACCATATCCTTCCTAAGATGTAGGTGTTTCAAAAATATTCCTCCACAATATCTTAGTTGTTTCTACTCTAGTCAATTTGTGTTGTTCAAAATCATTTAGTTCTTCCAGTCTTTGTGATTCCCTTTCATTAAGGCTTTGTGTTTTGCTATCAATTTCTTGAACAATCTATTTCTTGATCTGTGCATTGTATCGATGTAGAGTCTCATATTCTTCTTGCAGCCTTCATGTCTCCCAACATATTCTCTGCTGCATGAGACCAATTTGTGCTAAGAAACTCATATCTTTATACTCACTTCCTTCACTCTAAGGTTTGTGATCAAGTATCTCTTGCTACAAACTCCATTCCTCGCACATTTGGATCAGTAAGCGATCCGAATCTCCTTTCTTCTTCTATGTATGATAATCATACATGTACTTGCACTCTTCGTTGTTCAATTGGTCGAGTTTCCAACTCTTCTTGTTCAATAACAAGTTTTTGTTCAAATTTTGTCCTGAACAACCACCCTAGATTCAATCTTCATTCTCTTATGTTACATCATGATTTTGCATGGTCTGACTAGGTTCTTCCTATTCCTAGACCCGTATTCCTTCAAAACTATTTGAAGATTGTCACAGTGCTTCAACCAGTCTTCCTACGGTCTCTTCCTTTGATGATCCAAAATCAACCATATTAACTTGTGCTTTTGCTTTATACGGTTTTAGCTTCGAACCATCAACCATTTCGGGACACTGCATCCCATATAATTTCTGCAACCTCGCACCATTATCCATTACTTACACTACTTGGAAGGGCCCAAGCTATAGGGTCTTTAATTTCCCTGGCTTGATTTCTATCTTGCCATTAAATTTGAGCACTAAGTCACTTGCCTCCAATTTCATCTTCCTTAGGTGTTTATCATACCATAATTCATTCATTTTTGGGCAATCTTCATAGCCCATTGAGCCATTACTCACATTTCATCCAGTTGTACTAGTGTCACAAGCCTCTCCTCTAGGCTCTCTTGGTCATCCAGATGGTTCTGTACCACCACCCTCAAACTAGGTACCAGGAAATCCATTGGCATGTATGCCTCCTATGCTTACATTAACTATAATGGTGTATGGTTCGTAGTTGGTTTGAAGGTTGTCTTGTATGTCCATAGGACAATTGACATTCATTATTCCTAATCAGGTCCTTCCACTCCACATGTCTTATATATGATTTATACCAAGATCTTCTTTGTCGCTTTTGCTTGCCCATTAGCTTTGGGGTAATATGAACTTGAAAAAGAATGAAAGATCCTGAATACCATGGTTAAGTTTTGATTAATCTCATTGGCAAAGTGTCCTCCCCTATCACTTGTCAACTGTAAGAGAATTCCAAATCTTGTAATCACCTGTTCATATAGGAACCGAGCTATATTCGTAGAATTATTTGGTAGGGTCCGTGCCTCTACCCACTTTGTCAAATATTTGGTTGTTACTACAATGTTTTGGCATTTTCTCCCTCGGCTTGTCATCAATGGTCCAACAAAATTTAGACCCCATGTTTCAAAAAAATCCTATGGTTGTGAAAGATGTAGAGGCATGAAATATTTCTTCAACGACTTCCCTATTCATTGGCATGTATCACATGCTTTCACATACTCCTTAGCATCATGATAGAGAGTAGGCCACCATAGTCCTACCAATAGTACTTTCCTTGTTGCATTTGGCCCCATGTGTCCTCCTTATAGCTCCTCATGTTCTTTCAATGGCATGTTTATTTATTCTTGCATCACACATCTTTGCAAGATCCCATCGGGTCCAATTTTATATAACAATCCCGCAATAAGTTGAAACGATGTCGACTCGATAACAATATGATGTTATTTGCTGTCATCTTCTTTGAAAACTCTCCTCTAGATAAATATTCTCCAGTATACCTGTACCATGTCAATACTGTATTCACTATAAAAAAATGAGCATTAGGGAACTCATTTAGTATTCCTCCTTAAACAGGTTCTTCTGAGTGAATATGTGATAGTTGATCCTCTATTACGTGGTTCTTGCGTCTCATCACTACCCAAAACACAAATTCTTGTAACGTGACAAGCCACCTACTCAACCACCCATAAATAGTCAATTTGTTGATCAAGTACAACAGTGCCTAGTGGTCAACATAGAATGCAAAGGGATTGGCAAGTAGATAATGTCTAAATTTTTGCATTGCATATACCATCCCTAAGGCCTCTCTCTCCATGGTGTTGTAATTCTTCTCTACTTTGGATAATAACCAACTCAAAAAATAAATGGGTTGTCGAGCCCAAACTACCCCTCCTGGTCCAATATGCATCCAAGTGCAAAATTTGATGTGTCAACATGGACAAAAAATTCTTTATCCCAATCTGGAAATACTAGACTAGGCATGTAGACCAACTTTGCCTTTAGCACCTCAAAGGCCTTCTGATGTTCCTTTGTCCACTTGAAAGGAACATTCTTGTGTGTGAGAGCATCCAATGGGTGGGAAACCTGTGAAAAGTTCATGATGAACCTTTGATAATACCCGACCATCCCTAAAAAGGTTTTTACCAAGCTGACATTGTATGGCTCTTCCAAAAAAATAACAGAAGCAGATCATGTAGATCTAGGCATGCTGTACGCCCTGATTGCTAACATTGTTTTGGGCATACTGACTAACATCAATAAACGAGATACATATTGCATTGAATGAGGGGACAGACTTGATGTGGCAAAGGATAAGTTCAAGATTATCAAGCAATGACTTTCCCATGCTGCAACCATTAGATTTCCAAATCCATGGATGAGTGACATCCAGCTCATCAGTAAACAGAAGTTGATCAAAGAGGTAAATAAACTTTTCAATCGAGGGAAACAGTCGATTAAGACAGATGGGTTCCCAACATCATAGGATGATCATGATCTCAAAGTGAGCTGGGTCATACTACATTTGTTGATACTCGATAGATCATTTGTGAAGGTACATCACTTTGAATAAACAGCTTTGAAGGGTTAACTTCACTTGAATATCAGAAAACAATGTCCTGTTTGCAATGACATAGCCAACCACACTCGCACCTCCCGCATGTGGAAAACAAGTGAACTTGGAGGAGTTAGGAAACTAAGGAATCCTATTGAGAACAAAGAGGCCATGCCACTCACAGAACTAAATCAAGTGTTTTCCATAAACTGTAACAGGATGCTTCTCATCAGCAGAGGTCCTGATGAATGCAAGATCCTTGAGGTAAGAGTTCGAAGAGATAGAACTCATCCTTTGTAAGATAATGAAAAGGTGTCTGGCAGGTCCCAGCACACACATTGAAGTCACCTAAAAGAATGACATCACCCACTGATGAATATGTAGAAATCTTGGGGTAGATATCCAAATATGGGTCACCATCAAAGTGGATGACAAACATTGACAACACTGGAGGAAAATAACATACTGCTATGAAGATGTCTCTAAGATGAGACATGCTGACGAGGGTAAGACTCCAAATGAGGCAGACCACACTACCCGAACCATGAATGCCACCTAATCGACATGTCTCATGTCTTAAAGTAGAAACCCAAAAGTAACCAGTGACAGGTGGAAGAGATTGTTTTGGGCTCTCATGGGTCTCTCTAATAAAAACAAATCTTGCGAAGAAATAACATCCTAAAATGTACTCGAGGAAGACCATATCGTCCCATTACAGTTCCAACAAATGACCAAGAGGCTACTACCTAATGAGACCACATTTTGAATTTGTCATAGTATACAAAGAGGGCTCAGAAGGTTGCTTTAAAAAATGTTTGTAACAGTGGACTTCATATGGCATTCAGCTTTCCGCTAGACTGTTATTGGTAAATAATGACAACTTCTTTAAAATTTGGCCATCCAGATTATCATGCCAAAGCTGACTGAATGCAGGCAACCAAGTAAGCAGATTGTTGCTTCACAGAAGCATGGTCACTGAAACAAAGCAAGAGAGCCACAGTATTTTAAACAGAATGCCAAATTCTATAAAACCAAAATTGTGGTTCAGTGACACAGAAGATAAGGGTATCTTACCGGTACAACTGTATTGATTAGGCCCATTTCCATTGCTTCCTTGGCACTATAAAATCATGAAAGAAACCACATTTCCCGAGCTTTTTTAGTCCCAACCTGAACAAAGCAATTAAGTAAATGAGTTCAGCAGCATCCTTGGTAATGCAGAAAGAGAGAAACTAAAACCATCTCTTGTAACATGCCATTTCCTATAAGCATAGGATTTAGAAAAGGGACTTCCTCATCAAGTTTACAAGGTCCTCCTCACCATATTGGAATCACAATATATCAAAACCCAATATACAAATCCAACCTGCTTTGAGTTCTCCATCTGGTTTAGTTTGACAAAAAGAGTCTACCAAATTGAGTATGAAAAAAATGAAAAGCGTCTTACAAAAAAATAAAAAGAAAAAAGAAAAAGTGTGATTTATCATATGGTCTAGCTAGCAATTTTATTAATCAAAATACTCTGGTATATGCGTGATGAAAAAGAACATTCAATTAGATCTGAACCTTGCTCTCTCTAAACATAAATAATGATTGCAATATCAATAATTCATTTAATCTTAAACACATGAGAAGCAAGACCAGAGGGTCAAACATACAATTTATCTTGAAGATATTACATTTTATAGTGAAATTTGTATATAGCTAAGCTTCTGAATGTTGATAAACTACCCAAAGACAATAAAACTTGGAACATAAGAGCAAAATTCTATTTCTCATAATATCAATTGACACAAACGGATGCTACATTTAGTTTTCTCATGAAAATACTGTGTTTCAAGTTTTGCTGGGTATTGCTGTTGACTGTTCTACAGAACTATCTTCTGTTTCCTGTTGAATATAGGTAAATTTGGATTTTAGATTGAAGATGAGTAATTAATATAGCCTGTCGGCAGAGTTGCTCAAACTATGAATGTTTCATAAATGTGTCAACAAATTTTCTCAGATCTATTTGGTTTGCATTTAATACCAGATTGATTACAACATTTCTGACTGGAAGAATATTCTATAGGTCAGTCCTCACACTGAACTGCTCCAGTCTCCAAAGATACAACTCATGTCTATCTGTATGGAAGACAGACAAAAACATTCTAACCATCGCCTATCTATGCATAGTGTAGGTGACATATGCAATGTTATGCCAGCTCATGTGCCACCGCAGCAATGAGTCATCTAGTACATGTCATGAACACAAATGGATACTTGTAATGTCCTACCCCTTTCGAAGGCAAATAAATTTGCCACCCAAAGAGCCAGGTTCCGATCTTGGGTTCCAAACTGAAAACTTGAATGTCTTGTTTGTTGATTGCTTTGATATCACGTGATTTATGCAAATATGAATTTTTTATACTTTTTGCAATAATACAAATTCTGGAAATAAAAATAGCAGCAAACTAGAAATGCTTGTATCTTAAAAACTACTCCTCCAATGACTACGAAATTTAAGCACAAACTTCTTCTAATGATATTGAGCAAACCCAATGAAGGAAATTGTACAAGGATAAGTGTACCCGGAGATCTAAAGGCCTGATATAATTCTGGAAGTTAACACCAGCAACAACAAACTTATATATTCATTAAATATGCTTGTAATACAATTTCTCCAACATACTAATTGTTGTTTGGCTGTCCAACAAAGAGAAGACCTCATACAACACAATGAATACTCCAAATGGGAGGCGTTTGGCCTCAATAAGTGCACGCCCTTCACTGCAACTGGTACGACCTGTTAAAAACCCTTCACAAATGACATAGATCCCTTCCAAACTGCTGAAGTGTACGACTGATAAGCTGATCAAAAACTATGAATAATCAGCAATACAAGCTTCTTCAAAACCCAAGCAATCTAATTCAAAATAGCCTCTAATGGTTTGGCCTCACTGGAAACATCTGCAATCTGAAGTAACTCTAAAAATGGCACCAAGTGCACCCCAAAACTCATCAACAACCTGCCACTTTGAAGCTCAAATCATTCCCCGTCACGGAAATGCCACAATCACTCCAAGGATATCTTGCAATCCCAAAAGTGATGTTCCTGCTGGAGGGTTTCGTCTCCAAACAAGCCAAATCTGCCCTTGCCTGTGGTTTTTCGTCACAAACAAGCTGGATATCTTCCTGCAAACTCTGCTGCAAGCAAGCTCCTTTCTCCAAACATGAAATGTAATAACCAAAGATGTCTTCAAATGCTCTCACAACCTCTATTTATTCTTTTCTCGAGCTGGTCGACCCAATGTGGGTAGAATGTGGGATTAAACTTCTTTCTTTTTTACTTGCTTTATGTCAATAATTCATTTACTAATGAGCACATATAATGACTTAACTCCACAATATCACTTAATCATATTATAATCTCCCAAAGTGGCATCCAAGCTAGGCATTAATAAAACCACATTAAAATATACATTATTTCCTTCAAAATGAGTACTCATAAGCCCCCTAACAAATTATAAAGTCATACTTAGGAGAATAATATAATAATTTAATGACTTTATAATAATTATAACTTCGACGATTAAAAACTCCATGACCGCTCATCCAAACTCACATCCGAAGATAGAAATGAGTACCCATTTGGCCAAACTAGCCACTCGTAGGACTTCCGCTCCGCCAAAACCAACTTACTAAAAATAGTAAGTTCCCTGCACTGATAACCAAACGGGTCTAGTCAATCAACTGAAGATATATCTGGATACCCAATTCGGCGAAGAACAACATTCTGCAATCAATTCGGCCAGAAACCTGAATCATCGACTTACTATAAATAGTAAGTCCTCCCTCAAATCTCAGAATGTCCCCGAAAAACTGGCATCCAAAGGCATACAACCATCTAGCGAAACCCCAACATCCTCTGAGAGCATTCTCACAAAAGACAAGCCTGGAAAGGGACATTATAGTCCTCCCTCCCCGAGATTGCTTGTCCCCAAGCAATCCAATCTCATCACATAACAATCTCAATGACAACTGCCATGTGATCCCTGGATCCCAGATGAACCGAAGAGCTCCATATCTCCAACTGAGATAAATCCTACAGCTTCCTGAAAGAACTTCCCTCCATACTATCTGTATGTCGGGATCCCAAATGAAACTACAGAATGACTCACTATAAAGCTGTTGCTCAACCCTGTCAAAACTGACCCAGTCAAACTGCACTAGCTGATGAAGCAACCCGAAATGCAAACCAATACCCGGGTCCCATAGCCAAGCTGGTAACCTGTCATTCCTCACAACTGGAAGCTTCTGCTGTGCCACACTGATTACAACTGAACTACTCTGTAGCCCAATATGAAACTCATCAGGATCTGATATGCTGGGGAACCAACAGAGAAATGATTCTGCATCTGAAGAAGAGATCGCCTCATGCCAATGGGATACAAAAAAATTTGTATCGCAGCTCTTCTTCTCATTTGAATATGTCATGAATAATTTCTCCATATGTGAACTGAAAGAGAAATGGTGAGCATACCTCCCAATGCAATCCATGCGCACTTCTCCGACAGGCTCTATGGGAAACTCGGAAGAATCACCCTCACCATCCATTATGCATGAATCGGGAGAAGTTTGATCAACTTCAGAAGTTGCATCACCCTCATTGTTGTTACTATGCAACTCTCCGTCACGTCCGATCTTATGAACCTCTTCGATCAACGGTTGGATTATTGTGCACCTTGTATCACGTTCTACACTCTTTGAAGTAGTCATGACAGGTGATGAAATTCCCTCTTGGTCAAGAGAGAGATGAGCTAAACTCAGCTCCAAGCTAAGCTCATAAATGAATCTCTCTCTCTCTGAGTGTTTGGACAGCCAAGTCCCTATCTGCCAACAACTGTATATAATCGGATTTTATCACTTCCAAAGCTTGCTTAACAGTTTGCATTTTGATTGTTTGTGCACTAGTAATAGAGGAACCATCTATCAACCCCTCCTGTCTATCCCTGAGTTGGGCTGTCCACAAGAGATACTCCACAAATTGATGTGTGCTATCCAAAAAAGATAAAGTCTTAACAATTTTTTCATCTGTAACCTGCAATTTATCCTTCCAAGTTTGCTTTGCTTCTGGTTCTAAATCGCAATCAGCAGCACACAAGAATTTTTCTGATTTGTTATACTTAGCATGATGATCAAAATTATTATCCCTCTTAACACTACATTCCCCAACTACATAAACTGAAGTTAGGTCTGATTCATTCTCATCCCAAGAGTCATCAACAACTGCTGTTTTGAAATCAGCTAACTCCTGGTCCACACCTCTATTGTATACTTCTCCTGAAGTGGATCCGCAAGATGAATTAACTTCATCTTCATCGAAATCAACACCATGATCAAAAGGAAATTCATCTCCACTCTCCAATCCTGGGACTTGTGGGTTATCCGGTTCACCATCCAACAACCTGTTGATCCTCTCTATCTCTGAACTCAAAGAAGAATCATCATAAACTTCCAATTCATCGTACTTAGGATCTTCAGGAACATTGTAATGGTCATCGTAATGGTTACTCAACCTGCTATAACTATCAATGGATTGTTCTCGCATGTAAACCCACAACTACTGCCTCATCATCAAGTTGCTCCTTGACCGAGTCATCCTGAAACTTTGATATGCGTTCGTCCTGTGACAAACTATCTTCTAGCAACTCATCACTACTTAAATCATTTTGAGTCACTATATTGTTTACCTCCTGAGATGAAGCATCAATTATCCATTCAACTGTTTCGCTGTCCTGAATCATAGATGGCTGCAACAAATTACTATCACAGTTAGTTTCACAAACATGACCGAATGTCCACTCCTTTCTGCAATTGAAACATCGTCGTTCTCTCCTTAACTGATTTTTGCTTATGTGAGGAGGTCTTATATCCTGTGAAACTTTCGAAGCTACTGCTTTACCCACCAACTTCTGTTTCCCTTTGTCAATTCTTGTTGGGACAACAAGCTCATCCTTTTTAGTTTCAACTGCTAATGGTGGCTTCAACCACTTAGGATGACGTTCTAATAGTGTTGTAAAATTCGTATCCTGATCTTGAAACCTTTGCATCAGCTCTATCATAAGCTTTTGAACGGTAGCCATTACCAACGCACTACTGCAACTATGAAACCCATGATACTACAACTGCTTATTTTGCCCTCTTAATTAAACCTGTTCATAAAGACTCCACTTCTCCAGAAAGAATGCAAAAATCAATTTTCTTAAGGTATTTCCTCATTCAACCAATTCAAACCCTAAAGAAATCTCTAAAACTGAATCGTTCAAACAAATTTTACTGAAAACCTCAAACCATTATCTGAAGAAGACCTGCAAATTTTGCAAAATTGATAAGCCCTAATGTGAACCCTGAACAGGCTGGCAAGGTAGAGCCTGGGCTCTGATACCACTGTAATGTCCTACCCCTTTCGAAGGCAAATAAATTTGCCACCCAAAGAGCCAGGTTTCGATCTTGGGTTCCAAACTGAAAACTTGAATGTCTTGTTTGTTGATTGCTTTGATATCACGTGATTTATGCAAATATGAATTTTTTATACTTTTTGCAATAATACAAATTCTGGAAATAAAAATAGCAGCAAACTAGAAATGCTTGTATCTTAAAAACTACTCCTCCAATGACTACGAAATTTAAGCACAAACTTCTTCTAATGATATTGAGCAAACCCAATGAAGGAAATTGTACAAGGATAAGTGTACCCGGAGATCTAAAGGCCTGATATAATTCTGGAAGTTAACACCAGCAACAACAAACTTATATATTCATTAAATATGCTTGTAATACAATTTCTCCAACATACTAATTGTTGTTTGGCTGTCCAACAAAGAGAAGACCTCATACAACACAATGAATACTCCAAATGGGAGGCGTTTGGCCTCAATAAGTGCACGCCCTTCACTACAACTGGTACGACCTATTAAAAACCCTTCACAAATGACATAGATCCCTTCCAAACTGCTGAAGTGTACGGATGATAAGCTGATCAAAAACTATGAATAATCAGCAATACAAGCTTCTTCAAAACCCAAGCAATCTAATTCAAAATAGCCTCTAATGGTTTGGCCTCACTGGAAACATCTGCAATCTGAAGTAACTCTAAAAATGGCACCAAGTGCACCCCAAAACTCATCAACAACCTGCCACTTTGAAGCTCAAATCATTCCCCATCACGGAAATGCCACAATCACTCCAAGGATATCTTGCAATCCCAAAAGTGATGTTCCTGCTGGAGGGTTTCGTCTCCAAACAAGCCAAATCTGCCCTTGCCTGTGGTTTTTCGTCACAAACAAGCTGGATATCTTCCCTGCAAACTCTGCTGCAAGCAAGCTCCTTTCTCCAAACATGAAATGTAATAACCAAAGATGTCTTCAAATGCTCTCACAACCTCTATTTATTCTTTTCTCGAGCTGGTCGACCCAATGTGGGTAGAATGTGGGATTAAACTTCTTTCTTTTTTACTTGCTTTATGTCAATAATTCATTTACTAATGAGCACATATAATGACTTAACTCCACAATATCACTTAATCATATTATAATCTCCCAAAGTGGCGTCCAAGCTAGGCATTAATAAAACCACATTAAAATATACATTATTTCCTTCAAAATGAGTACTCATAAGCCCCCTAACAAATTATAAAGTCATACTTAGGAGAATAATATAATAATTTAATGACTTTATAATAATTATAACTTCGACGATTAAAAACTCCATGACCGCTCATCCAAACTCACATCCGAAGATAGAAATGAGTACCCATTTGGCCAAACTAGCCACTCGTAGGACTTCCGCTCCGCCAAAACCAACTTACTAAAAATAGTAAGTTCCTTGCACTGATAACCAAACGGGTCTAGTCAATCAATTGAAGATATATCTGGATACCCAATTCGGCGAAGAACAACATTCTGCAGTCAATTCGGCCAGAAACCTGAATCACCGACTTACTATAAATAGTAAGTCCTCCCTCAAATCTCAGAATGTCCCCAAAAAACTGGCATCCAAAGGCATACAACCATCTGGCGAAACCCCAACATCCTCTGAGAGCATTCTCACAAAAGACAAGCCTGGAAAGGGACATTACAATACTTGACCCTGTACATAGTTTGGAAATGTGTAGTTGTTGTCAACAGGTTGTAGCATGCGGGTGCACAACACCTTTTGTAATAAAATTAGTAGGGGGATCAATTTTCATTTTTCGTGTATACAGAGATCAGTGGGTAGTTGGTAGGTAGACCATTACCAACTGCCTTCTCCAATAATCCTCTTGTATATGCACATCCTTTGCTTTCTTATTTTTAGTATTTTGAGTAGATGGAGACATTGGATATAGTGTACATTGATTGTTGTATTGCTAAGTTAATGTGCATATCATTCAAGTATTGTAGGAGAGTTGTAATGCATACTGATGGATTGTCTTTGTGATTGATGTTAGCATACATGTTTGTAAGTTATGTCCATTTCACACAATTGTACGTTATTTTCAATTGTTGCATGAAGTACAAAACTATCGTGCTATGTTTGGCATTGTCACCGTAATGAGTCTAGATCAGGAGACTATAATGACAAACATGAATGTGTGACCAGAGAATTGAATGTGTGAATTTCCATAGTGTAGATGGATGTGGATGTGGATAGTGACGAACAAGAGGAGAGCCTATGCACAAGTCCAAGAAGATCACACAATATACAATGCAATCAAAAAAATAACGTGGTGAAGACAACGTGACTGGGGATGAGCAACAAGTTCTGATAGAACCACAGAAGCCCCTTCCACGTATGGAAAGAAGTCTAGAAGGTAAGCCTTCTACAAAGCCCCCTTGTAACAAGGGAAGAGGTGGAGTGCACACACCTTTGTCCATTCTTTTTGAACAAAGACATAGGATAAGAGTGACGATGTTGTCCTAACTGTCTGAGTGATAGAGCGAATCTTGTTCCCAGAAATCAAATATGTGTGGCCTCCTTTAGAAGAGGGAAGTACCCAACTAGAAGACATTGTCTCTAATCTAGGGTTTGCTCCTCCAATGGAAACCAAAGCTAGAGTTTTCTGGGTTTGCTTCTCCAACGGAAATAGGAGCTAGGGTTTTTTGGGTTTGCCTCTTCAACAAAAATTGGAACTAGGGTTTAACTAGAGTTGGGGGTTTTGATCTAACATGGAAATACCACCTTTGCATGCTCTCCAAATAGCGTTAAATCCCAAACTCAAGTACAATTTACTCAACAAATGGATTGCAAAAGTCAAGAATTTTGGCATCGATCTTCGACGACAAATATCACAACTCCAAAACCAATTTTGCATGAAGGACGATTGAGGCCCTACAATATCAAGTCTAAGAACAAGGTAAAAATATTGTCAAAATGGAAAAATTTGAACGAACTCATGCATCTCTAACCAATGATCTTGACCATATTCAAGAGGTAATTTGTGATATACAACATAAGCAAACGAAGATTCTTGTCACACATAGGAATCTCAAAAACAAGATAAACGCTCATCAATAGTCTCTTCATAAATAGGTTGAAGAACATAATTCATGGGTTCAATTGGTTAAGGGGAAAAAGACTTTTCCCATTGTAGAGTTAGCAGTACAAGCCAAATTTAACGAGGAAAGGGCACATCAAGTGAAAGTACTCAACCTTCAAGTTCAAGGTCTTCCAAAGCCTACTAATCCCTTAAAGGTAGGACATGATTTTTTGTATAACACATTGGATATGAGGGATGTTATCCTTGATCAGGCTTGGGTAGCCCTTAATGGCACTCTTTTAATCCAATTCCACTCATATGAGGAATGTTTGAGGGCTTTAAGAGCCAAGAAGATTTTTTTAAAATTTTTGACAAAAAGCTACTTGGATGAGGACCTCACACATCTTCAAAAGGAGAAACTACAAAAAGCATGTGCGCAAGTGATAGCTGCTCGAAAGGACAAGTGGGCAGTTACTTATGACCGAAAAGTTGTGATTCATGACTCCTTTCCTTCATGGTGGTCATGTCCTTAGCCTATAAAATTAAGGTGTTCTCAAGTCCCAGTAGATAATAGAAGCCTCTATGCCACTTGTTGGAATTGTAATGGGGTGATATGGTCTTTTCTAGGTACATTCCAAGATATTACTTCTTCACGAGATCTCATTTTTATCACAAAGACCCATGACAACCCAAAACGATCTCTTCTACCAATCAATGGTTACTTTTGTGTTTTTGCTTTTAAGCATGTGACACAATCAAGTCGTGTTTGCAGTTCAGGTGGGGTCATATGCCTCATTTGGGACTGCCTTTGTCAACATGTGTCATTGGTCATGTCAAATGAGTACTACAGATATATGTGGTTTCAAATCAAGAGGGGGCCACCCCTTCTTAGAGACATCTTCATAACAATATGTTACTGTTGGTTACGAATCTGCCACTAGGATAGGATTTAGTGTAATGCGCCCTAGATTCGCCCAATAGATTGAAAGGCCGGAAGGAAGGAATGCCTTCCGTGCCAATCTCCGGAGGAGGCCGGCTTCCTATGTTTTCTCAGTTGTTTATCAGCTCAGAGTGCAGGAAAGAAATTATAAATGCAAAAAGAAATATAAATGTATTTGTATTGGGTGGGGAGGATAAGCAGCACAACAACTATCAATCACCACTACTAACAACAATTAAACACAGAATACGTTGCAGAAACTATCAATGTCATTCATCCTATGTATCCTCTAACTTTGCATTCCAGGAATACTTAACTATCAAATACCGATATCCAGATAGCAGAATAGCAGTAAGCAATAACATAAGCAACATGAGGCAGAAATGCTAAATAAAGGCAGCATATAGAACAAGAACAGTCAATAGAGCCAAGTGTATTTTGTATTCAGAAGCAAACGCACAGCTACAATGGTTCCCTAGCAATATATCCCCCTTCCACCCTTTTACAATGATATTGCCGAGCTATTTATAGCGCAAATTTCCCCCCATTACATCATTGGGCACAGGATCCCAGACCTGACAATTAACCGAAGAAGCTGACAAAGCTGACAAAAGCGGCAAAAAGCGGCTGATGTTGACCTCTGCCGGCATGGAATGTGCTTGCGGTAAGGTCCACCTGAAGGATTGGCAGCTACGTGGCGGTGAGGGGATGATGCTCCGAGTCAGCTTGACTGAGGGCAGCTTAAGTACAATAATCCAATTCACGCTCGCACACCACCCGTCACATCTCTGACTCGAATCCCGAGGCTGGACACCTGTCAGAATCTGATAAGGGACAAATCTGCCTTGGGATCTCGTCTCTCTTTCTTGCCCGACTTCGCCCGGAATTGGAGCGCAATCAGACAGCGCAAGGGGGAAGTAGCGCAGTTGGGGAGGCCTCCGTGCCTTAGAAAATTCCTGGGCCGTCTTCAACATTCTGCCCGAGTGCGCACAAGTAAGTGGGCGCAGCCCGACTTCGCTGCGAAGTCGGGTTGCGCACCCAACACTTAGCCACTTTTTAGCCACATCGCCCCGACTGCGCATGAACTTGAGGGCGCAGCCCGACTTCGCTGCGAAGTCGGGTTGCGCACTCAACACTTAGAAATTTTAGGGCTCCACTGATGCCCAGGTGTGCACAAAAATGAGAGCGCACCCCGACTTCGCTGCGAAGTCGGGGTTCGCTCTTATACTTAGCAAAATTTTTGATCATCGCTCCGCACTTCGGCTCCCCAAGTGCGCTCAAACTCAAGGGCGTAGCCCGACTTCGCTATGAAGTCGGGTTGCGCAATACCAATACTTAGAATTTTTTAGGGGCCTTTTGCTCTCTTGGAGAAATTGACAGGAAAAAGGAAAGGAGGAAAGGGGGGGGAATGAAGGGAATGAAACTGATGGAAGGGAAGAAAGGGGATAGTGGAGAAAGGGAAAGAAGGAGGAGGGAAGGGAGAGCAACATCCTTACAAGAAAAATGAAGACATGGCACCCCGTGCAAAATGTGGCAACATTCCTGGCGGCTCGCGGGGTGTCGAGCTCGCCTCGATGCAACGAACCAGGCCTTTATCCTTTGGGCGCAGAGGAACTCCCTTCCCCTGCATCCCGCTGCTCCTGCTGCTGCTGAGTCCCCTTTTTGGGTAACTGTTCTTCTTCGGACTCACTCTCAGCAGTCTCTTCTTCTGATTCTCCTCCTCTTTCTGAATCCGAATGCTCACCACTGTCGCCCTCTCGCTCGGCAGGTTGCTCCCGCTCGCGGACGTGATTGTATGCAGTCTTGGCCTGGTCCCAAGCTGCTGCCTGGAAGGGCTCTAAATCGCTGACATCTTTCAGCGCTGCTCTGAATGCCGCGACCATGTGTACATCAATGGTGTCATATCTTTCTCCCAACTCCTGGAGGGAGGTGTTAATCTTGCAAAACCTTGACACCATTTGGGTTACCTGCGTCTCCTGGACTGGCTCGGCCCAGCCATCAATTTTTGATGTATCTACCTCGAAAGATAGCCAATCCAGCTTTACTTGTTCAAGGGGTAGAAACTCCCCATCCTTGATGAAGCTCGGGCATCCGAGCTCAGAAAGAGTGTTGAAGGGGGCCAGGCAGATATTCATTTCATGGTTCAATGCGTCCAGCATCTTCCTGGCGGCCCTGGTTTTTTTCGTTTTTTCAAAGTAATTATGCAAGGTTACCCTTGCATCCGCCCAATCTAGGGCAATCCGGGACATGGGGGGAAATCGGAGGCCCTTGCGCGCGAACTCTTCAAGTTTTATTGCCAAGTCCAGCCACTGCTTCGCTTGGCGTTCGACCTCCTCTACCATAGGCTTTCCCTGGGCAGATACTTCTTGGATCCTGGATGCGAAATCCAGGACGGACAGGGACCTGACCACATTAGCCCTGCATCCTTGCAGCAAACCAGCCCGCATCTCCTTGATCTTGTTTTTCGAAAAGGCAGCCGCCTGGGACGCCTTCTCCTTCAGCTGAGATTGGGCCTGCCTCAACAAATCCTGCAGCTGGGATACATGTTCCAGTGCTGCCTTCTTCTCTTCCGACAGCTGTTCGACCGTCTTCCTTTGTGTTGTAGCCTCCTGCTGGGACGCGGCGAGCTGAGCTTTCAAGTCCTCAATCTCCTTCTGGGCAGACTCCAGCCGCGTGGTGGCCTTGGCCAGATCTTCCTCCAGCTGTCTCGAGTTATTCTGAAGCTGAAACAACTTCTCTTGATTCTCGAGTCGCTTAACAAGGAGATTGTCAGTCCTGCGACGAATACCGTTGATTTCGTATTCTTCGCTTATGTCATCAAAATTCTTCTCCTTGATCCGGTGTTCATAGTCGGCCTCGGTCATTTCCTGGAGAGGCTTCTTTACTTTAGGGATCAACTTCTCGGTATGCAGCACTCTCCTGTCCAAGTCGAACTTGGTGCGCTTCACCGGGGCGGCTATCTCCTCGGCTCTTCTTCGTTTGATGCCCTGGAGGAAAGAGGCGGAACACCCTACGACCTTCGCTGCTAGAGGCTGATCGTCTGTAATCTGCAGCTGCTCCCCCATGAAGTCAAGTTCTGCCAGCATAGGATATGCCGAGGCTAAATCCTGCTGCGGCATCCTTCCTGCAAACAATGAAGCAGGAGATATTCCAGAAGGTGAGGTCGCTTTCAAGGGCGACTGGGTCCTAGGGGAAATGGGCGGCTGAGTGGGAGGTGAAGGTGGGGTCTTGAATAATGAGGGTGAGCGGCGCGGCGATGTAGGTACAGCTTCGGCACTGGCCGTGGATGAGGGGTCTAGGGTTTGACCTAGGGTTTGGAAAACGTTCAGGTCCTGGGCAAACTGTTCGAAAGAATGGGGACTATGGAAGGACTGGGAGATAGGCGATAGGGAAGATGCGACTAAGGCTTGCCCTGATACAGAGGGGGACGGTGTCACGGCAGGGCCAACTGGGATTTGGGGAACCGGGGAAGAGGACGTACCTGCGGGCTCCGCCTGAGCCGCTGATTGGAGGACGCCTGCTGCCCAGACTTCTGCTTCTTTCCCTGGGCTGTCCAGAGAGATGATTTCTGGCACGGCTGCCTCTGTTCGTGCCACAGCCGTCTGCTGCGTAGACTCTTTCTTCGGCCGCTTGGTCTTTTCGCTCCTTTTTCTCTTCTTTTCTCCTGGAGCTGCAGTTTGCTCGAAGGAGGCGGAGGCGGTTGGTGCGGCTGGCAATGGTGTTCCCACGGTGAATTTGTACTTGGGCTTTGACGGAGGGACGCCTATTGCCGATGGCCCACCGGTTGACCCTTCTGGCGCCTTTTCCTTTTGAGGCACCGCTTCACTGGTTGACTTTTCTAGCTCCTGTTCTTTTTGAGGCGACGCTTCGGGAGCTGGAGACAACATCGGGCCCACCTGACTGCTTGTTGGCGTCCTGCTGGGAGGTTTTTGAATGGGTAATTGCTGGGGTGGGGGCTTCCTTTTATATCTTTTTCTGGCGCCTAGGGGAACGCAATCTCGAAACATGAACGACTCCCATTTGTCGATGTATTTATCATATAAGGCCAAAAACTCATCATCTACGGCCAATGTCTTTCGGTTAGACTTATCGTGTTGCATGCGACACCTCATCTTCCAACATTCAATGATTTTGTCTTTTTCCCAGCTGAGGGGCGTCACCTTTGAGAGGAATTTTTTGAAGCCCGCTGAGTCTAACCTGTGATCTGGATTGCGCTCCGGATCATACTCCACCTCCACACAGTAAAAGTCCTGCCATGGTGGCCATGATTGCATCCGCTCGATGTGCCATTCCAGGTCTGCGCCTGTTTTATTGCACCTCTCCTCCATGATTTCTGCTCGGGGGCAAATATGTACAAATTTTCCCCTGACCCCAATCGGGTCGTATTTCCAGCGCTGCGGTAGCTGTATCAAGCCCATGTTGAGGAGTTCCTGTTCGAGGTAGATGTGCTGCCCAATCTCATGCACTTGAATGTTCGCCCAGGTAATAGGATACTTGAAAATATGGCCCCTCTTCTTTCCCTGGCCGAATTCCTCTTCTACATAGTCCATTTGGCACGATGTCTCCATACCGAACTGATGCTCAGTGCAAAAATAGGGTAGCAAGAATGGCTTCCCTTTGAATCCGTAGATTCTGATAACAATGCCCTGAGTCAACCGAAAGGTATCTCCGCATTTGTACTTCCTCAGGTAGTTCGTCATGGCCAGTGGAGGGTGAGATGCTTTGCCGTTGAACAACGCCAGGGTCATACCTAGAAATTTGAAGTTGAAGTCGTAGTAAGACCCTCTCCTATACAGGGCTTCTGTCCACTCATACACAGGCAGCGGCGCTCCCTTCTCATTTACCTTTTTTAGATCAGGCACTTTAATTCGGTAGTGCGTATGGTAAAGGCACAACCATGTGAGGAATGAGCAGTGTCGGAACTCAGTTGTCTGCTTCTGCTGTATCCTGACCAGATTCGAATGTATGGCGTACGCCACCCAATCCGCCCAATCAAAGAAAATCGGGCGTCTTTCGCTCCTTTGTGCAGTGGAGTCATAAAACTCTCCATGCAAGATACATTCCGCGAGCGCCAGCTGATACGGGTGCACCATTCTGTCCGTGCCGCAGCCGAGTACCCATGCAAGGATAATATAAATATATTTGTTTTCAAACCTCTCCAGGGGTATGGGGCCTGATGGCCACTGTCCTGCTGGCAGCGGGGACTTCAGTTCTGAATCGAGAAACTCTCTCATCCTTCTGCTCTGAACGAATCTGCCCGCCTGCTCATCCAAGTTGATTCTTCTGACAATGGCATTGGGGTCGTACTGGAGTCCCGAGGCGAAGGCTGGCTGGACGCTTTCTTTGAAGAGGGTGAACAACACCCTTCCTTGGTTGTCGCAGACTTGTCGGGTAGCTGGTTTGTAATATGTCACAATAGACTCAACCAGCTATGGGCAGTGGTGGACGGGAGGGCACAAGAACCAGTATAGGTTCGACTTATATGCAGCTCCGACATGGTGCGAGGGTGAGACTTTGCCTGCCCACTTTGCAATATTTGGCCGCAGCTTGGTGAGGCTAATGGAGTACTCGCCATCCTTATACCCGGCCAGGCGATTGACGGGCAACGGCGGAGGACCTTGCCCTTTGCTTCTCTTCGACCTGGATTTCCTTGTCTACTCTTGTGGCACTTCGCTCTCATGAGCGCTGGACTCTGTGCGTTCCTCAGCCTCCTATTCTGTATCGCTGGACTGCGGCTGCATTGGCGCTTTTCCCTTGTCCATTTTCTATTTTCTGCTCGTGGTGGCAGAGACGGGAATTCTAGTCACCAGTCTTTAATTCTGCGCCTTTCTTCCTCTTAAACGCGCAGCTCGGATTTAGCTTGATAATTCGAATGTTCTGAGTATGCCAGGGCCCTTTTCTAGGAATGAAAACGTAGCATTAATGGCGCGAGGAGGGGTTTAAAGTGATTTGCCCGAAGTAGGTAGAAAGCGTCGTTATTCCTTGGTGGCCGCGCATGGGATTTTTCCTTGGAAGGCGCACCTTGTACGCGGTTGGTCCTAATGCGCTTGCTTCTTTAATGACATCTGCTTCGAAATCCATGCAATCATTCCTTAAAAATTTTGAACCTCGTGCTTCCAATGACGTCACAGCCATCGCTTGGGCACACACTTCGAGGGAGACTTTGGCCCAGGGCTCAAGAAGGGACGCAGCCTAACTTCGCGCTATACACATTGCGCCGCCTGGGCCCACACTTAGAAATTTTTCGTCACTATGCCCCTTGTTCTCCCTGACAGGTCGTTCGAAGTGCGCCCAAAATCAAGAGCGCAATCGGACTTCGCTCAAAAAATGTGCGCAATCCGACTTCGCCCGGAAAATATTGCGCAGTAGGGATTCCACACTTAGCCGATTTTTGCTTCCTCTGCTGCCCGACTGCGCTCCCAAGATGGTGCGCAGCCCGACTTCGCTGCGAAGTCGGGTTGCGCACCCAACACTTAGAAAATTTTTGAGGCTTTTTGTTTGCTCTTTTCTCTCAAACTCTCGACATCGCACAATTCATGAAGCGATGCCCGACTTCGCTGCGAAGTCGGGGTTTGCTCTATGCTTGGTCAGACTTTTAAGCAGCGCAAAATTTTGCTCCTTTTCTCACACTTAGCCCATTTCGGTTTTGAAAACTGAAAACTGAATAACTGAAAGAAATATTTACATTCTGACATAAACTAAAATGCAGGAAAAAAATATGTACAAGGAAGGACCTCTCGGGCACCTTCAGTGGTGATAGGCCTTTAGGTGGAAACCATTGACAGGAATAGGGAGAAGTTGTCCCTCCATGTCCCTGAGCACGAACGCGTTGAATTGGTTTACCCGAGCGATCTGATAGGGGCCTTCCCAGAGGGCATCAAATTTGTCATGGTTGCCCGGCTTCGCTTTGAGTGAGTCCCACTTGAGCACTAGGTCCCCGATTTTGAAAACTCGGGTGGTGGTCCCTTTTGCAAACCAGCTCTGGGTTACCTCGGCATGTTTGGTAAAGGCCTGGTATGCCTTCTCCCTTTCCTCTTCTAACTGCAATAGTTGACAAAGTCTGGCATCCACTGGATCCCCGTCGCCTTTTTCTTCATCTAACAACCAGAGTGCGGGCATTTCTATGTGGGTAGGCAGAACTGCCTCCTTGCCATATACAAGCGCGTAGGGGGATGTCTTGATAGATTTCTTGAAAGATATGCGATCCGCCCATAACGCCCGGTTCAGAAGTAGGTGCCACGTCCTCTTGTTCCTTTCTACTATTTTTTTTACAATCTTCAGCAGATTCTTGTTAGTGGACTCGGCCAGGCCATTCCCCTGCGGGTAGTAGTTTGAGGACATCTTGTGATAGATGCCGTATTTGTTGGTGAACTCCATGAGTACAACACCTGTGAACCCCGGACCATTGTCTGTAACTATTGCCTCTGGGACCCCAAAACGGGTGATGAGGCTCTCAAGGAACCCAATGACCGTTTCCTGGTCTGCATGCTTAGTGGGGATCGCCTCAGCCCACCGAGTGAAATAATCAGTGGCTGTAAGGATGAACTTATGTCCTGCTGCAGAGTTGGGCGTGATGGTCCCGACGAAGTCCAGACCCCACTGCTGAAATGGAGTCTCGGCTTGAATTGGCTGGAGGGGCAAGGGTGCCTTCCTATTCCTGTCGGTGAACCTCTGGCATTTTTCACATTTTACATAGACCGCATGTGCGTCTGTGAAGAGGGTGGGCCAATAATACCCGGATCTGATAATATTTAAGGCCGTAGGCCTTCCTGAATGATGTCCTCCAGGCATCCCAGAGTGGAACTCTCCGAGGACCTTTGGTTTGTCTGATTCCCTGACGCACCGCAACAGGATGTCGTCAATATTTTTAAAATACAGCCCCTCGGGGTGCAGTACATATCTCAAGGCATTCAGCCTAAACCTCCTTCTTTGTGAGGCATTGAGATGATCTGGACATCTCCCTGTGCTAAAATACCACACCAGGTCATTCGTCCAGTCACTCTCCTCTGATAAGGAGTTGGCAAGGTTAATTTTCGCCATTGGATCCTCCCACTGGCAGGCAGAGATTTCAGCTGCAGCACTTCGGGCCAACTCTTGGCACAGGGCCCGACCTCTGATCAGCTTCGTTGGCCGTACCTCTATGTCAAATTCTTGGATTTTAGCTATCCATCCTGCCCTCTTGTGACCTGGCTCCCCTTGTACAATGAAATTCCTGACGTCCGGATGTATCACAAAGATAGTTATCCGGCTCTGGGAGACAAAGTGCTTGAACTTCCTGAGAGATCTCATGACTGCGTGCACCTGCCGCTCAATAAAATTGTACTTTTCTTCATGCGGCTGAATCACCTGGCTTAGGAACGCTATGGGGCGCTCTTCGCCATCATCTCCCTTCTGAGTCAGGACTGCAGCGTAGCTCTCGGGCTCTCCCACCGCGTACAGGATGAAATCCTTGGAATAATCTGGATTTATCAATACTGGAGCTTGCGCGATTCTGGCCTTGATCTCTTCGAAGGCTTGCTTCCTTTCGTCAGTCCACAAGAATTCAACATTCTTTTTTAGGAGTTCGGCCATGGGCTTGATTACTTGTGCGAAGTCCGGTATGAACTTCCTCACGAAGTTGATTTGGCCAAAAAATGATTGTAGCCCCTTCTTGTCAACTGGGATGGATAAGCGAAGAAGGGCTTCTGCTCTGTCAGGATCCACTACAAGGCCCTTCTCAGAAATGACATGTCCTAGCAGCTTACCTTCCTTTACCATGAAGACTGACTTCTTCGGGTTGATGGAAATGCCGAACTCACGACATCTCTCAAATATTTGTCGTAAGTGGGAAGCATGGTCCTCTCTCTTATGTGAAAATACAGTCATATCATCCAAATAGATGACAATGACCTTGTTGAGCAGCTCTCAGAATGCCAAGTCCATAGCTCTTTGAAATGTAGCGTCGACGTTAGACAGGCCGAAGGGCATGCACTGATATGCAAACGTTCCCCATTTGGTGGTGAACGTTGTCTTGTGCTGATCTTCGTCCTTTACCCATATTTGGTTGTATCCAGAGAATCCATCCAAGAGAGAGAACCTCTGTGCTCCAGCAACTACATGGAGGATTTGATCAATTTGGGGGAGCGGATAATGATCCTTCAGTGAAGCCTGATTGAGGTTTCTGAAATCCATGCAGAGGCGGATGTCTCCATTCTTTTTTCTCACAGGGACCAGATTCGCGACCCAAGATGAGTGCTTGATGGGGTAGATGATTTTGGCCTCCAGCATCTTCAAGAGCTCTGCTTTCATCATGGCTTCAATTTTTGGGTTCACTGCCCTTTGCTTCTGTCGGAAAGGTCTTGCATTATCTTCCAGCTCTATAGTATGCTGGATCATCTCTCTGTCATACCCCTTCAAGTCCTGGTAGCACCAGGCCACAATATCAGGGAACTCTTCGCATAAAGATCTGATCTGCTCCAGTTCCTTTTCAGTGCAGTCTGTCCCGACCTTGATCACTTTTCCAGGTTCCAGTTCCAGGTCCATGTACTGCTTGGGGTCCACTTTGATTCTGTGGGATATGGCTCTATCGTTCTGATCAAAGAGACTCTCTAGAGTAATCAGTCCTTTCGGGACATGATTGTTTTTTAACTGTATCAACCCCTCGTATTGCTCGTCATCAGGGTCTCTACCTTCGATTGTACTTGCTTCGTTTATCAAAAAAGTGATGATATCCTCATCACAGTCAAACACCTGCCAGTGGGTGTCTTTATCAGGCATAGAAGGCCTATAGATGGTACGAACCAACTTTGACTTTTGGACAGTGTCATCAACCAGGATGTACCTAGCTCCAACAGATGCCAGAATGTCAGCATGCTTATTCTTCTCACGCGATATGGCTTTGACATTCAAAGAGTCGAATGACTCCATCAGATCCCAGACACGGTTACGGTACGCCTTGAGGTAATGCTTCTTGGAGGCGCACTTATTCATAATCTGGTTGCACACCAGCTTTGAGTCACCAAAGATCTGCAAATGTCTTACCCCTAGTCTCTCTGCCTTTCTCAAACCCAAGCACAAAGCTTCATACTCCACCACGTTGTTAGTGCAGCTCCAAGCCAGCCTGTAAGTGTAGTCCTTCTAGACTCCAGATGGGGAAACCAAAAGTACACCTACATCGACACCATTTTTGCATCGAGCGCCATCAAAGAACAACTTCCATAGCTTTTCTGGTGCAGGTCCAACCTCCTTCTTTGTTGACTGGTCAAGTCTTTCAGGTTGGGTGACGGAGTAACAGCCTTGCTCGGTCTCAATCATGGCATTGAAGTCTAGCAAGGAGAACTCATCCTCCACTTGTAACAACTCAAGGGCCTCTTCTGCCATATCCACCTCTACCAGTTCTTCAGTTGTCAGCTAAACCATGCCATTCTGCGGCTCTTCTTCGGGTATCTTCTCTACCAAAAATGTGGAAGGCTTTTCATTATAGATCTTCAATATTCTTCCTTTGAAGGGCACTTCCATATGTGAGTAATCCAGAGACAGATATCCACCTAGCTTTGCAGTGAACTCCCTAGAGAGACACATGCCGAAGTAGGGTTCCAAGTCGACCACAACGACCTCTTGGATGACCACTATGTCGAGGGCTTTATGTAGTCGGATCGGGATATCCTTGATGACACCAACTATCTTGACAGGGGTGCCATCTAGTTGCAACACACCTTGGTTGCTCCTTGTATATTCCATACCAATCTCCTCATAGACGGCTCTCGGCATGACAGTAGTGGAAGCACCAAAATCCACCATGCAGTTGTGTACTATATAGCCTTCCATCTACAATGACAGATAGAAAGGAGGTGGCCTATTTTTCCCGGTAGCAAAAACTATCAAGGGCTGAGCTAACATAGCAGGCTGCGTCGACTTTCCATATTTTATGCTTTTCAAGGATTCCTACAATAGGTCAACTTGCCCTGGGAGTAGAAGAGCCTCGTACATACTTATCTTTGTCGGGGTCCTTTTGAGCTCATCAACTATATTGTAGGTTGAAGTGTCGGCTCCCTCTATCTCTTTCGTTGGCTCATACCTGGTCCGGTATTGTTGCGTGGCTTCGACTCTCTATCTCTTCATCAATGACGGATACCTCAGCTTCTCTTGAGCTTGTTCTTTTGTTTCGGCTAGAGGTTGGGCTACGAGAGCCTTCATCATGGGAGCCTTGAGCATAGGGAACCTTTCTTTGGCTGTAGGAGGCAAAGGTGACTTGTCAGGTGGTAGCCCAGCAGGCTGCGCCCTCTCTCTTCTGGCGTATACTTTCAACGGCTTTGTTTGGGCCGTGGCAGCCTCAATGGGCCTTCTGCCTTCCTTGGTCAAGAGCGACACAGGATCTTCTTCTGGGACTGCAAAGTTGCCTTCATCATCCAGGATCATGTATGCTTCGTCCTCCATGGCGTTGCCTGCAAGGGTCTGAAGATAATGCTGATGCAGCGTGCAACTCTCCTCTCCATGTGGATCGTTGCATGTGGAGCACCAGTTAACCTGGTCAGAAGTGCCAGGTTGAACCTCATTGGCAGCATTCCTTGTCGGGGGCCTTTGCGCTTGCGCAACTTGATCTTTTGTTAGCGTCGGGGGAGGATATGGTCTCCTTGGAAGGAACTCCATCTGGGCTTGCTTCTTCTTCATTATTGTCATATCGTTGGAAATAGTATGATAACCAGAGGCCAGAGCCCGTACCTCCTGAAGGATTTTATTCTGAATGTCATTATCAGTAGGCGTCGATCGGGCCGACGGAGGTATTGCAGCTAATGGTGGAGGTGCAGAATACGCCACGTAATGAGGGGGAGCTGGGAGTGCGGGATACTACGGAGGTGGAGGTGGTGGATTAGGATAATGGATCTGAGGCTGACCATAGGGGTTTATAATCGGTGCTGGATTCCATGGCTGCTGGGGGTACTGATTTGATGAGGATGGCATTACACCAGACGCCGATGGATATTGGGACTGAGGGAAATCAGGATAGATGGGAGGTTGCATTCTATGCGAAAGTCTGCCTATAGAGATTATGTCTAATTTTTCTTGTTGGGTAGCTTCGTATAGGGCAGGGAAAGTGTCGACCCGGGCTATCTTGAGAAGTAGGCAAATATTTGAATTGAAAGACCTCAGGTAATAGTGTGTAGCTTGACCCGTCGGAGGTCACAGTTCATGAGGTACTCTCTTCCAAGACCTTGCAAACCTTATGTTGAAGTCTGATATCTCCTCTTGCGGGTGGCGTTGGATACTCTGAAACTGATGCAACAATGAAGAGGGGTCGGCAGACTCGTTGCATCCTTTTACGAGCCTGCCTGCCAACTGGGGCCACCCCGTGATAGCTCCTTCTGGCAAAGATCTCCACCAGTAGAGAAGCTTCCCTCTCAGAGAAAGAGCCAATAGACGGGTCTTAACACTCTCACTCGTAATAGAGTGCAGTGCAGCCAAGGCCAAAATGTCTTGGATGTGCTCATATGTCATTTTCCCGAGCCATCGTAAGTAGGGATGGATTTCAAGGCAATGGGGGGCACAACCTCTTGTCCAACTAGAGCCAAGGGCCCTGTGGAGTCAACTGCTGGGAAGAGGTCGTCATCATTTTGTTGGGCAGCCATGTCTTCTTCCTCTTCGGTCGTGTACTCGGTATCAGTGTTGTCCGAAGTTGTAGGTTGCTCTTCAATTTTGGCCTCTTCGACTTCAGCTTCTTCGATCTCGGCTTCGAATTCGTCTATGTGAGCTTGGTAGTCAGCCAACCTTACGCACTCTCCAAGAGCGTTGATGTCAATTTCATAGAGATCAGGCTGGTTTCCCGGATTCCTTGCTCTCCACCTTCTTGTATGCATGAAGGCGCTTGGACCGGTCTCACGGACTCAGAGGATATTCAGGTACTTGCAGAGTCGCCAGGTGTTCTGATTTAACAGCAATGAAGCGAACACCAATGCTTCGATTCTGTTTTGGGTGGGAAACTCCCGTGTCCCATCGGGCATGCCAGAGAAACTGTTGGTTACGAATCTGCCACTAGGATAGGATTTAGTGTAATGCACCCTAGATTCACCCAATAGATTGAAAGGCCGAAAGGAAGGAATGCCTTCCATGCCAATCTCCGGAGGAGGCCGACTTCCTATGTTTTCTCAGTTGTTTATCAGCTCAGAGTGCAGGAAAGAAATTATAAATGCAGAAAGAAATATAAATGTATTTGTATTGGGTGGGGAGGATAAGCAGCACAACAACTATCAATCACCACTACTAACAACAATTAAACACAGAATACGTTGCGAAAACTATCAATGTCATTCATCCTATGTATCCTCTAACTTTGCATTCCAAGAATACTTAACTATCAAATACCGATATCCAGATAGCAGAATAGCAGTAAGCAATAACATAAGCAACATGAGGCAAAAATGCTAAATAAAGGCAGCATATAGAACAAGAACAGTCAATAGAGCCAAGTGTATTTTGTATTCAGAAGCAAACGCACAGCTACAATGGTTCCCTAGCAATATATCCCCCTTCCACCCTTTTACAATGATATTGCCGAGCTATTTATAGCACAAATTTCCCCCCATTACATCATTGGGCACAGGATCCCAGACCTGACAATTAATCGAAGAAGCTGACAAAGCTGACAAAAGCGGCAAAAAGTGGCTGATGTTGACCTCTGTCGGCATGGAATGTGCTTGCGGTAAGGTCCACCTGAAGGATTGGTAGCTACGTGGCGGTGAGGGGATGATGCTCTGAGTCAGCTTGACTGAGGGCAGCTTAAGTACAATAATCCAATTCATGCTCGCACACCACCCGTCACATCTCTGACTCGAATCCCGAGGCTGGACACCTATCAAAATCTGATAAGGGACAAATTTGCCTTGGGATCTCGTCTCTCTTTCTTGCCCGACTTCGCCCGGAATTGGAGCGCAATCAGACAACGCAAGGGGGAAGTAGCGCAGTTGGGGAGGCCTCCGTGCCTTAGAAAATTCTTGGGTTGGCTTCAACATTCTGCCCGAGTGCGCACAAGTAAGTGGGCGCAGCCCGACTTCGCTACGAAGTCGGGTTGCGCACCCAACACTTAGCCACTTTTTTAGCCACATCGCCCTGACTGCGCATGAACTTGAGGGCGCAGCCCGACTTCGCTGCGAAGTCGGGTTGCGCACTCAACACTTAGAAATTTTCAGGGCTCCACTGATGCCCAGGTGCGCACAGAAATGAGAGCGCACCCCGACTTCGCTGCGAAGTCGGGGTTCGCTCTTATACTTAGCAAAATTTCTGATCATCTCTCCGCACTTCGGCTCCCCAAGTGCGCTCAAACTCAAGGGCGCAGCCCGACTTCGCTGCGAAGTCGGGTTGCGCAATACCAATACTTAGAATTTTTTAGGGGCCTTTTGCTCTCTTGGAGAAATTGACAGGAAAAAGGAAAGGAGGAAAGGGGGGGAATGAAGGGAATGAAACTGATGGAAGGGAAGAAAGGGGATAGTGGAGAAAGGGAAAGAAGGAGGAGGGAAGGGAGAGCAGCATCCTTACAAGAAAAATGAAGACATGGCACCCCGTGCAAAATGTGGCAACAATTACTTTCCTCCAACATTATCAACTTTTTCCAACCATTCTGACGGTGACCCATACTTGGATCTCTACTCGAAGATTTTTACATATTCATGAATGGGTGATGTCATTCTTTTAGGTGACTTCAATGCCCGCACTAGGATCCACCAAGCACCTTTCCATGATCTTACAGAGGACGAGTTATGTCTCTTTGCACTCAACCCCAAGGATCTTGCATTCACAAGGACCTCTACAGATGAGAAGTATCCTGTTATAGCTTATGGAAAACACTTGATTCAATTGTGCAAGTCACATGGCCTCTTTGTTCTCAATGCGATTCCTCAATTTCCTAACTCCTCCAAGTTCACTTGTTTTCCACATGCAAGAGGTGCAAGTGTGGTTGACTATGTCATCACCAACAAGACTTTGCTTTCTGATATTCATGGCTTTTAGGTATCTTGCCAGCTTCCCTTGGTTTATCATGCAATGTTTATTTTCTTTATGAGTTCCTCCTCTTTCACCTCTCCATATTTTCCTTCTCCATCACCTAATCCTACCAACCATCTCATGATTCATTTTGATTCATGTTTGCCTGATGATTATGTTGCTCATCTCTCCCAATTGATGTCTCAATACTACTCTCTTAATTCCACCACAACAATAACCAAATATGAAAGTTTGTCTTGTAAGTTATGGGATGCAACCTTTGAATCCTTTCCCCACACTTTTCCTCAACCAAAGTCTATTTGTTGCATTGGTGCCTGCCCCATGAATTGTTTGTATGATGAGGAATATAATTCCATGCACCGAAAGCTTTTTTTTTCTCTTATCCATGAGCCTAAAAGTATATCTTCCACTCAAAGGAATTATAAATGCCTCATTCGATGTAAGAAGCAAAAATTTCTTTTCATTATGCATTTTGATCTTCTAGATGCTATTCATCACTCTCCCAAAGCCTTCTAGCCCAATCTTCTTCCTAGGAAGCCCCATCCCATATGCATCAATCACAAGTCTTGGGTATCCCATGCTAATTCTTTATATAATATCCCAAGGCAGCCCACCATTCATATCTCTTCACCCCCAACATCATGTCACCTCTTCTCTTCAGGGGACATCAAAAGAGCTATATATAAATTTAGCACTAGAAAGGTTGTCACTTTTGAGCAATTTCAGGCTGAGTTCTTGAAGTATGGTGTTGAAGCTCTTGGCTATCCCATTGCATAATTGTTCAATGAGGTTGTTTGTTATGGGTTCCCTACCTCCTGGTCACAACATATTACCCATCCACAAATTTAGGGTCTATTTAGATCCAAATAACTACATAACTATCATGATTGGTCACACATTTGCTAAGCTTTATGCAACAATTTTGAATATGAAACTCTCATAATTGTTGGGTCAAGGCAAGCTTAGAGCGAGAGGGAAGGCTGGTTTAAGAAGGCATCATCAGACTATTGATCATGTTTTCATTCTCAAAGCTATCATTGAGGAGGCTCACCAATGGTCCTCTAAAGTGTTATGTTGTTTTGTGGACTTTAGAAAGGTCTTTAGCATCATTCTCAGGCATATTTTATTTCAAAGACTACATGAAATTGGCATATCAGAGCTTTTTAACACTGCCATCAAGAGACTATATGAGATAGTTGATGGCAATATTCAAACAACTTTGGGTTTCTCAAAGGATTTCCAAAGCACCATTGGCATCAAACAAGGTTCTCTCTTTCTCCTTTACTCTTTGGGATCTTCATTGAAGAGCTTGAAGAATTTATTTGTCAATACACATATGTTGATGATGGTTGCCTTCTACATCATTTTTTGATAGCTATATTGCTTTTTGTAGATGATGTTGCTCTTCTTGCTCATACTCCTAAGGGTCTACAAAGACAGTTGGATGCTCTTGCTTGTTTTTGTGACTTAAAATAGCTAGCAATAAATCCTAGCAACAACAAGGTGATGATATTTAACTCATCAAAGAGTACCCTATCTAAGTTTCAGTTCTTTTATAAGGGCGATTCCATTAAGATCACCACTACTTACACCTACCTGGGGATTCAGTTTACAAGTCCTTCCCTTAATCTTCAGCCAACTTCACAATCATGTCTTTAGAGGGGATGCACATCTCTCTTAGTCTTGTAATGCCAATGCTTCCAACAACACTTTTAATTACATACCTACAAAGATGCATCTCTTTAATTGCATCATTAGACCCACAACCCTTTATGGATCTAATATTTGGTGTCCAAGTCTAGGGTGCATTGATTAGGCTCAAATTGAGAGGGTCTAGACTATTTTGCTTCAGCAATTTATCCGATGTAAAAGAATAATTCCCCAATGTATTGTTCAGGCTGAGTTTGGCATTCATCCTCTTCATCTTGAGAGTATATTCAACATTAATTTTCAGGTTCAGCACATTAGTTCCATGGGTGACTACACCTCCGGCCAACAGAGATACCCATTTTTGGTTCTTTGCTCCTCAAAATGCATTACCTCTAGGGGATATTTTGGTCATGATCGTGGCTGGTACTTGAAAGCATGAGGATACGAAAACAAAAAGGAAACTCCAAGTGTGATGTAAACGGAACTAAACTTAACGCTAAATCCTATGAATTGAAAGTGCATGAAATGGGAGAAGCATAAACGAATTGAAACCCAATTAAAAGCCAATACGAAAGACAACCCTTTTTATTAATATGTTTCAAAACTTGGTTACAATCCTTCTCCCCCCCTTCCAAGGGCTAGGAGCGTTAAATATGTTCTTGTTACACCCATTGATTCTATTCCTTCTTCCGCGTGCCCACATGTAAAATGGGCGGACCAAACGTCGCCACCACTTGAGTTGATGAGTCTTGACTCCTTGATGCTCCTCTAATTCCCAGATCCTACGTTCAAGGAAACAGAAAAATGTCAGTAGCACCTGCGGATGAGATGAAACATGCAATCCCCAAGCCTACGATTAGTGCATGCAAAGAATAAATAAAATGATGACCAAAATAGATCCAAATCAGCTAAAAACTTCACAGAGGCATGAAAACATCATCGGGAAGGCACTACAAAAATAACAGTCAGCAAACTCGACACAGATTCGTATTCGCTCTAGGGCGGGACGAATATACCTGCAACAAAATGTCAGATAGCACTGTCCCAAATTTCACATCCAGGAAGCTCCAAATATCCTACAAAGTTGGGGTTAGCTAATTGGGGGTATTTTGAGAAGACCCAGAAGGTCATATTTTCCCAATTCAGCCTCTATCACTGGGAATTTGATGATGCCACCTGCATGTTAGTAAAAGCGGGAAATGATAGAAACATGATAAAAATTGCTCAAAACGATGTGAAATTTTAATGACAAACTATCTAAGCAGCATAGAATCAGATGCAAAAATAATAGAAAGGAAATCTGCCACAGATTCCTAATCATTCTAGGGTAGGACGATTAGACCTGCAGCAGTGCGGGGGCGCCCGGGGGCAGGACGCCCGCCGTTTGGGGCCCGATTTTGGCACCAATCCACTTGGGATGGGTCCAAAATCTCTTGTGGGGTATTTTTGCAAATTATATGGGATATTGTGGCCAAATTTTGGGTTTTGGTTCCGGATTTGCGCTTCCAATAACCACCCTATGACCTCCTTTCCAAAAGAGATCAAGGATGTGAAAGGCACAACTCGAAAGGGTGTGGGTGTGAAAGTAAAATGACAGCACTTCGTTGCTCCAAAATGCTCCTTCTCTATATATTTTGGGGTGAGAAGACTCACCATTTTATAGACCTGACGGTCTCTTTGGATGAGCATGCAGAGGCGCCACTTGGCAATCATGCCTCTCCAGGGGAGGGAAGATTCCTCCATGATTAGGGGCTTCATGACTGCCCTTGTAACTGCCTCTAATGCTCGAAAATGCTCACTCACGCTCCCATGCAATGAAGGAAGAATTAAGTGGCGGATCTGAGCTGCCATTTGTCAAAATTTGACTTTTTGCCAGTCAAACCTGCTATTCGCCCCACCCTGGGACAAATGCTGCTAATCGTCCCTGGGTGGAACGAATACCAGTTTGTATTCGTCCTAGGGTGGGACGAGTAGGGAGCAAAGTGCCAAAAAGGTGTCAAATTGACCTCTGACCTTCCAAACTACTTTTGGGAGTGGCTAGGACCACTTTTTAACCTCTGGGGGCTGCCATGGGGGCTGTGTGTGTCAATGCGATCAGTGTTTGTAGTCACATAATCGGATTGGTGTCGTTTTGGTGTCTATAGATGCCCCTTTTTGGGATGCGCTATGCGTGGCGCAGTGCTGAGCAAAAATAGATAACCAAAGCACTAATGATTAGGGTTTCTTAGTAACCTAACCAAATTTTGATGCCCCAAGTATGGAAAGGGCATGCATTCTTGAATCCTTGCTTTTGACGAGCGAAGGAACTCAATTCAAGTGTTAACCTTTTTCGGTGAGGTGTTACTTGATCTTGGACATTGATCAGTCATGAATAGGCAAAGGGCGCAACCTTTTGTCTATGGGAACCTTGAGTTCATGATTCACGAATGCCAAGTGTTTGATCAGCTTGTGATTATTGCTTGTTTGCTGCCCCAAGTAGGGACGTAATTGTCTTTGTCAATGATTCTTTGAATGCATGCCATTTCCATGATTGGGTGTGTATTTGTTGATTGGTGACTAAGTGTGACTACCCCCTCAAGCGATGAATCGATGAGGGAATGACCTGCATGAGAAAAGCGACGAGTCGCTTGACCCAAGATGACTTAGGTAAGGGTGCCTTCAGATGCTTATCGTTGAACGTGTGTGCAGTTTCCCGACATTGAGACCTATTTTTGGTGGGTGTTAACCCTTTTGGTGACGCCGCTGAGGGATGAAATTCTCGACAATCCGTTCTCCCGTGGAGTGGTCCGACTATGGTAGCCTTCTTAGGGAGTAGGAGAGTGAGGATTTGGAACCCCGACGTCTGTTTTGCATGCCCGAAATGTCAAGTGCAAAAGCACTCTCATTGGACAGTTTTATTGCTTGTTTTGGTGCATTTTTGTGCAATTTTTGCTATTTTTTTTTTTTGAAATTTTTTCTAGGTCAGAGGACCGGTTATTGTAGCCTACGAGCATTTTTGATGATATATATACAGATGACTTTATTTTGTTTATACACATGTCGGCATTTGATGTTATGCTCAATGATTGTTGAATGTGTATGTATGCATGTTAATTGATGTTGATGGATGCATATGTTATGATGAATGCAAATGTTTCTAATTTTTAGGATATGCAAATGTAATGGATGAATTGAATTTGTGTTGTTTGGTGAGGGCACCATAGACTGTTTAGAACTTTATGGATTTTTGTCCTAGGTGATTGCTGTGGTAAATGACTTTTCATGTATACATGTTTTTTGTATTTTTTGATGGCGATGCAAGGATGAAAGATATTAGTTGGTTTAAAATGTATTTTAAGGTTTTTTGAGACTCAGATGTTTTAACTAACTAGCCATGACTGTACTTTATCTTACAAGACTTTTGAACAAGGTATGAATCGGACTTGTCTTTGACCAAGTTATTTCACATCCCTATGTGTGCAATTGAGTTTGTTTATGTGGTATTTGTCAAGATACCGCCAGTGCTAGATAGGCTATCAACCAAACCTATACTGAGGATCACCTAATTAGCTCCACTAACTTCCTTTGTTGTATTTAGTCATATTAATCTACGGTGCTATCTAGGATACCATAAGCTAGCTCATCCACATGCAAACATTGATCTGTACACGAGTTAATGTGACATATATATCGTCATGCGGGAGGTTTACCACCAATGACCAATAGGCTATCCACCAAACCGATACTGAAGTTTACTTCATGACCTTCTGAATGCTGAGAGTTCCAGGGATTCAAGTTCGACTCCCTTCTTTTCTTCAATTGTATTGGGATATTTGCTCTTTTATAGTGATAAAAATCACTGTTTATTTTTATATCTTTTTTTTTTCTTTTGAGCAAGGGATTTGAATTTCGAGTGATGAGAATCACTATTGTATGTGCCTTTTGATGTATGCACTTTGGTGGTGATGTCAAATTTTTTGGAGTTTTGACTTTTGCAAAATTTTATGATGTTTGCAACATTTTGAGAACTTGGGATTCTTGGGGAATTGGGTAGGGAAGATGCTTGTCCTTTTGCCAACTCTCAGCATTCTTGGGGTCATTCGCATAGGGGGATGAGCAAGATAACCGTTTTTCTTATGGTGACCTAGATTGCTTTGTAGGTTTCATCTTTCATTCACACAACTTGGGAATTTTTATGTGTTTTAATTTGTGTTGGGATGCTATGTAACAAGGTGTGATCCAAGTAGAACTCTACCTTTGTAAAATTTGTCTGACTTTGTACAGTACTTGGCTAGAAAGCTAATGATAGTTGAATGACAAAAATTCTAGATACATTAGAAGACAACTGACTATGATATGGTGAAATGATGTGAATGGCATTTATTTTTGATGGACTGTTTACAAAAATGGAGAAATGTGGAACAAGATGGATTGGCGAAGTAATTACAGTCTATGGTGCCTTTGACCTGTATGACCACAAATATGCAATGTATGGATGTGATGCCTAATGCAACTATATATTATTGCATTTTTGATAGATTGATTTTTGTGAGTATGAAGATGAGATGCAAAAGAGCTCTTTATTGTTGTGATGAGTTTGAGCATGCCTGGAAATGAGATGCAAATTTTTGTTATTTTTGATGATTTTATTATTTTTGAATTTTCTTATTTTTGACCAAGCGATTGTGGGAATCCTTGGAGATTTTTGGTTTGACCAAAGGGGTAATGGGCACCTTTGGGGCATTTTGGGGATGACCAAGCGATTGTGGGAATCCTTGGAGCTTTTTGGTTTGACCAAAGGGGTAATGGGCACCTTTGGGGCATTTTGGGGATGACCAAGCGACTATGAGAATCCTTGGAGCTTTTTGGGATGGACCAAGCGATTGCGGGAATCCTTGGAGCTTTTTGGTTTGGGCTATGGCTGCTTTAGATATGGAATGGCCACAAATGACTGATGTTCAAGGGTTCTAGTTCCTTGATTCCATCAAGAGAGGCTAGCCGGTATGTTCCAGGTCCTATTTTACTATCAATTACATAGGGACCTAAACAGTTTGCCGCAAACTTGTCCCTTAGATGGGGCGGCAAGTTAGAGTTCTGTTGGTTCTCTTTTAAGACCAAGTCACCAACCTGAAAGTCCCTCAGGTGAACTTTCATGTTGTATGCTTTCTTTAGTCGCTCTTGATAGATACGTAAATGCTCGAGAGCATTAACGCATCATTCGTCGAGCAACATAAGCTAGTCTAACCGGGCCTATCATGTAGTGTCATCATCGATGAACTCTTGCATTGATATGCGCAGGGAAGGAATTTCCAACTCGAGAGGCATGACTGCCTCGGAGCCATACATGAGCGAAAATGGAGTTGCCCCAGTGGGCATTCGAATGCTAGTGCGATAAGCCCATAGAGCAAGTGGGATCTGAATGTGCCAATCCTTATGACTGTCTATGACTATATTTTTGAGGATGGCAACTAGCATTTTGTTTGATGCCTCTGCTTGCCCATTTGCTTGTGGATAATAGGGTGTCGAAAAACTATGCTAAATTTTGTACTTTGTGGTCAAATCATGCACGTATTTGTTCTTGAATGACGTCCCATTATCCGAGATTATTTTGGATGGAATACCAAAACGACATATGATGTTATGTAAAATGAACTCCACAATGCGGGGTCCAATCGTAGAGGTAAGCGGGATCGCTTCCACCCACTTGGTGAAGTACTCTGTGGCCATTATGATAAACGTGTGATGACCTGACGATGCAAGGGAGATATTTTCAATTGGATCTAAGCCCCACTATGAAAATGGCCAAGCCGATTGGATCGACTGCAAGGCCTGGGAAGGTACATGTGTCAAATTAGCATGGTGTTGACATTTCATGCACTTCCTTACATATGTGCAACAATCTCGCTCTAAAGATGGCCAATAATAGCCCATGCAAAGAATGCGCTTTGCGATGGCCATACCATTGAAGTGGCCACCGCACGTACCATCGTGCGCTTGGGCGATCGCCCAAGTGGACTCCTACTGGTCCAAGCAACGAAGGAGGATTCCTTCGTAGCCGTGATGGTACAAAATGTCTCCTAACAAGACATGCTTTGCCGCTTTCTGCTTGAATGCTCATTTCGTAGCATGCGTCAATCCAAGTGGGAGGTTACCTAACTTGAGGTAGTCCCTTATGGGTGAATACCAATCTTGCTGATTAGAAACCTCGATGGTATGAACAACCAATCCCTCTTGAAGTTCACCCCTAGCAAAAGCTGAGCGGGAAAGAACTTGTAAGAATAGCATTGTGTTGCTATTAAGGGGAGTAGGGGAGAATAAGGACCCCCAGTTGGAATGGTTCAGACAATCATGGATTCGAGAGAACTTGTCCGGGGATGGTTCAATCTGGATCAAGTGGATTCCTAGCGTCAAGTCAGAGCTTGCGCACTCCATCACGGATTGTGATAGTGTTTGTACTTGAATGGTTGTCATATCACCAGAAATGTCTTGTGGGATTAAGGACCCCAAGGAGGCCATAGTGTCCACAAAATGATTCGATGATCGAGGGAGTGCCTCGATGTCGTACCATTCAAGCTTTTCCAAGAATTTGTCCATAAGGGCTTTGTAGGCCTACAGAACTGGGCATTTACATTGGAATACCCATTTGACTCAAGCTCATCAGAATCTGGTGATTCTAAGACATGGAAGACCCCATCATCGGGTAGTTCTATGACCAGAGGCTGATCGTCTTCGAGAGGAGCCTCTGCTAGTTGATCGGCTATGACTTGACCTTTGATGGATTTTTGTCCAATAAACTCTATGTCAAATTCCGTCAACAACATGATCCATTTCATCGTGCGGCTACTATGATAAGTGTGACTCATCATGTATCGCAATGGATTCTCCTTAGACACAACATACGTAGTGTTACTCAGCATGTAGTGGCGTAGCTTTTTGGTAGCAAACACCACTGCCAAGTAGAGTTTCTCAACGTATGCATAGTTAAGTTCATAACTGACCAGGGTGCGGCTAAGATAGTAAGTAGCATGTTCTTTGTGAAGTTCATTTTTCTGGGCTAGCATGGCACCCAGTGCCACCTCAGTAGCTGAGATGTATAAGTAGAACGGCACTCCTGGTCTAGGTGGTGCCAATACTGGCGGTGAAGCCAAGTATTGTTTAATGTCGTCAAAGGCTGACTGGCACTCGTCATCCCAGTGAAATGCTACCCCTTTATGCAATAATTTATTCATGGGTTGGCACTTGTCAGATAGCTACGCTATGAAGCGCTTAATTGACATGACCTTTCCCTATAGGCTTCTGAGTTGCTTAATGGTAGTTGGGGGGAGCATTTCAAGGATTGCCTTGACTTTGTTTTGGTCCACCTCGATGCCTCACTTTGAGACTATGAAACCCAAGAGTTTTCTAGATGTGATGCCAAATACGCACTTCTTGGGATTCATTCCGACTTTATGTTCCATGAGGTGATCGAGGATCTTGCTTAAGTCATCGAGATGATCTAGGCGCAAAAGAGATTTGGCCAACAAATCATCCATGTAATCTTCCAAAGTTTTATGCATGTAATCATGGAAGATGTATGTCATGGCACGTTGGTAGGTGGCACCAACATTTTTAAGGCCAAAAGGCATGACCTTATAGCAAAATGTCCCCCAAGGCGTTGTGAACACCATTTTTAGTTGGTCCTCGAGATTGATATGAATCTGATTGTATCCCGAGAAACCATCCATGAGGGAAAGCATTTCATGGCCCGCTATAGCGTCTACCAATGCGTCGATGCTTGGCAAGGGGAAATCATCCTTAGGACTCGCTTTGTTTAGATCTCAAAAATCGGTGCATATGCGAATCCTCCCATCGAGCTTCTTGATGGGCACCATGTTGGATAGCCATGGTGGGTAATCCATGCAGATGACAAACTGTGCATCCAATAGCTTTTGTAATTCATCTTTGACCATTAGGGCCACTGTTGGGTGCATCTTACGTAGTTTTTGCTTAACTGGATTGACTGTCGGATCAAGCGTTAGATTATGCGTGACTAGCTACGGATCTAGCCCCGGCATGTCTTTGTAGGACCATGCAAAAACCTCCTTCTTCTCTTTGAGAAGGGTAATGTAGTCGACTTGCTCTTCGAGGGATAAGCTTACCCCTAGCTTGATAATCTATGGATTCATTGGATCCGAGCCGATGTCTACATCAGTCGTCTCCTCGACCGACATGTGGGATCCATCCTCCAACTGGTGTGGAGTTGGGATCAAATGGATATCATTTGCTGAGTTTAAATCTATGTTGGGAACCTCGGGTTCCTCTTCAACATGGAAAATATCTTGAGTTGGCCCTAGGGTGAGATGAAGCATCTCACCGAAAGGCCAGTACTCTGATGGGGATGGAGGTGAATTGACGCGATCCCAGTCTATGGCATCTATGTCTAGATACAATGACTGTGCTGGATCGGTCGGGTTGTGGATGGGGGCGGTTAAGTCAATGGAGATCATGTTGATGAAATGATTTTGGTCTCCATTACCGCGAGTGTGGTGACTCGAACATTCTAGATGTTCTTTGTGCTTCGAGTCTGGCTCTAGAGGTATTGGCACGAATGGATCGGCCCTATGTGTGGATAGGAAGATAGGGTCTACCCTCGACACTGATATCGCTATAGGGTCTCTGGGTGAAAGGTATTCTTCGTATGCCCAAAGTGGCGGATTCAACACTTGTTCCCATCGTGCTAGGTCTACGTACCACTCATGCCCTGGCACTATGTTTAGCTATTCAAATATGTTGTTAATATCTAAGGGGTATTGTTGTTATCGCATATGATTGAGATAGGCCATCTCAGTTTCATCTTCATAATCGTTATCGGAGATCCAAAAGCCTTTGTTGGCTCCAACAACTATTTGCGACATTAGAGGCTCATCTTGCTCGAGCAAATTGATCTGGCCCCATTGGGGTTGTTCCACTCTCTACGGTGGGGCCTGATTGTCTTGTGGTGGCACTTGCTCGATGGGAGCCGCCAAAGGGAACATTGCCAAGAGGCTTTCCTGATAATCATCCATGGGGGTCACTTGTGAGTGATTTCTATCCGATTCGAAGGGATCCCATGGTGCTACCTCATATTATGACTCATCCTCTGAAGATCCTTCTTGATCTTGTCTATACCCCTTTTGTAGGTGAGATCTCAAACTTTCTCCTCTCTTGAGCGAAGGGAAAGGGTTGTTGAGGTCAACAAGGTTGGTTGTCAACAATGGGAGATAATCCCCAAGTGTATATGTCGTGTTAGGGTTGGCATATGGATCTAATGCCAATCCCCCCTTGTTGCCTATCCCTAGGCCTTGCATGTTCTCTACCAAGATGTCCAAGGGGAGGGGGTGGTTGAACCCTACTCTTGACTTGTCATATGGCATTTGGTATCTTGGTTGGCAAAGAACACGCACTCCTTGCTCATATCTACCTAACCCATATCCATGCCAATTGCATTGGCCAAGGTATCTCAGAGCGAAGTCTGGGTTAGACAAATAGTTGACATCTTCCGCAAAGGGCTCTTCATCTTCATCCTCTTGCATGCATGGCTCAGTACCATGATCAAGGCCCCCATACACAAAGTTTGTCTGATTCGACAGGTAGCCTAGAGGAACAATGGTACCGATGGGGAGGCGAGGTCTCCCCATGTCCTGTATGGACTCTAGTGTGGGTGTTGCTACAATATTCCACACCAAATACTCCCCTAGGCCCATGTTGGCCATTTCAACAGTGATTGTTGGCGATTGAGAGGGAGGGAACGGAATTTCTTTCGGAGTCCACTCCATGTCGAGTGGACTAGGAGCCTCGACTTCCATTCTGCTAGGCATCTCCTCAGTAGAGATAGTTGATACTGATGGAGGTGTCTCTTCCAGGGGTTTCTTCCCTTTGTCCTTCTGTGTGGCCACTGTAGGTGGCATCGTTGATGAAGGACCAAAAGATGAAGATGGACCCAGTTGTGGTTTTGATGGACTTGTCAACGGGGATGCCTGTGGAATTGGACCTTGTCTAGATGGATTCAACTGAAAATCCAAATACATTGATGGAAGGGTCGATTGTGGCATCAGTTGCACCGCATTGCAATACTTGAAGGGTTCTAAGTCCATCGGGACTACATGCACCTCCCCTTCAAATGTATACTTTAAACACTGATGAGCTATCGAAGGGACACACTTCATGTCCCCGATCCATGGCCGACCCAGCAAGATGTTATAGGCCATCTCACCTTCCAAAATATGGCACAATGTAGGTATAGTCTTTTGTCCCACCTGGATGGGTAGGACAATTGTGCCAACTGTCAAGCATATTGCATCATTGAATGCTCGTAGTGTATATGTGGAAGCCATGATGTGAGATGCTGGCAACTTCAGATGTTTCAATGCCACTATTGTGATGATATTACTGGATGAGCCAGTGTCTACCAACACCCTCTTATACGAAATCCCATTGACCCATGCGATAACATGTAGGGGTGGATCCACCATGTCATCAGCCACTGATTTCACTTCGTCTTCTCGAAAAGTGATGATTGGCTTAGTGCATCGTTTAACATGTCCCACAAAGTTGTTGAAAGAATTTGCTTCATGGGGCTAAAACTCGATGGCTTTCAATATCTCCATTAGAGCCTCCCGATGGGGCGTTGATTGTTGTATGAGCTCGTATATGGAGAGCCTAGCCAACGTCGTTTGCAAGCTCTGAGTGAGTTTGGTCCGAATTGTGGTTGTGGGTCTAGGCAGAGGAGGTTGTGTAAGGTGCTATTGTGGTTGTGTCATTGTTGGCACCTCACTTGTAGTTGCCATGGGGGTAGCTACACTCGGATACCTCCTATTTCGAGTCACTATACTGATCATCCCTACATACCCTTGCATGGGGCATTTTTGTGTGACCTCATTGACTTGTAGGGTCTTTGCCTGTGCATCATGGGCAGGCAAGGGGTCTTTAAAGACCTCCATTTGTTGGTTTCTTGGTGCCATGGGATTATCCACCTCTAATGTTTTGTTATCAATTAGGTCTTGCACCAAGCCCTTAAACTTCCAATAGGCATTAAGGTCATGTCCCTTTCGCCTATGGAACCTACAATACAAATCCTCCCTGTAGCCCTTAGGTTTTGGCGCATTGGGATCTATGGGCTGAATCTCGGGTAGGTTGATCAAGTTTACCACTGACAAGCGGTCAAATAGGGAGTCTCTGGACTCTATGTAAGGTGTGAATTATCGCCTAGGGCGACGCGACTGATTTTGCTCTTGCCTCTGATTTTCTCGGTCATAACTGGTAAGAGGCACCGCCTGATAGTTAGCCTTTTGGGGCTGCATTGCTTGTGTAGGCTTAGGGACGTTGATAGCAACCTGATTGACCGCAATGGGTTTCTGTTGCATGGTCCCTATTTTTGTTCTCTTAGACCATTCTTTCTTCTTTAGATAGTAGCCCCTCCACCTTGGTAGGGCATTTCGGCCCGCTCTTCTTCTTGTTCGTACTCATCATAGGCTTCTTGAGGAGTTTTTGGATGAGACCTATGACCATGGGTGGGTCCTCGCGGAGGGTGCCCATCATTGTTCCTAGGAGTGGCCTCCCGCTTAGGTCTAGGAGGTCTCGGAGGCAGCATTTGGTAAGGTCATGGGGACTTGTCTCACACCAAGGGGTTGCGCCTCTCATATGGTTCTGCTCTTTGGGTGTGAGGGGTTGGAACCCTCTTAGGCATCGTGTTATGGAGTAGCTCATATTTTTGGCACCGAATGCACTCTTTGCTAAGGTGATATAGATGCTCTAGCTGTTGTTGGTCTTGCTCAAGCTACGTGATCTACGCTTGGTGGGCGGCATGTCTGGCGACTGCTAGGTCAATTTGTTCTGCCATCTTGAGCCTAGGAGGCCTAGATGCCTCTCCTATGCATTTACCTTGGTCGCGATGATTCGAGATCTCAATAGGTCGCTTCCCTCTGTCGAGGTTGGCGATATTTACTCAAGGCTCTGGCCTTAGTAGGTGATCATGGTAGATGGCAGGTGCAAAAGTGCATTGCTCTTGCATTGTATATTGCTCTTGAGGAATGTAAGGGTCTTCCTTGTGCTCCCTTTCATATATATGAAAGGGGCGGGTAGAGTTGGCTCACCCTGTTTGAAGAGCCTTGCACTCTAGATTTTGCCTATTGGTTCTAACAGTGAGAAGGGGTAAATGGGGAATGTCATAATCATGTGGCCCCTCTTTATGGCCCCTATATGGCTCTAGCGCTTCATCACGTGGTGGCCACTCATAATGAGCATCTAAAGGAGCTCTTCTGCCTAGGTTGAATGGTACATGCAAAGACTCTTCCTGAAAGGGTCTATGTTGACTGGGTGTACCCCTCAAAGGGGTGTCTCTATAGTCTTGTTCTGAAATGTCCTGATGTGGACTATCTCGTGGGTCAGGCCGCCAAGGTGGAATGACCAGGTCCTTGGGGCTATAGCGGAGGCGACTCGTGCCCCCTTGTACACTCTTCACAGCTTTTGCCCGTGATTGGGCTTGGCTACGGGTGCACACCATGGTGGTGTCTCTCTACAAGCTATGTAGGTTTTTATCTCTTTTTACGATTTTTATGCTACACTAAACAAAAAAGGTCACACACACACAAAGCAATGATTATCTCGTTTAAAGATTAAAAGTGTGTCCTAAACCTGGTTTAGTGTGTTTTGATTTTTGTTTTGAAAGCTTTTGTAAAGAACATTTAAATGCAATATGATGGCTCTTATGACTCCCAAAAATGGTCGCCCCTTCGATATACCATTGCTAGGTCGATATACCAACCTCTCTATATACCCACCCTTACGTGAGGGAAACTATAGGCACGTGAGAGTAGATGGTACATGGAACGTAGGCGATACGGAAGGGGAATCACCCTATTTTTGAAACCTACCATAGAAGACTTATCCTCATGTGCTGGAAATCACCCCAGCTACACTCGGTCAGATTTCATTAGGATTTACATCTAGCAACAATAGCGATCGAGATTTATGGATGCAAAATTCAAGCCAAGGTGGTGATGAAATCCACCATTGGTCTTGATCAAGGGATGGGGTTTTACGACCAGCTCCTTGATTTTTATGTTGCCATGTGATGTGTGGGGTCCTTTTTACTTTGCACGAAATGAAATAAACATGCAGTACAACTTTTCCTAAGCAAGCAAAGAACCAGAAAACATGAAGCAGAAAACAGAAAATGACAGAAGTAGTTCAAGACCCTTACCTCTTCTATGCCCAAATCTGCTGGTTTTGAGTTTCTGTCCTGAAACTGCACAGACAGCTATTCTTCCTAGGGAGGGATGAATTACAGGACTGTATTCATCATAGGGTGGGGCAAATGCCCATTCATCCCTGGGTAAGATGAATTCCAGCTCTGTATTTTCCATAAGATGGAACGAACAACAGTCCAACGTTCAAAAACTTGGTACCTGCAAGCAAAAACAACCAAGTTTTGATCAAATTTCTGATCTTAAAAACATAGGACAAATGGTCCCACCATGATCACCACTAAAAGCATGAGGATACGAATACAAAAAGGAAACTCCAAGTGTGATGTAAACGAAACTAAACTTAACGCTAAATCTTATGAATTGAAAGTGCATGAAATGGGAGAAGCATAAACAAATTGAAACCCAATTAAAAGCCAATAAGGAAGACAACCCTTTTATTAATATGTTTTAGAACTCATTTATAATCCTTCTCCCCCCCTTCCATGGGCTAGGAGCATTAAATATGTTCTTGTTACACCCATTGATGCTATTCCTTCTTCCGTGTGCCCACATGTAAAATGGGCAGACCGAACATCATCGCCACTTGCGTTGATGAGTCTTGAATCCTTGCTGCTCCTCTAATGCCCAGATCCTATGTTCAAGGAAACAAAAAAAGGTCAGTAGCACCTATGGATGAGATGAAACATGCAATCCCCAAGCCTACGATTAGTGCATGCAAAGAATAAATAAAACGATGACCAAAATAGATCCAAATCAGCTAAAAACTTCATAGAGGCATGAAAAAATCATTGGGAAGGCACTACAAAAATAACAATCAGAAAACTTGAAACAGATTCCTATTCACTCCGGGGCGGGACGAATATACCTACAACAAAATGTCAGATAGCATTGTCCCAAATTTCACATCTAGGAAGCTCCAAATCTCCTGAAAAGTTGGGGTTAGCTAATTGGGGGTATTTTGAGAAGACCCAAAAGGTCATATTTTCCCAATTCGGCCTCTATCACCGAGAATTTGATGATGCCACCTGCATGTTAGTAAAAGTGAGAAATGATAGAAACATGATAAAAATTGCTCAAAACGATGTGAAATTTTAATGACAAACTATCTAAGCAGCATAGAATCAGATGCAAAAATAATAGAAAGGAAATCTACCATAGATTCCTAATCATTCTAGGGCGGGATGATTAGACCTGCAGTAGTGCGAGGGGCACCTGGGGGCAGGACGCCTGTCGTTTGGGGCCTGATTTTGGTACCCATCCACTTGGGATGGGTCCAAAATATCTTATGGGATATTTTAGATAAATTGGATGGGATATTGTTGCCAAATTTTGGGTTCTGGTTTTGGATTTGCGCTTCCAATAACCACCCTATGACCTCCTTTCCAAAAGAGATCAAGGATGTGAAAGGCACAACTCGAAAGAGTGTGGGTGTGAAAGTAAAATTATAGCACTTCATTGCTCCAAAATGCTCCTTCTATGTATATTTTGGGGTGAGAAGACTCACCATTTTATAGACCTCACAGTCTCTTTGGATGAGCATGTAGAGGCGCCACTTGGCAATCATGCCTCTCCAGGGGAGGGAAGACTCCTCCATGATTAGGGGCTTCATGACTGCCCTTGTAACTACCTATAACACTTGAAATGCTCACTCACACTCCCATGCGATGAAGGAAGAATTAAGTGGTGGATCTGAGCTGCCATTTGTCAAAATTTGACTTTTTTCCAGTCAAACTTGCTATTTGCCCCACCCTAGGATGAATGCTACTAATCGTCCCTAGGTGGAATGAATACCAGTTTGTATTCATCCTAGGGTGGGACGAGTAGGGAGTAAAGTGCCAAAAATGTGTCAAATTGACCTATGACCTTCCAAAATGCTTTTGGGAGTGGCTAGGACCACTATTTAACCTCTAGGGGCTGCCCTAGGGCTGTGTGTATCAATGTGATCAGTGTTTGCAGTCACATAATCGGATTGGTGCCGTTTTGGTGTCTACAATACTCAAAACTTATTTCTCTTCTTCATTCAATTGGCATCTCAATATATTAATTACCTCCTTTCAAATACTCCTTAAATGCTCCTCCCCATAGTCTTCCTAATAAGAGGGTAATTAATCAAGCAATCAAAGATGGTGTTTATCGATAATATATTCAGATCACTTTGGTCGCTCCATCTCAACCTCTTAGTCCTAAGTTGAAGGATTCCTCTTGGTCAACTCAGAGTATACTCACATCAGTTGTAGGTGGAGACAGACCATCATATTCCTCGAGAGGATAGGGTATGTCGTCTTGCTCTATTCAAGAGGTGAAGAATGATAAACATTTCATCTTTAGGTGTCTTGTTTATTATGAGACTTAAGGGAGGCACTATTGCTTGTATAGAGACTAAGGTGGATCACTTGCCACTTTTTTTAGCTATCCTAAACAAAGATGCTTGGCTCTTTACCTCAAGGATGATATGATTCTTTGGCATCGGTTATTATAGGGGAAACAGACTACTACTCAACCAATCACCTCATTCTTTCACTCTATCTCAATAGTTGAGAGTAATAAGCGCTCATTGGAAGCTATAACTATCCAAAATATTAATGACAGATATGTGCACCCTTGTCTACATACAAGAGTGGCTACTAGGCCTTCAGTTCTTTTTTCTTTCTTGCGATAAGACAAGACTGCAGTTCTTCAATACCAGGTTTTGGCCACCCCTCATACCGAGGAGTTGTAGACAGGTGCAACTTACTAGTTTCTTGTCCTCTTCTATTGGTTCCGCAGCCATGGATGCTAGAAGAGTCTTGAAGGATCAAACTCCATGTCCTCCTAGGACTATCCAACCAGGCCCTTTTAGTCCTAGACATTCTCCTAGAAGCATCATTAGATCCTATGTTGGCCCTTCTCGGATAGTCGATGACAAGGAATGTGCTTCTACTTTACATCCCACTATGGTTTAATGTTGGCACTTAGATCCATTGGAGCTCCTTTCCATATCTATTGTACCTCAACTTCTAGATCTCTCTTAATAATTTCTTTTAGAATGTTTTTGTTTATCCATTTTGGGTAACCCTCGAGGCTGCAATTTTATACCATACAGTTGTTCCACTTTAGAGTAGTTTACACTATAGATTCTTTACCGTAGTACATTGTGATCACTACAATGCATTGTAATTTGTAACAACTCTTTTCAATGAGTCCCATTGGCCTACTTTGACAATATGTGGACATTAATAGAATTATCTAATTTTATCTAATGTGGAAGTGAAAAACATTAGGAGCAAGCTTGGTGGAAGACGATGTTGACCAAAGACAAACAAACGACAAACATAGAATGTTTTGATGAAGATGCACACGCAAAGAATGTTTGCATGTATAAACTTCATGTAGAGAGGACATTTTCAGAAACAAAGAAGTTTGCTTAAATGAAGACAAACATGATAGAGCAACTTATGCAAGTGAACAAGGTATACAAGTGACCCCAACATCAACACAAGCGAGACCAAGCGAGGCCGAAAACACAACTACAAATAAGCATGTCAGGTAGTGGTTGGAGCTTTATTACTTGACTAGAGCTAGTAGTCATCTATTCACAAAGGTGGTCATGAAATAATCAGCAAGAAAATCAAGAGGCATTTAAGTTTTGAACAACTGTAATAAAAGAGACCATTTGTAGACAAAGATGTAAACCAACGAGGACCAAATGTCAACTTAATAAGACTATGGAATAGCACATGCATTCATAGGGTACTAAAGAATACCCCTAAATTTCATTTCTACCTTACAAACCTATATTTTTTATTTTTATTTATTAATTATTTTAAATAAACCATGTGTGGCTTCTATTGGGAGCCACACCCATCAAAATAACAAGACATTACATTGTTGTCAAGTTAATTAAACCATATCCAGCTTGCCTTTCTATCAAAGATATTCTTCATCATTGTCAAACCACTAAGTTTTCACAACCAACTCCTTGAAATCATTTGCATCAAGAGATAAAATTTTGCAAGACCAAATTGCCTTCTAAAATTTAAATTTTTCCAAGATGATATCTGCTACTCAATTTCCTTTTCTATAAATATGTTGGCTATAACAACTTGTCAATTCCCTAATACTTCTTTTTTTTAGGGATCTTATTCATGCCCCTAATATTCCAAGATATCATTTTCATTATCACCTTTTGTTTTTATCTGTGGGCTTTACCCCACTTCTCGTTAACACTTGCGATATTTGCTTTTGTTTTCCCATATCAATATCCCTATAAGTTTCCTTTTCTCTTTTTTTTTCGCTTCTTGGGTCTTCCTCTCTTATTTTTTCATTCCCACCTACAATTTCATCTTTATCAATCTCTTTAATTTATTTTATTATTCATAGTGAGACTTATCATCTATAGGCTTGTCTTGCTTTGACAGATTTGAAGTGCAAGGAATAACCTCAATAGCACTTTCTTCTTTATGTTGGCCTAAAACCCTAAAGTGCAAGTGTGTTCCTCCATAGTAATAACCTCCTTATGCTGCCCTAAAAAACCCTAAATTACTAATGATATCCTTCATCCACGTTTCTTTATTATGCTGCTCTTAAAAACCTAAAGTGTAAGGGATAACCTCTACACTAATTTCATTTCTATTGCAAGGAGAGGATTTTATACTACTTGAGGAAATTGAAGGTGATTTACCTAGAACAAAATTGACCTCTTCTGCCTCCTTTGTTTTAAAATTTTCCTCCACATCTTCCTTTGTACCTTTAATTCCTCTTGCATTTGAACTTGTACAATGTACTTCCTTATCACTTGTATTGAGTAGGTCTAATGGTGAGACTTTGAAACTTCGAATAGAAGGTTCAAGGTTCAAATCCAATGGAGGGTAGAGTTGTACGCCATACTTCAGTTTTGGTTGGATAAATATAGATTGGGTAAATAACATCTTCTACGAGGGTAGTCTCATAAGGTATCTAGTGGTTGATCCATGTGAACTATGATGGCCTTTGTCATCTAATGTTGTAGATAGGCTTTCTTTGCCTCTTTTTTGGGAGTAGAATATCCTTGATCTACTCCAACTTCTACTACAGTATGATCTCCTTGCTCCATCTTGAAGTTTATCTCATGTCCAAAAAATTCTCTTTCTCCATTGTTTTCACTTTGATATCTCTTGCCATGTGTCCAATCTCATAACATTTGCAGCATTGAAATGCATTTTTTTCATAATTCATTTGTTGATCCCATTCTCTCGATTCAGCTTTGACCTTAATGGACTATAGCAAAGATTTTGAAATATCCATAGCAACAAATATTCGAATATATACATCATACTTTCACTCCTTAGCAGTGGGTTCCTCCTGGATGAATTTCCCCAAGGTATTGCCAATATCCTTCAAAACATCCTTATTGACAAGCTGATATAGAAGCCCAAAAAACCTAACCCACATTGAAAGCTTTTTAATATTTTTGTCTCGACGAAAAAATTCACTCTATGGTCTTAAATATAGAACATATTTCCCTTTAAAGCATGGGCTACCACACATTATTTTATCCCTAATTTTCAAACTTGGAAAGATGATGAGGAAAAACTTTAGGAAGAAGAGTCATGGAATATTTTGGAATTCAATCCCCAATTCAACTTGATCCAAATTTATATTTCTGAAAACCTTGGCAGTATCCGTGGAACTTACAAATTAACCCTCTACTTTTAAGAACCATTATATCATGCTCGATCATCTCATCCTTGATAATCACTTCAACTATAACATTTGCTCCTTCAAAAGGACTTGCCAAATATTTGATCTTCCTCTTATCTCCAGATTGGGCATCCATACTTTCCATTAGGGCTTTCAAATATGACCTTCCTTCCATGCTACCTAGCTTTTTCCTCATATGAATCCTTTACTTTTTTAAATTTCCCAAAGATCTGGAGCAAGAAAATATGAGGGTTCTTGACTCACACTTGCTTCCTATTTTTACTCTCCATGCTCTTCCCTAAATATCTAAAACAAGAAAAGATAAGGCTCGCTCTTGGCACACACTCGTTTTATTTTGTATTTGTAGATTCTTATTCCTATATTATTAATACCCCCTCCTAATGAATTTTTCAAATTAGTATATCCCCTATTTTCTCAATTGGTTATATGGGATTGAAATGGGCCCCACCCGTATTACATCATCAACAAATAGTTGTATTACAACAAAGCTTGGATATTATCCATGTATCGCTTGGAAAGATTTGAACCTTGGTCTCCTAAAATTTAGAGGAATCTAACCAGTTGAGCTAATGCCATTTGATTATATATATCTCCTATTTTCAGCATGTATCCTATTTGTATTTTTAGATTCTTAGTCCTTTTTTTTATAGTTTATTTTTTTCAATTGGTTATATGGGATTGAAACGGGTCCCACCCATATTACATCATCACCACATAGTGATATTACAATAACTTGGATATTTATCCATGTATCACTTAGCAAGATTTGAACTTGGGTCTCTTCCTTAAATGTTGAGGAATCTAATCAATTAAGCTAATGCCATTTAATTCATAGTCCTATATTATTAATACCCCCTCCTAATGCATTTTTTAAAATAATATACCCCCTATTTTCATGGTACCTTTTTTACTTCTATCCCTATGATAAGGGTAGTTTTATTTTCAATGGCATCCTTAATTCCACCATCTATGAATGAAATACATCAAGACTGCGTTTGTTCTCAATGTGAACTTGAATACCATTGAAACCCTGATTAAATATTTTTTAATCTTTTCAATCTTCCATTGTAGTACAAATGTCGATAGAGATCATAGTAGCAATATCTCTATTTTGGAGGATGAAATATGAAGGGGAATATTTTTCTTGTATTTTATATGACCTCTTCCCCCAATCAATATTGCTTAAATTTAATTTAATTACCCTTATAGTTAATAGTATAATTCTTCTAATGTATTTCACTTTAATTAACCCAATATGAATCCACATGGTATGGTATTGGGTATATCATGGACCCCTCTTCTAATGAGCACACCACCAACAACTCTGAGAATGAACATAGGACTAAGACAATCACCAATGGTTGCAATAGAGGTAGGTAACAAGAAGTGCTCAAAATTCTGTAGCGATGGGAAAGAAGATCCTATTCGTCATATCAGTACCTATGTCAAAATCCGACAAGCAAATAAAGTCACGGATGAAGTAATATGGATGCAACTATTCCCAACTACCCTGAGAGGTGTAGCAATTGACTGGAATCTATTCTTGCAAATTCCATTCAGCACATCATATGGTCTCAAGAAAGACTTTGAAAATGAATTTTGACTCGTGTATTAACATAGAAATCATCGACATCTACATTACTAGGCAGAAGAAAAGATGAAGATGTCAAGTCATACATCTGTCGTTTGAAGGAACTCATCGCCAAAACAAAAAAATCAATGTGTTTATGAACTATAGAAAAGGTGGTTCATGGATGGACTTATTTTGAAGTTTTGTAAGAAGATGAAGGTTGTACCTCCAACATTGTATCAAGAGGATTTCAACAAATCCTTAAAATTAGAAATAAAATGAAGACAACAAGGGTAAAAGGAATTTAGAGTTGAGTTGAGAGTAGATTTAGTAGTGAAAAATATGAGTAAAAGAGCAGTGCATCAATTGAAGAGCTTAGGAAGTATGTTGCACATGATGCATGAACTAAATGAAGAAAAGAAAGAAAAGGAGAAACATGATAATTGGTGTACAAAATGTTAGACGGAGGGACAATCCCCAACCAATTTCCTGAAGCATAGCTACTATAACATATTCAAGGTACACAAACACTAGGTGTTTGTTCAATTTAAAAAGTATGAAGAATCACACCTTAGGACTTCAAAAGCAAGTTGAGTAGAAACCTAGTACCTCGAAGAGTGAAAGTGGTGCATCAAGTTATAAATAATACAATAAACACCAAGGAAGGAGAAATGATGATCAAATAGGTGATCAATTAGGTGCAAAGAATGGGAACAACTTTTAAAAAATATAATACAAATGGGAGACCAAATCTTCAATAATGCAAATGTCAGATGTAATTGTCACCAACGACACGAGAGCTAGTACATGGATGATGTACAAGTGGTGCAAACAAAAGAAACATGGGGAAGACAACTACTAAAGAAACCAAGGGATAGTCAAAATGTTAGCTTGCTCGACATGAAAGCACTAAACATGGGAACCAAATAGGTTCTTACCATGACTTAGGCATAGGCAAAGAAGAAAGCAAAATATCCTGAACTAGATATGAAGTGGAGGAGATGGTAAAAGGCTTGAGTGCATGTAGAAGAGGAGATAGAATAAACAAAAATAATCAAGGTGACCAAGGAAGATAAACTATAGATAGCAACACTAAGAAAAAGTGAAACTATATGTAAAAAGTTCTACATGTTGTGCATCAAATGAAATGTCATGTAAAAATGGTCAAATGAAATGTAATGTGGTCAAATGGAATTTTTGGAAATTAGATGTAATGTAAATGCAACCGTCATTTGTAAACAATTAACATTATGTTAATTAGAATTTGGCTAAGGTTATTTTAGACAAGGTAGTTTTGGTAGTTTTGTCCTATTAGTTTTGATAACTACTAGGTCCAAAGTATAAATAGACCCCCTACATTTCAAATTGTATCCATTGCATTAGGAGAGCAAGTCCATGTATGAGGGAGAGATGCCAGATTGTTACAGTGAAAGGTTGGGTGTAGTATTGTTGCAATCACAAAATGAACGGTACATGATTTCCAATGATAACCCAAAACCATTCGCTTGTGCCAATTGTGTCTCCATTGATGCTGGTATTATATTTCTCTCTCTTTGTCATAGTTGTTGTAGGTAGGATTGCTTAAATGAATTTGGACACCTTCAGAAGAGCGAGTCAAGTTGCAAGAATCAACATCATCATAAGCCAAGTGCCGACATCCTAACCAACATCATCATAAGCCAAGTATCGACATCCTAGCCAACATCGTCATAAGCCAAGTGCTGACATATTGTCCACATCGTCATCACAAAATTATCGATATCAGGGGAAACTAGCATCCTGACTACCGTCATGACTAGCGCCAACATGGATGAAGCTATCATGTCGACATACTGAATGTCATTAGTGTAATGCCATCACATACGAAGCCATCATAAGCTATGCCATCATGAGTTGTGTTGCCATGACATCAATCATCCACTGTCATGTTGAATGCTATCTTGGAGGGTGTCGTTAGGACTGAGCCATCACAAGAATTTGTCGTTTCAAGTTGGACTGACATGCCAATTGCTATTTGAGCTGCACTGTCATCATTGAAACTTTGCCAACACAGATGCTTTTCTTTGGGAATCACTGCCAATTATCCTCCCACTAACTCTCATTCCCTCGTCATGGGAATCCTCATTGTTGTCTAAAGAAACCACTATGGTTACGATAGATAAGTTGTCAATGTATCAAAGCTTCGATATGCAGTTGTTACAATCAAGAATACATATCAAAGTAGAGATCCTATTTTGAACAGTACCAAAATTGCAAGCAACCATGGGAGAGTTAGTGCACACATCAAGGAGAGGAAAAGAAAACTATAAGATATCACCACCAAGGGTAGGAATGAAAGACCAATTTATCAACTCGACTACGTTGTACCAAATATATTTGAACATCCCTTGATGTGTGATAATTAACAATACTTCAAGTATGAATGTGCTCTTAGAATGAACATGTAAAAATTTGAGTGCATCAACCTTGTAGTCCCCAAATTTTTGGTTATTGGAAGCAAATCAATATTAAGATGACAGGTGTGTTAGGATAGAAAGTCACCATTTTCGAACAAACATTCACGTTGGATTCTATGGTGATCACTTTATATAATGTTGCCTAGGACAAATTTCTAGGTTGTGGTTGGTTGTGCATGGCAAAGGTCAACCACAATTGGGACAAGAACCACATAACATTCAAAAAGGACCATCACAAATATACAATCAACTTGTAAAACCATTCAATGTGTGAGGACCTCACATCCTAATATGAGTTGGATGTTTGTACACCCATGATAATGACAAAAAAGAAATACTAACATGGAACCAAATGCATATGGCATTCTAAAATTGGAAGAGTGCATGGAAGATTAAGGGCAATCGTATAGTGGTCTTCTCCATTGGCAGGTGGACTATGAACTATTTTAGCCAATGTGCTTATGTTTTAATTTGCAAGAAGAGAAGGGAACATAGGAGAAAGGCAATATGATGGTAATCAACATATTTGAGTGTGTAGAAAATAGTTTTGATGTGGCACCTTATCAAGCACCATCTCAAGTATAGATGGATGCATACAAAAATGAGTACAAAACAATTTTGATTGTATAGTTATTTTGTTATTTTGCATAGTAATAAACAGTTAGCACGCAAAGTGTTTTTCATTATGTCACCATGTTGTGTTAAATGGAAAATTTTTCCCCATGTTGTGTTAAATGGCAAATATGTTTCCATGTGTTAAATTACAAAATTTTGTCAATATGCATGCGTAAGTTAGAAGATAATCAATTGTCATGTAAGGGTCTTAGTAGGTAGTTGGCAAACGGGTGCAAGGAAGTTGTGCAAGTTACGCAACTACCACCCTTGCCCGATGCATTATATATATCATAATAAATAAATATAAACAAACACAAAGAAACCAATAACACAAAAGAACTTGAAAGAGAGAAAATATTTACTGGAAGATAAAATGAAGAAAGCACATATCCTTCTATAGTAAAGGAATGACATAAATCCTAAAATGACATAATTATTCTTAAGGTCATTAATACAACACTAAACCATGAATTAGACTAAGTCAACAAGTTAATTTATTAATATGCCCAATTCTATGGTCTATATGACCATTATGAACTAAAATAACTCTAAAATCCTCCCTTAATGGTAATTCTAGAAACTACACCAAGTTTGTCCCTAAATTTTAAAAATTTATCTGGGCCAAGAGACTTGGTGAAAATGTTTGCAATCTGGTCATGAGTTGGGAAATATTTCAACTAATCTTCTCAATGTTTCATCCATTCATGGAAGACAATACAATCGTTGATCATAATACTCGAGAAGGAACAGATGAACCTAGAGTGGCTATTCAAAACAAAAATAGAACCTATAATCGAACAAAGAGAATTGAAACCTCGACCTATGGAACGTAGAAGATTACAAGTTCGTGTGATATTTTTGAATAACGAATGCAAATATAGACTTCAAACCCTCACGAACGTTGCATTACAAGAAAGATAATCTAGTGCAAGAGAAAGGAGGTATGGGACTCCAAATGAAGAATCAAGGATTCTATAACAAATGATCAGGGAAACACATCAGTTACAATAAGAATATGAGACCCTAAGAATGTATAATATGTGACTAAGAGAACAAGTGGTTCATGAGTTGGATGAAACAATGCAGCAAATAAATGAAAGAGAAGAATTAATATGAGTAGAGCTAGATGAATTCGAACAAGGTCTAGAAAGACAAATATAAGAGTTAAGGGGAAGCTCCAATGGAAAAAAATAAGCACCATAAAAAAGTAGCCTTTTCTCTTTAAGCTCTAGCAATATGTCTTTAGAAACACTAAGAATTCAATTGAACATTGAAAGTACTACTAGTACTACTTCCCCATTGATGAGAAAGTCCAGAAGGCATAGAAACATGATGCTACAAAATACTCATAGATAGGGGCAAGATGAGATATAGGAGCTACAAAGAAGAATCGAGGATAGACCAAAATAAGCTCTTGCTGATTTCATAGAACATCAAGTGAGCAAAGAACAAACTGTTGCAGGTTTATGGAGAGACTTTAGGGAGGTTCCAAAACAACCTAGGAATGGAGTATGGATTGAAGACTCAAGTAGTTATGAAAATCTTCCTAGAGACCCCAACACTCCATACCCAAGTCCAATCATACAATAAGGCAAAGGGATGAACCTCGAAGTCAACAAGTGAGGGTACGATTCCTTGAAATGGTTCAAGAAGTTGAAAATAATGAACCACTAATGCCCCAGGAGAAGGAGGATGAAAGAGTAGAAAATAGTTCAAGTGGCGATAGTGAGCCTATAAGAGGACCACAATGGAGACCAAAATTACAACAGTATCAAGATGCAACTAGACAATTGAGAAGATAGAGAAGAGAAGTGAGAAGGTTGCAAACAAGTGCAGGAAACATCTATATGGCCTATGCATACAACCGACGAAGCAAATGATTCCAGCACTGACTTTGACTTCTCAATTCGGTATAGAGGTGCACTGGCAGAATGTGAACCATAGAGACAATTTGAAGAGGCAAGATGGCATAGACGATTTTTGAGGGCAGATCGAAGGTTGTGAACTCTACGACAATTATCACCTGGAACTTAGAATTGCAAAGGGCAACCAACATGAGTAGAATTACTAGATTAAGGAATGGAGGTAACTTGAGCAATCCAAGCATATCAAACGGTCTTCTTGGTAGCCCAAGTATACCTAACCAAGGGGGGAGTCCGATTGATCTCCTTCATGATAGCTCAAGGTGGAGAAATTCCCTTCCTGCTACCCATAGGTTGATTGATCAGCAAACTAGACCATAAGGACTATTTGTAGATATAGTATAAAGCAACCAACAATCATGAGTTCATGAGGATGGCCCATCAGGACTACCTCCTCGATCCCATGGAAAACAAAGACATCGTCTTGAACGACTGAGGAACTAGACGAATTCCGGACCAGAGCCCAAGTACCGCCAACGACCCTAGTTCCAAGTCTAACACACTAAGGAAAATTAGAGATTAGGAGGTATGATGGCAACCAAAGACGAAGGAGACAACCTGCAAACAAGACGACGATAGAGCAGTCAACTGTCAGGATGACAATAGAGTAAGTAGCCATCAGGATGACGATAGAGCAGGGTAGATGGCCGACATGAGGATGGCAGGAGGAATAGTCGTCAAGGAGGAATAGTCGTCATGATGACGGAAAAAATGAAGGTTGTCAATAATTCAACCATATAAAAATAGAGTAAGATGTCATCATCTAGAGAAAGAAAGGGCAGATTGGCATATTATTAGAACTGTAAATAACCAACAACCAGATCAGCAGTCCAAAAAACCCTAAAATTGAGGAAATTGTTGGAATAGACAACAAATAGAATCAATGTATGATGACAATGATTAAGTGAGGGAATTTTTAGTCATAGACAAGAGGCATCATTGTCAACAAAAACATTGGAAGTTTGCATTGGCATAGCCATGTGATTCACACAACACTAGTGACACGTGGCAGGGACCCACGATTGTAGACAAGGGTGAGTACATTCTAGTAGGTTGGTCTTGCCAAATATAACTCTGTTAGATCTAGTGACCCAATGTACTAAAAGTAGCTTATAGTGAGGTCGGTCTTGCCAAATCCAACTCTGTCAGATCTGGTGACCCAATGTGGGCTATATGCTCAGCCTCAGCTAAATATTCAGTGGGTCCAACCCATTCAGTTGTACTGGTCCTAGCTCCCATATTATGAAGGGTTGACGGTACAAACAATTCTTCTTCTTGTGGTAGCTGATGTTGTTCCCATCTCCGTACTGTCTGTAGATTCTTAGCTATCTTTTGCAAAGCTTCCTATGAGAAAGCTAGGGGTGGAATGTCAAATTTCCCCTTCTTCTTTCGTTTAGGCTCTTCCTAAGATTGAGCCTCTTTTTGTTTCCTGTGGTTCCTTCTCCCAAACCTGTGCTGCTCTCCTATCCTCCCTTTCTAAAGTCGTCACCAACTTCTCCTAACTTGGTTTATGTGAAATCTGTTTAACCCTTACTTTCTTTGCTGGTGTTGTTTTCTTAGCTTGTTTGGCCCCCATCCACCTGCAAATAGATGGTGCTAAGGGTGGGAGTTGTCTTGGAGCACCAAAATCTGGGATCGGGATCTCTGCTTTCTTGCCACATCCAAGATCAAACCAATGGCATGAAAGGTCATAGAAAAATTCTTGGTTGTTCTCATCAGAAAAACTTGTATCCGTGTTGATAGATATGTTGCCCAATCATATTGTATGCCCTGTACTATCCCTTACAGATATAGAATAAACCATATGGGCAAATCCAAGCTTCATTGCTCTCCTGATAACCTTGCCATTATTACATTCATGCTCACTTCCAGTCCGTCATTTCGGAGTTGTCCCTGCTTAATTCCTCTTCCCCCATGGACACTCAACATAGCTTCCGCCTCTTCCCTTGTCAGAGTGGTGACATCCGTGATTAATTCTGGTGACCTCTTTGGATCCACCCTTTTGTTCACCACCGACTTGCCTTTCCATGGGAGTCCAAAAGTGCTCTGGAAAACCCCCGGAGAAAAATCTATGACTAGTGCACTACCGTCTATTTCCACAAAACTGCAGTGTTTCCCCACATCATATGTTTCCAGTATTTGTAGCAGGTATTCTTCGAAAATTCCCTTATCAAAATGCGGAGCCTATAGGATGAAGTGCACTCCCGCCTCCTTCAAATTTTTCTTTGTTGGGTGGCTATCAGGTGTATCTTCCCACCATTGGTGGTAATATTCTCCAGTTGGGCATACCCAAGTGATGTCCTCCACTGCTATGGGTGCCTTGCCATTTAGATTCATTTTATTATTCTTGTGGGTTGCTACTTCTACTACTTCTCTTCTACTATGACTTTGTCCTCCTTCTGCACTCTTGCCATGCCATTTCATTTCAAACTCCTATTGGTGCCTTAATCTCTTGGCGACCACTGATTTTGGTTTGAGCTCACTACGGATTGGAATCTTTCTTGACCTTTGAACCATCAGTCTTACTCTACTCTCTTCCAACTATCAGCCTCTGCTCCTAGCCATCTAGTTCCCTCAACCATCAAGTTTGTCAGAAGTTGGGTTGCACAACCATCTGATTGTACAGTCGTTAAGTGCTGCCAAACATTTGGTTGCATAGTCATCTAATTATGTAGTCGTCAGGTGGTAGCAGACATCTGGTTAGCTGGACGTCAGGTGGTAGCAGATGTCTGGTTAGCTGGCCATCAGATGGTAGCTATATGGTAGGTGGTAGCCGTTCGATGGGTATCCATCAAGGTAGCTGCTATTAGGTGGACTACAACCATCAGGTGGTAGCCGTCAGGTAGACTGTAACCATCAAATGGGTGTTGGACAGCCGTCAGGTTAGGGTTTAGCCGTCAGGTGGGCTGCTATCGTCCAGTTAGGTGCAACCATCTGCTCTCGTTGCCTATTGTTATCTCTACCACCTCACTTCTCAACCACTGCATATCTCCCTTCTCCTTTCTCCTTCTCCTACTTGCCTGAGAGTGATGTTGCAAATGAGGGCCTTCCCCTCCTTTTATAGTTGCCCACAACCGTTATGCAACCGCCACCTTGCAACTAACTTTGTGCATGCGCGACACGTCGGCTAGCTAGACGTCTAGGTGTCCCTTCTTTTGTCTTATCCCTATTTTGTATTTTCTCTATTTTGTCTTTTCCTATTTTGACTTTTTATTTGACTTTTTCAAATTTTCTTATTTTTATTTATTTTTTCTATATTTTTCAAAATTGTATGCGACATCTCTTTTTAACGTTGTCGGGTGAGCCATTTTGCCAAGGAAATACGTAGTTCCCATGCATCTTGTGTCTCATTTTTATTATGATGAGTATTTTCTCTGAAACTGCTAAAATCATCATCATTATCACTATTTATTTCCTTCGTCGCCTGACATCTTCGACGATTGTTTCATCTTGGGGGAGTTTTTGGGCATGATTGTTGCTACTATCTTGTCCCATCTTGTGGCATAATGTGCCAATATTGTTGTTCTGTTTCTTTCGTATGCTACTTTATTTATGGCTCAGGAGGTTGATTTATGTTCGGCCATCGTCTGACATTATCAAGGACTTGTTCATTTATTTTCGTTGCCAGGCGTATTTGTTCCATCCATTCTTCTGCCCTATGAACTTCTCCTTCCTATGGATTTGCAATATTATCCAAGTGTTCTTCTCCTTCCCGATGGCTGCTATTCTAGCATTGTGGATGGATAGGCACCAATGGAATTCATTCAGTCCTTCCATAATTACGTCTAATAATTATACAGTCATCCATATAGTTATACATCACTCCCTCTTGTATTTGCATATCAAGTTCATGTTGCTTGGGCTATTGCTGACCTTGATGTTCCCTTCTTTGGTGGGGTCGTCTAGTTCTTAGACCTTGTCCTCGACCTCTATCATTTCCTGCAACTTCCCGTGCTCAATCCCTATGTTCCAAATTGGGGTTTCTATCCCAATATCTCCTTTCGCGAACCCGGTTACCACATCCTTGACCTATTTTTGATTGAATCTCTCTAATGTTGGGTTGTCAGACTCCCAACTGCCTGAGATTCCATCGATCCCTTAGTAATTCCTAATGACGTCTTCTATTCCTATGAGCTCGTTGAGATGGGTCTATCGGTCTGTTCTCAGGAGCACGTAGTAATGGGTTGGCTTGGACTAAGTTCTCAGTTGGCCCTTGCAGTCCAAACTAAGAACTAATCGACCTATTGATAGCTAGAAAGGAATTTATTCCTCTTGAGCTGCCAAGATGGAGGTCAACCATGCGCCTCCCTTGGTCAAGTGCTCTCAAGATCCCTTGCGGTCTCCTGAGAGTACCTAAATTGTCTCAGCTATAGGCCTCATTTATCAGTTGTGCTCTTATTTTTGGGGGATGGTGTAAATGCGTAGATGTTAATTGGTGTAAGGTTCTTAGTCTCCTATTGTCCCTTATCAGTATTCTTCTCCATCTGCTTTCCTAAAAGTGTCGTTGCATGGCATAATGAGCTAGATTTTCTTGGTATTCCTCAGAGAAGACTGAATTGATACTTGAGTCATTTCCATCTCCTATCATGTTCAATGGCCATTCTAAGGTTTCTTGCACTCATTGTTGCAATCTTCGTACTTCTCTTCTGTGCGCTTGTAAGTCAAGTGCAGCCATTTGATACCTAGCTACCTCCTCCTATTCAGTCAAAAATCTCATGGCTCCAAAGTATGGAGTTCTCCATTCATGATGCAGTGGTAATTTAGGCATAACATCCTCATTTAATCCTCCGTTGTATTCATCTTATGGACTGAGTGATGTATCATCCTCAATTATCTGTGTAGTTTCTAGGAATATGACACCAGCTTATCGACTGCGATCTTCATCTCTTTGTATCCTACGGTCTGGGTTAGGACTGGCATATGGAATATTTGGATTCTAAAATAGATTATCGTTGCTGCTTGTTTCTTCCAACCATCCTCCAATTTTTTATTTTTTTGGTACTATCTCAATATCTTTCTAGAATATGGTTGTCATTTCCTCCCTACTTTTTTGATATTTAGCAGTCAAGCTTTGTCCTACTTCCCATATCCTGGGTCTTTTTGGAGACTCTCCCAACTCCTGATGTTTCACTGATTCCGCACTTGAGGATTCTTATGAATTTAGCACAATCTTTAATGTAGGCGAGGAACTTCTGGAACGTGCATCTATTGCCAAGGCCTTTCCTCTTCCACTTTCAACTGGACTGATAGTATCTTCCTGTTCTTCTTCTGGTAAGGAAAATAAACTACTTTCTGAGGAGTTTCCTGTTGCACTTCCTCTTTTGAGTTCCCCCTGGTCCAGCTCTGCCCATTTTGTTAGGCGATATTTGTGCCTTTCATTTACTCTCTGCATGGTTGTGTCTAACTCATGGATCACCTGTTCCCATAGATGATTGTTGTACCATCTTAGAGTTTCATATTCTTCTTGCAACCTATGTGTCTCCGTTCTCATTTGTTGCAGAAGTCTAACTCCATCTTACTCATCTTCTTCTAGAACCTCCCATTGAGCGACCTCCATCAAAATTTGGAGTCAGTCCTCTTCGCTGTTACTTGAGAGTTCCATTGCATGCCTTTATTCACTCTCAAAAAACTAATACAGGTACTGAGTTTCCTCCTCTCGAATAGCGCTATCCTTCTCATTGTTTCCAAAATTTTGTGTGCCTGGAGCTTCCTCTTATGTTCTGGAAGTTCCAGTTTATCCTAAGTTTATCACAATCACCTATACACGAGGTTTGTATACTTTCAACTTAGAACCATTAATCACCTCGGGGCATAATGTTCCATCCAATTTTATCAACTTAACTGCCATGTTCTTGAGTACTTCTACCTGGAAGGGTCCAAGCCATAAAGTTTTCAAGTTTCCTGGCTTGAGTTCTCTCTTACCATTGTATTTGAGAACTAGTCCACCAGCCTTGAGATCCAATTTTTGGAGATGTTTATCATGCCATAATTTCCTCCTTTTCTATGCAATCTTCATTGCCCATTGTGCCATCACCCTATTTTTGTCCAATTGTACCAATGTTGTTAGTCGTTCTTGAATAATTTCCTCATAATTCAAGCGATTATCGACTGCTACCCTCAAGCTGGGTACAAGGAATTAAACTGGTACAACTGCTTCCTGTTTGTACATCAGTTGAAAAGGTGTCTGATTTGTAGTGGGCTTGAAAGTGGTCTTGTATACCCATAAAATTGCTGGTAACCGCTCCTCCCAGTCAGCTCCTTCTACTTCGCATCTCTTGTACATGATTGAAACTAGGACTTTATTTGTTACTTTCGCTTGCCCATTTGCTCTTAGGTAGTACGGACTTGACAAAGAGTGAAAAATCCTGAATTCCTTTGTCAAAGTTTAAATAATTTCATTCACAAAATGGCCTCCTCTATCACTTTTCAACTGTAGAGGTATCCCGAACCTTGTAATTACTTGTTCATACAAAAAGCGAGCCGTGCTTTTTGTCGAGTTGTCTGGTAAATCCCTTGCTTCTACCCACTTTGTGAGATACTCTGTGGCAACCACGATGTATCAACATCTTCTTCTACGACTTGTTTTTAGAGGACCTACAAAATCCAGTCCCCATATCTCAAAGAGTTTCTGAGGCTGGGACGGGTGTAACGGAATGAAGTCTCCCTTCAAGGGTTTCCTTGTTATTTGACACGTATCACATGCTACCACAAAATTATTTGCATCATGAAAGAGGGTGGGCCACCATAGACCTACCAACAACACTTTCCTTGCTATTGCATCTGGTCCCATGTGTCCTCTTGCCAATCCCTCATGTGTCTCCTTCAAAGTTTTTTGTACTTCATCCTCCATTATACATCTTCATAGTACGCGATCTTCCCCCATATTTTAAAGCAATCCTGCAATCAAGGTGAAGGGTATCAATTTTGTGATTACTTTCCTCCACTCAGTTGCTGTTAACTCTTATGGCAGTTGCCCTATGGATAGATATTCCCCTATATTCTTATACCATCTTGGTATGGCATTAATCATGAAAAAATGTGCATCAGGGAATTCATATGGTATTCCTCCCTCTGCAGGTTCCCCTAAGCGAATCCTTGACAACTAATCTGCTATTACGTGTTTCTTACCTAGTCTAACTACCACTCTAAACATGAATTCTTGTAGAGTGACGAGCCATCCACTCACTCATTCATAGATTTTTGGTTTTTTGATCAAGTACAACAGAGCCTAATGATCCACATAAAAAGCAAAGGGGTTAGCCAGTAGGTAGTGTCTGTACTTTTGTACTAAATACACCATTCCCAATGCTTCCTGCTCCATTGTGTTGTAATTCTTCTTGGCTCTAGATAGTATCTGACTTGCAAAGTATATGGGCTGATACAACCCATATTGGCCTTCCTGTACCAAGGCACATCCAATGGTAAAATTTGAGGCATCCACATGCACATGGAATTCTTTCTCCCAGTCTATGTAAACTAGAATAGGTGCTTTCACCAAGTGTCATTTTAATCCCTCAAATACCCCTTGGTGTTCCTCTATCCATCTGAATGGAAACCCCTTATGTGTAAGCGCATCTAGTGGATGAGATGTTAATGCATAATTCTGGATAAAACTCATGTAATATCTAAAAGTCCCCAGAAAGGTTTTAACTAAGCTCACATCATCTGGATCCTCCATTAGTAATACCACCCTTATTTTATCTAGGTCGGGCTTCAAACCTTCTTGGAATACTATATGCCCCAGAAACTTCCAAGTAACACGCACTTGCTTGGATTAAGCTATATTCATGCCTTCTTGCATAAACCCATGAATTCCTCCAAAGCCTTTAAATACTGCTGTGTCTTCCCATACAGTGACCAATCATCTAGAAAAGCCTTAAAATTCCCTATGGACATCTTTTCAAAAATATACAATATGATCCTCTAGAAAGTAGTGGGTGCATTGCATAGTCCAAATGGCATACGATTGTATGCATATATTTTGTTTTCTACCACAAAAGTAGTCTTCGACTTGTCCTCTTGATTGTACCCCAAGAATCCATCCAAAAATGAATATATCTTGTGGCCGGCTACTTCTTCCAATATGGAGTCTATGAATGGGATTGGGAAGGGATATTTTATAGTTACGGCATTCAAACTTCTAAAATCCACACAAATTCAAATTTTATCTACTTCTCATTTTAGAGTGATCACAATTGGTGAGACCCACTCGCTTGTCGTAACTTTGAATATAATTCCTGCATCTAGCATCTTTTCAATTTTGACATTCACCTTTGCTGCATATTTGGAATTCATTTTGTAAGGATGCCTTCTTATTGTTTGCACACCTTCTATCTAAGGAATCTTGTGTATGCAGATTTCAGGTGGTACTCCCTTCAAATATTTATATGTCCAAGAAAAAACATCCTTATAGTCCATAAAAATTTTGAATGTTGTTGCTTTCAGGACTGGATCCCAGTCATCTCCACATTTGATCATCTTTTCCTCACCTTTTTCTCCCAAGTTTACCTGAATCATTCTTGGACCTTCATATTTGATTGACTCAGGTTCATTTGCTACCTTTAGTGCAGTGATGGGGTGGGCTGGTTTGTCTTCTATGACTACCTCCCCCATCGTGAATTCTACAATATTCCTAGGAAATGTCCACTTTTCTCTTTCCTTATCCTTCTCCGCTACTATCTGTATTTTGTTACTGGTTTCTCTTTCGGTTTCATGTATCTCATCCTCTTGAATTTAATTTTTTGCATCTATGCAAAGACATTGGGGAGGGAAGATCTCATAAACTTCCAGCTGCCAGTGTAGTAACCCTTTATCCTGGTCATTCTCATCTTCTGTGCAATCATCAAGGTGCAACACTCCCTCCTCATCTGGTTCATATCCCATTTCACCATTTGACGAAGAGGACCCTGAATCATCTGAAGTAGCTATATCCTGACTTACTGTTTGGTTCTTCAGATTGATTACATACTTGTGTTGTCCTTGTTTGAAAGATAGATGTTCTTTCTCCCAATTATGGTTAAATTTTATTGTTCTCAACCATCCTCATCCTAGCAGTGCGTCGTATGCGGGTTTTTGCATCGCAATGACAACAAATTCTAAGATGAAGTCTTGCTCTACTATGCATACCTTCTGATTCATCAAAACACCTATTATTTCAATGTCATATTGATCATCACCATATAGTTTGAAATTTGAAGACCGTAAGGGGGGTTGCCCCAGAATCTACCATGTCTTCTCTGGCATAATGTTCACTCTAGACCCTCCATCTACAATCACATGATTTAGCCTATGGTACAAAATCTCCATTTGAACTATAGCTGGTCTTCTCTTGGCTTCGATCATCAGGATTGCTGGATCGATGAATTTCCCTTGCTTCATAGTTTCTACTTGTCGAGTTTCATCCTTCTTCTTGATGACTTCCCCGATCGTAGCATACAACTTAGGTATTACGCTAAAAAAGTTGATGAACTTCATATCCACCTTCATGTTTAGTACCTCTATTACCAAGCCTTCTACTGATGCCTTTTTTGTGATCTCTGGTCTTTTTAACACTTTTTCCAGAACTAGTTGTTCCTGTTTCCATTTCGCTAGTTCTGTTTCAATTAGTTTTTGAGTTTCCTGCCATATTTCCTTTTCCTTGGCAGGGTTTGGATACTATTCTATTTTCTTGGTTTGTGCTCTCGTGATAGCCAAGACTTCTTTGTTTACCTCAGTCACTTCTCCAATGCCTATGAGATTGATGTTCTAAGTTCCATTGGTACTAGCCTATTTTGGGCAATTAACCTCCTTGTGGTTTCCTAGCCCATACCATTTACACATTTGAGTGGTATTGTTGCCATTGTTGTTACCTGCATTCTAGGTTTTGGAACAATTCTTCATGAAGTGGCCCCATTCCTAACAATTTCGACATTGGATAATCGACCACCCATCAGAGTCGTATTGTAATCGACTCTGGCCTCCTTGTCTTCCTCCTCGGTGACTATTTCGATATCCACCGCTTGTAGCTCCTTGTCCATTTCTTTGTGCATTTGGCTGCTCTTCCTGTTGTATTGCCAATGTTTGATACCTCATATTTTTTAAATTAAATGGACATCCACTGATAGGATGTCCTGCAATTTCACATATGTTATAATATTCTTTGTATAGTTTACATTTGAATGTCCCTCTGTCTTGCAGTCGAAGCACCAAATTTCTTTTCGATCCTTTCGACATTCTCCTTTTGCTTCTTTTATAATTTTATCAAATTCCATACGGAAGGTGTGAATCATGTTTTATACTTTGTCTTTAGCTTTCACTATTTGAATCTTCGGTATGCTTTAAGTATCCTTCGATACCTTCAGTTGTTTATTTGCCTTCACTTTCAAAGTTTTTATCCTTCTCTAGGGCTTTTCCATACATTGAGGATGGTACTACCTTCATTTTCTTCTTGAATTTTGGTAGTAGTCCATCCAAAAACCACCGTTTTATCATACCATTAGCAAGTGTCATATCCATTTTGTCTGTCAGTTGTTTCAATATTCTATTGTAACTTTTGACATCTTCATCTGAATTTTTCTTTATAACGCATATTTCGGTGATGATGTCCATGTCATCCCTCAATGGTCATAATTCTTCTATGAATGCGGTCTTCAACTCATCCCATTGTGTAAATGCTCGCATGCTTTATCTTTTCAAGTACTAGTCTATTGCCATGCCTCGCAATGTGGCTAGGAACAATTGCAACCATTATGTGTCCTGTGTGACCCCTTTTGCTCCCCATATGGTAATGCAAGTTCACACATGCCATGAACGATCCTCCTTCCCTTCACCTATGAAAGGTGGGTATTTTTGCTGTATAATTCTATTGGCAGGATTCACCATGATATTTTGTCTTCCTAGTGTTGATGGTTGTAGTGGTTGATTTGATTGTCTATTTACTATTGGTGGTGCAAGTTGTGCTCAAATAGCCTTCTTCCCATCTCCAATTGGTCTCTGCTTCACAACCTCCTTCTCAAATAAACCAAATGTGGCTCCGGCCTTCCTCCCCACAAACATCCACATAGTTGCCTTGATACAAGGTTCTCTCCTTTAGTATCCTCTGGCCACCCTAACCCTCACTGGTTTGGGTGTTATCGTCCAGTCCTCAATGATGGGCTCCTATTCAACTATTTTTTCTCCCTCATTTTTTGCAGTCACCAACAATGTCTGTATTCTTATGTTATTCTCCTCCTTAGTGTTCCATAATCTCTCCACCTCCAGGAGAGATACCTCCATGACCTTGTGTGTCTTTAATTTTGCTAGTAGTGCACTTCTTCTTACTAGTATTTGATCTTTATTATGTGACCTGAAACCTATCATTCACCTATTGCTCCTATCACTTTTGTCGCTAAAATCCATATTTTAATTAGGCAACTATGCCAAATGTAGACAAGGGTGAGTACATTCTTGGGATGGGGTGATGACAATCAAGATCAGGGTCCAAGCAAATATGGTACTAATAGATCAATCAATATACTAACTCTACTAGCTGATGACTGAGCCTAGACATCAAGGATGAAGACGTCTAATGAGCAAGTCTAGACGTCAGATTGGTTGGTCCTATACATCTGGTTGCTAGACATCAAGTCAACTGGTCTAGACGTCTGGTTGTTAGATGTCAATGTTGTCAAGTCTAGACGTCTAGCTGGTCCTAGATGTCTGGGTTCAAGTCAGACATTAGGTCTGGGGGGCTAACGGCTAGCTGTCTAGTGGTTGCCAGATGTCAGACGTCTAGTTCTCCTCTTCTCTAGAATACCTTCAAAAATATGTCTCTTGCTCTCTGCTTCAGCACCTGTGTTCAGCAATCTTCAATGGCAAACCTGCAATGACAACTTAGCATAGAATAACCTGCAACACTTCCATTAATGGCTTCCAACATGCAACTTACAACACATCCATCCATTCACCATGTATGCAGAATATGTAAACAACATAACAACTCTGTATTACATAGAATGAATAGCATATAGCTCTCACAGCATGGATAGATAGCTGTTACAATGTTTGAAGAGGGGGGTTAAATAGGTGGAGACAAGTTGGTTTCCCAACTACTTCCAAAACTGCCTCCAACCGTTCCTTAACACAATTCCTTAAAATTTGCATTAGACGTCAATTACTTGCTAGTCTTAACAACTCCTAACTAGACGTCTAATCAGCCCGTCTAGTAATAACAAGTATGATGGCTATTTTTTTCTTGTAGTGCCATATGCATTTACATTCAGCCTTGACTCTATTGGCTGTATTTTTTAGAAATTAAGACATAAGCATAAACAAAAATACTTATATACATTGCAAAATTGGTGATGGATGTGCCAGCTAGTCCTAGGGTCTAGAACTGTTGTCTACAATGATGTAAAGTGTAAATAAGAAAAAGACAAAAAGTATAAGACAAAAAATAAGAAAAATCCAAAAATCATAAAAAGACGAAATAGGAAAAAGGACAACAATTGCATGCAAAGTGGTAAGGTTGTGGACATGCGACATTCTGGACACGTAGTGGCAATTAAAAAATGGTTTGTGTGGTTGGCAATGGCATCAAGCAAGGGTTATAAACAGGGATATCCAAGGAGAAGAATGCACATTGTAAATAGGCAAAGTGAATATTGAAGTAATTGCACAGTATCCAAAGCAAGAGCTTGAAGACTCAATTGGTAGAAACATTTATGCATCATCAAATTACCACACCAAACGAAGGGTGACATGAGCTGTAGAGAATCTGACAAACATTAAGACCTTGTGAAGAATTACAACAATTATCCATGCATCATAAAGGTAATTTTGCTAACACATTTGCAATCAAATGCATCAATTTATAGGTGTAGCCAAGCCAATAGTAGGAGAGTGGTCATCAAAGGACAAAAGCATGAGGCTTGCGAGTGACTAGCGACATGCTTGCAAAAAGTTTTCAACTGCGAGAAATTAGAAATTGTCATCAACAAATTGCTGTCACAATTAGGTGATCACCATGTTAGATAAAAAAAATAGAGCACCGTGAGAGGACAGACTACTGTTAGACGAGTCGACAAGAAAAGACTACCATCGGCAAGTTAGCTGGAAGGACTAACGTTAGACGAGTCGGTTGTAGAGACTACCATCAGACGAGCTAGAAAGAATAGACTATTTCCAAGTGACTCGGTTTGGAGGACTATCATTGGGTGCATCAACAGAAGAAGGGATTGTCATCACAAGTGGGTAGCAATAGTGTAGTCAGACACATTGACAAAGCTGTTAGACAAGACAAAATAAATAGAAATCAACTGTCACTATAGTCACATAGAGGATTGTCATCGCAGACAAAGGTGCCGCCACCGTCACATTGTAGATTTAGAAAGTTGTTGTCATTGTGGTTAAATAAAGGTTGATTAACAAGAAGAAATAATATGAGTAGAAGTCACCCAATTCATACTAGATTGACATATACGAAACAATCTGGAAAAGAAAAATTACATGAAGAACCGTAACAGGAAGTACCACTGGAGTTGATATCTAAAAAATGACTTTGAAATCACCAGGAGAATTCCCATGCTGGTGGAGTAATACGTAGATAGGAACAGAATCTTGAGTAGGGGAAAAACTCAAGGGAAACAAATACATTCCCAAATAGTTGTTTTGGAACTAAAAGAAAAGGAGATTCGATAGCCCAAATGAGAGAAAATACCTCTCTATCACTTGGATTCAATGGTGGGAGAAAATTCCACCAAAAAATACACTTGAACAAAAGATACAAGATGCAAGCACTGTAACTTTGACAAAGAATTCAACAAAGAATATCTGTTGCAAATGCTACTAACATATGTCCCTACAAAACATGTCAATACAGTGCAAGTGGGAGAAGGAAACCTAAATATCTTATTTTCACCCAAAAAAATCATAAGGACATTTGGGTTGCCAAAAGGAGGACAGCCAGTAGTAAAAGGAGTCGATTCCAAGAGAAGTCAACAATTGATTCAAAATGTCACGGAGTTGAAGAAAGAAGAGATTGATGCATTAATGTCACATGGAAGCCACGAGGTGAAACCAAACCAACCAAAATATAAGGGACTCCAATGTATCATGAATGTACTTATGGCAAGAATATCTAGGGAGAAAAAATCCTCGATATTGCCTATTTATCTGATACCCTACTTACAAGGCATTGAGAAGGATGTAGCTTATGATTGGGTAAATTATTTGGCAACACAAATTAAAAAATTTATGATGCGTACCACCAATAATTTTTTGATGGTCTTCCATGCAATTGGATTGTTTTTGAAATCTATTTTAAGGGTATGCATGGATATTCCTGGATTAGACCCTCCTAAAGCATTATCGGAGTTAGCACCAATAATATTTAGGTGGATGGATACCAAACCTCAACCAAAGAAGAACACTTCAAGCAAAAAGCAAAGAGTGAAATAACAGTTCATCAAAGTGTCACTCAAAGAAGAGCCAGTGGAGGAATTAGAGGGGGAAGAAGTTCCACCACCAGTGAAAAGGAGAAGGAAGTTTGTACCACCAGTACCGTCGCCATCACAATTGTCAGATTTTGCTCAAAGGATAATGGAAAAGATTACAAAAATTTAGGTTGTGGTGCATGACATTGAGCAAACATTAGAGCAAGAACAAATAATAACTTGATAAATTTCTGCAATGGGTTGGAAAAAGGAAATGGTGGTTCAACATTTCCCACATTTATCAAGAACAACCATGGGAATTACCAATGGAAAGCATTAGGACCATGGAAGGAATAAGGGAACTGCTACAAGGAACATTGACACTTTACCTGGAGCCTGCTCAAATTTATGTAGTAGGTCATGGAACTCATGCATATTTTGAAATAATGGAAGGAAGAAGACCACAAGTAGAACTAGTACCAGAGCTAACTCTGACATATATCCAAATGAATTTTGTGGTACATTTGATATATTGGCTAACTTAAGGAATTACGAAGCTCCACTTGGTTAAGCAAAACCTTGTGTAGAAGTTGCAGGCATCTGAAGGTAGATTGCATACAACGGAGGAAAAGCTATGAAAAATAGAACAGGTGAATGATGATCTTGCTTAGTTGAATGAAACTATGAAGAAAATTCAGGAAACTCAGAAAGAACTGCATAATATTCATTAACAACTCAAGGACAGGGGGAAGATCATTGTGGAGATGGAAGAGAAACCGCTGCAACAAAAATAAAAAAAAAACACTATTGCTGTAATAGCAAGAAGAATTAATCGCTTAGAAAAATCAACACAAAAGAGCCTTGTTGTTTAAGGTTGTTTTAGAAAAGGTAGTTCTGGTAGTTTTGTCCTGTTAGTTTTGATAACTACCAGGGCCAAAGTATAAATAGACCCCCTACATTTCAAATTGTATCCATTGCATTAGGAGAGCAAGTCCATGTAAAAGGGAGATATGGTAGACTGTTAAAGTGTAAGGCTGGCCATAGTATTGTTGCAGTCACAAATTGTACCATACATAATTTCTAGTTATAATGCAAAACCATTCACTTGTGCCAATTGTGTCTCCACTGATGTTGGTGTTATATTTCTATCTCTTTGTACTAGTTGTTGCTGGTAGGATTGCTTAAACGATTCACACCACATTCAAGCGAGCAAGTCATGTTGCAGGAACTGATGCTTCATAAGCCAAGTACCGACACATTATCAATGTCATTTTGACTAGACTACTGACACCAGTGGGAGCCAAAATCTTGGCTACCATCATGGCTAGCATTGAGATGGGGGAACTTGTCATGCCGACATACTGAACATTGTCAATGATGTGCCGTCACATGAAATTGTCATAAGCTATGTTGTCATGATTCATGTCGTCATGTCGTAAATCAGCTGCCATCATGCTGAATGTCATCTTGGAGGATGCTATCAATATTGAGTCACCATAGTAATTTGCCATCTAAAGCTGGGCTGACATGCAAGTTGTTGTTTGAGCTACACTATCGTCATTGAAACTTTGCTAACACAAACATATTCCTTTGGGAATCATTGCCAATTTTCCTCCCACTAACTGCCATTCCCTCGCCTCAGGATTCCTCATTGCTGTCTATAGAAACCACTATGGTTACGATAGATAAGTTGTCAATGTCTCAAAGCTTAGATATGCAGTTGTTACAATCAAGCATACATATCAAGGTGGAAATGCTATTTTGGACAGTACCAGACTTGCAAGAAACCATAGGAGAGTTAGTGTGCACATCAAGGAAAGTAAAAGAGAACTATAAGATGTCACCACCAAGGGTAGGAATGAAAGACCAATTTATCAACTCAACTACGTTGGTTACTGACATGGGAAGCAACTGACACTGTTGTATCAAATATATTCGAACATCCCTTGACGTGTGATAATTAACAGTGCTTCAAGCTGAATGTGCTCTTAGAATGAACACGTAAAAATTTGAGTGTGTCAACCTTGTAGCCCCCAGATTTTCGGTTATTGGAAGCAAATAAATATTAAGATGACAGGTGTACTGATAGGATAGAAAGTCACCATTTTCGGACAGACATTCACATTGGATTTTGTGGTGATCACTTCAAATAATGTTGCCTAGGACAACTTCCTAGGTTGTGGTTGGTTGTGAATGGTGAAAGTCGACAATAATTGGGACAAGGACCACATAACATTCAAAAGGGACCATCACAAATATACAATAAAATTGCAAAACCATTCAATGAGTGAGGACCTCACGTCCTAATATGAATTAGATGTTTGTACACTCATGATAATGACAAAAAAGAAAGACTTGACATGGAACTGAATGCAGATGGCATCCTAAAATTGGAAGAGTGTGTTGCGGGCCAAACAAGGTTAACTTCTTTCCTACTTTTGTCACATGCCCGTGCATTTAATTTATCAACCCAAGGAGCTTCGTAAACTTGCAAAGGGTCTTGAACAAGATTGCTTACAATACCACTTGAGATGAGTCCGCTAGTTCTACTATTGGGGGGTGTTTCAACGGTCGTCAATCATTCATACACTCCTCAATAATTTATGTAAAAACAATTAAATCTACAAAAAGGAAATATTCATGCATTCTTGGAAATAAACCTATTGTAATACTAGAAATAACAATGCGATAAACAATATTATAAAAGAGGTAAAATAATCTAAAAAACATAGGGAAAATAGGGGAAGAAATACTGGCTTGGAGTGGGCCTAGGCTCCAGCAGCTTCCCCCAGCTGAACACACACTTAGAAACTCTTAGAACTATATTATAATTATCAAAGTATTACAATTTTTCTTCTGTATATCTCTCTACATTTACTAAAATATTTTATATATCCTTAAAGAGTTCTACGTGTATTTATATAGCACACCCGTAGATCTTTTGTTACAAAGAATTTATAACAGTCGATTCATTCCAGACTAAACTAAGACAATCTGGTAAATGTGATCGACGTCTGCTAAAACTAGCATTTGTTTCCAATGGTGGCATGTTCACTGATTGGTTTGTGCTTCACCTGACATAGGTAGGATGTTCTCATACATCGGTGCGATCCCCAATTTAACTCTTCATGACGTAGAGTTGGAACAACACTAGTCTCTGTTGTCCACGTCATGCTTGTCTGGTCAATGGGCGAAGAACATGGGTGCCTTCCCTATGAGGAAGGTGCCTAAGTATGTCGGGTGCCTTCTCTATGCGGAAGGCACCTTACTACCATTGGTGCCTTCCTGGAAGAGGAAGGCGCTTATCTTCTATTGGTGCCTTCCTGTGAGAGGAAGGCACTTGCCTTCTAGTGGCACCTTCTTGTCGGTGTCTTCCTTATGAGAGGAAGGCGCTTGCCCTTCTTAGTGGTGCCCTCCTGTTGGCACCTTCCTTATGATAGGAAGGAGCTTATTTTCCTTTGGCACCTTCCTGGAAGAGGAAGGCGTTGGCCTTCTATTGGCACCTTCCTAGGAGAGGAATGCGCTTGTTTTTCCTTGGCGCCTTCCTAGAAGGGGAAGGTGCCTACTTATGCTTGGCGTCTTCCTGGAAGAGGAAGGCACCTACTTATGCTTGATGCCTTCTTGGAAGAGGAAGGCGCTTACCTTCTCTGCATTGATTTTGAAAGAAACAAAGTGCCAGGTCCATGAAAAGACCTCGATTGATCCAAATCTAACTAAATCAACTGCAATTCCACAAACACGCACTGAAAACACACAAATTAGATAACACGCATAATTTCATCAAATAATTATATAATAATTCATAAAAATATGCAACCCTTATTATATAGTTGTATAATAATCAAGAAAATGTATACAAAATATGAGCATTTCTGATGCTCATCATCCCCCCATGCCTAACATATGCCACACCCTGGTGGCATCAAAACTATAGGTAGCCCTGTTGACCCCTCATCGTTCCCGTTTCTTTGTGGATTTTGCTGTACCTATGGCCCGTTTCTACCTCTTCTGTGCGTTGGCATCTGGATGTGTGGCCCCTCTTTTTCTATGTGGGGCTGCGGGTGCTGCTGTCGACTTTGCTTTCCTTGTCCTAGCCGCTATCAGAGGTGATCTAACCAGCATCGTCTCTGCTACCTAAAATGCAGCTTCTGTAGCTTGCCATAGGTCAACGTCTGTAGGTCTGACCGCTACAAGAGGGATATCTAAATTATCCCTCCTAAGATGAACTACTTGGGCTTTGTACAATCGGGCTACTTCAGGAGTAAGCCCTGCGTTCTCCTTTGCAATGGCAATGACTTCCAATTCGGGGCCATATACCCCCCATCATTCAAAATACCTTCTTATATTGGAGGGTTGTCCCCGAGATGACCTGTAAATCTCCTAGAACTGGCTATCCTCTACCGGATTGATGCAGATACTAGAGTCCCCCTGCATCCTCAAGGTTGCCTTCCTAGCCTCCTTGGCTGCTGTCATCTCTTTGAGCAACTGTTCAAACTATTTTCACTTCTCTGCGAATGGCTGCATATCCCACTCATCTTATTTTGGCTCAAAAAAGGTCACCTTCGCCTTCTTTCGAGCCGTCCTAGGCCCTTTTCCCTTGGCCTCTACAAAAAATGAGATGGCTCAAACAGGGGTTTTTCCTTTCTCCCTAGTGGACATTCTCTCACTTTGAGGGGCCTGCTCTACGGTCCCTGGAGCATTTTCTTCACTCTGGGGGACCTATGCTGTCGTCCCTAGGGGTGCTTCTTCACCCCCTATCTATCCTATGCCAACCCCTCAGGTTCTTCTCTGTATTCCTTAGGTCCGAGGAGTTCTTCCTTATCCCTCAGTCCTGTCTACTACTTTGTATCACTCAGGTCGATAATAGGGGGTGTTGTGGGACTTATTTCCCCTTCACTCCCAAAAATAGAGGAATTCTCCCCTACCTCCGGGCTACTCTATCGGGCGTCCGATCGAAATTCTCCCGAAGAGAATACTCGTTATGCAGATGTGGTAGAATTCATCGGGACTTCTGTTGCCCAGTTAGTTTGGGTCGATGCGTCCCTTATTTATGTTCCCCTATATTGGATTAGCTGGTTCTCCTCCCGTAACTGCTGGACTAGCTGCTCGAGCTAGGTGATTCGTCTTTCTCGTTCTTCCAATTCCCCTCTATGCTCATTTTGGTAATCCTCCAAAATTTTTTGGGCCATCCAGCAATTGGTCTACCACTCCAGCACTTCCTCCAAGGTTGCATCGACCTGATCATTGCTCTCAGAAGTCCCTGCATCTTATGGGCTCCGGTTTGTCAATTCCTAGAGGGTTTGGGTTGCCACGTTGACTTCCAAGTCATTATCTTTTTCTTCTACCGAGAGGAGTCGTCAGAGGCATTTCCTCTTGGGGACTGGTTCTGGTGGCTAAAACTCGGTCTCACTGCTAATAAATGATGCTCCTTCCTCTTCATACTCGGGCACTAGGGAATGCCCTCTTTCCTCTGTGCATTCGGGCATTGGTGAATGCCCTATTTCTTTCATGAAATTGGGCAATGCCAATTGCTCGATACTTTCCATATCCTCTATAGGGATTCCCTCTTCTTACCCTATTTTAGCAATAGCATCCTATTGCCTTTCTTAGCTGCCATCTCCCTCTGCGTTGGGGTTCTGCCTTTGCGCTTCTACATGGCACCAGTGCTGATATCAGCCCATGGTGGGCCAAGGTGGACAGTGCTACCTTTTGGTACCTAGCCGCTTCTTCCTTCAGGGCATTTTCTAGGTATAAGGGCACGTTCAACTTCCTTCCATGCACCAGGTGATTCAGAAACTGCACATGGTTAGTGTGGAAATGGGTATACTTTTCGGTGCATGTAAATAATCGAAATATCTTTCGCAGATTCATGGGAAGGCTACTTTTGGGTAGCCCTTCCTTATCTATCTACACATTTTCTCCTAGCAGCAGCACTTCAGCATATAGCTTCAGCAGTCTACCTTTGTATATGCATTCACCTGTGAGGGGCAATCCAGTCGCCTACGAGATGTATTCGAGGGTGACCGGAATTTCTACCCCTCGCACCTGAGCTACGTCGCCCCTCAAGGAGGTAGAAAATTCCTTGGCTACCTCCATATCCTAGCCCTGACTGACCAAGGTATAGTATTCGAACCATCCCTCGGCCTCGAACTGTGTTTTTACCGTCCCCCTAATTCCTTCCATATCACTCGGCTCATTCTTTTTCACTACATGATTCTTTGACCTTCCTCCCATGGCGCCTTCCCTTACTACTGCACTTTTTTTTTTTGTCCTTACTTCTTTAGGAAGGCACCTTCTTATAGGGAAGGCGCCTAACCCTAGCATTTAATTCTAGGGTACACCTTTTGAGCCATATCATTGGCACGTGGTTTCGACCATGGGGGTATATGATTTTTATGACAATAATATTTTTTGGTACTACATAATTTATGAATAATTATATAAATATTTGAGTTAGTATGCACGTACCTTATTTGGTGTTTCATGCGTCGTGAAGAGCATTGATTCACTGATTTGTGACATGGGGGAGGGGTATGGTAATCTGATGCCGCTCATTTGTGTGGGGATTTCATTCTGATCGAGGCATCTGTGAGACGTAAGTGTTAGCTGTACATGTAAGGCACTCTTTGGTACCTTCCCAATGTGGAAGGCGCTTATGTGGTGCCTTCCCAATGTGGAAGGCACTTATATGGTGCCTTATCGATGTGGAAGGCACTTATATGGTGCCTTCCCAATGTTGTTGGTGCTATTTGAATGGATGCGCCTTTCAATGGTGGAAGGCATCTCTAATTAGATGTGCCTTTTTGTGGTGGAAGGAATATTTTTGATGAAGGCACCTTCCTGCTATGGAAGGTGCTTCTGAATGGGTGCGCCTTCCTAATGTGGAAGGCACTGCTGAATACCTGTGCCTTCCTGGGGTGGAAGGCGCCACTGTATACCTATGCCTTCCTGGGGTGGAAGGCGCCTTGGTCTGTATGCACCTTCCTAATGTGGAAGGTGCCTCAGGCTCTATTTTTTTTTTGTGGCACCTTCCCGCCACAGAATGCACCTATTTTTTTTTTTGTGTGCCTTCTTTGTAAGGAAGGCACCTTCTTCATAAGGAAGGCACCTTATTCTAGCTGGGCGCCTTCTTTATAAGGAGGCACCTTCTTCTGGTGGGGTGCATTCTTTATAAGGAGGGTGCCTTCTTTTGGCTGGGCACATTCTTTATAAGGAAGGCGCCTTCTTCTGGTTGGGCACCTTCTTTATAAGGAAGGCGCCTTCTTCTGGCTGCGTGCCTTCTTTATAAGGAAGGAACTTTCTTCTGTGCCTTCTCGATGTGGAAGGTGCTTTATTCTTGGCGATCATGTTGTGATTGATTGGGAAAGGGTAATCAAGCCTTCTCAGTCTCGCTTCACACTACCTCAGCTTCTACCTATGAGTGCCAGTGTTGGAATGCTGAGCCGAATCAGGCCTGGTTTCCTAGATACCTATTCCTCGTGCTGTCAGGTCCTCCACCTATAAAAAGCAAATGAAAAGAAAGAAAAATAAAGGTAGTTAGACGCATTCTATGCCTATTAGGCCCTGGATTAGGATGCCTACAGCTTGCATGTGGGCGTCGTCCCTGCAAAACACACTATAAGAAAAAAACTAAATTAACTAATTTTGGTGAGCACCTCCATGCCCACCATTTTGCCTGTTAAGATTTTGGTCCAGATCTAACAAGATGGGGTCTCCCCCACATCTATTCTAGATTCCACCTATAAGGTTTTGTATGTGTTATAGGGGCACAGTCGGTGGCCATTGACCGTTAACACGGTGTTGCTCTCGTCAATTGTTCTAATGTGCACTGCCCCGTTCTTGATGAGCTCTACCACATCATACGGTCCCATCCATATTTGCATTAATTTACCTTTTATTTCTTGGAACCGAGAATCGTACAATAACACCCATTCTCCTTCTTGGAACTGCTTCAGTTTAATGTGGCGATCATGCCACTACTTTCTTTACTTTTGTATGATTTTCGTTCTCTGCAAAGCATCCATTCAGATTTCGTCCAGCTGATCTAGCTATCGAATCCTTTTTTTTGAGCGTCATCCAAGCTCAAGTTCAATTTTGAAGCTATCCTCAATGTCTTGATTTCAAATTCAATGGGCATCATCGCACTCTTCCCATAGACCAGTTGGAAGGGTGTGAAGCCTGTGGTGGATTTCCATGTGGTATTATACACCCAGATTGCCTCCGACAACCGTGTAGCCCAATATTTTTTGTGTTGCTGCACGGTCTTTGTTAGGATGTTCTCTATTTCTCTGTTCGTCACTTCCACTTGCCCATTTGCCTACGGATGGTAGGGTGTAGTTTTATTGTGTCGAACTCTGTATTGCTCCATCAGCTCCTTGATCAACTTGGAGGTAAATTAAGGCCCTTGGTCTATTTTTATCTCTCTAGGGACCCCAAATCATGTAAAAATGTGGGCAAATAAGAAATTGGTGACTATTATTTCTTTTGAATCTCTCAATGCTTGAACTTCAACCCATTTGGTGACGTAATCTGTACAGACCAAAATAAACCTCCTCCCTATTGAAGGTGGATTAATTGGTCCCACAAAGTCCATGCCCCACTTATCGAAGGGTTCTAGGTGTACCTAAGGTTGGAGGGGCATTTCGTCTCGATGGGTTGGTCTGCCCATTCTTTGGCATTCATCACACTTGCTGGTGTACGCAGCCGCATCCTTGAACAAAGTGGGCCAAAAGTACCCAGCTTGTAGGATTTTGTAGGCAGTTCATTTCCCTACAAAGTGTCATTTGCATGGTTCGTCGTGACATGCTTTGAGTACTTCTGAGAACTCCTATTTTGCTATGCATCTCCTTATAATGTGGTCACGTCCTATTTTGAATAGGAGGCCATCAATCCATAGGAACGATGTGCTTTTCTCTATGACCGCCTACTTTTCTCAGAAAGGGAGAGCAGGTGAGGTTCTTCCGGTGGCCAAGTAATCGGTTATATCTACGTACCACAGGATTTTCTCACTAATGGTGAACAAATGTTCATCCAGAAACTAGTCTTCCACTGTTGTATGGTCTGTTGGTATCAATCTGGATAGAAAATCTGCTATGACGTTGTCTTTTCCTGGTTTGTCAACTATTGTGATGTCGAATTCCTACAGTAACAAGAGCCACCTAATAATTCTTTTGCCAATGGCTGGCTTGCTCATCAAGTATCTAATGGCTGCATGGTCCTTGTGGAAAAATACCTTATACCCAGTGATATAATGGTAGAATTTGTTTATGGCATGCACAACTGCAAGGAACTCCTTCTCCGTCATCGTGTAGTTGAGCTCGGCTCCTGCCAAGTTTTTGCTGACATAGTAGATGGCATAAAATTCTTCACCATCCTTCTGTCCGAGGACTACTCCAATCGCATTGTTGGATGCATCACAGTAGATGTGGAATGGTATGGCCCAATTTGGTCCTTTTAAAACTGGTGCGGATATCAGTTTCTCTTTAAGCAACTGAAACGCTTCTTTGCAGTATTTCGTCCAATTGAACTCCATATCTTTAGATAATAGAGTGTGAAATGGCTTTGCAATTTTACTAAATTTGGTGATAAATCGTCGATAGTACTCGAATGATCCAAGAAAATTCCTCACCTCTCTCTACATTATGGGGCTGGGTAGGTCTCTGATGACCTCAATTTTTCTTTTATCAACCTTTATTCCTTCTACGAAGAGGTGGTGTCCCAGTACGATGCCTTCTTGCATCATCATAAAGCATTTCTCGTTGCTCAGGGACAAATTGTTTTCCTTACTTATTTTGAGCACTCTTTCCAAGTTCGTCATTGCTTCATCAAAGGTTTCTCCATAGACGATGAAGTCATCCATGTATACTTCGACCGCATCTCCCATCATGTCTAAAAATATGCTAAGCACCACCCTTTGAAATGTGGCATATGCATTGCATAATTCGAAAGGTAATACACGATAGGCAAATGTTCCCCATGGGCAAGTGAATGTTGTCTTATCCTGATCCTCTTCTCCTATCTGGATCTGGTTGTATCCACTGAATCCATCCAAGAAGGAGAAATACTTCCTCCTTGAGAGTGTATCCAAGACTTGATCAATGAACGGGAGCGGGAAGTGGTCCTTCTTTGTCACTTTGTTTAACGCTCTGTAGTCCACACAGATTCACCATTTCTCATTATTTTTAGGGACTACCACTAACGATGATACCCACTCATTGTCAAAAATCGGATAGATGAATTTGGTAGTCAAGAGTTTTTGTAATTCTTCCTTGATAATATCTTTCATTGTCGAATTCATTCTTCTCTATGGTTTTCTACGTGGAGTTTCTTGATCATCTAGGTATATACGATGGGTACAGATATCTAGGGTATATCTAAGCTGATACCCTTCATATCTGAGTTATCCCATGCCAATGCCTATTGGTGTCTAACCAGAAGCTCTTATACTTTCATCAATTGTGTGGGAGTCAACCCACTGCTGACATTCAACGTTCTTCCTGGTCTGACGTGTATTTTTTGAACGTGGTGATCTTGGGCATCAACCAACGGTGATTTAGGTGCGGAGATGGAGGACTCCCCATGGAGGAACTCCACAATAGCACCATCTTCCTATTCTTTTGTCAACTCATCCAATGTCATCATCGACTGGATCATGGATAGCTCAGGATTTTCATGCTCGGTCAACATGGGTTCTCCTAATGAGTCGACGGACTGTGCTAGGGTGAAATAATCAATATTTTAACATTTCGTCCATCGAATATGGTCATTAGCCCATCCCGACAGTTGATGTAAGCGTCAGTTATTTCCAACCATGGCCTTCCCAAGATGAGCGGGTAATCGCCCAGCCTAGTTTTAGATTACAAGACTAAAAAGTTGGCTGGGTATTCCCATGCATTGACCATCACTATTACGTCTTCCAACATTCCTTTCGATGCCACGGTCGATCGATCGACTAGCTACAACACTGTCGTAGTGGGTTTTAAGTTCGTGAGTTATAGCCTCTACATGGTCTCTTGCAGCATTACGTTGATGGCTGCTTCGAGATCGACCAACGTATTGGATAGGGAATGTCCCTCAATTTTTATAGTCAGCACCGAGTTACCCAGGTTTGCATACTTAGGATGGCACATTTTTCCCATCATCAAATCTGCTAGTTTACCCATGACATTGATAGTCTGGGTTACTCTTCATCCTAGCTTCCTTAGACACATATCTCTTATCACCTTGGTATATATCGAAACATCTCGAACTCTGGCTGTGTTACTTTCCTCTGTTCTTGCAGCCCATTGGAAAATGGAGCCTTTGCTCTCTCAAGCGTTTCTTCTATCACCTCTTCTATAAGAGGTTTTTCTCCTACCTCTTCCTCCTCTTCTACCAGTGGAGGCGTTCCTACTCCTAGCTGTCCACCAGACCTAAGTTGAATATGGTACATCGGATACATCTCACCATCCACGTTGTATGCTGGCTAGTTCACCCTATTATTAGGATTTGTCGTTGGTTGTGTGGGTAGCTACGCAGGTCTCACTGTTGGCAATGTCGATAAATTCTATTGGGGGTGAGCTGGTGCTACATTCTATGGAGCTTGATTCCACGTAGTGTGGCCTCTCCACTACTACCCAGGATATGGATATGGCATCCATGGCTACTAGTTTGAGAATTCTACTGGGGTGCGTTGGACCAAGGTGATGGCCCCCACCACCCCATTTTAGGTGGTTGAGGTCGGCCTTGGAGCATGTATGGTCCTCCCCCATATGACAACATTTCGGTTGGCATATTCCCCGCAAGGGGTTTTGGCCAACTCTTCTGATTTCCTATGAAATAGGCATACGTGATTTCAGCATCCTCCTTATTACTGGGTAGTTATGGGCACAATCGAGTTTTATGGTTTAGCCTGCAAACTGCACATACTCTAACTTTGTTCTCTAGGCATGCATTCTTTGCATGCTTCCCTCTACATTTTGGATAGAAATAAGCCAATGTTGCTTCGTTTTCTTGCTTATTTTTCTCTAACAGTAGTGTATCCATCTGCAATGCTAGAGATGAGAGCATTTTGCTCTTTAAATATTCTAGTATGTTACCTATTTCTGTCTTCATGACTGAAGCAGTCAGTTTCATGGTTCTAGAAGTGGTCTTGCCTCCTTCTTGAGTAGTTCCAACATAGTTTTTGGATGTCTTCCATAGTGTGCTGGTAGACATCACCTCCAAAAATCATGTTAAGAGCCTCCAGTGATTCATTGGTAAGTCCTCTCAAAAAGATGCTTTTGAGGGATTTATCAGATAGTTTCGTATGAGGAGATCATTGAAGATTGAAGTTGAATCTCTCCTAGTATTCCTTGAGAGACTCATCTTCTTTCTACATCATGCTCAAGACCTCTTCTCTGGAGTCTCTTGCTCTCTCAAAATATTGGTATTGCTCTAAAAAGAGCTTCTTCATTTGATCCCAAGTGGCAATGTGTTTGTCTCCCAGATCGATGAACCACCGCAAAGCTGCATCATCCAATGTGGAAGGAAAGAGTTTCAGCTTTTGTGTATCAGATTTGTAGTCCACAGACCTACATAAGACATCAAACTTAAATAAAAATAGGTTAGGGTCCACAGTTGGGTATCCTCTGAAGGTTGGAAGGTGAGCAGGGGATGTGTTTTTCATTTTGATATCTCCTACTCTTTCATCAATCGAGAAACTAAATCCAGATGAGACTTCTTCGTTGTCAACCATTTTTTAAGGAAATACAGTCTCTAATGCAGTATTTATGGCCTTACGGTCATTTAAGACTTTTTTAGTCAAGGCTCTAAGGTTGTCTGATGTTATCGTCTTATCTTCTATAGCTTTCCACAATAGGGCTTCCTCTAAGGGTTTCTTATTAAATAGGGGATTTATGATGATTCGTTCTTCCCCAAGTTGATGGGATGAGGAGGTACCTTGCACAAAGTGTGGATCCTCACTCTAATGGATTGCTAGTGGTAGGTCTGGCGAGTCTAATTCAAATTCATAATGTTTGGCTGACTCAGGTTGTGGTGGATTGGTTTTTATAAATCGATCGTCAGGTCCTCTTCTTCTCGAAGAACTCATACAAGGTCAGATGGAATATTTCTAGGTATTGTAAATAATCTAGTTGAGACTCTTCCTCAGAAATGGCACCAAAATGTTGTGAGCCAAACAAGGTTAACTTCTTTCCTACTTTTGTCACATGCCCGTGCATTTAATTTATCAACCCAGGGAGCTTCGTAAATTTGTGAAGGGTCTTGAAAAAGATTGCTTACAATACCACTTGAGATGAGTCCGCTAGTTCTACTATTGGGGGGTGTTTCAATGGTCGTCAATCATTCATACACTCCTCAATAATTTACGTAAAAACAATTAAATCTATAGAAAGGAAATATTCACACATTCCTAGAAATAAACCTATTGCAATACTAGAAATAACAATGCGATAAAAAATCTTATAAAAGCGGTAAACTAATCTAGAAAACATAGGGAAAATAGGGGAAGAAATACTGGCTTGGAGTGGGCCCAGGCTCCAGCAGCTTCCTCCCAGCTAAACACGCACTTAGAAACTCTTAGAACTGTATTATAATTATCAAAGTATTACAATGCTTCTTCTATATATCTCTCTACATTTACTAAAATATTCTATATATCCTTAGAGAGGTCTGCGTGTGTTTATATAGCACACCCATAGATCTTCTGTTACAAAGAAGTTATAACAGTTGATTCATTCTAGACTAAACTAAGATAGTTTGGTAAATGTGATCGATGTCTGCTAAAATTGGCATTCTTTTCCAATTGTGACGTATTCACTGATTGGTTTATGCTTTTCCTGGCATAGGTAGGACGTTCTCATATGTCGGTGTGATCCCCAATTTAACTCTCCATGACGTAGAGTTGGAACTGCACCAGTCTTTGTTGTCCACGTCATGCTTGTCTGGTCAACGTGCAAAGAACAGGGGCACCTTCCCTATGAGGAAGGTGCCTAAGTATGTCGGGTGCCTTCTCTATGCGAAAGGTGCCTTACTACCGTTGGTGCCTTCTTGGAAGAGGAAGGCGCTTATCTTCTGTTGGTGCCTTCTTGTGAGAGGAAGGCGCTTGCCTTCTAGTGGTGCCTTCTTGTCGGCACCTTCCTTATGAGAGGAAGGTGCTTGCCTTCTAGTGGCACCTTCCTGTCGGCACCTTCCTTATGAGAGGAAGGCACTTATTTTCCTTTGGTGCCTTCTTGGAAGAGGAAGGCGCTGGCCTTCTATTGGCGCCTTCCTAGGAGAGGAAGGCACTTGTCTTTCCTTGGTGCCTTCTTGGAAGGGGAAGGCACCTACTTACGGTTGGTGTCTTCCTGGAAGAGGAAGGTGCCTACTTACGTTTTGTGCCTTCCTGGAAGAGGAAGGCGCCTACCTTATCTGTGTTGATTTCGAAAGAAACAAAGTGCCAGGTCCATGAAAAGACCTCGACTGATCCAAATCTGACTAAATCAACTGCAATTCCACAAACACACACTGAAAACACACAAATTAGATAACACGCATAATTTCATCAAATAATTATATAATCATTCATAAACATATGCAATCCTTATTATACAAACGCATAATAATCAAGAAAATATATACAAAATATGAGCATTTCCGATGCTCATCAGAGTAATGGAATATTAAGGGCAATCCTATAGTGGTCTTCTCCATTGGAAAGTGGAGGACTATGTACTATTTTAGCAAACGTGCTTATGTTTGAATTTGCAAGAGAAGGGAACATAGGAAAAAGACATGATGATGGCAATCAAGATCTTTGAGGTGTGTAGCAACTAGTTTTGACGTGGTTCCTTATCAAGCACCATCTCAAGTATATATGGATGCATGTAATGACCCTCCCCAAACCAACTTTTGATGATTTACATTATTTTTCATTTTTTCGTATTTTTCTTATTTTTTTGTATTTTATGAGTTTTAACAGTTTCAAAACCCCTAACTTTGCACTTGAACAAATTTTAAACAAATACAAAAACAATTCTATAAACTTGGAAATAACAAGATAACACCTTTATCTAAACTTCTACCAAAGGAAATGTCAAATTATGATCATACCCGAAAGATACGATTTTTTGAAGTTGACAGAAAATAACACTGGTTATCAGCAACCCAAAAATTTGATTTTCATTTATATCTTTAATTACATCGCTTTCTCCACCATGAAATTGATACAAAATTATATAATGGAGCTGGGCGCCCCTGCTACACACAACAAACAAACCAAAATGCAAGAGAATGAATTATCTAAACCCACGCCAAGCAAGCACAAGTATGGCCAAGTGCTGGAGTTGTACGACCAGCCTGAAATACCACAATATGAACACTAAATCTTGAGAAACTATCCTCAATATGGTCGCTATGCATAGAAAGTGACTGTGTAAACCTTGGAATATCAAACCCTCACTGAAGATGCCAAAAACTCTAAAATATAGAGGCCCAGAATGGTACGGCCTATGTTGAAGAGTGAATATAATATAATATCAACAAATAATACCACAATCACCTCCAAAAACCCATTGATTTATGAAAACAATGAAGCTCTATGCACCCTCTGTGCTTAAGATGCTCAAAATCACCCTGAGAGTATCTTTCAACTCTAAATATGATGTTCTTGCCGGAGGATTTTGTCTCCAAACAAGCTCAAACCCTTGCAAAATGCCCTGCAAGTTTTCTCTCCAAGAGAAGCCAAATAAAATATATCCAAGCATATAAATATGAGAGCAAACAATAAAATTAATAGACTCCTCATTAATAAGTTTCCTCTTGTGGACTCAATGTGGGATAAAACATAAAGTCACCTTATAAAGTCACTTTATAATTAAAACTCATTTTTGCTCCAAAAAAATCCCTTTTTAATTAAAAATATAGATATCTGATGTGCAAGGCTCCAAAATAAAGTGTCTATGATTTAAAACTTTTAATTCCCTTCCCAAAAAGCTATAACACTTAGGCCCCCATTAAATTATTTAATTAAAATGGCAACCTTAGAAGAAAATAATTAAATATAGCTCGTATTAACACCCAAATTACGAAAATGGTCGAAAAACATCAAAATCGAAAACCGACTACACAGGAGTGATACCGATGATGAATAATGATGAACGGACCTGATTGGGTGACTTACTATAAATAGACGCTCTCTCCAAGAATCTTTTAGAACAAACTAGAAGCTGGGTACAACCTCTAAAAGTATCATCGGGGTCCTCTAGACCACTTGAGCTCAATTCCATCATAAAAAATCCCCTCTGACACATTTGATGGACTCCAAGAGAGCTAGGGTCAAACACTGTGCTAAAGTGACCAATAATGGGGACATTACAATGCATACAAAAATGATTACACAAACAATTTTGATTGTATTGTTATTTTATCATTTTGCATAGTATTAAAAAGTTAGCATTATGTCACCATGTGGTGTTAAATGGTGAATATGTCCCCATGTTGTTTTAAATGGAAAATATGTCCCCATGTTGTGTTAAATTGCAAATATGTCACCATATGTTAAATGGCAAAATTTTATCAATATGCACGCGTAAGTTGGAAGATAATAAATTGTCATGTAAGGGTCTTAGTGGGTAGTTGGAAAATAGGTGCAAGGAAGTTGTGCAAGTTACGCAACTACCTCCCTTGCCCGATGTATTATATATATCATAATAAATAAATAAAACCAAACACAAAATAACTTGAAAGATAGAAAATACTTATTGGATGATAAAATGAAGAGAGCACATGTCCTTCTATAGTAAAGGAATGACAAACCCTAAAATGACTTGATTATACTTTAAGTCATTAATACAACACTAAAGAATGAATTAGATTAAGTCAACAAGTTACTTTATTAATATGCCCAATTCTATGGTCTAGATGACCATTATGAACTAAATAACACTAACATCCTCCCTTAATGATCATTCTAGAAACTACACCAAGTTTGTCTCTATATTTAACAAATTTATCTAGGCCAAGAGACTTGGTGAAAATGTCTGCAATCTAGTCCTGAATCAGGCAATATTTCAACTCAACTTCTCAATGTTTCATCCATTCATGGAAGACAACATTCTTTTATAGATTGATAACTCCATGGTTACCACAGAGAAGTATCATGGGCTCATATTGATGGATTTGCAAAACTGCAAGCATTCTTCTAAGCCAAACTGCTTCACATGCCCCTTTTATTGTTGTTCTATATTTTGCTTCTATAAAGGAAAGTGAAACTGCATGTTGTTTCTTACTGATCCAAGAAACTACCCCTATGCCAAGACTAAACACATAACCTATTGTAAAGTTCCTATCATCTACAGATCCTACCCAATCCGAGTCTGAATAGCCACACAACTAAGGCTCGTTTCTTTTCCCATATAGAATGCCAAAGTTCAATGTTCCTTTTACATACCATAGCACACTCTATGATGTTGTTCAATGTTCTATTTTTGGAGCTTGCATAAATTGAGAGATATACTTGACTACATAGCTCAAGTTAGGTCAACTAGTGGTAAGATGGATCAAATTGCCCACTAGTTACCTCTAGACCGATTCATTGTCTGTGTTTGAATCAATCTTGGCTGAAATTTTCAGCCCTTTCTCCATAGGTGTAAACCATTTTGAACTTGTCTAACAAAATTTTGGCATATTTTGTTTGTGAAACAAAAATATGGTTATTTGTTTGTCAAACTTCTACACTTAAGCCATTATGTAGGAGGCCTAAATCTTTCATTCAAAATCTAAACGTAAATTTGATTTTACCTTTACAATTGCTCCTACCTCGCTACCAGTAATTCTCATGTCATCAACATATATCACTAGAATCACCATATTACTAATCTCACTTTTGACGTAGAGATTGAGGTCAGAAGGACACTTCTAAATCATTGTTCCCTCGAATACCTATCAATTTTGATGTATCATGCCCTGGGAGCCTGCTTCAGCCCATAAAGAGATTTCTTCAATATGTATATCAAATGTTCCTTCCTTGGAAACTAAAATCTCTATGATCATCTGTATATCAAATGTTCCTTCCTTGGAAACTGAAATCTTTGTGATTAGTAAATGTATACTTCTTTCTCTAGATCACCATTGAGGAAGGTATCCTTTACATCCATTTGATGTATTTTCCAGCCAAACCATGCTACCATGGCTAGAACCAAGCGGATTGTACCCATTTTTGTAGTAGGAGCAAATGTCTCCTCATAGTCAATCCCTTCATACTAAACAAATACCTTTGAAACAAGCCTTGCTTTATGCTTGTCATACGGCCCATCTGCCTTGACTTTATTGACCCATTTATAGCCAATGGGTTTCTTCCTTGGAGGTAGCTCTGTGAGAGCCCATTTTTTATTCTTCATCAAAGTCTCATGTTTGGTTTGCATTGCCTTTCTCCATTCCAGGCTGCCTTTGTATTCTTCATAATCCTGAGGCTCAAAAGAGTTTTGAAGGTTAGCCATCAAAGCATAATTCACCATACCAGATGCCTTACCTCTATTTGGTTACCTTCCTAACTTTTATGATCCAGATCATCCCAATTGGCATCAATATTATAATTCACTGAACCAGATGCCCTCTCTCTCTTTGTTCTACATTCCTAGCTCATATCATATAGCTCATATCAGTAAGCATCATTATAGGTGTTATACCACCACTTTGGTCTATTCTTTCTCTTTGGCGACTACAAAACAACATTGGATTCCCAATGATTTGAACTATTTCTAACATCTTATTGGCTGGAAAATTCATGGGAGTCATGCTGAGAGGTGATTCCTACCTCTTGTTGACTTTCCCCATCCATTCAACTTGTTTTTCCAGCCCTATACTCTTCATTTTTAGCAACATTCATATTTGATTGTAGATCTAATTTTTTTGGAACAACCCTAGACTTCCATCAACTACCACATCACGGCTAAGAAATATTGTATTAGTCTTAACATAAACCAACTTATAAGCTTTATGGTTGTCACTGTACCCTATGAGCATCATTTTTTGGCATTTCGCATCAAGTTTGATGTGTTTTTCTTTAGGAACGCATGCATATACTACTGAACCAAAAATTTTGACATGATGTACTTGAGGTTTTTGTCCAGACCATGCTTCTTCTAGAGTCTTCTTGTGTACCACTTTTGTTGGAAACCAATTGAGAAGATAGATTAATGTGTGTACTACTTCTGCCCAATTGACAAGGAACTAAACTTAAAATCACACTAATTGATATTATTCACAGGAGGGACTTTAAATAATACATTAAACAACCATAATCTCCCAAAATAGGAGAATCTATGACTAAGCACTCAAACTCAAGTTGCTAACTCTCACTAAGCTAACAAATCTAATCCAAGACTATGCCATCCAAATATTGCCGACATTTACAATTTGGAATTAGATATTATTGAATTATTCCTAGACTTAGGACTTAATTAAATAAGTAAAGCTAACACCTAGTCTAGAACTCACACATTCTAACTTAGACTTAGGACTTTAGGCTTAAGTAAATGATAAAATAAACTAAGCCTAATAAACATTAGCCTAGATCTAAAGATGTCCACATCATCCCTCTCCACCATAGAAGCATTGGACTCCAATGCTTTTACAATAGGGGTGAAGGGGTGAGATACAACACGCTGAAAATAAAGCTAACTGAGAAGCTGAAAACAATGCTTGCAATTGCTAGAACACGTCGAAACACACCGAATTTAGATGAGGTGTTCATAAAAATTTGCTGCTAATCATAGCACAGAAGAAACTATGTCTACAAATTGTGTCATCAAAAATTTGACAACCGCCAGCATAGAAGCATCGATTCCATCAGGTGGCAATTCCACAGTGAGAATGTCATCAGGGTAGACTAAATTGCTTTGTTCAAAATGTTGCCAAGCTTTTGAGCTAGGTGGTGCTGATCATCCTGAGGACAACATCAAAAGGAGTATGCTAGAGAAAATCACTGCCATCGATATGCGTCACCAAAATATAGTTGTCGATTCATCGCGTCAGGAAAGTGCTCACGACAAGTCCAGGGTGGAGGACTCAATGACATCCGTTAGTTAGCCATCGATATTTGGGCAACGAGGATTGACACTGAAGAGTTGGTCACAGAGTGGAATTAGGTGGAGACATCAAAGATGCATCTATTGTAACACCCCATCATCAAGGGAATAGTCGTCTAAAGATCCAAGGCTCATTGAAAGTCAATAGTCGACAGGCCAGGAGCTGATAGAAAAATGGATACCAATTGATGAAAATGGCCACCGTCAGGGTTGGCCACTGGTAGAGAAAATGGTTGCTGGCTATCACTATCGATACTAAGTCAATAATGGTTGATAGTTGATGAATTGGCTGTCGATTGGCCGTGCCGACAAATCAGTTAGCAAGACTTGGCATCATCAAAAATGGTCAGCAAGATCCATCGATAGTGCAAGGCACACCCAAATTATTTAAAACCTTCTAAAGTTATCTAATATTAATATTAATATTAAAATCCTAAAAGAAGATTAAAATCCTTTAAATTGGAGTAGCACTTAACCTTCAATATCTCAAACTTTATGCATGGAAGCATTGAAACTCTTCTAAGCTGTAAGAGAAACAATTTGGAATCTAAAACAAGGAATCTAGAGGAAAATGTGCAAGAGGATTATGAATCTAATCCTATACAACTAGTGGCTTCCTAAGTGAACTAAGAGCCAACTATCACAAGCCTGATCACAGGCTCTAATACTAGTGATGAGAAACTATTGGTTATGAATTTGCCATGAGGAAAGGATCTGGTATAATGCACCCCAGATTCGCCCACCAGATTGAAAGACCAGAAGGAAGGAATGCCTTCTGTGCCAATCTCCAGAGAAGGTTGACTTCATGTGGGCTTTTAGTGTGTTAGCTAAGGGTACAGGAAAGAGATAAAGTGTGAAAAGAGATCCAAATGTGATTGGAGTTGGGTGGGGGGAATAAGCAGCATGACAACGATCAATCACCACTACTAACAGCAATTAAATACAACACACACCATAGAAACTACAACTATCATACATCCTATGTATCCTCTATCTATGCATTCCAGGAATACTTAACCATCAAATACTGGAATCCAGAGTTCAGTATAACAGTAAGCAATGGAATAAGAAACATGAGGCAAAAATGACAAGGAGAGGCAACATACAAAATGATGACAGTAAGCAGAGCCAAGTATATGTCTTGTATTCAGAATAAAACATATAGCTACAATGGTTCCCTAGCAGTATATTCCCCTTCCACCCTTTTACAATGAAATGGTGTGGCTATTTATAGCCCAAGTTCCCCCCAATTACAATTACGGGTACAAAGTCCCAGACCAGACAATATCTGACAAAAGCAACAGAAGAGCTACTGATGCTGACTCCTATCGGTGAGGACTGTACTTGTAGCAAGGTCTCTGTGAAATCTATACAGCTACATGGTAGTGCATTGGGTGAAACTTCTAGTCAGTAGGAATGCGGGTAGCTGTGGTAGATGGAACTTTACATCAGCTTAAATGGAGGCAGTTGGCATAGGTAATGTGGTCCATGATTATCCTTTATCCCATCATATCACAACTCGAATATTGAAGCTGGACACTTGTCGAATTCTGATGAGTGACACATGTCTGCCTTGAAAGGCAGTTTATCCAACTTCACCCGGGATCAGAGCACCATCGGGTAGCGCATGTGGGAATCTATGTAGTTGGGGAGGCCTCTGTGCCTTAGCCAATTTTTGGGCTTGTTTGATGAATGCTGCTCAATTGCACACCGGTCAAAGGGCGCAACCTAACTTCATTGTGAAGTTGGGTTACACACCAACACTTGGTTGTTTTGACTGTTGTTCGAACTATGCACAAAAAGGGGAGCACACCCCAACTTCGCTACAAAGTTGGGTTGCGCTCCAACACTTAGCCAAATTCTGCAACCACTGCTTCCCTAGTGCACACAGGAAGACGAGCGCACCCTGAATTCACTACAAAGTTGGGTTGCACTCTCAAAATTAGCCAAATTCTATTTCTTTTCAGCCTGTCTTCGCACTTCGCATCCCCTAATGCGCTCCAACTTGAGGGTGCACCTCGACTTCACTGCGAAGTCAGGTTGCGCCCTGACACTTAGAATTTTTTAGGGAATACTCGCTCTACTTTGGGAATTTGACTAGGGGAAAAGTACAAGGAAAAAGAAAGGAATGAAATTGTAGGAATGGGAGAAGGGAAAAATGAAGAAAGGGAATAAAGAGGAGGGAAGGAATAGCAGCATACTTACAATTTTTGAAAACATGGCACCCCGTGCAAAATATGACAACATTCCTAGAGGCTCGCAGGGTGTCGATCTCGCCTCGACGCAAAGAACCAGGCCTTCATCCTTTGGGCGCAGAGGAACTCCCTTCCCCTGCTTTTTGTTACTTTGGCGGCTTCTTCATGGGCAACTATTCTTCTTCAGGTTCACTTTCGGCAGTTGCCTCTTCTATTTCTCCTCCTAAACCAAAATGGTTTTCACTGTCATCCTCCCGCTTGTGGATGCAATCATATGCAACCTTGGCTTGGTCCTAGATTGTTGCTTGGAAGGGCCCTAGGTCGCTGACCTCTTTCACTGCTACACTAAAAATAGCAACCGCATGCAGGTCGATGGTGTCGTATCTTTCTCCCAACTCTTTGAGGGAGGTATTGATTTTGTAGTACCTTGACACCATCTGGGTGACCTGAGCCTCCTGGATTGGCTCTGCCCAACTATCAATCTCTGAAGTGTCTACCTTGAAAGACAACCAATTCAGCTTCATCTATTCTAGGGTTAGAAACTCGCCATTCTCGACAAATCTTGGGCACCCATGTTCAGACAGAGTGTTGAAGGGGGCCAAGAAGATGCTCATTTCATGGTCTAATCAGTCCAACATCTTCCTGGTGGCCCTTATTTTCTTTGTTTTATCAAAATAAATGTGCAAGGTTACCCTTGCATCTGCCCACTTTGATAAAAGTCGGGACATTGGGGGAAATCGGAGGCCTTTGTGCTCATACTCCTCAAGTTTCATAGCCAAGTCCAGCCACTACCTCACTTGGTGTTCGGCATCCTCTACCACAGGCTTTCCCTGGGCAGATACTTGGATCCTAGATGCAAAATTTAGGAGTGATATAGATCTGACAATGTTGGGCCTACATCCCTGTAGTAGACCAGCTCACATCTCCTTAACCTTATTCTTTGAAAAGGCTATCGTTTGTGATGTTTTCTCCTCTAACTGCAATTGAGCCTATTTCAATGAATCCTAGATCTGGGAGACCTGCTCCAGTGCTGCCATTTTCTCCTCTGACAACTATTCGACTGTTTGCTTTTGCACTGCGACCTCCTACTAAGATGCGGCCAACTGGGCTTTCAGCTCATCAATCTCCTACTATGCAGACCCCAGCTATGCAGTGGCCCTAGCCAGATCTTCCTCCAGTTGCCTTGAAGTATTTTGTAGCTAAAATAACACCTCCAGATTCTCTAGTCGCTTGACAAGGAGATTATTGGTTCTATGATGAATGTCATTGATTTCATGCTCCTCTTTTATGTCATCGAAGCTCTTCTCATTGACTTGGTGCTCATAGTCCTCCTCGGTCATCTCCTGGAGAGGCTTCTTTACTTTTGGAAGAGGCTTCTCAGTTCGGAGCACTCTCCTATACAAGTCGTACTTGGTGTGCTTCATTAGGGCAACTATTTTCTCAGCCATTATGCGCTTGATGCCCTGAAGGAAAGAGGTGGAACCCCCTGCGGCTCTTACTGCTAGAGGCTGGTCATATGTGATCTACATGAAGTCAAGGTCTTCCAGCATCTGGTCCTATTGTGGCATTTTTATTGCAAACAACAAAGCTGGAGGGATTCCAGAAGGAGTGGTCGCTTTTAAGGGCGATCGGGTCCTAGGGGAAGTGAGCGGTTGAGTGGATGGCGTTGGTGAGGTTTTGAACAGATGAGGTGAGCGGCGCGGAGATGTTTGTCAACACTAGCCATAGGTGAGGGTTCCAGGGTTTGGCCGAGGGACTGGAAGGCGTCTGGTTGAAGGAATGGGGGTTGTGGGATGTTTGGACAGTCTGGGAAGATGAAGATGCAACTACGGATTGCCTTGATGTGATGGGGGATGGCATTATGGTAGGGCCGACTGGGACTTTGGGGAGCGGATAAGTGGACATACCTGCAGGCTTCGCCTGAGCCACTGTTTGGAGGACGTCTGCAACCCAAGTGTTTGCTTCTACTTCACGACTGTCCAAAGAGATGATTTTTGGTGCGACTGTCCCTGTCTATGCTATGGCTAGATGTTGTACAAATTCTTTAGGTCGCTTGGCCTTTTCACTCCTCTTCCTCTTATTTTCTTCTGGCACTATGGCTATTTCAAAGGACAAAGAGGATTCTGGGGCTACAGGCATCGATGTCCCCATGGTAAATTTGTACTTGGGTCTAGTTGGGAGGATGCCCGCCGTGGCCGGTCTGCTAGCTAGCTGTGCTAGCACTTTTTCTTCCTAGGGGGCCACCTCAGGAGTTAACCTCTCTGACCCTTGCGCCCTTTCGAGTAATGCTTCAGGAGCTGGAGGCTGCATTGGGTCCGCTTGATTGCTTGTTGGCATTGCATTGGAAGTTGTAGAAGTAGGCAATTACTGGAAGCGGGACCTCCTTGTATATCTTTTCCTTGCACCTCGGGGAACGCAACTTCAAAATTCAAAAGGCCACCATGTATCAGTGTATTGATCATATAGGGTCAAAAAATCATCATCAACGGCCAATTTTTTTTGGTTGGATTTGTCATGTTGCGTGCGGTATCTCATCTTCCAACATTCAATGATTTTTTTCTTTTTCCAGTTGAGGGGCACCACCTTGGCAAGGAATTTTTTTAAGCCCGCAGAATCTAACCGATGATCTAGGTTTCGCTCTGGGTCATACGTCACCTCTTCGCAGTAAAAATCATGCCACGGAGGCCATGATTGCATCTGCTCGATGTGCCATTCCAGGTCTGCGCCTGTTCTGTTGAACCTTTCCTGCATAATCTCTGCTCGGGGGCAGATATGCGCGAATTTGCCTCTGACCCCAATTGGGTCGTATTTCCAGCGCTGAGGAAGCATTATTAGACCCATGTCGATGAGTTCTCGTTCGAGGTAGACGTGTTGTCCGATCTCGTGCACTTGGGTATTCGCCCAGGTGATAGGATACTGAAAGATATGGCCTTTATTTTTGCCCTAGCCAAACTCTTCTTCAAAATAGTCCATTTGTCGCACAATATCCATCCCAAACTGGTGGTCAGTGTAGAAGTAGGGTAGCAGGAACGGCTTCCCCTTGAATTCGTAGATTCTGACCATGATGCCCTGAGTCAGCCGAAAGGTATCCCCGTACTCGTGCTTCCTCAAATATCTTGTCATGACCTCTGGCGGGTGGGATGCCTTACGATTGAACAACCCCTGGACCATGCACAGAAATTTAAAATTAAACTCATAGAATGACCCTTTTCTATACAGGATCTCGGTCCATTCGTACACGGGCAGCGGCTCCCCTTTTTCATTTACCTTCTTCAAGTCAGGAACTCTCATCCGATAGTGCATGTGGTACAGGCACCGTCCTGTGAGGAAGGAGCAAAACTAAAAATCCGTTGTCTGCTTCTGCTGTAGCCTGACTAGGTTTGAATGAATGGCGTACGCTAGCTAGTCTGCCCAATCGAAGAAAATGGGGTGCTTCCCACTCTTTTGCGTCATGGAGTCATAAAACTCCCCATGTAGGATACATTCTACCAATGCCAGCTAGTACGGGCATACCACTTTGTCAGAATCACAGCCGAGTACCCAGGCTAGGATGATGTATATGTATTTGTTCTCAAACCTGTCCAGGGGTATGGGGCCTATCGGCCACTGTCCGACTACCAATGGAGTCTTCAACTTTGAGTTGAGGAATTCTCTCATCCGCTTGGTCTGTGTGAATTTGCCCATCTATTCATCTAGATTAATCCTTCTAACAATCGTGCCGAGTTTGTACTGAAGCCCTGAGGCGAATGCTAGCTGGACGCTCTCCTTGAAGAGTGTGAACATCATTTTTCCCTTGTTGTTGTAGATTTGTCGGGTAGCTGGCTTGTAATATTTTGTGATTGATTCAATCAGCTTCGGGCACTGGTGAGTAGGAGGGCACAAGAACCAGTACAGGTTCAATTTATATGCAGCCCCGACATGGTGTGAGGGCGAAACCTTATCTGCCCACTTTGCAATATTTGGCCACAGCTTGGTGAGGCTAATAGAAAATTTGCCATATTTGTACCCGACCAGGTGAGTGACGGGCGGCGGTGGAATTTTCCCTCGACTTCTCTTTGTCTAGGTTTTCTTTTTCTACTCCTGCGACACTTCACTCTCATAAGCGTTGGATTCTGTCTGCTCCTCAGCTTCAGGTTCTACGTCACTGGACTACGCCGGCATTGGTGCTTTCCCCTTGTCCATTTTCTCTTTTAGAATTGGTAGCGACAGAGAATTACAACTTCTGATTTCTTAGTTCTACGCTTTGCAGTCTCGAAGTCAGCTCGACAATCTAAATTTTTTGAGTATGCCAGGGCCCTTTTTCTAGGCAAGGATTTCAGCATTAATGGTGCGAGGGAGGAAGTTAAGGTGGTTAACTTGAAGTTGGTGGAAGCGTTATAATACTTTGGTGGCTGTGCATGGGTTTAATCTTGAAAAGTGCACCCTAGTTGCAGTTGGTCCAAACACACCTTGCTTTCTTAATGACATTGTTTTTGAAAGTTGTGCAACCATTAAAATTTTTTGGACTTCGTGCTTTTGATGACGTCATAGCCATCGCTTGGGCACACCTTTTGAGGGAGAATTTTTGGCCTAGGATCCAACTTTGTACTGTGTCGTATTGTGCTGTCTAGGCCCACATTTAGAAAGATTTTACCATTTTTCCTTGCTTCCTACGACAGATCACCCAAGGTGCGCCTGAAAATGGGGGTGCACTTGGACTTTGCCCGAAAAATGGGTGCACTCTGACTTCGGCTAGGTTTTGCTGCTCACTCGGACTTCACCCAAAAAATGGGTGCAATCCAACTTTGCTCATATTTGCTTACGTAGTCTGATTTTGGCACTTAGTCATTTTTAGCATTGCCTTTCCCAATTGTGCTCTCAAGACGGTGCACACCCCGACTTCGCTACGAAGTCAGGGTTAGCCCCCAACACTTAGACAATTTTTTTCCCCTTTTGTCGGTTGCTTTCTTTCAAATGTTGCACGATCCAAGGACCGATGCCCAACTTCACTACGAAGTCGGTGTTTGCTTTAAATTCTACTTGGGCTCTTGAAAACTAAAAAATTGAATGCTAAATATGTACATTCTAAAAAACTAAAATGTAGAAAGGAAAGCTGTAAAAATAAGGACCCATTGGGTGACTTCAGCAGTGATAAATTTTGAGGTGGAACCTATTGACGGGAATGGGGAGAAGTTGTCCCTCCATGTCCCGAAGCATGAATGCATTAAATTGGTTCACCCAGGAAATCTGATAGGGACCCTCCCAGAGGGCGTCAAATTTGCCATGATTGCCCAGATTTTCCTTCAATGAGTCCCACTTCAGCACCAGGTCCTCGATTTTGAAAAATCGGGCAGTGGTGCCTTTTGCAAACCAGCCTTGGGTCACTTCAATGTGTTTAGTGAAGGCTTGGTATGCTTTTTCTTTGTCTTCCTCTAACTACAACAGCTGGCATAGTCTGGCATCCACTAGATCCTTATTGACCCTCTCTTCATCCAACATCCAGAGTGCGATAATTTCTATGTGGGTTGGCAGGACTTCCTCCTTGCCATACACGAGCGTGTAGGGGGATGTCTTGATAGACTTATTGAAGGATATTCTATCCACCCACCACGCCTAATTCAGGAGTAGGTGCCAAGTCCTCTTGTTCCTCTCTACAATTCTTCTGACGATTTTTAGTAGATTCTTGTTGGTGGATTTGGCCAGGTCATTCCCCTACAGGTAGTACTTAGAATACATCTTGTAATAGATGTCATACTTGCTAGTGTACTCCATGAGTACAGTGCCTGCAAACCCTGGACCGTTGTCTGTCACTATTGACTCTGGGACTTCGAAACGAGTGATAAGGCTCTTGAGGAACCCAATGACCATTTCTTGGTCCACATTCTTCATGGGGATTGCCTTTGTCCACCTAGTGAAGTAATCGGTGGTGGTAAGAATAAACTTGTGCCCTGCTGTAGAGTTAGGCGTAATGACCCCAATGAAGTCCAAACCCCATTGCTAAAATGGAGTCTTGACCTGAATTGGTTGGAGGGGCAGGGGTGCTTTTATGTTTCTGCCAGCAAATCTCTGGCATTTATCACATTTTACATAGACCACATGTGCGTTTGTGAAGAGAGTGGGCCAATAACACATAGCTCTGATGATTTTCAAGGTTTTAGACCTTCCAGAATGGTGTCCTCCAGGCATCTCAGAGTGAAATTCTCCAAGGACCCTAGGTTGGTATGTTTTCTTGATGCACCGCAACAGGATGTCGTCAATGTTCTTGAAGTAAAGCCCCTCGGGGCGAAGAGTGTATCTCAAGGCATTTAGCCGAAACCTCCTTCTTTGTGAGGCATTGAAGTGATCTGGACATCTCCTAGTGCAAAAATACCTCACCAGGTCATCTGTCCAGTCACTTTCCTCTTATAAGGATTTGGCTAGGTTGTTGGTTGCTGTCGGATCTTCCCACTTATAGGAAAATATCTCAGTTGCAGCACTTTAGGCCAGCTCCTAGCACAAGGCTCGACCTCTGATCAGCTTTGTTGGCCGTACCTCGATGTCAAACTTTTGGATCTTAGCAATCCATCCTGCTCTCTTGTGACCCAGTTGCCCTTGAATGATGAAGTTTCGGATGTCCGGGTGAATCACGAAGATAGTTTTCCGGCTCTGGGAGATGAAGTGCCTAAAATTTTGGAGAGACTTCATGACTGTGTGAACCTATCGCTCAATAAAATTGTACTTTTCCTCGTGCGACTGAATCACCTAGCTTAAGAACGCTATGGGACGCTCTTCACCATCATCTCCCTTCTGATTCAGGATTGCGACGTAACTCTTGGGTTCTCCCACCGTGTATAGGATGAAGTCCTTGGAATAATTCGGGTTTATCAACACCGGAGCTTATGCAATTCTGGCCTTGATCTCCTCAAAGGCCTACCTCCTCTCGTTAGTCCATAGGAATTCGACATTATTTTTCAGTAGTTTTGCCATGGGTTTGATCACTTGTGCAAAGTCCAGTATGAACTTCCTCACAAAATTGATATGGCCAAAGAAGGACTATAGCCCCTTCTTGTCGACTGGGGCGGGCAAGTAGAGGAGGGCTTTGGCCCTGTCAGGATCCACTGCAAGGCCTTTCTCGGAGATGACATGTCCCAGTAGCTTACCTTCTCTTACCGCGAAGACTAATTTCTTTGGGTTAATGGAAATGCCAAATTCATGACATCTCTCAAATATCTATCGTAGGTGGGAAGCATGATCCTCTCTTCTGTGATAGAATATAGTCATGTCATCCAAGTAGATGACAATGATCTTGTTAATTAGCTCTCAGAAGGCCAGGTCTATGGCTCTTTGGAATGTGGCACTAGCATTGGACAAGCCGAAGGGCATGCACTGATAGGTGAACGTTCCCCATTTGGTGGTGAACGTTGTATTATTCTAGTCCTCATCTTTGACCCAGATCTGGTTGTACCTAGAAAATCCATCTAAGAGGGAGAATCTTTATGCTCCTGCAACTATATGGAGGATCTGATTGATTTGGGGAAGTGGGTAATGGTCCTTCAGTGAGGCCTGATTTAGATTTTTGAAATCCACATAGAGACGAATGTCTCCGTTCTTCTTCCTCACGGGGACCAAGTTTGCAACCCAGGATGAATGCTTGATGGGGTAGATTATCTTGGCTTCTAGCATTTTTAGGAGCTTAGCTTTCATCATGGCTTTAATATTCAGGTTTACAGCCCTTTGCTTCTGTTGGAATGGTTTTGCACCTTCTTCTAGATCAATGGTATGCTGGATTATCTGTTTGTCATACCCCTTCAAGTCCTGGTAACACCAGGCTACTATATCGGGGAACTCTCTGCACAATGATCTGATCTATTTGAGTTCCTCTTCGGTGGTCTGTTTTGACCTTGATTGTATTTCCAGGTTCAAGCTCCAGGTCGATGTATTGTTTGGGGTCTACTTTGATCCTATGTGATATCGCTCTGTCATTCTAATCAAAGAGACTTTCTAGTGTAATTAGTCCTTTCGAGACATGATTATTCTTTAACTGTATCAACCCCTCATATTGCTCGTCATTAGGGTATCTACCTTCAATTTTACATGCTTTGATAACCAAAAAAATGATGATCTCCTCGTCATAATCAAACACCTACCAGTGGGTGTCTTTATCAGGCACAAAAGGCCTGTAGATGGTATGAACCGGCTTCGACTTCTGGACAGTGTCATCAGTCGGAATGTACCTAGCTCCAACAGACGCCAAAATGTCAGCGTGCTTGTTTTTCTTATGTGATATGGCTTTGACATTCAATGAGGCAAATTACTCCATCAGGTCCTAGACCCAATTACGGTACGCCTTGAGATAATGCTTCTTGGATGCGCACTTGTTTGTAATTTGGTTGCACACCAGCTCTGAGTCGCCAAAGATCTACCAATGCTTTATCCCCAATTTGTTCACTTTTCTCAAACCCAAGCATAGGGCTTCATGTTTTGCCACATTGTTGATACAATTCCAAGCCATCCTGTAGGTGGTCCTTCTGGATCCACCAAGAGCACGCCTGCACTGGCATAATTTTTGCATCGAGCGCCATCAAAGAAGAGCTGCCATATCTTTTCTAGTGTAGGTCCTACTTCTTTCTTGGCTAACTGGTGAAGCCTCTCAGGCTAGATGACGGTGTAGCAGCCTTGCTCAGTCTTGATCATGGCATTGAAATCCAGTAAGGAGAACTCATCCTCCATTTGCAACAGCTCACCAGCTTGCTCTGTCATGTATACCACCACCAGTTCTTCTACTGTCGACTGAACCATGCAGTATTGTGACTCTTCTTTGGGTATCTTCTCCACTAGAAATGTGGAAGGCTTATCGTTGTAGATATTCAGTCTCCTTCCTTTGAAGGGCACTTCCATATGTGAGTAATCCAGATAAAAATACCCTCCCAGCTTTGTAGTGAACTCCTTGGAGAGACACATGCCGAAGTAGGGTTCCAAGTCGACAACCATGACTTCTTGAATGACCACTATGTCAAGATATTTGTGCATCTATATTAGGATATCTTTAATGACATCGACTATCTTGACAGGGGTGCCGTCTAGTTGCAGCACACCTTGGTTGCTCCTTGTATATTCCATCTCGATTTCATCGTAGAAAGATCTTGGCATGACAGTCGTGGAGGCACCATAATCCACCATACATTTGTGTATGATATACCCTTGCATCCGTAATGACAAATAGAAGGGAGGTGGTATGTTCTTCCCAGTGGCGAAGACTGTCAGGGGTTGAACCAGAACAGCAGGCTGTATCTGCTTGCCATATTTTATGCTCTTCAAAGATTCCTATAGTAGATCAACTTGCCCCGAGAGTAGAAGAGTGTCATACATACTTATCCTAGCGGGGGTCCTCTTTAGCTCATCCACTATGATGTAGCCTGAAGTGCTAGCTCCCTCCATTTCCCTCGCAGGTTCATACTTGGTGCGGTATTGCTGTGTGGCCTCGACTCTCTGTCTCTTTGTCAAAGATGGGTATCTCAGCTTCTCCTGAGCTTGTTCTTTGGTTTCAGCTAGAGGCTGAGCTACAAGAGCTTTCACTGTGGGAGCTTTTGCTATGAGAGGCTTAGCTACAGGCAATTTTTCCTTGGTCGTGTGAGGCCACAGCCTCTTGTCAGGTGGTAGCCCAGCAGGTTGTGCCTTTTCTCTCCTGGCGTATACCTTCAAGGGCTTTGCTTGGGCCGCAGCAGTCTCGGCAGACCTTCTGTCTTCCTTGGCAGGGGGCAACACCAGATCTTCCTCTGGGATGGCGAAGTTGCCTTCATCGTCTAGGATCATGTAAAGTTCTTCGTCCTCTATGGCACTGCCCACCAGAGTCTGGAGGTAATGCTGGTGCAGTGTGCAATCTTCCTCTGAATGCGGGTCGTTGCATGTGGAGCACCAGTTAACCTGGTCAGAAGTGTTAGGTTGGTCCTCGATGGTAGCATTTCTTATAGGAGGGTGCCTCTGATCTCGCCATTCTGCGGCTTGATCTTTTGTCAGTGCCAGAGGAGGATATGGCCTCCTTGGGAAAAGGTCCATTTGGGCATGTTTCTTCTTCAATATAGTCATGTTGTTGGACATGGTATGATATCCAAAGGCTAGAGCCCATACCTCCTAGAGGATTTTGTTCTAAATATCATTGTCTAGAGGCGGTAGCTGAGCTTGCAGAGGTAATGCAACCAATAGAGGAGGTGTAGAATACTATGCATACTGAGGGGGAGCTGGGAGTGCTGGATAATGTAGAGGAGGTGATGAGTTAGGATAATTTACTTGTGGTGGGTCATAGGTATTTACGACAGATGCAGGATTCCATTGTTGTTGGGGATGCTACCCTAAAGTCAATGACATCACACCAAAATTCGATGGGTACTGGGATTGAGGAAAGTCAGGGTAAATGGGTGGTTGTACCCTATGCGAGAGTCTGCCTATGGAGATTATGTCCATTTTAGCTTGTTGGGCAGCCTCGTAGAGGGCAGGGAATGAGTCGACTCGGGCTATCTTTAGCAGCAGGCAAATGTCTGAGTTGAAAGACCTCAGGTAGTAGTGCGTAGCCTGACCTGCTAAAGGTCAAATTTTGTGAGGTACTCGTTTCCAAGACCTTACAAACCTGATGTTGAAGTCTGACACCTCCTCTTGGGGGTGTCTCTGGATGCTTTGGAACTGATGTAACAAAGAAGAGGGATCAACAGACTCGTTGCATCCTTTTACGAGTCTGCCAGCCAGCTGGCGCCACCCCATGATAGATCCCTCTGGCAGTGATCTCCACCAGTAGAGAAGCTTTCCCCTTAGGGAAAGGGCCAGCAGACGGGTCTTCACACTCTCGTCTGTAATGGAATGTAGCACAGCCAGGGCCAGAATGTCCTGGATGTGTTCATACGTCGTCTTGCCATAGCCATTGTATGTAGGGATGGACTTTAATGCAGCGGGGGGCATAACTTGTTGTCCAACTAGGGCCAAGGGCCTCGTAGAGTCTACCACTGGGAAGATATCATCATCATTTTTCTGGGTAGCCATGTCTTCTTCTCCTCCAATAGTGTACTCGATATCGATACCGTTCGAGGATGTAGATTGCTCTTCACCCTCAGCCTCTTCGATTTTGATTTTAGGCTCTTCTATGCAAGCTTGGTGATCAGCCAGCCTAACGTGCTCTCCTGGAGCGACAATGTTGATTTCATAAAGGTCAAGTTGGTTTCCCATATTCCTTGCTCACCACCTTCTCATTTGCATGAAGGCATTCGGACCGGTCTTCACGAACTTAGAGAGTATTCAAGTACTTGCAGAGTCACCAGGTGTTCTGATTTTAACAGCAATGAAGCGAACACCAGTGCTTCAATTCTATTTTGGGGGTGGGAAACTTCCATGTCCCATCGGGCATGCCAAAGAAACTGTTGGTTACAAATTTGCCATGAGGAAAGGATTTGGTATAATGCACCCTAGATTCGCCCACCAGATTGAAATGTCAGAAGGAAGGAATGCCTTCCATGCCAATCTTCAGAGAAGGTCGAATTCCTGTGGGTTTTTAGTGTGTTAGATAACGGTATAGGAAAGAGATAAAATGCAAAAAGAGATCCAAATGTGATTGGAGTTGGGTGGGGGGAATAAGTAGCACGACAACGATCAATCACCACTACTAACAGTAATTAAATACAACACACACCATAGAAACTACAGCTATCATACATCATATGTATCCTCTATCTATGAATTCTAAGAATACTTAACCTTCAAATACTAGAATCCAGAGTTCAGTATAACAGTAAGCAATGGAATAAGAAACATAAGGCAAAAATGATAAGGAGAGGCAGCATACAAAATGATGACAGTAAGCAGAGCCAAGTATATGTCTTGTATTCAGAAGAAAACGTATAGCTACAATGGTTCCCTAGTAGTATATTCCTCTTCCACCATTTTACAATGAAATTGTGTGGCTATTTATAGCCCAAGTTCCCCTCGATTACAATTACAAGCACAAAGTACTAGACCAAATAATAGCTGACAAAAGTGACAGAAGAGCTACTGATGCCGACTCCTGTCGATGAGGACTACACTTGTAGCAAGGTTTTCATGAAATTTGTACAACTACGTGGCAGTGCGTCGGGTGAAACTTCTAGTCAGTAGGAATGCGGGTAGCTATGGTAGATGGAACTTTACATCAGCTTAAATGGAGGCAGCTAGCGTAGATAATGCGGTCCATGCTTGTCCTTTATCTCGTCACATCGTGGCTCGAATCTTGAAGCTTGACACTTGTCGAATTCTGATGAGTGACACATGTTTGCCTTGAAAGGCAGTTTATCCAACTTCACTCGAGATCAGATCACCATCAGGTAGCACAGGAAGGAATCTGCACAGTTGGGGAGGCCTTCGTGCCTTAGCCAATTTTTGGGCTTGTTTGATGAATGCTACCCAACTGCGCACCGGTTAGAGGGTGTAGCCCAACTTCATTGCAAATTCAGGTTGCGCACTGACACTTGGTTGTTTTGACCGCTATTTGAACTACACATAAAAAGGGGAGTGCACCCCGACTTCACTGCAAAGTCGGGTTGTGCTCCAACACTTAGCCAAATTCTGTAACCACTGCTTCCCTAGTGCTCACAGGAAGAAGAGCACACCCCGAATTCGTTGCAAAGTTGGGTTGCACTCTCACACTTAGCAAAATTCTGCTTCTTTTCAGCCTGTCTTCACACTTTGCATCCCTTAGTGAGCTCCAACTTGAGGACGCACCTCGACTTCACTACGAAGTCGGGTTGTGCCCTGACACTTAGAATATTTTAGGGAATACTCACTCTGCTTTCGAAATTTGACTGGGGGAAAAGTACAAGGGAAAAGGGAGGAATGAAACTGCAGGAATGGGAGAAGGGAAAAATGGAGAAAGGGAAGAAAGAGGAGGAGGGAAGGAAGAGCAGCATACTTACAATTTTTGAAAACATGGCACCCCGTGCAAAATGTGACAATAAGAACTAAACTTAAAATCACACTAATTGATATTATTCATAGGAGGGACTTTAAATAATACATTAAACAACCATAATCTCCCAAAATAGGAGAATTATATATTATTGAATTATTCCTAGACTTAGAACTTAATACTTAATTAAATAAGTAAAGCTAACACCTAGTCTAGAACTCACACATTCTAACTTAGACTTAGGACTTTAGGCTTAAGTAAATGATAAAATAAACTAACCCACATCACCAATACTTGTAAGAAACAAACTTGTTCTCTAACATACACCTAGCCATATCCATAATGGTACAATTTGGCCTCTCTACCACTCCATTTTTCTATGGAGTGTAGGGTGTGGTGTATTACCTCTGAAGGTCTTTCTTGAGTATAGAAATCAAGAAAAACGTTACAACATAATTCTCCACCATTGTCAGATAATAGGACCTTAGCAATATCCTTAAATTAATTTTCTACCTACATGTTTGATTTAAACTTCAATAAATACACCCACATATTCCTGGAAAAATCATCTACAAAAAAACAAAACATACCTAGCACTGAATAATGAAGTCATCTTCATAGGCCCACAAATGTGAGCATGGATCAAGTGAAGAATTTCTTTAGCTCTTCAAGCTTAACTTTCTTTAAACGAAGTCCTTTGTTGCTTACCAACCTGAAATGCTCCACAAATTCCTTGTTGATCTTGATTCTATATGTCTAGGAGGCCATCAACCAAACTTTCTTTAGCCAAATAAGAAAAATATCTCAAATTCAAATGTACATACCTTTGATGCCAAACATCATTGCTATTTTGACCATTCTTGGCCATCCAAGAATATTCTTTCATATTCCCTACATAAACCAACCTGAAAATCCCATGCTCTTCAATACCAAGAGCAAGTGTCTTCTTACAGATCTTATCCAAAAAGTAGCATTTGTGATTGCTGAAAATCAAATCTAAGTTGGGGTTGCGCTTCATAATTTCACAAACAAAAAGTAGATCCTTATCCATTCGTAAAACATAGTGAACATTAAGAAATACTAGCTTTTTATTTGATAGGGTTATTTGCACATTACCTTTGCCTTCTACCTTATATTGCTTCCCACCATCAAACACCACAAAATCAATAGAAGATTCATTAGCAACATAACTAATTTACCAATATCTCCTATTGGTAAAATGACAAGATGCACCCAAATCTATATACCAAGTAGATGTTTGCAAATTATTTGCTTTATCCCATGCCATAAACACAAAGAAGTCTTTATCATCCTTATGCTCTGCAACACTGGCCTGCTTCATTGGCCCTTGGTTATTCTTCTCATCATATAACCTTTTCCTACAAATTTTTTTCTTATGTACCATTTTTCCATAATAATGACACTTAAATTTCTTGGGATTACCAGAGTCCTTTGTCTTTCTACCCTCATGCTTCTTAGAAAACTTGCCTTTTCCCTTTAATTTGGTTGACAAAGCCATTTCTAAACCCTCATTACCATTGCTACTTTCAAACTGCTTTTTCCACTTGTCTTGTTGCAAGTGCTTGGTGCTCAAATCCTCAAACTTAAGGTCAACATCAGTAGAAGTAATATTTAGGGTTTCGATAAAATGCTCAAATGAAGCTGGTAAACTCTTGAGAGTGATTACCACCATATATTTGTTGGTTTGAGAAAAATAATTTCTATCAATGTTCATTACTTCTATGGCATATTTAATACAACAAATCAGTTATCAATATCGTAAGTAATGGATCAAGATAGATGTAACCTCTAATGAGGTGTAATGTAATATTTACCTAACATTAAATAACGTAATAATTACCTAACATCTCCCCTTATTACATTATTCAATATAAAAAGAGAGTTGCAAAATAATTCAAATTTGACATGTGCAAGTGCCTTTGTGAAAATATATGCAAGTTGTTAATGTACTAGAGTTGAATCCAGTGATTCTAAATTTGTCCTGGAATGAAGTGACAATTAACTTCAATATGTTTTGTTCTTTCATTAAAGAATAAAATCTTGACCAATTTCAGAGCACCTTGATTGTTGCAATTCAATATTGTTGGTTGATTTTTCACACACCTATATCTAATAGTATGTGACGTAACCATATCGCTTCGCACACAACTCCTCATGCAACACGATATTCTGACTTTGTGGATGACAATGCTACTACCTATTGCTTATTTTTGTACCACAAGACAGTTCCAGATCCTATATGAAATACATATTCAGATGTTGACCTCTCGTCATCTATAGATCTAACTTAATTTGAGTCCATGTATCCTTTTAGAAAAAAATTATCATTCTCCTTAAACTCCATGCCATATTCCACTATAACATGAACATAATGCAATATCCTCTTTTCTATCTTCCAATAACTCACCTTTTGTTCCTACATGAACCTTGAAAGATAACTCACAGTAAAGCTAATATTAGACCTGATATTTATCAAGTATATGAGACTCTCAATTAGCTGATGATAAAGAGTACCAATTACTTGAGGTGACTTATCATATCTAGATGGCTATAACCATTACTTCATTGATGTTGCCTTAGGTTTACAATCTATCATCTAGTATTTTTCTAGAGCCAATATGTCAGCATGTTTGTTCTTCTCTCTAGAAATAGCTTTGACATTCAAGGAATCAAATGACTCCATCAAGTACGGTTGGTTACGAATCTGCCACTAGGATAGGATTTAGTGTAATGCACCCTAGATTCACCTAGTAGATTGAAAGGCTGGAAGGAAGGAATGCCTTTCGTGCCAATCTTCAGAGGAGGCCGAATTCCTATGTTTTCTCAATTTATTTTAAGCTCAGAGTGTAGGAAAGAAATTAGAAATGCAGAAAGAAATGTAAATGTGATTGTTATGGGTGGGGAGGATAAGCAGCACAACAAAAACCAATCACCACTACTAACAGCAATTAAACACAAGATATGTTGCAAAAACTACCAATGTCATTCATCCTATGTATCCTCTACCTTTGCATTCCAGGAATACTTAATTATTAAATACCGATATCCAGAAAGCAAAATAACAGTAAGCAATAACATAAGCAACATGAGGCATAAATGCTAAGTAAATGCAACATACAAGATAATAACAGTCAATAGAGCCAAGTATATTCTATATTTAGAAGCAAAAACATAGCTACAGTGGTTCCCTAGCAATATATCCCCCTTATACCCTTTTACAATGATATTGTCGAGCTATTTATAGCATAAATTTCCCCCCATTACATCGTTGGGCACAGGATCCCAGACCTGACAATAATTGAAAAAGTTGACAAAGTTGAAAAAAGCGGCAAAAAGCGACTGATGTTGACCTCTGTCGACATGGAACATGCTTGTAGCAAGGTCCACCTGAAATATCGATAGCTACATGGTAGTGTAGGGATGATGCTCCGAGTCAGATTGACTGAGGGCAGCTTAAGTACAATGAATCAGTTCATGCTTGCACACCTTCTGTCACATTTCTTACTCGAATCTTGAGGCTTGACACCTGTCAGAATCTGATAAGGGAAAAAATATGCCTTAAGAGCTCGTATTTTATTTCTTGCCTGACTTTGCCTAGAATTGGAGCGCAACCAAGCAGCGCAAGGGGTAAGTAGTGCAGTTGGGGAGGTCTTCATGCCTTAGAAAAATTTTGGGCTAGCTTCAACATTCTTTGCCCGAGTGCGTGCAGGTAAGTGAGCGAACCTCGACTTCACTGCAAAGTCAGGTTGTGCAACACTTAGCCATTAATGGAGGTACCATGATGGGCTGCTCAACTACATTCTTTCAAGGCAAAGCTCGAATTTGCTATGAATTCGGGTTGTGCACCCAACACTTAGAAAATTTAGGGCTCCACTAATGCCCAAGTGTGCACAAAACTAAGAGCACAACCCGACTTCGTTGCGAAGTTGGGGTTCGCTCTATACTTAGAAAAATTGGGTTAAGCTCTCTGCACGTCGGTTCCCCAAGTGCACAAAATTAAGGGCACAACCTGACTTTGCTGTGAATTCAGGTTGCGTAATACCAACACTTAGAAAATTTAGGGCTTTTTGCCCTCTTGGAGAAACAGTCAAAAGAAGGAGAGGGGGAGAAATGAAGAGAATGAAACTGATGGCAAGGATTCTGGGATAGTGGAGAAAGGGAGAGAAGGAAGAGGGAAGGGAGAGTAGCTTCCTTACAAAAAAAACCAAAGATATGGCACCCCATGCAAAATGTGGCAACATTCTCAGTGGCTCACGAGGTGTCAAGCTCTCCTCGATGCAACGAACCAGGCCTTTATCCTTTGGGTGTAGAGGAACTCCCTTCCCCTGCATCCTACTACTCTTACTACTACTGAGTCCCCTTCTTGGGTAACTGTTCTTCTTTGGGCTCACTTTCAATAGTATCTTCTTTTGATCCTTCTTATTCTTCTCTCTCTGAATCTGAATGCTCACCACCATCGCCCTCTTGCTCGGCAGGTTGCTCCTGCTCGTAAATGTGCTTGTATGCTGTCTTTGCCTGATCCCAAGCCGCTACCTGGAAGGGCTCTAAATTGCTGACATATTTTAGCTCTGCTCTAAATACCAAAACCATGTGCACATTGATGGTGGCATACCTCTCTCCCAGCTCCTGAAGGGAGGTGTTAATCTTCCAAAACCTTGACACCATTTGGGTCACCTGCGTCTCTTGGAATAGCTCAGTCCAACCATCAATTTTTGATGTATCTGCCTCAAAAGACAACCAATATAGCTTTACTTGTTCAAAGGGTAGAAACTCCCCATCTTTGACAAAGCTCAAAAATTTGAGCGCAGAAAGTGTGTTGAAGGGGGCCAGGAAGATATTCATTTCATGGTTCAGCACGTCCAACATCTTCCTGGTGACCCTGATCTTCTTCGTTTTTTCAAAATAATTATGCATGATTACCCTTGCATCCGCCCAATATAGGGCAATCTGGGACATATTGGGGAATCAGAGACCCTTGCATGCAAACTCTTCAAGTTTTATCACCAAGCCTAGCCACTGCTTCACTTGGTATTCGACCTCCTCTACCGTAGGCTTTCCCTGGGCAGATACTTCTTGGATCCTGGATGCGAAATCTAGGACAGACAAGGACCTGATCACATTAGCCCTGCAGCCCTACAGCAAACCAACCCGCATCTCCTTGATCTTGTTTTTCTAAAAGGTAGCCGTCTGGGATGCCTTGTCCTTCAGCTAAGATTGGGTCTGCTTCAGCGAATCCTACAACTGGGAAATATGTTCTAGTGCCACCTTCTTTTCTTTTGACAGCTATTCGACCATCTTCCTTTGTGCTGTAGCTTCCTGCTGGGATGTGGTGAGCTGAGATTTCAAGTCTTCAATATATTTCTGGGTAGACTCCAGCCGCATGGTAGCCTTGGTCAGATCTTCTTCCAACTATCTCGAGTTGTTCTGAAGCTAAAACAACTTCTCTTGATTCTCGAGTCGCTTAACAAGGAGATTGTTAGTCCTGCAACGAATACCATTGATTTTGTATTCTTCGCTTATATCATCAAAATTCTTCTCCTTGATCTGATGTTCATAGTCGGCATCGGTCATCTCCCAAAGAGGCTTCTTAACTTTAGGGATCAATTTCTCGATTTGTAGCACCCTTCTGTCCAAGTCAAACTTGGTGCGCTTCACCAAGGCAACTATCTCCTTGGCTCTTCTTCGTTTGATGCCCTGGAGGAAAGAGGTGGAACATCCTACGATGTTTGTGGCTAGGGGCTGATCATCTATGATTTGTAGTTGTTCTCCCATGAGGTCAAGTTCTACTAGCATAGGGTACAACGAGGCAAAATCTTGCTATGAAATCCTTCCTACAAACAATGAAGCAGGAGATATTCCAAAAAATGAGGCCACTTTTAAGGGAAACCGGGTCCTAGGGGAAATGGGATGCTGAGTAGGTGGTGGAGATGGGGTTTTGAATGATGTGGGTGAGCGGTGCGACGATGTAAGTATGACTTCAACACTGGCTGTGGATGAGGGATCTAGGGTTTGACCCAGGGTTTGGAAAATGTTTAGGTCCTGGGCAAACTATTTGAAATAATAGGGACTGCAAAAGGACTAGGAGATAGGCGATAGGGATTATGTGACTAAGGCTTGCCCTAATACAAAGGAGGATGGTGTTACGATAGGGCCAACTGGGATTTGGGTAATCGGGGAAGAGGACGTACCTGTGGGCTCTGCTTGAGCTGGTGCTTGGAGGATGCCTGCTTCCCAGACCTCTACTTCTTTCCCTGGACTATCCAAAGAGATTATTTTTGGCATGATAGCTTCTACTCATGGGGCCACTGCTGTTTGCTATACAGCATATTTTTTTGGTTGCTTTACCTTGGTCTTCTGACCCCTTTTTCTCTTCTTTTCTCCTAGAGTGACAGTTTGCTCGGAGGAGGCGGAGGTGGTTGGTGCTGCAGGAAATGGCGCTCCCACTATAAATTTGTACTTGGGATTTGACGGAGGGATACCTACTACCGTTGGCCCACCGATTGACCCTTCTGATGCATTTTATTTTTGAGGCACTGCTTCACTGGTTGACCTTTCTGGCTCCTATTCCTTTTGTGGTGACATTTTTGGAGCTGGAGACAACATTGGGCCCACCTAACTGCTTATTGGTGCCTTGCTAGGAGGTTTTTGAATGGAAAAATTCTCTGGTGGGGGTTTCCTTTTATACCTCTTACTGGTGCCTAGGGGGATGTAATCTCGAAATGTGAACGGCTCTCATTTGCAGATGTATTTATCATATAAGGCCAAAAACTCCTCATCTATGGCCAATGTCATCCGGTTAGACTTATCGTGTTGTGTGCGACACCTCATCTTCCAGCATTCAATGAATTTGTCTTTTTCCTAGCTGAGGGGCGTCACCTTCATGAGGAATTTTTTGAAACCCGCCGAGTCTAACCTGTGATCTGGATTGCGCTCTGGATCATATTCCACCTCCACACTATAAAATTCCTACCAAGGTGGCCATGATTGCATCCATTCGATGTACCATTCTAGGTCTACACCTATTTTGTTGCACCTCTCCTTCATGATTTTTGCTCGGGGGCAAATATGTACAAACTTTCCCCTGACCCCAATCGGGTCATATTTCCAATGTTGTGGTAACTGTATCAAGCCCATGTTGAGGATTTCTTGTTCTAGGTAGATGTGCTTCCCAATTTCATGGACTTGAATGTTTGCCCAGGTAATAGGATATTTAAAAATATGGCCTCTCTTCTTTCCTTGGCCGAATTCCTCTTCGACATAGTCCATTTACCATGATGTCTCCATGCCGAACTGATGCTCAGTGCAAAAATAGGGTAGCAAGAATGACTTCCCTTTGAATCCATAGATTTTGATAACAACACCCTGAGTCAATCGAAAAGTATCCCCACATTTGTATTTCCTCAGGTAGTTTGTCATGGCTAGAGGAGGGCGATATGCCTTGCTGTTGAACAGCGCCAGGGTCATACCTAAGAATTTAAAATTGAAGTCGTAGTAAGACCCTCTTCTGTACAGGGTTTCCATCCACTCATACACCGATAGTTTCGCTCCCTTCTCATTTACCTTCTTTAGATCAGGCACTTTGATTTAGTAGTGCATGTGGTAAATGCACAACCATGTGATGAATTAGCAGTGCTAGAACTCAGTTGTCTGCTTCTGCTGTATCCTGACCAGGTTTGAATGTATGGCATATGCCAACCAATTTGCCCAATTAAAGAAAATCGAGCACCTTTCGCTTATTTGCGTAGTGGAGTCATAAAACTCTCCATGTAAGATACACTCCGCGAGTGCCAGCTGATATAGGTGCACCATCCTATCAGTGTCGCAGCCAAGGACCCATGCAAGGATAATATAAATGTACTTATTTTTTAACCTCTCCATGGGTATGGGACCTGACGACCATTGTCTTGCTGGCAATGGGGACTTCAGTTATGAATCAAGAAACTCTCTCATAATTTTGCTCTTACTGAATCTGCCTGCCTGCTCATCCAAGTTAATTCTTCTGACAATGGCATTGGGGTCATACTGGAGCCCTAGGGCAAATGCTGGCTGGACGCTTTCTTTGAAGAGGGTGAAAAACACCCTTCCTTGGTAGTTTATAGGCCTAGTCAGCTCCATAGATGGAAGACACAGTACGTAACCAAGACCCATAGTTGCAAACCAATATAAATCTACCTAGGTGAGCCCGGGTAGGATCTCATGGAGTAGATCCAAATCTCAGGCCCGCACAGTCAAAGTCTAAGAGACAATAATAACATAAATGATCAAAAGATCAAAAATAATGAAAATACACTTCAAAAACTCAAGAAAATTAAAAAATACTTCACAAGTTGAAAAACAATACAAAATGTATCAAAACATGCAAAAAAAATCAAATTTACCCTTGAAAAATCCAAAAAAAAAAATTAATTCAAGTCAAACAGCAAAAAATCAAGCAATTTCAAAAATCTTGCTAATGTTGCTTAGTCGTGCTTAGCATCCATAGTCGCTATTGTAGTCATGGTTGCTATCTGCATCCAGCGTAAATGGTCAATTTTTTGACCATTGATATTTGAAGTCAATTGTGGCTGATAGCCGCAACCCCTAATTAGTAAATTGAGAGCCACAACTACGGTAATGACCTTGTTCGAGGTAAATTCCCACCCCAAGAAACCCAAAAATAAAACCCACCCTCTAAGCTAGCCTAGTCTACTCCTAACTACGGTGTGGTTTGTTACCAACAGTTTAATGAGTTCATTAAAGCCATTAATTAATTTGGTTTATTTTATTATAAGTTGGTAAAATTGGAGGAGGCTCGTGATGCTACCTTTGTAGCACCAACTTCGCCACTGGTCAAAGCCTGGGGTTGGTCAACCATGGGTGTGTGGATTGTGTTTTCAGTAGCACGTTGAATCAAAAATCTTCTCTCCTATCAAAAATTGGCAATAGGAAATAATGAAATTAAAAATGCCAAAATTTTCTTTTATATTTCCAATTCAGGCCTTAGTTGTGGTTGTCAACCGCGGGCACATATTAGGGTTTTTCTTATCGCGGGTGTCATACACGGCTAAAAAATTTACCCAAAATAGCTGCAGCTAACAACCATGGATATAAGGAATTAATAAATGCTTTCAAATTTTCATCGTGGATAGATTTAAAATGCAAAATTAAAAATATTCAACAGTTCAAAAACCTCAAAAAATTCAATAAATAGTAAAAAAGATTTGCATAAATCAAAATTCAAATGTACCTTGTATTCAGTCATTTATTCTACACACTTGGTGGTTGTAGCAACTTATAATCCATGCAATATGGCACCATGAATAAATAACCATAAGGCCATTTAGGGTAAATTAGTCATTGTTGAATTGAAATGTCTTCACTTCAATCCTAAAGAATGCCAAGGCGGCCGGACTGCCCCACAGGAACGAGGCATTCATTTCATTTCTTTTATGACATTTTTAGAAAATCATCGACAAATAGTGATTCAACACAAGCCTACCTAGGATTTTTATCATTTTGATTACCTAAGAAGGCCATTGTGGTTAGACTACTCCATGGGATAGAGATGTAAACTACTATTAATGGTTGAAATCATGGCTGAATTAGGCCTTGTCGTATCACTAAATGCAAAAGTCTTAAATCATCCAAATTATTCATATTTGTCAAGCAACTCATCGCTTTACTAATTGTTCTTCCCTCATTGATTCGTTGCTTGACAGGGTATTCATAATATCAATAATCATAATCAAATTCAATAAAAGATCACTCGATCTTGTAAATTATGTTTATATTACAAATCATTGCCAACAACTATCATAAGATTACCCTTTTTTGGAGTAAAAAGTAGTGGTTCTAACCACTCAATTTATGCATCTTTGGCCTACTTAGTATTAGTCGTGGAAGGCATCTATAGCTTAGGCCTCAATCACATCTGACACCCGTGGCTAGGATTCTAGCTACGCTTAAGAGTTGTGACTAGCTCTGCAATTGTCTTGAAATCTCGATCCAAGCCAAAATTAGTTACAATGACCATGTTAATGGATTTTGGATGGTTTTAAGTTAGGAAGCTTCTGTATTCTTCCTCCGAACTACTCCAACCTTCTAGTTCTTGATCTTGACTTCCAAAGGAAGCTAGGATGAGGAATTGAGAGTGCTATAAGGTCCCCCTCCAAATTGGGAAGAATTTCTAGAAGAGTTTTTAGGTGAATGCAATGAAGTCCTACCGAATTGGATAGATACATACAACCCTTTAGGAGTGTCCACATGTTATCAATTTGGAGAATCATGACTTTTTTTGAAGCAATGAAGATCCTAAGAGCTTGAGGAGCAAACTTTGCCAATTGAATCACCTCCATTGCAAATTTGAGTGAACTTCATTGCCAACCTATTACAAAACTAAGAGGTGACCCTTGATCATCAATTCCTTGGAGGAATTAGTAGTTTCAAGCCCTGGTTGCAAAAGAAAGAGGACTTTCTCCTCAGTGGCAACTATCAACCGTGGCTAACAGAGCCAACTGCGTTTGAAACCCACATCTAGGGTTTGAAGCTCATTTCCCTTTATTTAGCCATAGGATTTCAATTTTATTCATGCAATTAGTTAGATCTAGTTTAGATCAACCTTAATTGGCACATTTGTATGGTTAATTCTAGAGATTAGAGGTAGCTTTACCTTGTTTTATCAATAATTTCTAGATTTACTTTATCTTCTTAGATAGCCTTATTTCATGTTCTTTCTTGCAAATTGTAGATTAAATCAGTTAGATCTGCTTATTTTCAAGCATACTTTGCATTAGTTTAACATTCTTGCATATATCTTTGCTTATATTGATATATCTTTATGTTTTATTGCAAGTTTTATCATATTCTTTGTAAATATTCAACAAGAGCCTCATCATGAGAGGCCTCATATACTCCTAATTGTGCTTTGTTGTTTCTTGAATGCAGATTACAGATTCTTGACATCTTTGAAGCATTCTTGGCATCAATTTCCTCCAAGAAAGTGAGAAGAAGGCATCCATAAGCCTTGAGCAATTCATGTCAAATCTAGAGAATTTGTGGATTGCACCAACCCCGTTTAGGGGCTTTAAAACATTGTATTCATTGTATCAAGATTTTGGTATCCCTTAGAGGGACCTACTTGTAACCGAGATTCACCATGATTTAATAAAATAAAGTCACATATTCTTGTTAATTCATTGTTATACATGTTTTATTGCTTTATTCTTGGTATTAATGATACAATAGCTTAGGTGCATGTTTTCTAGGATCATACATAATTATTCGATAAAACCTTGTGCATTAACATTCGAGCATCTTTGGGAGTGTGCCCCATCAGATATGGGTAGGAGTGAGTTCTATCATCAATATCTCAGAGTTGCACACTCTTTACCCCAAGGCAAAATCATTTATTATGTGTTTATAACCCTTTTTAATCGTAATTAGCTTGCTTTAACATGCTTTGACTTTAATTTATGGATATTTGACTATTATCGTCTAACCACTTCGATGAGCGCTTGTCATTGGATAAAATGGGGACTACATGCTACCGTTTAGATCTACAAGGTGCATGATATTCAGGGTTATGCATAAGAGGTAGGACCCGAAAGGTACTTATAAAAAAATGGTGAAACTATTTCGAAACGACGATGAAACCTGTCGAACTGCATGTATGATGGCATGGCGAATGACCTTAATTTTTCCCAAAAAATTGGCAAAAAAGGGTGAATTTCAAAGTTTTTTCGGACCAGGTCAAAAAGAGGTCGACGACGTTTAAAATCGTGGCAAAGGCTTGGACGCAAAATTTGGCCCGGTCATGGACCGGATGCATAATATGGTCCGGCCTCGGACCGGATGCATAATATGGTCCGGCCTCGAACCGGATGCATAATATGGTCCGACCTCGAACCGGATGCATAATATGGTCCGGTCTCGGACTGGGTGCATAATATGTAATGGTCTCGGATCGGGTGCATAATAAGTACCGATCTCGAACCGGATGCATAATTATGATCGACAACGTTCAAAATTTGGGTATTCGAGTAAGAGATCTGATATGGCATCTAGTAAAGATAAGGATTGTAGCACGTTATCGCTATTAGCATTGTTTGGGGAAAACCCATGCAATATTGGCACAGTTGATCCCACATTACTATCTATCCCACATAACTATTTATCCCACATGATTAAGTGCACACTTATTTCAAAGGCTTTAATAAGAAACTTTCTTCTTTAGTAAAGTGGGCCAAGATTTAGGATAAGAAGGGTGGCCTCTTTCTGAACGTTGTAGTAGGCAAGAATTCAACTATACTCATCAGGGAAAATACCTACTCGTCTTATCCTGGATCTTCGCCTTTTTACCTAACAATCTAACTAAAATGTTATGAAATATTTGGACATAAACCCCAGGATAACTACAATGATATCTCCTCCTCCTTTCTTGCCATATTTTTCAATTAAATGAGGTCCGGTGCAAACGAGAACCCGGTTAAAAGTGCTTCGGTTGCAAAAATTTTTGGTCTATCACGAACCGGATACATATTATGTCTCGATCATGAACCGGATGCATATCATGATCCCTACGATGCATATTATTTCTGGTGACCAATGCATAATAAATCTCCGATGCATAATAATCCCGATGCATAATATGATCCGGAGGCGGCTCGGATGCATAATATGATCCAGGGTGGCCTGGATGCATAATATGATCTGGCAGCAACCCGAATGCATAATATGATATGAAGGTGGCCCAAATGTATATTATGGTTAGGATGATGACCAGATGCATAATATGGTTCGGAGGACGAACATATGCATAATATGGTCCGACGGTGACCCGGATGCATAATATGATTCGAAGGTGGCTCATATGCATATTATGATTCGGATGATGATCGAATGCATAAAATGATCCAGATGACAACCGAATGCATAATATGGTTCGACGGTGACTCGGATGCATAATATGATCTGATAGCGACCTGGATGCATAATATGATCTGAGGGCGGTCTAGAAGCATAATATGGTTTTATGGCAACCCGAATGCATAATATGATCTTGTGGTGACCCGGATGCATATTATCTGATGGTGGATTGAATGCATATTATGATCTGGTCATGGAATTGATGCACAATTTGGTCCTGTCATCGCCCAGAAGCATACTAGAATTCGACATGTCTAGTATGATGCTACCATGTGTCCAATACTACATGTCCAATATTGCATGTCAGTACGATGCTGCCACGTGTCCATTATATTTCTCCATCTATATAAGGGCATCAACTATCATTTTCTCATTTTGTTCTATGACTACTACAACCAGACCTAACCTTTTCGATCGACCTTTCAATTCCAATCCTTTTTCTTCCACTTCCAACTACTTGCAATGGATACCCCTTCCACAACCACACCAAAATTCAAGAATTTTTCATGCACTTTGATATCAGATCTGATAACAACTCCAGGGATGGATTTTTAGTGGCTCAATAACGTAGGTTTATCAACCCTCGTTTCGATGCCACATTTTAGAATAGATAAAGTTCTCCTACAACATATTATCTCTGGTGATGACCACGACAGGGGTACAGTGAACATTAAACTACGAACTAGAAATCTGGTTTTCAGCATCACCCCTGGAGATATTCACAGATTGACAACTCTTCCATTCATTGGTTTTAATCAAGTGTCGACGAGGATGCAACTTTCTCCAGATGACAAAGCACACCTCAAAAACAACTACGGTCTTTCATCGAAATATTTGGTAGGTATAAATCTTGTGAGTTATATTTTATTAATTTTCAATGTTTCAAATTTGTAAATTGACATCTAATTTTTTTATGCAGCTTCTTCCGCCAAATCAAAAAGAGGTTTATCGATAAGCGATGTTAACCATCAAACTCTGAAGGCCATCATCGAATTTTTCTAGGCCAGACTTATTCTGATGGGAAGACCAAAAATTCCATTTTGGGCACTTGCTTATATTGTTCAGTCTGAGAAAAGTCACAAGTTCGATTGGTGTACTTATATTTCAGATCGAATCAGGACCGAGTTGCACACGGTCCAAGTGAAAACCGCCAAGACTCAGCCCATTGTGGGCACTGTAAATTATCTTTTAGCTTTATATTTTGAGTGTTTTCATAATTTGTTAGCTACTCCTATACCAACTGTAGTGCATGCAACACTACAGTCTATTGCCATGACACCAGAGGAATTGCAGGTAATAACTACATCATTGGCCTTGACATACTATTTTATAGCTTACCACATTCCCTTTTTTAATTTTTCTTTTCATCTATATGCAGGCGAAGGCAAAAATTTCAAGGAGTAAATAGATGGCTGCCAATAGGGGTCACAGGCCAGAACAAATAGGTGATTCTGAAGACACGGGCTCTGAAGCAACACATGTTGCTATGTAGAGGTCACACAAACATTCTAAGCAAGAAGCTACTCCTGGGGTTTCTCGTACACCTAGGTATGCACAAAATGTGCAAGCCGAATCTAGTGTGGCCAACCCCTCCCCCGACCCCATTGCAGGACAATGTCAACACATTTCTTCATCTTCAGGTAAATCTATGTGTAGTTAATTTAAATAAAAATATTTTTTATTTTATGAAGAATTCCAACAAAATGTTTTTGACTATTTTTAGTTGATTCACAAGTTCAACAAGTAACATCACAAGTTAGAGGGCATATGCCACCACCGCCTCCACATGCATCATAGTCATCGGTTTCATGACAACAAGTTCCACCAAATCAGCAACAGGCACTGGCACAACCTTCGACAATGCCTATGCGAGGGCAAGTCAGTGTTGGAAAATGATTGTTTTCACAGAGATCATAGGGCACTACACGAGGTTCTGGGCATGGGTTTTCACACCCACAGAGATCACAAATGCCAGCAACAAGTTCTGGGCATGGATGGTCTCAATTTACATTTTCTACAAATTCACAGGCACCAGAATGCTCTGGGCAGGGATTGGATAATATTCCACTTGATGATGATTTCATGCTTCAGGGCAACATTGTAGGCTTCAGGGCAACATAAGTGCTTAAAGTTATAGCACAAGAAGAAGCCCCTACATCTGAACAGACATCAGTACCACCCGCTCGGGGTCCTCAAACTGAGGATGATGTTAATTTTAATGAAAATATTTCATTGGCTGAAAGTACTGAGTCAACAATTAAGGAGTTTGTGTTGAAATATTTGCACGAGTTGAAAGAATGGGAATATCGGGCAAAGGTCCTTATTAGGGAAATTAATGCCCGATATAAAATTTTTGAAAAAAGGGAATCTATTTATTCTTTGGTCAAATTTGAACCTGAAAAGCTTGATGGCCTGCTAGAACAGGCTACATCAGGAATTGTTAAATCTGATTTTATATATGATGATGATGTGTTAAATGTTGTTGTTAGTAGATTGGAGAATGTTAATGTTGAAGCCCAAGCATTTTACAACCAATGGGCTTCTGATAAGGACAAGGTTGTAGTTGCTGAGACTGCAAGAGAATTGGCTGAGGTAAAAAAGTTATATGTATTTCAATTTTCTATTGCAGTTAAATTTTTATTTTTCTTGAAAATTTGTAATAATTTCAATATATCCCTTTTAAATTAAGTTTTCAATTTGGTTTTGCAGTCAAACTTTGAAAATCTGAAAACACAGGTTAAGAGCATGGATGTCAATATTCTTACAACAAAGTCATGTTTGATGAAATCAATGGAAATGAAAAAAATGCAGGCAAAGGTTTCAGAAAACAATCGTTTGAAAAAATACATCAGAGAGAAGCTGCAAGAAGATCCAGATAAGGTGCTTGACAAAATGAAAGAATCACTTCCAACAATACTTGAAGATCCAAACAAAGAAGAAGCAGCATGTGTGGCAAGTATTGTTAAAGTACGTGACAACCTTGTTAGAGTTGGAGCACTGCAAGAAGAGAGTGTCATAGAAGCTAGTAAAGGAAAAGAAACGACAACTCCAACCACTAGTGAAGCATCCATGCACCAATCAAATGATTGAAAATGTTGAAAATATTTTTAAAATACTGCAATATGTAATTTCTCTTTGAAATTGGTATGTAATATTTGAGACTTGAGTTGGAAAATGTTTTAAAAAACTGCAATATATTTATTTATGTTTGAAAATGTTATGTTATATTTGGGTTTACAAATGTTTGAACGATGTATTATGTTTCTTTTTGAACTAGTTAATATGAAATTTTCTGTTTGAAAATGTCATGTAATTTCTGTTTGAAATATTGAGTAAAGCTTTCATATGCTTGAACTAGGGTTTGTGCAAAGAACATGAGTGTCATTGTTATGTGAAGTTGTGAAAGAACATGAGTACCATTGTTATGTGAAGTGGTGAGCTATCTTAAACTAGGGTTTGCAAAGATCAAGAGTATCATTGTTATGTGAGGATTGTTTGATTGACATTGTTGTTGAAGTGATTGGTTGAGTGAAGAACTTGAACTAGGGTTTGAAAAGATCATGAGTATGATTGTTATGTGAGGATTACTTGATAAGCATTGTTGTTGAAGTGATTGATTGAGTGGAAGTGATTGAGCTTAGTTGAGTGGATGTGTTGAAGTGATAGTTCAAGTTCTGTGAAACAAATTGTTCCATATTCTAAATTGATTTGAGAAAGAGGTTGAGTATTTGGGTTCAAAAATGTTTGAACGATGTAATATATGGGTTTTTGAACTAGTTAATATATTTCTTTTTAAAATAGTTAATTTGTAGTTATGATGCACATAATTTGGGTTTGAAAATGTTATGTAATATTTGAGTTTGAAAATGTTATGTAATATTTGGGTTTACAAATGTTTGAATGATGTAATATATTTCTTTTTGAACTACTTAATATGAAATTTTTTGTTTGAAAATGCTTTAAACAGACTGCAATATGTAATTTCGGTTTGAAAATGTTATGTAATATTTGAGTTTGAAAATGTAATGTAATAAAAATCTTCTTTTATAAGCATTGTTGGAAATATTGAGTAAAGCTTTCATATGCTTGAACTAGAGTTTGTGCAAAGAACATGAGTGTCATTGTTATGTGAAGTTGTGAAAGAACATGAGTACCATTGTTATGTGAAGTGGTGAGCTATCTTAAACTAGGGTTTGCAAAGATCAAGAGTATCATTGTTATGTGAGGATTGTTTGATTGGCATTGTTGTTGAAGTGATTGGTTGAGTGAAGAACTTGAACTAGGGTTTGAAAAGGTCATGAGTATCATTGTTATGTGAGGATTACTTGATAAGCATTGTTGTTGAAGTGATTGATTGAGTGGAAGTGATTGAGCTTAGTTGAGTGGATGTGTTGAAGTGATAGTTCAAGTTCTATGAAACAAATTGTTCCATATTCTAAATTGATTTGAGAAAGAGGTTGAGTATTTGGATTCAAAAATGTTTGAATGATGTAATATATTTCTTTTTGAACTAGTTAATTTGTAGTTATGATGCACATAATTTGGGTTTGAAAATGTTATGTAAAATTTGAGTTTGAAAATGTTATGTAATATTTGGGTTTATCATTGTCAATGAAATGAGGGTTGAGACACCAAGACACAAACATACAATTTTACAATCTACAAAAATGATATAAGCCATGTAATTTTAAAACAATAATGTCATTTAAAACAACAATTCATTGAAATCATATAAATCTGGAACCATATTGAGGAATCTGCTATCAAATCAATTCGTGTTTATCATTGTCAATGAAATGAGAGTTGAGACACTAAGACACAAACATACAATTTTACAATCTACAAAAATGATATATGCCATGTAATTTTAAAACAATAATTGATTTAAAACAATTCATTGAAATCATATAAATATGGAATCATATTGAGAAATCTGCTATCAAATCAATTCGTGTTTATCATTGTCAATGAAATGAGAGTTGAGACACTAAGACACAAACATACAATTTTACAATCTACAAAAATGATATATGCCATGTAATTTTAAAACAATAATGTGATTTAAAACAACAATTCATTGAAATCATATAAATATGGAACAATATTGAGAAATCTGCTATCAAATCAGTTCGTGTTTATTATTGTCAATGAAATCATGGAAAATTATCACTATGGAAGCTGAAACATATCAGCTTGTCCAGAATCATTATGAAGCATAGCAGAAATTTGTGTCTCCACCATCTGATCACTGAAAGCATCATCATCATCGTTATCGATCGTATTCAACGTTCCTCTTCTGTCTACCAAGGAACTCCAGTATTCCAACGCTCTATCATACGAAAATGTATCCAACTGATATGAAGACACATAAATTCTTAAACAATTTTCTAAATTCTTGTCGAGTCTATTATGGATTTTAGATTTAACAAAAGCAAGTGCACTGAAAACTCTTTCATCTTTGATTGACCCCAAAATCATTGTTTCACATAATTCATATAAATGAAAGTATTCACTTATAGTATCTTTTAAGACTGTGCTTGGATATAATTTTTGCCACAAACGTGTAGTGGAACCAATCTCATGGACACTTGTCATAAGTGATGTTTGCAAAACCATTGTTCTTCCAAAATGCGATGACTGTTCTTTCAAAAGATCACTGTTGAGTATACCATTAATTTCAACACCATTGACTTCCACACTCTTACTGAAATGGTCAATGAGATTACCCATATATTTAATAAACAACTCATTTGCAGAATTGTATTCAGTACAAGGTCCCCAAAACATGGGGTTAACAACACCCATGGACTCAAGCAACTCATCTCTCTAAAACCGTTCTCTTATCTCACCTATCAAAGTTTTTGCTATATTTGACAAATTACTCTTTGTTTTCTGTATTACAACATGAAATCTATTATGTGTTACAAGAACTTCTTCAAAATCTTCCACAACAATACTTGATTGCCTTTCAAAACAATAAACAGGTATCATATTTTCATGAACATTAATACAAAGATGATCATTGATGTCAAACTTCAAGAAGCTTTTTGGATTGTTCACGTTTATCAATGTATTCCAACTATCAAATACAGGTTCTGTAAAATCTGCATTAGACACATATAATGTATCAAGAAGCACGCATATTTGTTTTCTCATCCTCATAAAATCAATGATATAGATGGATCTCTCTTGTGCAAAATTAATTAATCTATTCATTTCTTTTAACATTGGAAGAATACCACATAATGTCAAAAGTGTTTCCAAGTCAGTCAAATGGAACAACATATCTTTTGCCTTATCAACTATTCTACGATTTGCATGCATAAACCCTGTCAATGATTGATATTCTACCAAAACTCTCTAAGCAGGTTGATACAGTGAAATCCATCTTGTATCCACATCTTTTAACAATTTTTTCCCTTCTGTAACTCCTAGTGCAAATTGTTGAAACTCTGCAAATATTTTTGGACTTAATGAGAAATAAGAATGAATATCACGAACAAGGTTTTCTACTTTAGCAACATTTGAAAATGTGCTCACAATTTTATATGCAAGATTTACTCTATGAGCCATACAGTGAATGGGGATCATATATGGGGCAACTGTGGTTTGGAGTCGAACACACAGACTAGACCTGTGACCTTGCATAATAGCAGCTCCATCAGCTCCAACGCAAATTAACTTTGTTGCTATGTCTATATCATTCATTCCCGTAATATTCTTTAAACTTTTAACAACAACATTATAAATATTTTATGCATTTGAACTTTCCAACATCTTATGTATTCCCAACAAAATAGGCCTTCTAACATGATTTTGAAATGTGTACACATGCATGCAAATCCAAGAAGTGTTATCCACAGTTGTTACCTCATCAATAGAAAGTGAAATGAATTTGGCAAGTTTTACTTGCTCCCTTAGGTCTTCTTTCTCAACCAAAGATAAACATTTTACCATTTCCCAACCACTTCGGTCTGACCAATGAGAACTAGGAAGGTTTTGCACATTAAAAAGGCATAATAGCTGCTTATAATCAATAAAATCGGACATTGGTCTACCTTTCTTGAGAATATTGTAAACAATGGCAAACTGCTTACTTTTTGAAGCAAAAATAGTCTTCTCGTAATTTGTGAAATTGGGCTCCAATTGTTCCACCTTTCTCAACAAGAGATTGTTGTTGCTTTAAGTGATTGTCATATTCTATAGCATATCTTAAATGCATACATTCCGATGCATCCTTCCACTTAACTTCTTTACTAACTTCACCATTACTTTTTATAACTTTTACATAAGATTTGCAAGCATGTTTTTCAATTGTATCAATCTTGTTTTGAAGCCTATGATCCTTACCAAGTCTCCAACTGCAAATTTTGCATCTACATTATTTTTCATCAATTTGGTTATCCTCAATCATGACAGGCTCAAGCCAGGGAAATATTTCTACCCATTCTTTCCTAAATCCCCTTCCAAGTATCCAGAGAGATGCTTTTCTTTTTTGGAATTTTTGGTTGAAGATTCAATTGAAGCTTGTAATGATTTTGATTTATCACTTTCATTTTCAATTGTGATGTCATTTTGCGTGTTGTCTTCAGGTGTTTGTTGGATGTCATTTCTAAGGGGATTTTCAATGAAAGGCATCTCTTCTTGGGGAATATCTTCAAGTGGAGGCATATCAGGATCGACAGGGTATTCTGCATAGTAGCATACCATAATATTTTTTATCACTATTGGATGAAAAAATTTACAAAAAAATATTCAAATCGTCAATCAAGCACATACTGGGAAGTCAAAAATCATTTGTACCTTGAATTTGCATAGATGTCATTGGCTCATCGCATTTCGAAGTTTGGCTAAAATATTTGAGGATACTCTTTTCAACAGAAGATTTGGTGCCCTTCTTTCCATCACTAGGTGACATTTTACTAGTGACAAAAAAAAAGTTAAAGAGGGTGTATTTTCTAGAGGCCTTGAGATAATATTGTAAATAGAATAAACAATGTTTGGGTGGTAAATTATACATACTTTTTTCCAGCCATTCTTTATTGTGATTTTATCAATTTATGCCACTAGTTGTTTTCTGGTGAAAGCACTCTAACAGAGAAAAAGAGCATCAATATGTCAATAGAGAACCAAAGCATTTACTCATGTATAATCTTAGCAAGGAAAAAAATATCTGAATTAAAACTAAGAATCAAAGAGTTTTAAAACATTCAGAACATGGCAAAATAGAGAAAAATAAGGGAACAGAGCAATGACATTCCAGATGTCGAAGAGGGCTCCGATATTGGTGTGGTGCAAAAAATCATTAAATAAAGAAGAAAATGTAGAACCAGGAAAAATAACAAGCAGAACATGGCAAAATAAAGAAAAACATGGCAAGCAGAGAAGTGACAGAGAACCTGGTGCTAAAAGACATTCCGATCGTATGCAGAGAAACTGGTTTCGATCGTATACAAGAAAGATCCTAGTACACATAGTTTCATCCGATTGCACGATAGTCTTCGGATGTAGGAATGGATCTTCCCGGTTGCACGATAGGTTTTGGGTACAGGAATGTTCCATCCGATTGCACGGTAGGATCCAAAAGTAGGAAAGGTTCCATCTGATTGCAAGAGGATTTTGCTTGCAGTAGTAAAGAGAAGGTTACATCCGGTTGCACGATAGGATCCGGAAGTAGGAAAGGTTCCGTCGAGTTGCATGGTAGGTTTCGAATGATATTTCATGCACGATAGGTTGAAGAGAAGTTCGTTCAACTGGTTGCACGGTGGGTTCTAGATGTAGGACTATTTTTTCCTGGATGCACAATAGGTTCCAGATGCGGGGATGATTCTGACCGGTTGCACGATAGGTTCTAGTTTCAGGATTGGTTTCGTCCGGTCGGTTGCACGATAGGTTCGGTCGTACAACACTATCTGGCTATAGAATTAGTTTCGTTCGATTGCAGAAAAGGACATGGTTCCATTCGATTGCTGAATTTGTTACGGCCAGTCGTAGAAAAGGTTTCGATGTTGTGAAGAATTGTGTCGGTATTTTCCCTGGGGTGTTAATTATATATAGAGGTATACTTGGCGAGTTTGGCGGGATAATTTAGAAATTCTAAAATTTTAGGGCGAAAAGGGTACTTTATTTAGGCGGGATTACTTGCAAATTTTTTAAAATATTCATGATACTCTCATCAAAGGATGGCTAACCGACACCGAAATTTTTTTTTTCCAAAAATTTTGGCTACATGGCCGACGTTCGGGTCTCAAAAATTTTGCAAATTTGAATTTTTGAAAATGGTTTTTTTGCCCCAATGGCGAAGTTTCGCCGCTATGCATAACCCTGACAATATTTATCTGAAAGGGGCACGTTACCCTTGTAAAACCTTATGTTAAACATTTCCCATGTATTAAGACCCTTATTTAATCATGCTTATTTTAAAGCTAATGAGGATTAATTAAAACTTGATTCATGGGTGCTATTAAAAATTTCGACGTTAAGGATCGGTTACCTTAGGTAGCGTGTGCCAGTAGATTTTATTCAAGTTGTGTGCTATCGTTTAGATCTGAGAAGTTGTGCGCTAGTTATCTTTAGGATTTATTGTGAGATTGACTTTAAACCCACATTAATTAAATGGGCTAATCAAGCTTTTATCGATGCTGACCAACCTTAAATTTTGACCTCTTAAAGACCTTGCACGTCTGGGAGTGCGCATCGTTGGATTAACGAGGATTCACGTGCTCGTCTAGATCGACAAAGCTGCAAGTATTTTAATATGTGGTTGATGATTTAAAACCTTTATAAGTATCAGATTATTAATGTTAATGCTTGGTTTGCTCTTAATGAAGTTTACGATTAACTTTTGGTTATTTTAACGAGCGCCTTCCGTCGGATCGGGATGGGATTAAGCGTTGTCGTTAAGATGACCAAACTTGCTCGTTGTTTAGCTAAAAGGGGTGCATACCCTCATTTTAAAAAATTTAATCTTAGTTAAACCTTAGGATTTAGAAAATTTGTTTCTTTCCACTTAGGACCAAATGCTTCATTTAATTTTTCTTAGGGACCAAAGGACTAGAGGGACCTTCTTAGTGAATATTTTATTTCCTAGAATTTATAAGTCTTTTAATAATAGAGGAAATTTCAATAGTGGTTTCACTTAATGACCAAAAATGGTATTCAACTTAAATATTTTTGGCTAAGGATTAATTCTGATTTAACCTTTTTACTTAGGGAAAGATGGACCTTTTTATAATGACTCCTAAGGGCCAAAAATTAAAGGACCACCTTGGTGAAATAAAAATGTTGACCTTTTGACCATCAAATATTTTCTTCTTTAGCACTTAAGATTTGACCTCCAATTATTTAAGCAAGGATTATAAAAGTTTTACCATGGACTAAAAATTGAATGGACAATTTCGAACATCATTTTGTGGCAAAAATTAGAAGACCAACTTTTCAAAAATTTGGATGCAACAGAGACCAACAATTTGGGTGAAAACATTGAAACCAAAAATTTCAAATTTAGGGGTATCTGATGTTGAGTCAATTTTGGCTCCAACATAGGCTCTGACTGGGACAATGTGTTGAAAACTTGAAGCACTTGAGGACTCCAGAATCTCTTGGTTTAATTGCAAGCTTCAGACCGAACAACAAACCTATTAGACATGATTATAATAGAAAAAGTATAACACAATCATACAAACTCTAAACTGAAAAGATACAATAAAGAAATGATATGCATGGTCCTAAAACAATAGTGTACTAAAGTTGTTACTTCTTTTTAGGCAATTTAGATCAGAGGGTCAAAATTTTAAAATCAGATGTGCCTTTTCTCATATTGTTATGATTGTTTCAGTAAGGTCTTAGGATATGATTATACACAATTTTTTAGAGTCACTTGTTCCATCATGCCTTGGCCTAAGTGTGTGTTAGTGCATTCATTTTGATTTCTTGATCTTCCAAAACTTTATCATGTTTGGAAAATGGTTAAGCCTATTAGGTAATTTCACTCTTAAATATTTTCACCATTTGTAGGGCTCCACTGCCAGTCAAGCATCTATAGCCCCGGTGGAGATGCTACTGATCCCATCTGGTTTTACTCTACTGCTAGTCAAGCATCTATAGCCCCGATAGAGGTTTTCCAAGATATCTCAGACACTAACTCAATTTGCATTATAAATGGTTTTCCTTCTCTTTTGAGAAATATTTTGATGAATGCAAATTGTGCAATGAGTGTGCCTAAGTTGAGGATTAGTGGTTGGCTTAAAGGAATGAGTGTAATGATTTTTGGCTCAACCATTTTACCAAAGATAACTTTGTCCTTTGGACCCTGAAATTTCTTTTAGTATTGTTTGCAATGTGAGGCTTTGTCATGATGGACCAACAACTCTGATTTTGTTCTATTTTGTCTCATATCATATGATAATTGCATAAACATTCAAATTTAAAAATTGTAAGCAACATCAAAATCTAAAATAAATTTCCTCTTCTCCTGCTTGTATTAGAGAGATAAACAGTAAGGAATACTTTACAAACTTATAATAAAGTGAGAAAAATAGAACCTATTTTATGGTGATTGACAAAACAAACAAAACAACACAACATTCTGACAAAAATACAACTCTATTTTTTATTATATATTTTTATTTATTTATATATTATTATATTTATTTTTTATTAGGGCATTTCCTTCCTCCTGACCCCATAGCAGGGGTTGTAAATCTTGAGATGTTGACCATTTATAGGAATCTTCATTGGTTCCCCTTCCAAGGTTTGCAACTTATAAGTATTTTGACCGACAATTTGAACTATCTAGTATGGGCCAAGCCATTTAGGTTCAAGCTTTCCTTTTTCACCATGTCTATCATTTTTAGGATCCTAGTAGATTACTATATCTCCTTCAAAGAAGGGGGTACCTTTAGCTTTCTTATTAAACAATTTCATAGTTTTTTGAGTTTGTTCAATCATCCTGTTAAGAGTTTCTCTTCTCTATTCTTGTAACAAGGTAATTTGATCTAACCTTCTTTGTAAAGCATTAGGATTCTCATGATCTTGCAGCAATAGGGACAATGCTAATTTTTCTATCCTAGGGGGCAACAAAGCTTTTTCTCCATACACCATTTCATAAGGAGTTCTTCCTGTATTTCTTTTGAGTGACAATCTATCTACCCACAGAGCAAATTTTAGTTCACTATCCCAACTCTTTTTATTCTTACCCAATGATCTTTTAATTTTGGTTATTAAGTTTTTATTTGAGGATTCAGCGAGACCATTTCCTTGAGGATAATAATTTGTAGAGTGAGAAAGTTCTATTCCATACTTAGCGCAAAATTCTATCATCTCAAATGATGTAAAATATTTCCCATTATCTATTACTAGTTTTTGAGGAACTCCAAATCTAGTTAGAATACTTTCTTCTAAGAAATTAATAATAGTTTGAGTTGTGGAGTTTCTCAAAGGAGCAGCCTCTACCCACTTAGTGAAGTAATATATTGCAGTTATGATCCACTTGTGCCTACCTGATGAATTTGGATTGATCTCTCCAATCAGATCGATGCCCCATTGTGTAAATGGTGCTTCTATGATTACTGGCTTGAGGGGCATAGCTGCCAAATGCTTCTTACCTACAAAAACTTGATAGTTATGGCAATTCCTCACATATTGATATACGTCTTTAAATAGGGAAGGCCAATAATAACCTGCTCTCATAATTTTGTTAGTAGTGGCTTTTGGTGCAAAATGTCCTCCATAGAAACCATCATGAAATTCTTTAATTACTTCTAGGACTTCTTTTTCAAACAGATAGACTAGTAATACACCATCAGGGTGTCTCCAATAAAGCATACCATCTTGTACATGATATTTTTGTGCTTGCAATTTTATTGATCTCATTTTGCTAGCTGACATGCCTCTAGGGAAAGATAGAGTTTGAAGATAAGCTAATATGTCATCATACCACTTACATTCTACATTATTAGTCCTTCTGATGTCATGCATTTCATCTACTATAGCGATGTTATTAAAGTCTTCTACTTATTTATAAGCTAAGTATTTAGCTAAGCCCTGCCCTCTTACAGTTTTAACTATTTTGAATTCAACATCATATTGTAGTAGTTTTACCATCCACCTTGCAAGATTTCCTAATGGTTCAGATTGAGTAAAGACATCCTTTATAGCTATGAAAGGAATGCAACATAAAACTTTATTAGAACCAAATATATTCTTGAAATGCTCTAAGGCTTGGATTACTGCATAAGCATGTTTTTCTAATAGAGTATATTTGAGATGTGCTCCCTTCAAACCTGAACTCATAAAAGCTATTGGTCTTTCATTCTTTTCATCGTCCTTTTGAGAAAGGACTGCAACAATAGAATGATCAGATGCAAATGAATATATATTGAAATATTTTGAATAATCAGGGTAGGTTAAAACTGGGGCAGTTGAAATGGCTTCTTTAATATTTTTAAATGCTTCCATATTTTTTGGTGTCCACTTTATTTCTCCAGTCTTCTTGACCATATCATTAATAGGCTTGGTCATCTCTACAAAATTAGGAATAAACCTTCTTACAAAATTTATTTTGCCAAAGAAAGACCTGACTCCTTTAATGTTTTTAGGGGGGAATTTTTGAGATAGCCTCTATTCTTTCTGGATCTATACTTACTCCTTTTTCTGAAACTATGTGGCCCAGTAATTTTCCTTGTGTGGTTCCAAATATGCATTTCTTAGGATTCAAGGAAATTCCAAACTCCTTACACCTGGAAAAAACTGCAGCAAGATGTTCCAAGTGATCTTCTAGATTTTTAGAGAATACTGTAATATCATCTAGATATACAACCACTATTTTGAACATCAGACCTTTGAAAGCGAAATCCATTGCTCTCTGGAAAGTTGCCCCTGCATTCATCAGACCAAAAGGCATTCTCAAATATTCAAAAGTACCCCATGGTGTAGTGAATGTTGTCTTGTGTCTATCCTCTGGATTAACCTGTATTTGATTATATCCAGAAAATCCATCTAACAGTGACATTTTGGATGACCCAACTACTGCTTGTAACAATTGTTCCATATTGGGCAAAGGATAATTATCTTTCAGTGAGCTTTTATTTAGGTTCCTAAAATCTACACAGAGTCTGATATCCCCATTCTTCTTTCTTACTGGTACCAAATTGGCTATCCAAGATGAGAATCTCACTTTTTTGATAATTTTAGAATCTAGCAACTTTTGTACTTCCTTCTGCATTATTGGGTGTAAAGTAGGATTAAACTTCCTTTGTTTCTATCTAAAAGGCTTGGCATCTTCCTTCAAGGGTATGATATGTGACATAACATCTATTTTGAAGGTTTTGAGGTCTTCATATGTCCAAGCAAAATGTTCTTTATTTCTCTTTAAGAAACTTATGTATCCTACTTTTTCTTTTTTTGGTAAAGCTTTGTCAATTTTTACTATTTTAGGCTCTTCAATTGTACCAATGTTGACATCTTCAGCTATAGTCTCTTTCTGAAGTGGTTTGTATGCTTTATCAAAATCATCAAACAAAATTTCTAGAGAAACCAATCCTTTTGGTATTCTATTTGTTTTTAGTTGGATTACTTCTACTGGTTCTCCTATCTGATCTTTTAGTTTCTCTTCATCCTCCTCATCACAAATTATATCTGCATATTGATTCTGTAATGTCATGAAGTCCTTTATATCAACATCATCTTGGAAAACCTGCAAGTAGACAATATTATCTGGTACAAAAGGTTTATAAACTAAGATAGTTGGAAATCTGTCCATATACTCTGTAGTGATTTTTGGATTATCCATACTTGATGCGTTTATAGCTAGTAGGTCAGCAATATGGTTCTATTCTCTGGGAATGTATGAAATATTGAAAGCCAAAAAATTGTCAATCTCTTCTAATACTATAGTTTTGTACTATTTTAACCTAGGATGTTTGGTTTGGTATTTTCCTCTTATCTGTTGGATAATCAATTTTGCATCACCAATTACAATCAAGTAATTTATGCCTAACTCTTTAGCTTTTCTGAGTCCAAGTAATAAAGCTTCATATTCAACTACATTATTGGTGCAAGGAAATTCTAGTCTGTAAGGAATACCAAGGTAATTTCCTTTTATATCAGTCATATTAACTCTTGCACCTGCTCTAGACTGATATTTAGCTCCATCAAAAGTCATTGTCCATATTTCCTATGTCAACACTCTATCAGATTCAACATCAACCATCTTCATGATTTTTGGATCCATGTCCTTAGCTTCTAGTACCTCTATAAGGAAAGGGTTATGCCATACTGAATATACTCCCATACCTTTTTCTTCTACTAAATTTACCAAGTTTATCATAGTATCATCTGACTTAACCAACTCTACAAAATATTTGTTGAAAGGTTCTCTTTGGAGAGTTACATTTTCCTTATCAAAAATAGGAATGGTAGCATAGGACCAATCCAATTGAATAGATCCCCCTAATTGTTCAGCCCAATGCCTACTCAGTAGCAATGAAAAGAAAGGATCAACATCAACTACTGCAACATCCATCACTATACCTTTTTTAGGATGTTGGTCTAGATAAACTAATAATCTAGTTATTATTCCAATGCAAGGTATTTGCCTACTATCCATTACTGACACAGGAGCAGAATCTCTTGTACAAATTAATCCCATTTGATCAGCTATCATCTTGGGCATGATATTATGTGAAGCTCCACTATCAAGCATACAATTATGGATCACATACCTTTCTCCTTCATCTGAATTGTATCTTAAAGAAACATAGAAGGGTCTGACAGAGGATGGTGACCTGGTATCCTACTGGATTTGTCTAGTAGCATTGCAAGATGGATCTTCTTTTTGTTCAATGAGTCCAAATGCTCTATAGACTTGTTCTCTATATTGTTGAACCTTCATGAGCTCACCAAATGTGATATTTACTTTCTGTTTACTAAGTTTTGAACCAACATCAAACTCTATCTTTTTCACATCAAGTGGTTTGGTGCATTCTTCTTTAGGCATCTCTTCTTCTAATTCTACCAGATCTAGGATTACCTTTTTGGGGGTCTTATCAGCTTTTTCTTTACTAGTATTCCTGTTGGTGGAGGATTGTTTTTTTATTTCACTAGTAGAAGCTTTCTCTGTTCTATCTAGGACTATTCTATTCCTTAAGTTCAGAGTATGAATAGCTTCTAATTCCTCTACCTCTTTAGCAGTTGGAATTAATTTCCCTAGCTTCATTTTGTCATATCTGGATTCCTGTGGTCTTTGCAAAATTTTAGTACCTTCAGCCACTAAGATCTGGGGATGATGATTGGAAGCATATTTATCCATGTTTTCCTCAAAAAGTATTTCTCTTGATTCATCTTCTAAAGACCAGCAAGCATTTATTCTTATGTCATCTTTCGAATCATCATTAAGATCTACATTATGTTGTGTACTTAAATATATTCCACATCCCTCTAGATTGTGGGGAGCATCACAGGTTGAGCAAAAATAAGGAAAATTTTTTGTGAGATTAACAGATGGGATAGGGTTTGGAACATTATTTTGGTCTCTATCAGATTCTCTCTTCTTCCAGTTATTATTTCCATTGTTCCTATTTCTATTACCTTCATCTGAGTTATTGTTGTTTCCCCAATTTCTATTGAAATTCTTTTTGAAAGGAGGACAATTATCAATCTAGAGCCTTTCTAGTTGTGATGATTCACCATTATTCTCATTATTTCTTTCTATTCTAGCTAACCTATTATTCATAGTGTTGAACATCTCTGTCATCTGATTAGCCAATTTTTCCATAGGATCTGCTTTAGATCTTCTTTGTAAATTGAAGGCTACCTTTTTAGGCTTTCTATCAGGTTGGTTTGTTTCTAGAGAGTATGGTTTCATTTTCCCACTATCTAACATGTTTCTTTCAATATCTATTGCTTTATCCATACATTCATCAATAGTGGTGGCTTGCTCTTGCCTCAACTCATAATTAAACTCCCTTGGGAAAGCATTCTTATAGAAACAGATAGACTGGATGTCATTAGGCCTGAGGTCTGTAGGGATTTTGTTCCTAGTTTTAGAAAATCTTCTATTGAAATCACTGACAACTTCATTTTCTTTCTTCTTCATGGTAGCTAATTCAGTTAAAAGGGATTGCTCATTTTTCCTTTCTCCAAACTTTCTCAAGAATACAATCTCCATTTTTGCAAAGTCTACAATATCATTGGCTGGGAGGGTGTTAAACCATTCTCTGGCATATTTTTCCAATGTTTGCAAGAATAACCTCAGGACTACATCTTCATTCTCTACTTCTAAACTATCCATGGCATATAGAAAACTCTTGATATGGTCCTCACCAATAACTGCATTATTTCCCTAAAATTTGGGTAAATACTTATGGGCTTTACTAGGTAAGGCATTCATATTTATAGGTAAAATGAAAGGTCTGTACCTATTAGTTCTCCACAGTTGAACATTCTGATTATTTTGATTTTGTTGGTTTTGATTATTTATTTGATTTTGAATATTTTTTTTCTATTGATTTTGATTTTGAATATTTTTTCTATTCATTTGATTTTGAATATTTACATGAGCCATTGTGACTATAGGGGTAACAGAGTTTTGATTTACAGTAGCACTACCTATAGGAATGGGGGGTTGGGTAACTTCAGTATAATCTATTGAGTTATCTACTATAGTATTACTAATAACAGGGCTATGGGACTGAGAAGAATTGGATGTGTTGTCTACAACAAAATTTAAAACACCATCTACAACAATGTCTACAGTAGTAGTATTTTGATTCTTACTTTTCTTTACGTACTTTCTACCAGTAAAATAAGATTTATTTTCATACACAGTACTTTTTAGAACTGGGATTTTTTTATTGTGGGTAAATACCTCAGGGTTCTCAAATTCTGGAAATAGCTCCTTACCGCTTCTCCTCGTATGCGCCAACACGTTCTGCTCCTTCTTTCTTGATTTTTTATTTTTGGGTTTGATCAGACAAAGTCGCAAGCACAAGTAGTGCAGAAAGAACAGAATGTATGATCAAGATTGCTTGATATTTATACTCTCAGCCTCACAGGAGATGATTCTTGGGGAGTTTTCAAGAAAGTTTTGAAAAATCAAGAACACTTCAAAAAGACAATTGGAAATCATGAACAAAAAGAAACAAAGAACATAAAAGATGCAAAAATTAAATTGTAGGTTCTTTATTTCAATTGGCCCCTGTTGATTAAAAATATAGTCATTCAGGAATCCAGGTTTAGAATTTAAAAATTCTTCCCCGATAACAACGCCAAAAAACTGTTGGCGTTAGGTTGACGGTTGATAAGAAAATTATCGTTGAATACAGGTTTAGAATTTAAAAATTCTTCCTCGGCAACGGTGCCAAAAAACTATTGGAACAACTTCTTGCATCCATAGGATTGAACTATCACACTACAAGAATTGTTTGAAACCAATGAGCTATTACAGGCTCTGGACAACCTACCTCTTCATTTTGGTAAAATATTTTATTATTAGATTTAAATGGACCAAAATGGGTAAGGAAACCCCTGTGGTAAACTTAAATATTTTACAAGTTTATGCACTTCCATATTTTAGGTTTAAACTACTTTTATAAAATTGACCAAGCAAGGATAACAATTCTAATTATGCCTTATGTGTAGACCGGTGCCTAGATTCATTGGGTTGTTATAGCAATTTTAATAACACATTCAAATGAACAGAAAGAATGGAGAAAAGAAGAAATTGGTGCTATTAAATTCATTCGAATATCGTAATAAACCTAATAGTTAACCAATGAAAGAAATGTTCATAACACATTCAAATAATGTAATATATTATGAAGCTACACACAAAACTGAAGACAATGAATTGACAGAAATGAAGTCCAAAATTGTATTAATTTTCAAGAAAGTTACATGTAGAGTTGGCAGAATGCCATAAAGTTATGACAAGCGAGTGGGTTTCACCGTTAGTGATCACCTTAAAGAGAGAAGCAAACAAAATCCAAATTTATGTAGATTTTTAGAGCCTGAATGTTGTAACTATAAAAGACTCCTTCCTGATCCCATTCACAGACTCCATACTGGAAGAAGTAGCCAAGTACAAAATCTATTCATCTTTGGATAGATTTTTGGGTTATAACCAAATCAGTATTGTAGAAGAAGATAAGTTGAAGAGTACCTTCATAGTATAAAATGGCATATACACATACAATAAAATGCCTGTTTGATTATGTAATGCATTTGCTACTTTCTAGATGATCATATTATATATCTTTGAAAAAATTTCCATAGGGAACTTTAAATATTTTGGTCCCTATATGGCAAAAAATGAGCATTTAAAGTTGTTGGAAGAATGTATGGGATTGTGTCGAAAAGCTCAATAGCACTAAACCCAAGAAAATGCATATTGTTGGTGCCTTATAGTACTTAATAGGAAACATGGTGTCAAGAAGGCTTGAAGTCATATCCAAACAAGAAAGAAGTAATATTGTTGATGGAATATCCCCATGATGTAAGCTCCATGAAAACCTTCTTAGAAATGGTAGGCTACTATAGAGAGTTTATAAGAAATTATGCATATATTGCCTACTCACTAGATGCTCTCACATGTAAGAGTATTCCTTTCAAGTGGATGGAGGAACACCAAGAGGCTTTTGAAGGACTCAAGGCACATTTGGTGAAGGCACCCATTTTGGTATATCCAGACTAGAAAAGAGAATTCCATGTTCATGTTGATGCATCAAACTTTACGATTGGGTGTGCCTTAGCCTAGGAGGTACAGTTTGGGCTAGATTAGCCCATCTATTTTACAAGTTGGTTGTTTTCTAGGGCATACAAAATTTATAACACTACAAAATGAGAAGCATTGGGAATGGTCTATGTAGTACAAAAGTTGGCACTATTTGTTGGCCAACCCATTGGCTTTCTATGTAGATCACTAGGCATTTCTATGCTTAATCAACAAATCAATAATATATAACACTACAGGAATTTGTGGTCCAAGTAGTAGTAAGACCAAGGAAGAAGCACGTAATAGAGGATCAACTTTCAAGGATTCGCTTTGGAGGACCTACACAAGGAGGCATACAATATGAATTCTTCGATGGACAATTCTTCATGATAATTATGGCACTATGATGGTATAAACATATAGGGGAATATATGTTGACAAAAGAGCTACCAAAAGAGAGAACGATAGTATAACAATGAAATATTATTACAAAAGTGGCACCATTTTCATTGATTGTAAGCTTGTTGTACAAGATGAGAGAAGACCACATTTTGATGTGGTGTTTCATGAAGGATGAAGTACAAAAAATATTGAAAGAGGTACATGAGGGATTAGCTGGAGGTCATATGGGGCCTGATGCAAAAAGAAAAGTGTTGTTAGCAAGACTATGGTGGCCCACCCTATATCACGATGCCAAAGGATATGTTAATGCACGTGATACGTGTAAAATAATGGGGAAGACATTAAAGAAGGACTTCATGCCATTACATTCTTCCCACCCTAAAGAACTTTTCAAAATATGGAGATTGGATTTTGTGGGACCACTCGAACAAGTTGAAATAGGAAGTGTTGATACATTGTAGTGGCTACAGAATACTTTATGAAATGGGTAGAAGCAAGGGCTATATCGAATAACTCTACAATAAGCATTGCTTACTTCTTATATGAATAAGTTATCACAAGGTTTGGAATTCCCCTATAGTTGACAAGTGATAGGGGAGGTCATTTCGTCAATGAAATCATTCAAAACTTGACTTCAAAATTTGTGATCTTTCATTTATTGTCCAGTCCATACTATCCTAGGATGAATGGAAAAATAGGCAAAAAACAAGGTTTTGGTTTCTTTAATGTATAAAAATTATGGCGTGGAAGGCGTTTATTGGGAATAACGGTTGCTAGCAGTCCTGTGGGCATATAGGACAACTTTCAAGCCAACAATGAATCATACACTCTTCTAATTAATGTATGGGAAGGAGGCAATTGTGTCAATTGAATTCTTGGTACCTAGTCTATGGGTAGCATTGGAAAAATGTTTGAGTGACGATAAGAGCATAGAAGAAAGGCTCACAAAATTAGTACAATTGGGAGAGAAAAGAGTGATGGCACAGTTGGCAACGGGGATTGCCCAAAAACAATGAAATTTTTGGCATGATAAGCACTTACGAAATATAGACTTAAATATTCATAATTTAGTGCTTAAGTTTAATGGGAAAAGAGAAATAAAGCCAGGTAAATTGAAGATCTTGTGGCTTGGACCATTCAAAGTAGAGGAAGTATTGGACAATGGGGTTGTTCGACTCAAGAAATTGCATGGTACAATCTACCCTAAACCTATGAGTGGTTCTTATTTAAATGTGTATAAGGCAAATGTAAGGTTAAATATGATTAACTTAGAGTCATCACAAGGAGAAATTTTTGGGAGGACAATAGAATTACCACAACTAGGAATGAAATTTTATGAATGAGGAGAGCCTAGTAGAATTACTGATCATATTACTTGGGAAGATGAATGAATGAACCTGTAGTGGCTATATGTAATAAAATAGAACCTATAATTGAACAAATGGAACCTCGACCAATGAAACTTAAAATATTACAAGTTCATGTGAGATTTTTGAATAATGAATGTGAAGATAGACTTCAAACCCTCAATGATGTTGCATTGCAAGAAATAGAATCTGGTGCAAGAGAAACAAGGTATGGGGTTCCAAATGAAGAATCAAGTATTTTACAACTGATTAGGGAAAAACATTAGTTACAATAAGAGTATGGGACCCTAAGGATGTATAATATGTGACTAAGATAGCAAGTGGTTCACGAGTTGGATGAAACAATGCAATGTATAATTGAAAGAGAAGAACTAAGATGAGTAGAGCTAGATGAATTATAGAAAGGGATAGAAATATAGAAAAATAATTAAGGGGAAGTTCCAATGGAAACAAAGAAGCACCATTATAAAGTAGCCACTCCTTAAGATCTAGCATTTTGTCTTTAGAAACACAAAATTTAATTGAACATTGAAAGTACTACTAGTACTAGTTCCTCTTTGACAAGATTTAAAAAGCATAGAAACATGATGTCACTAAATCCTCAAAGATAGGAGCAAGATGAGATATTCAAGCCACAAAGGAGTGAATATAGACCACAACAAGGTCTTGCTAATTTTGTAGAACATCAAGTGAGCAGAGAACAAACTGCTGCAATTATATGGAGATATGTTAGGGAAGTACCAAAACAACCCAGGAATGGAGGATTGATTTAAGACTCGAGTAGTGATGAAAATCTTCCTAGAGACCATAATACTCCATATCCATGTCCTAATCACACAAGGAGCAGGTAAAGGGATGAAGCTCGAAGTCAACAAGCAGAGGTACGATTTCTTGAAATAGTTAAAGAAGCTAAAAATAATGAATCACTAATTCTCCAAGAGCAGGAGAATGAAATAATAGAAGATATCTCAAGTGGTGATAATGAGCCAATAAGAGGACCACAATGGAGGTTGGAAGTACAATAGTATTGAGTTGCAGCTAGACAATTGAGAAGACAAATAAGATAAGTGAGAAGGTTGCAAAGATGAGTGTAGGAAACATCCATGACCTATGTATACAACAGGTGAAGGAAATTATTACAACATTGACTTTGGCTTCTCAATCTAGTACAAATGTGCACTGGTAGAATTTGAACCATAAATATAATTTGAAGAGTCAATATGGTGTAGACATTTATTGCAGGTAGATTGAAGGTTGAGAACTCTAAGACAATGGTCACTAGGAACACAAAAGTGCGAGGGCAACCAATAAGAACATAATTACTTTATCAAGAAAGGAATGGAGGTAACTTGAGCAATCCAAGATGATCAATAGGTCTTCTTGGTAAACCAAGTTAGTTGACCAAGGGGGAGTCCGATTGACCTCCTTCTCGAAAGATTTCAATTCTAAGGTTCACCCCACTTTCGACGGGGAGAAATTCCCTTATTACTATCCATAGGTTGATTGATCAACATAATAGACTGCAAGGACCATTCACAAAATTAATACAAAATGACTAACAATCATGAGTTTATGAGGATAGCTCATCAGGACCACTTCATTGAGCCCATGGAAATTGAAGAAGTCATTTTGAATGATTGAGTAACTGGAGGAATCCCAAATAGCTTAGAGTTTGACAGTCCAACACAAGGGATATTTGGCCAAAAATAAGGGGAGGATGGTTAGAAAGGTTTTTGGGGGAGACAAGGATTCCATAATAGAATCCAAATACCACAAAGGACCCCCATTCCAATTTTGACATGCCAAGGAGAATTGGAGATAAGGAGGCATGATAGCAACCATAGAAGAAGAAGACAACCCACAAACAAGACAATAATTAGTCATCAAAATGACGGTAGGATAGATTGTCGACATGAGGATGGTAGGGAAATAGTCCACCATGATGATGGTGGAAGGAATAACCATCAAGATGATGGCAAAATAGAATACCGCTAGTGATTCAACCCTTTGTAGATGAAAGCAGGATGTAGTCAGGAAGAGGAAAAAAACCTACATGTAGAAGAAATGGCATGCCATTAGCAATATGAAGGCATGGAGGATTGGCGTATTATTACAAGAACTAGAAATAACTAATAGACAAAAAATATCTAAAAACACTTTGAAGCAAAGGAAATAATTAAAATTGACAACATACGCAATCAATGTATGATGATGATGATTCAATGAGTGAGGGAAGCTGCAATCACAAAATGGAGAAGGCACCATCGATAGAAACATTGGAAATTCACATTGGCATAAACATGCAATTCATATGATATTGGTGACACATGGCAAGGACCCACATTGTAAATAGTGTAAAGAAAGAAAAAGCAAAAAAGTAGAAATGACAAAAGAAAAATAAGAAAAATCTATAAAAAAAAGATGAGAAGGAAAAGGACGACAAATGCATGCAAGGTGGTGAGGTGGCAAACATGCAGAAATTTGAACACACAATGGCAGTTAATGGTTTACATGGACATATATAGCAACAAGAGAGTGTTATAAATAGGAATGGCCAAGGAGAAGAACACACATTACAAATATGAGAAGTTGAAGACTAAAGCAATTGCATAGTATCCAAAGCAAGAGCTTGAATACTTGGTTGGCAAAAACACCTATGCATCAAAAAATTACCACACCAGACGAAGGGCACCATAAGTTGAAGAGAACCCATAGAAATTCAGTCTTTGTGAAGAATTATGACAATTATCTATGCAACAGAAAGGTAATTCTGCTAACGCATTCTTAGTTAGATGCATCAGTTGACAGGTGCAACCAAGACAGAAGTGGGGGAGTGGTTGTCAAAGTATGAAGGTGCATGAATTTTGCATGACTTAAGGAGAGCTTGCAAACAAATCATGACTACATGAATTTAGGAGTTGCCATCATCACCCTTTTTGTCAAAAAATTGCCACCATAGTCATGATATTGTTTTCTTAGGTTGGCAAAAATAGACTGCCATTAGAGGAGTATTGCCATTAGACGAGTTGGTTGAAAGGACTACCATCAGGTAAGTTGGGAGTAATAGTTTCATTAGGCAAGTCGGTAGGAAATATTGCCATCATAGGTTGGTAGTAGAAGTGTTGTCAGGGAAGTCAGTAGGGAAGACTGTTGTCACAGGTTGATAGCAACAATGTTGTCAGGCAAGTCGGTAGCATCAATACCATCATACAAAAAAGAAGGAAAAGAGAGCAACCATCACAACAGTCAAATAAAGGATTGTCATCTCAAACATAGGTGTTGCCACCATCACATTACAATAGGAAATTTTCATCATTTTTCTGGAGGAGGGCTGATTATAAAGTAGAAATAAGATCGAAATTGTTGCAATAACAATTGGCAAAACACTATTGCTGCAACAACAAGCAAAATTAGTCACTTAAAAAATCAATGTGAAGGATCCTTGTTGAAGGAGCTTGAACAATAAAATCATAAGGAGGAAGCATTTCTTAGATAATTGGCTCAAACATAGCAACAAGAAGCAGTAGTGCTATCAGGCAAGTCGGTAGCAGTAGTGTCATCATACAAAAAAGGAGGAAAAGAGAGCAACCATCACGAAAGTCAAACAGAGAATTTTCATCTCAAACATAGGTGTTACCGTCATCACATTTCAATAGGAAGTTGTCATCATTGTTGTTGGAGGAGGTCTGATTAGCAAGTAGAAATAATATCAAAATTGTTGCAACAACAATTGGCAAAAACACTATTGCTACAACAATAAGCAAAATTAGTCGCTCAAAAAAATCAATGTGAAGGAGCCTTGTTGAAGGAGCTTGAACAAGAAAAGCATAAGGAGGAAGCATTGCTTAGAGAATTGTCTCAAACATAGCAAAAAGAAGCAACATTGAAAAGTGAGTTGGAACAAAAGAAACCAACGTTCCCAACTTTGACACAACAGAGAATGAAAGAACTTTTTGTCAAACAAGAAGAGATCTTGCAACAATTGCAAGTAATGGAGGATAAAGCCAATGCCTATGGGGTGGAATGGGCCAAGTACTATAGCTATGCCAAGAAGCTATGCGATGAACGAGAAGCCTATAAGCTCCATGTTCAATAATTGGAAAGTTTGCAAGTATCAAAACCAAAAGAAACTAAAACCCCAATAGAACAATGCAAGAAGTCTTTTAGGACATCGACTAATGTGAATGGGAGGATAGATGTCGATAACACCAAGAAAAAGTGAAACTGTTTGTAAAAGATCTACATGTTTCGCACCAAATAAAATGTCATGTAAAAATGGTCAAATAAAATGTAATTTGTTTTTATTGGTTGAGAGAAGAGGTTTTGAAAGGTTCCCCAAAACTTTTACAACAGATAAAGAGCTTAAAAAAGAGGACTATAGGAGATCCTCCAAAAATCTACAAAGGGGCAACCAAGATCCAACTGCAAGAGGAGGATCCTAGAAACAAGAAAAAAAGGAAAAAACCTTCAGATAGTGAAAGGGTCCAAAATTAGGGGGAACAAGGGAGAAGAGATCATCCTAGGGACAGTCCTATTCAAATATTGCAGCAGGGGCATCCATCAAATCGTCAAGGTCAAAATCACCAAATTTCTTTTTATAGCCCTCCAAGAGGAGAGCAACTTCCTCAACCTAGGTGATAGAAAGCTTACCAAACTTGTACAGAGAGCTTATGAGATCTGTTAGAGACTGGAGGTGGTCCTAGCAGCTTGGTAATGGGACTATAAGCCTCCTCAAGGGGGATTTCAAAGTTGAGGGGGCATTGCATTACATGGCCTCCTTCAGGAAGGGAGAACATAGGAGAGTAGAGCTATCACACTTGTGAGTTTGAGGGATGGGGATGGAGTCCCAAGATTCCTCTGATTATGCTCTGAAGTGACTTGGATGGGAGAGTTGCTCCTTTTTTCAGTATAAAATTTTTGATGCTTGGATCATTTATAGGATTTGATTATTTCTCTAGAAACCGTGGCAACAGCACCATCCTGGTACAATAAAATAATTGGAAAATGAAATGTAATGTAGTTAAATGAAATAACTAGAAAATTGGGTGTAATGTAGATGCAACCATCATTGTAAACAATTAAAATTTATGTTAATTAGCAATTTTATTAAGGTTGTTTTGGAAAATGTAGTTCTGGTAGTTTTATCCTATTAGTTTTGATAATTACCAGGGCCAAAATGTAAATAGACCCCCTACAATTCAAATTGTATCCATTGCATTGAGAGCAAGTCCATGTACGAGGGAGAGACTTCAGACTATTACAATGTAAGGCTAGGTGTACAATTGTTGTAGTCACAAACTGAAGTGTGCATGTTTCCAATGATAATGCAAAATCATTCACTTTTACCAATTATGTCTCCATGGATATTGGTGTTATGTTAGATTTTTGTCTCTATGTCATAAGTGTTGTAGGTAGGATTTCTTAAATGGAGACCAAATCTGCATCACCTTCAGGTGAGCGAGTCTAGTTGTAGGAGCTAACGTCATCATAGACTGAGTATTGTCGACATACATGTCGATGTCATCCGCTCCAAGCTGTCAAAATTAGGAAGACCGACATGCTGACTATCATCATGACTAGTGCTAACATGGATGAAGTTGTGATGCCAACATATTGAATGTCATCATAACCAATGTTGTCATATGGAGAGACATCATGCCGACTTGTTGACTGTTATCAAGAGCCATGTTGTCATGAGTCATGTCATCATACTGTTACCTATCTACCATCATGTTGATTTTCATCTTGGAGTATGTTGTCAATACTGAAGCCATCACAAGAAGTTGTCATTTGAAACCGGTCCGACATACCAGTTATCGTCAGTTCATTGTCATCTAAGTTGCACTACCATCATTGAATTCATGTCATCATAGATGTATTTCTCTGGGAATCATTTCTATTGTTATCTATAGAAGAGGTTCCTATTATTCTTTGTAAATTAGGGGTTTTTCTCTTGTATCCCCAAACAACCAATCTAGCCCTAAATCACTTTCTTCCTTTTCTTTTGCACTATTTTCCACTTTGGTCTAGCATTATTCTCCTTCTTGAACCACTACTCCTTCAAATGCTTACAAATATTGATTTGGTGCTGAAATTAGTGTTCCTATGCTCTTCTCATATTCTTCTCTTGTATTGAGATCAACCATATTCACCTATGCTTTCATTTTGTATGGCTTCAATCTCGAACCATTAACTATCTCAAGAATTACCGTCTTATCTAGTTTTTGCAATCACATTGTGCCATTGACCATCTCTACTACTTGGAAGGGTCCAAGCCACAATTTCTTCAACTTTCCTGGCTTGATTTCATGCTTGCCATTATACCTCAATACCAAGTCACTTGGTTTAAAATCCATCTTTCGCAAGTGCTTGTCTTTCCACAACTTCCTTCGACATTGGGTAATATGTGTTACCCATTGTGCTACCACCCTTCTCTCATCTAATTTGACTAGTGCAGATAGCCTCTTCTCTAGGCTTTCCAAGTCACCTAGATGATTCTATACCACCACCCTCAAACTTGGTACCATAATTGCATTGAAACTTTTGCTTCCTATCCATACATCAACTGGAAAAGTGTGTGGTTTGTCATTGTCTTAAATGTAGTTTTTTATGCCCACATAAATGTTGGTAATATTTCCTCCCAGTCATTAGCCTTAACTCCACAAGTTGTATACATGATAGTGACCAAGACTTTTTTTGTTGCTTTAGCTTACCCATTTGCCCTAGGATAGTATAGGCTTGACAATGAGAGCAAAATATTGAACTCCATGGTCAACTTCAGAATAATATCAATTGATAATTTCCACCTTTGTCACTTCTCAAGGTATCCTAAACCTCATGATCAATTTTTCATACAAAAACTAAGATGTACTCTTTGCATAATAATGCTCTTACCTCTACCCATTTCATAAAATACTCAGTTGCCACCACAATATACCAACACTTTCCTCTCCAACTTGTGCTCAAAGGTTCGACAAAATCAAGACCCCATCTCTCGAGTATTTTATGTTGTTGTGATGGATGTAATGGCATGAAGTCCCTTAGCAATGGTCTTCTATTTCTTTGGCATGTATCACATGCCTTCATGAACTCTTTTGCATCGCGATAGAGGGTTGACCACAATAGCCCCATTAGAATCAATTTCATTGCTATTGCATTTGGCTCCATATGCCCTCTTGTCAATCCCTCAAGCTTCTCTCAATATTGCATTCACTTCCTCTTCCATTACACATCTCCTCAATATCCCATTAGGTCCAATTTTATATAGCAAGTTAACAATCAATTGGAATGGTGTTGATTTGTTGATAAAAATTTTCCTCTTTGTTGTCACCATCTCCTTTGGCAGCTCCCTCATTGATAAGTATTCACCAATCAAATTATACCACGATGATAGCACATTGATTGCAAATGAGTGAGCATCAAGAATCTCATTTGAAACTCCTCTTTTAGAAGGTTCTCGAGTGAATCCTTGACAATTGATCTGCTATAACATGTTTCTTTCCAGGTCTCACCACCACCTGGAAGACAAACTCTTGTAATGTAACAAGCCGCCAACTAACTCGCTTGTGGATAGTTGGTTTATTGATTAGATACAATGCCTGATGATCTACATAAAAAGTAAAAAGGGGCTAGTAAGTAATGTCCAAACTTTTGGATTTCATAGACCATTTCTAAATCTTATCTCTTTGTTGTGTTGTAGTTATTTTCTGACCTTAACAACAACTGACTAGAAAAATAAATGGTCTGATCTAGCCCAAATTGCCCCTACTAGGACAATATGTGTCCAATTGCAAAATTGGTCACATCATCATGGATGAAAAATTCCTTATCCTAATTTGGAAACACCAGAATGAGTGCACAAACCAACTTTGCTTTCAATTCCTTGAAGGTATTCTGATGCTCCTCCATCCATTGAAAAAAAAATATTCTTATGCATGAAAGCATCTAATGGGTGGGAGACAGGTAAAATTCTTGATAAAAATACACAAATATCATAAAAAGGACTTCAATGAACTCACGTCATATGGCTCCAACATGCTCATCACGATGTGAATCTTTTTATGATCAATATTTAGTCCTTCCTTACACACTACATGTCCCAACAACTTGCCATACGACACTAGGAACTTGCACTTTTTAGGGTTCAATGACAAACGAGCATTCATACACAACCTCATGCATTCTTCTAATGCCTTTAGATGCTTGTCATTTTTCCTATACACTGAGAAGTCATCCAAGAAGACTTTAAATTTTCTATTGGACGTCTGCTCAAATATATACAAAATTATTCTCTGGAACATGGTCAAGGTATTACATATATTGAATAACATTCGATTGTATGCATAGATGCCATTCTCCACCACAAATATTATCTTCAGTTTATCCTACTCAGTGATACTTATTTGTTTGTAGTTGGAAAAATCTTCTAAAAATGAGTGAAATTCATGTCTAGCTCCCTATTCCAAGATTGAATTAGTAAAAAGGATTTGGAAAGGGGTCCTTGATTGTTATAGTATCTATACTTTGAAAGTCCACACATATGCAGATTTTGTTTGCTTATTTATTCAAGTTAATAACATTTGGTGATACCCACTCACACACTATAACCTTGAAGATTATTCTTGCAACCAACATATTTTGAATTTCCACATTCATCAAGGCTGCATACTTAGGATTCATCCTCTATGGCCTCTATTGGAAATATTAAGCATAATGAGTTGTCATTGATGTCAAAGGTTCATAGTCATTGATATCAAAAGAAGGCAAAGCAAGGTGACATGGCAAAAATAATATATTCCATGGATAGCAAAGCAAGATATGGTGGAAATAATATTTAAATGCAAAATTTAAATATTATAAGGGAAAAGGATTAAAATTTTGTGGAAAAATATTTAAAACACCACCATGGGCATAGAAGTCTAAGGTTATAATATTTAAATCTTCTTAAGATTTAAATATTTCATAAAGAAAAATTTTGGGTGCCAAAATTCAAAGGAAGGCATTTGAAAATATTAAAAAATCATTTCAATGGGAGGCATCGACGTCATGACAAAGGGAGGACACGATTTACATATAAATCAAGGTTCAAAACCTTGGCAAAGGTGTGTGGTGTGAAAAATCAAATATTTGCTCGTGCATTTCGTTCGACGAATAGAAGAAGACAAAGGACATAGTTTTAGGTAAAAGGGACAGAAAGGTCAAAGGTGAGGTGTTGGTCAAGAAGACACAACTAGCAGGCTAGTGTAGCTGGTCACAGGGGCAGTGCTAAGGTGCTAGGCAGCTAAGGTGCTAAGGTGCTAAGGTGCTAAGGGGCAGTGCTAAGGTGCTAAGGTGCTGGTCATTGTTTCGATTCCTTTGGAGGGAGGTTTTTGAAAGGCAGTAAAAGGAGCACAATTTTCAAGGAAAGGACAACTAAATAAAGGGGAGACTATGCACATTTGGTTCTAGCCAGGCAGCTAGCCCAAGTGGCAGGTGGGTCCTATGTAAGGCTTTTGCATCGGATAGGTCTCATTTTGAATTGCAGTGGCAGTTGTTTTATGATTTATGACTGGGCAGAAGAAATTAGATAAAATTGTTTTCATGCACATTCATTTCCAGTGGGTGGGCTAGCCTAGCTGGCACTCTAGATCGCAATAGAGCATGGGCTTCATGAGGTCTCGAGTTTAACTCATGGTGGCAATAGCGGTAGACATGGTAAGAGCAATTATTTTTTATTGAAGTGTGGCATGCTTAGCATTTGATTTAGGGAGACAAGGTTTAATTTTTTCTTTGGAAGAAGTGAATATCATTTTAGCTAGGGAGACATAAGGACGATGCTTTGAAATCAATATTGTATGAAATTCCACATTTATGTTTGGCTCTATAAAGTTATAATAACTTTAATTTTGGAGATATAAGGTGTATGAAAGTGGAATTAAACTTTTTTATGAGAACTTAGGGTTTTGGTTGATAATATTGAAATTGCTTGTGGATTTTATAAGTAGGAGTTATAAGGCATTTTGTGGTTGGTTATTGTTTGTAATTTTGCATGGTGAAAGAGAGTTCGAAGGAGTTGTAAAACAATATTATTGTGCACAAAAGGATTTCATGTGGATGGTTGAAAAAGTGTTATGCTAACTACCCATTGAAGTGGCATAAAATTGAAAGAACATTTTGAGACAGGTTTTGAGGGCTCTTTTTCATCAAATAAAATTAAGAGGAATGTTGAAATTATTCCTTCTCTAAGGTGTTTGGTTGAACAATTTTTTCTGAATCATAAGGTGGAGATAAAAGGTTTGATTAGTGTGGATTATTGTAAATATTTTAGCTAGGGTTTGTGAAAAAAATTGTGCATTATTGATTGGTGAAATTGGAAACACTTGTGTTAGGTTTTTTAAGAACAAATTGTGCATTCTTGTTGAAAGAATTAGTGAATATTTTGGGCATTGATGTGAGTGACATTGAATGTGAATGGGCAAGGGTTAGAGACCAGTTTTGTGAAGCAAAGTTATACACTAATTTGAGTTGATTTGGAAGGGTTTTGCAAGAGGTAGAGATTGGATTAGATGAATGTAAGATTTGTGAATGTGAAGAACATATTGGGTATTTGATAGTACATATCATTATCTATATGTTATAGAGGTTAAATGAATTCTAAGTAGAATATGTTTGAATTGCCTAGTTGAAGAAAGCATTTCTGAAAGAGATATAAGCATTGTTTGTATGCAATATTATGGAATATTTGAGCAGGTTATGTAAGTAGCATTGAGGCATATTCGAGCAAGTCTTGTGAGAATATTTGAAGAAGCATTGAGAATATTTGAAGCATTATTAAGGCATATTTGAGATAGTCTTGTGAGAAGACTTGGGACATAGTTGAATAGATTTGAGAGAAAACTTGAAGCAGATTTGGGTAGTAAAAAAGAGCAGTTTTGAGATAGATTTATGCGAACCTTGTAACAAGGTTTGGTGCAAATTTGGGTAGATATAGAGAGCAAGTTTGAGGTAGATTTGTGCATGTAATTTGTGTAGATTTGGATAGATTTGTGATCAGAGTTGGAGAAAATTTGTTCTAGCCTTGTAACGAGGTTTTTTGTAGATTTGGATAGATTTGTGAGAAGAGTTGGAGTAGATTTGTGCTAGCCTTGTAACAAGTTTTGGTTCATATTTGAGGCAGAGGTTGTGAGCAAAGTTGGAGCAGGTTTGTGCTAGTCTTGTGATGAGTTTAGTACAAATTTGAGACAAATTTGAAATCAGGCTTTGGATAAGACCAGAGTAGAGGGGACAGAGTTCTCTTGTGGAGAGAGATCCACAAACCAAAGTAGAGGGGATAGATTTTTCCTATGGAGATATATCCACTAACTAGAACAGAGGGGAAAGATTTCTCCTGTGGAGAGTGATCCACAAACCAAAGCAGAGGGGATAGATTTCTCCTATGGAAAGATATCCACAAACTAGAGAAAAAGGGATAAAGTTCTCTTATGGAGAGATATCCACAAACCAAAGTAGAGGGGATAGAGTTCTTCTATAGAGAGATATCCACAAACTAGAGTATTGGGGATTGAGATCTCCTTTAGACAGAGGTCCACAAACATTGTAATAGGGAATTGATTCCCAAGAGATTTGTTGAGAAAAATTTTAAGAAATATTTTCTTCGTGGATGTAACCCACATTAGGTGAACCATGTTAAATTTGTGTCTATTATATGTGTGATGATTTATGCATTGCTATGTTACTGCTATTTATATTTTAATTCATAACATTGTATAATATTGTTTGAGAAAGAAAAGTAAAATTTGATCTTATACTGTTCACCCCCCTCTCAGTATAAGCTTGTGCTATTTAGCCTCCTCCTTATTGGTAGTGCACCTAGAACCAACTGAATCTTATGCACACATAATTTTTGTGGTATCTCTTTCAAATCATTATATGTCCATGCCAAGACATATTTATACTACATAAATATTTTGAAACAAGTTGCTTTTAGTATTTTTTCCCAATCATCTTTGCAGTGAATTATCTTTTCTTCTCATTCATAACCAAGATTTACATGAACCATTTTTGGCCTCTCATAAATTATGGCTTCAAGTTCACTTTTGCTTTCACCACGTCCAAATGGTGTGCTAGCTTTTCATCAATCATAGCATCAAAATTTCTTTGGTAATGTCCACTTTTCTTTCTCATTGTCCTTTGGTCTATATTTTTCCTTTTTTCTACATTATTTGACCTCATACACACTTTTCCCTTGTTCATCAATGTATTCCTTGTTATCTCTACTTGAATGCAGAGATAGTTATGGAGAAACACTTCATAATCCTCCATATTCCAATGGATAAGTTTGCTAGTTGAACACTTTTTGACCTTTGTACATTCTTCCAACTATAACACTCCTTTATTTGGTTCATGTCCATTGTTATCATCCTATGATGAACTCCTTAACTCATAGGTTGTTGTGAGATTTTCACTTACAAACCGACTCTTCAAATTTATCATATACTTGTGCTATCCCTTTTTAAATGTTAGATATCCTTCTCTCAATTATGATTTACTTTTGCCATGCATAGCCATCCTCTTCCAACAATATGTCATATGCTAGTTTTTGCATGATGATCACAACAAAATCCATGATAACCTCTCGGTAAACTATTTTCATTTTTTGAGCTATTAATACTCCTTTCATTTTAACCCCGTACTGGTCTGCATCGTACAATTGAAAATTTTGGGACCATAAGAATGGTGCTCCAATCTCCAGCCAAGTCTTCTCAGGAAATACATTGACACTTGACCCTCCATCGATGATCACCTATGTCAACTTATGATCTAGCAACTTGATATTAATTAATGTTGGCTTTTTACCAACATCAATCATGAATACTGTTGGATCAATGAATTGATTTTTTCTCATACCATTCTTTCGAGGTCTTTCTACATGGCTTGGATTGCCACATCTAATTCATCCTGGTCACTATCAAAATTTGAATCTCTATAGTGACTTATGCCTATTGCTATCTATTTCACTTCACTTTACAGGATAATTGCTTCATCGTATGCCTCTTTATAGGTATTTGGTAGGTCTACCTTTGTCTTCCTTTTTGTACCTTGGCAACAATCCATCGAGAAACAATCATATTTGCAATTCATTTGCTGGTGCAACTTCCATTTTATCGATGAGTTCCTTTAATATTTTTTTCTAGGATTTTACAACATCATCCTTTTATTGCTTTGTGGCATATATCCTTTTGATGATCTTTGCCAAAGTATATGACAAAAATAGAATGAAGATACATCATTATCAATTCAACACCATTTCAGCTATTGCAGGTTTGCTATACAAAATTGGACCTGATGGAATTTTGTGAAGATGTGTGTTGGATGAATAAGTAAATGCAGAATTGAAAGAGGCTCGTGAAGGATTGGTAGGAGGTCATATGGGGCCAAACACAACAAGGAAAGTAATTTTGGCAAGGCTATTGTGGATGACTCTTTATCACGATGCCAAGGAGTATGTGAAAGCATGTGATACATGCTAGAGAACAAGGAAGTCATTGAAGAGATATTTCATGCCACTACATTGGCCACAACCACAAGATTTTTTTGAGAAATGGTGTTTGGATTTTGTTGGACCATTGAAGACAAGCCAAAGAGGAAGTTCCAATACATTGTAGTAGCAACTGAATATTTGACAAAGTGGGTAAAGGCACAAGCCTTACTAGATAATTCTACAAAATGCACATCTAGATTCTTGTACGAAAAGGTGATTACAAGATTTGGAATCCCCTTGTAGTTGACGAGTGAAAGAGGACACTTTGTCAATGAAATTATTCAAAATTTGACGATAAAGATCAGTATATTTCATTCTTTGTCTTCTTTATTACCCTCGAGATAATGACATGCAGAGGTGAAAAATAAGGTTTTGGTCTTGATTATATATAAGACATGTGGAGTGGAAGGAGCTGATTTGTAATAAAGATTGCCAGCTATCTTGTGGGCATATAGGACAACTTTCAAGCCAACAACGAACCATATGTTGTTCCAATTAATATACAGTTAGGAGGTGGTAGTGCCAATGGAGTTCTCGATACCCTGTTTGAGGATGGTAGTACAAAAATGTATGGATGACCAAGAGATATTGGATGAGAGGCTCTCAATACTAGTACAATTGGACGAGAAGCAGGTAATGTCCTAGTGGGCAACAGAGATTACCCAATGACAAAGGAAGCTTTGGCATGATAAGCACTTGAGAAATATGGAGTTAAAGTCAAGTGAGTTAGTGCTAAAATTTAATGGCAAGTGAGATATCAAGCCAAGGAAGTTGAAGACCCTATGGTTTGGACCCTTCCAAGTGGTCAAAGTACTAGACAATGGTGCAGTTAGGTTGCAAAATTTGGGTGGGATGTAGTGTCCTAAAATAGTTAATGGCTTGAATTTGAAGCCATATAAGGTGAAAGCACAAGTTAATATGGTGGACTTTGGAACATCAAAGGAAGAGATTGTGGGAATACTAGTTGACGCACTGCAATAGTCCTTAGGGAGTTTTGAAGGTGGATGTACCTAGGATGGTTGTTCAATGTGGAAAATGGAGAGTAGGCAATTATTGAATAGGAAGATTTGGAACCACACCCAAAAAAATGAAGAAAGTTGAAGGTGCACGTAAGATTCCCAGTTACATATGAAGAATAAGAACAAATATTGTTAGTGATGGTGCATAAATCAGACCCAGCCAATCGTAAACCTTGTAACAAAGGCACTAACAAAGATATGATTTTTCTTGCGATAGATGGTTTGCAACACCAACTTATATGACTTGAAACAAAGCAATTGTAGGAGGAATGTGAAAAACTTCAATGGATGTGTTTAAAGCACCTACATCTTAGAAAGGGGATGGTAAAAATAGGCAAACATGTAGTAGTAGCTTATTCTCCACAAACTCTAGTGGTTTGAGTAGTAGTTGAAGTTCACCATTGACAAGACGATCTACAAGGACAATGACAACACCTCAAATAACTCCCCAACCAGAAGAAAGGAGGACTCTATAGAAGGTGAATAAGAAGGTGACTGGATGGTCTGCCAACATTAGTTGATGTATAAATAAGAGGTTCTAGTAGTTCACAAGGAATACTAGGTATCCCAATTGTCATATAGGAAATAGACAACTTAGGTAACTCATGAAGGTTGTTAGGTCTTATTGGTTGTCTAAGATTGCCTGGAAAATGGAGAAATTTTGTTGATCTATCTTTTGGTAGTTTGAGGCAAAGGATTATCCATCTAGTTACCCCCTGAAAGCCTTGTGGTCAATAGGATGGCCCCCAAGGACCATTCATTTTCCATAAATAAAATAACCAACTACCACGTAATCATTAGGTTGGCCCATTAGGACTGCCTTTTGGGTCACATTGTAATCGAAGATGTCAAAAAAATGACTAAGGAACCAAAGATAATGGTTGGACCTTGGACAACTAGGAGGAGACAGGTAGTACCACATTATGGAGACTCGCTCGATAGAAGAGAATGTGCAAAGGACAGTGTCTAAAAGAGGAAATTGTCATAAGGGAGAAGGTGACGATGACAAGGAAGAAATAGTGAAGAGTGAAACTTGATAAGGCAAGAACGAAGATGCCAGAGTAGAGAGGAAGTCAGAAGAGCAATGACCCATTGTACAACTATAGCATATCAAGAAGGTATTTGTATGACAAATTTCCCTATAGGTACAATCCATAGAATTTGGGGAGAGAATGGTTGTACAAGCACAAGGGATGTATGACAAGTGGTCGTATAGATGCACATGAATGTATGACAAAGCAAGGTTGTACGACAATTCATTGTACAAATGTAGAATGTAAAACAAATGAGAAGCAAGATGTTGGTATGGTAGTGGGCCATACAAATGGCAATAAAAAATTAATAGAAGAGTAATATTGCCATAGAGAATATTCGTGCAATTTGTTGGTCGATGATGCATTTGAGATTCAAGTTTGCATCACCATATGAATCATATGATGTAGATAGTCAGACGCATGAAAATTAAAAAAAAAAAATACAATAGAAAATGACAAAAAAATAGAAAAGATAACATGAGAAAATCATGTGTCGACAACTACATGCAAGGTCATGAGATGGCAGTCATTGAGTTATGCATGGCAACAACCATCTCCACCAACTTATAAATAGGAGCACTTGGGCAAGATCAAGCATTGTAGATGCTCAATGTAGGAAGTAGAAGGGTGAGTGTAGGTGTCAAAATTGGTTGAAGATAGAGGCGTAAGGCATAGAGCACAGTGCTAAAAATGTAGGATGTATTATTGGGGAGAAGCACACTAGATATTATCAATATTGTAGTCCCAGTGGTAACTATCGAAGGGAGAATAACTGCCAAAGAAAATTGCAGAGTTGAGAGTGTGCCTTGAGGAGAAGCCAAATAGAAAATTTCAAGGAGAAAGAACTAAAAAAAAAGGTTTTTTTAGTGCGAATCTGTACAAGGTACGGGTAGCCATTAGAAGTGGTAGAGTGCAGAAGGAAGAAGGGTTTCAAAATTTGTAAATAATATAGTTGTACCAGCAAGGGTTAGGGCATATATAAGAAAGAAGTGTTTGTGTGCAAAGCAAAGGCAAAAATTGTTGTCGAAGGACAGGATGTTGTACAAAATGTTGCTTGAGGATGACTACATGAAATTGAAAGACATCATGGACAAATAATTTTTTATGATAGGGCTATTCAAGCAAACGTGAAGGTTGCCATACAAGATAGGTGGTTGCATACAAGTAGTAACTGTGTCGTACATGTCCAAGCAAAGTGGCTATATGAGTGATCAAGTGTGATGATAGGGTTCATACAAGTAGAGTTGGAGTGTTGAAATAGGAATATGTATAGAAGACCGAGCATCATGGAGTGAATTCATTGGATGGAGTAGCAGGGAAGAGCTTTTCTTGACTAGGTTTTGTGGGAAGAACCTCATTCTTGAGGAGAGGTTATCCAAGGGAGTGCGAGGATTCTCGTAAAGTGGGTCCAAGGAAGAGAAAGGGACCATGACTTAGACAATTGATGTAGGATCATATAGCTGGCAAGAGCCAACTATGAAGGACCAGATAAATATAAGCACGCAAAAGCTAGATTTTTAGAAAAATATGTATTTTTAGAAAAAAAACTAAAGCTTCATGTGAAGAAATAATGTATAAGAATGATTAGCTATCATATAGATAAGAATTCTTAGTTGGAAACTCATTTCCCATGCTTATAAATAAGAAGCTAATGTGGAGCGTGGAGGGGGAGCGAGGGGCTCTAAAGAAATGGGCACTCGGTGTAGTGCTTGCAAAAGGTTTGTAAAACCTTAGAGGAAATGGGCACTCTGTGCAGTGCTTGCAGGAGGTTTCTTATATGAAGCCTTAGAGGGAAGAAATTGGAACTTTATGTAGTGCTTGCAGGAGGTTTGAGATGTAAAACCTCAAATGGAAGAAGGAAATTGGTACTCTAAGGAGTGCTTGCAAATGTGTGGCAATTATGGTCACCATGGAATTGATTTGGGAGAGCAATTTAGAAGTTTGTGACAATTGTGGCCACTATTGTAATGTGTTGTTTAAAAATACATATATAAAATAAAAAAAGTAGTGTTTTGTATTATTTTTACAGTGTACTATGATCTTGTAGGTAATATTTATGTTATTATTTTTATTCATGTGGGAAAGAAGATGTCTGAGTAGCTAGGAGAGGTTGTTGTTAAATTGACCCCCTCTCCACCACTACATCATTATGGTATCAGATTCAGAAGATCGATGGGGTTGTGTATGATGCAAGAGCTTTGTGAGAAGGATCTCAGAATATTTTTTGTTACCCGATAAGTTTTATGTAGGAGCATCTAGCTGGCAAGAGCCAACTACAGAGGAACAAATAAAGATAAGCATGCAAAAGCTAGATTTTTAGAAAAATATGTATTTTTAGAAAAAAACTAAAACTTCATGCGAAGAAAGAATGGATAAGAATGCTTAGTTGGAAACTCATTTCCCATGCTTATAAAAAAGAAGCTAATATGGAGCATGGAGGGGGAGTTAGGGGCTCCAAAGAAATGGGCACTTGATGCAGTGCTTGCAAAAGGTTTGTAAAACCTTAGAGGAAATGGGAACTTTATGTAGTACTTGCAGGAGGTTTCTTATATGAAGCCTCAGAGGGAAGAAATTGGTACTTTGTGTAGTGCTTGCAGTTTGTGTAGTGCTTGCAGGAGATTTGAAATGTAAAACCTCGTATGGAAGAAAGATATTGGTACTCTGATGAGTGCTTGCATATGTGTGGTAATTATGGCTACCATGGAATTACTTTGGGAGAGCAATTTAGAATTTTGTGGCAACTGTGGCCACTATTGTAATGTTTTGTTTAAAAATACATATATAAAATAAAAAAATAATGTTCTATATTTTTTTTACAGTGTACTCTGATCCTACAAGTCATATTTACATTATTATTTGTGTGCATGTGGGCAAGAAGATGTTTGAGTAGCTAGGAGAGGCTATTTTTAAATTGACCCCCTCTCCACCACTGCATCAACAATGAAAAAGGCAGCAATACACATCCAGGTCCTTCGATAGAAATGATAAGAGTTAGCATTCTAGAGGAGTGAGAAGTTGAGGCTTTGCCTTAGGAGGAGAGAAGTAAAAGGAGGAAACAATATTTTCCTTATGAGAAACCACAAGTGTACAATAAACAGGAGAATATTGCAAAAAATTAGTGGGAGAAGACTCTAAAGGATCATTGATGAGGTAGAAATTCATGGACGCATGAATGAATTTCATACTGTAGGTACCAAATTTTGACAAGGAGTTCTTCAAGGGATATTTTTTATAGATGTTGCAAATATTCAATCCACAACAGAACATAAGGTTAGAGTTGGTGATAGAGAGCTAATAGTGGCATTTTCAGCTAGCAACTTCAGGACATTTGGATTGCAAAATCATGGATTATCGATGAGAAAAAAATTAGTGGATTCGAATTGGAAAAGGGAGTTAATCCAAGAAATAACCAACATCACTCCATATGAGGTGACACATCTCTTGAAGCATGGGAGTTGCAAGGTGAAAGATGCAACAACTAAAGGCCCCAAAACTATAATGTGTAATGAATGTGATCATTTCTAATCTATTTGGTGAACAAAGATCCTCAAAAATGCCCACTTGGTTGATATTGTATGTGTAGGGAATAGTAGCTGGCATGGCCTATGATTAGAAAACTTATTTGGCGTATCGTATTAGGACTTTCGTAATGCAGTATACGATTTTTTTTTCAATGGCATTTCATGTTATTGCATTGTTGATTAATGTGGGAATGCAGACACAGATTTGGTTTTCAAGACTAAATCCTCTGAGGAATTTATCGAAGAAGGCATCAAAAATTTTGAGGTGGATGTATGTGAGACCCCTCACTAAGCTGGGTAGCCAAGAAGACAATTTCAGAAAGAAAAACATGATAACTTGTAGAGGAGGAAGAAAGTGAAGATTCACAAGAAGCCAAAAAAATAGCCAAGGATGGGGACAATGTAGGAGAAGCTTAGGAGGTCAGAGAATTTGTGGATAGATATGACCTCAAGGAGAGCACCTGGTAGAAGAGTAGAAAAAATTGCAGTAGGCCATAACATAGTAGTCAGACTCAGCCAAACTCCTGAGTACTCGATCGAGTCCGAGTCCTAGTGGGCTCAACCACGTTGAGCCACTCGAACTCATTTTTTTCCAAAACTTGGCTGACTCTAGCTGAGTCCAGGGTTGAGTCTGAGTCCAGCTCGAACTCGCAAGTCGGGATGTTGGGACTCGGTTGACCAAAAAAAATAAAAAAAATTAAAAATTAAAGTTAAAATAAACTTTCTTCGTCTTACATCCGAAATTGACCATGGAAATCAATTCAGCATTCCCTTGTTGCTACCTTGACTAGTAGTAGTTGGTCGAAGCCATGTTTCATTCACCACCCAGTGTCAACATCGAAATCACTATTTTTTGGCTCTTTGGCCACTGTAATAATTTGATTGTCCCTCAAGCTTTTAGAAACAATTGATTTTCTCCTACAATTGTTGTTCTTTCAACTACAGTGGTACTCCTACGTCATTCTCTTTACAAACTATGCCTTATTTAGAGTGCATCAACCATGTTATGGCTAAACCCAGTTATGACTAAGGCTTGACACCTGCCCAATTCAAGACGCATGTTCATTTTCTTGCTTTCCTATATATGCGTGGTCATTGTTTTTTTTATTCATGTGGCCCCGATTCACACTCTGTAGGAGGGCCCTCATTTAGTCATGCACATTTCAAAGCCAATCGGACACCAGCCAGGAGATTAATTTTATGTTTTTGGTGGAGCGATGTCTTGCGGCAGCTAACGTATGGTGGCCTCTCCTGGTCCACGTATCCAACCGACAACCTTCTCAGCACAACACGTGGACATCTTGTGATTCCTTGTCCAATTCGTTGAATTCTTAGTCAATAATGCCATCAATCCATTTTACTTCAGTCGTGTAAGAGAAGTTTAAGCAGAAGGAGGTCCACGAGTTGAATAACCTGCTCATTACGCCTTATGACTGCCACATCTCCAGAATGGGTCCATGTAGCTAAATAACCTGCTCATTACGCCTTCTGACCACCACGTCTCCAGAAGAAGACCCATGGTGAATTGATTTCCATGTTAAAAAATAATGTTGATAGCTTCTATATACCACGGTGAATTTATTTTTTAACCTGAATCTGTGTTATTCAAATTAAAAAATAATGTTGATAGCTTCTATATGAATCTATGTTATTCAAGTTAAAAAATAAAGTTGTTTTTAATATCTACGTGTTTATAAGTATTACAACAATATTATTATTTTTTAAATATTTATGTATTTATAGAATATATATAGTGATTTTCATAAAAGATATTGTTCGTTCAATTTATTCAACCTGATTATAGAAACAAATAAGATGAATAGTTTTTCTTTAAAGTCGTAGTGAGTGCAACGTATTTGTTACTCTAAATAATACTTTTGTATTTAAACTTGGAAGTAATTCGATTTCAAATGGAGCAACATAGAACCTTCATATTTTAACCAATTAAAACCTTCAATTTTTAGGATTGTTTATATAGGATTAAAGTGACCTGCGGATCACAAGTCTTATAACCAAGATTACAATAATATTTTGATAAAGCTTATTCGTTGAAAGTTCATTCATTTGCTCAACTCTTCAATCAATATATAAATAAAATCAATTAATATAGGGGTGGATGTATGGTGGTTGTGTGTTAAATTCCCTATTGATAAGCATAACTCTTAACTTTACAGGTGTTATGATTGGGAGGATGTTACTCAACCCTATGTGTTTGTCTTAGGAGTTTCTCGCACTAACCAAATAAAAAAAATCACTCAATATTAATTTAAAAAAAAATCAATCAATATTCATTTTTATTAAAATTAAAAGTATGTCATAAATTAAAATCATTTTTTAATAAATATATAAAATTTTATTATTAAAAAAATATTATATTCTTATCATTCTATAAGAGAAGTTTAAGCAAAAGGAGGTCCATGTAGCTGAATAACCTGCTCATTACGCCTTCTGATCGCCACATCTCCAAAAGGAGGTCCACGTAGCTGAATAACCTGCTCATTACGCCTTCTGACCACCACGTCCCCAAAAGGAGACCCACGGTGAATTGATTTCCATGGTCAATTTTGGATGTAAGATGGCTAAATTTTATTTCACTTTAAAATTAAAGCGCCATTGACACTGTCATACCTTTTCTTTCACCTAGGTAGATGCACGTACTTCTCGTGCATACCTTTAAAGCTTGAGACCCAAATATCTTAGGATAAAAATAAAACCAACAGGCTTAGAGGTGGACATTCAAAATCACCTAATTCTTCTTATGTAGACAACGAAATTACATTTGCAGCTAAAGAGTTTGCAATAAATAGGACAATGCTAGTAGGACAAAGGGATAAGGGAAAAGGAGTTGTAGTGATGTTAGAGGAGCTTGCAAGAGAACATAAAATGGTGGTATTTGATATAGAGTGACTGGTATAGCAGGTCAAGGCAGATAAAAGACCTATCAACCTAACATAGGATGGTGGAGAAGACAAGGAAGAAACCACCATGAAGGATGATAAAGACATGGAGATTAATGGCAGTGATCATTTGATGATACAAATGCTAAATTTTAGTGCACCACCAGCTCTAGGGAATTGTATGGATGACTAGGTTGAGATGTTTTTCAAGAATATTGCTAGAGCCATAGATAGAATGATATTAACCTTCCAAATTGGATGTGTTGGACAGTGGAGGAAATGATAGTTTATGGTGGAAAATGAGGTAGGCAAGCTAGTGCAGTGGGTACAATATAAAGAAATAATGAAGAAGCTTGTAGATGTTCACCAAAAGCAACCATGGGAGTTGGATACTAGTAGTGTGTAAAGTATCAGTGGCATGGAAAATCTACCAAAATGAACTTAGGCTATCTATAGGAAGCTAGCGAGAATCTACATTGATGAGGTAAATAAGATACCTTGTTCATAGGAGGAAGTAGGTGTGAAGTATGTGAAACTTCCACCTAAGCTAGTGAAGACATATGCCCAAATAAAATTTTTGGCATACTTGATTGAGTGGTTAGCCAAGGGTGTGGAGAAGATTCATGAATCCAAGGAGGAAGTGGCTAACCAAGTGGAGGAGAGACTTTGGTTGATGAAGGAAAGTGTATAATTAGAACTGACAATACTTAAGAAGGAGCTTGAGGAGTGTTATTCTTACAATGGCACTGAGAGGGGGGTGAATCAGTGTAGACTTTTAAACTTAAATTCATAGCTCTTAAAACTAAAATAATGAAACCTTAAAAATAGATAAAGCAAGTATCACAAGAGAACATCATACAACACAAGATTTAATGAGGTTCACCAATGTGGCTACTCCTCAAAAAGCACTGCTTGGACTACCATCCAAATCCAACCTTTACAAAGCACCAACTTTACAATTAATTTACCAGCACCAATTGGAAGGAGCACCAACCCATGATTTATCTGCACCAACAGAAAGGAGCACCAACCCCTGATTTACCATAACCAACTGGAAGGAGCACCAACCCCTGATTTATCTGCACCAACAGAAAGGAGCACCAACCCCTGATGCCAAGCACCAACCTGGACTTCAAATTGAATCTTTGGGTTTAACAGTAAGATACCTTCACTTTTACAAGACCCTGACTGGTCTACTTCACCTTTGCATTCTTTGCACACTCTGCTCGCTCTGTGCACTCACTTCACACACTCTACTTTGTCATAGTCGAACTGCATGATTGTCTTCTCCCTCTCTATGCACTATGACCGAACTTCACACACTCTGCTTCGCTACGATCAAACCTCACGATCGTCTTCTCCCTTTTGTGCACTCTGCTCTCTCTGTGCACTCACAGATGCACTTAGGATAATTTGACATGACTTCTTTGCTCATTGTGCGCACTTCTCCATAATCTCACTGCCTATGCACTTTCTACGCTCTTACGGCCACATTTCACACTTTAACAAGAATTCGATGATATCAACGATGACACTCAATTCTCCAAACAACCATGATTTTATAACAACATTTTCATGATGAAAAACTCTAATCTTAGTCGACTGTAACCCTAATCATAGTCAACTGCAAACCCTAATCTTCATTGGCTAACATCGGTCTTTGTCGGCTTCAACTGCCCCTGTAACTCTTCTGTTGCTGTTGCCATGAAGACACAACATGTCGCGATATCATGACTCTTTCACCTCTGTACACTTTCTCTTAGCTTTGGCCCATGAGAATACATGTAGAGATATCGCTACACTTTTTCCTCCGTACGCTTTCTCTTAACTTTGGCCTGCGATAATACAACATGTAGCGATATCGCTACTCTTTTTCCTCCACATGCTTTCTCTTAGCTTTGGCCCGCGATAATACATGTAGTGATATCGCTACACTTTTTCTTCTGTACACTTTCTCTTAGCTTTGGCTCATGAAAATACATGTCGTGATATCGTGACACTTTTTCTCTTTGCTCTGTTTCTTAGCTTTGCCCCTGCGAAAACATAACATGTCGCCATATCGTGACACTTTTGCCTCCTTGCTACTCTTTTCGGCTTCAACCAGCGAAAACACAACATGTCGCGATATCATGACACTTTTTCTCCTTAGCGCTTTATCTTGCCTTTGGGTCGCAAAAACGTGACATGTCGTGATATCACGACACTTTTTCTCCTTAGCGCTTTCTCTTGCCTTCGGGTCATGAAAACATGACATGTCATGATATCATGACACTTTCTCTCAGACTATCTCTCTTGCAACATGTCATGAAATCATGACACTTTTTCTCTTAGACTCTCTCTCCTACAACATGTCACGAAATCGTGACACTTTTTCTTTCGGACTGTCTCTCCTACATTATGTTGTGAAATCGTGACATTTTTTCTTTCGGACTCTCTCTCCTACAACATGTCACGAAATCGTGACACTTTTTCTCTCGGACTCTCTCTCCTACAACATGTCATGAAATCTTGACACTTTTTCTCTCGGACTCTCTCTCCTACAGCATGTCGCGAAATCGTGACACTTTTTCATCCATACAACCTTCCTTGCAATATGTCATGAAATCATGACACTTTTTCATCCGTACAACCTTCCTTGCAATATGTCGTGAAATTGTGACACTTTTTCGTTCGTACAACCTTCCTTGCAATATGTCGTGAAATCACGACACTTTTTCGTTTGTACAACCTTCCTTGCAATATGTCACGAAATCGTGACACTTTTTCGTCCGTACAACCTTCCTTGAAATATGTCACGAAATTGTGACACTTTTTCTACTTGCCTTTCTCTCTTCCAACATGTCGCGAAATCGTGACAGTTTTGCTTGCTTCTCAACATGTCGCGATATCGCGACAATTTTTCTTTCTTGCCAACTTGTCGCGAAATCGCGACAGTTTTTCTTTCTTCTTCTCTCTCTTCCAACATGTCACGAAATCGCGACAACTTTTATTTCTTCTTCTCTCTATTCCAATATGTCGTGAAATCACGACAATTTTTCTTTCTTCTTCTCTCTCTTCCAACATGTCGTGAAATTGTGACAGTTTTTATTTCTTCTTCTCTCTTTTCCAACATGTCACGAAATCACAACAATTTTTCTTTCTTCTTCTCTCTCTTCTAACATGTTGCAAAATCACGGCAGTTTTTCTTGCTTGTTGTATATGTCGCGATATCGCGACACTTTTCTTACTTGTCTTTTTCTTTGACCTTTTGCAAGTGGTCCACTTCGGTCTTCTTGGAGAATCACTATACATACTCTGAGTAACGTTTGAACTCTTATTTTTTGCATCTAACTAGCTTTTGAACTTCCTGTCCACTGCATCAACAGATCTGTCTGACTATGTTGACAAAAATGACAATACTGTTTGCTACACCTTGCTCAACAATCTCCCCCTTTGGAATTGTTGGCAACAAATGTGCAATTTTCCTGTAATTCTTCTCCCCCTTTGACAATAATACCAAAGGGCTACTGCAGGCTCCCCCTGAGTCCATGCACAACATTCTCAGCCAAAATTTATTACATTTAGCAAGAATCATGAACATGAGCAAAAAGATAAACAAATACTTAAATGCTCCCCCTAAGAATGTTATCCCTGTAGCTAGTCAATTCTTGGGAAATGTGACCACTCCACAATCTATTTTTGGAATGAAAATTCAACTTAACCTCACTTTCTGCAACTTTCTCCTGCATACAACACGATGTTGCTGCAATATATTCTGCCTCTGCTGTGGATAAGGAAACTGACTCTTGTTTCTTACTGTTCTACACGACCAAAATTTCTCTAAGATAAAATGCACCTCCACTGGTAATATTCCTGTCATCTACACATCCTGCCCAATCTGCATCTTTAGGATACCATAACCCATACTCCATAGTACCCTTGTGATATTATAGAAGACTTAGTCTCTCTGCTGCACTGACTGGTGGACCTCTTCTTCACTTGAAGAATCCTCACTCAAATCTATCTTCAACTGTGTTGGCTGCTAGATTTCTATCCATTTAGACTCTGTCCTCTGTACTCTATCCAAGTCTGCTCCACCAAGCTCACTCAGAACTTGTCTGAATCTTCTCTAGCAATCTCACCAAGAACTTGCCCAAATCTGCTTAGAAATTTGTCCTAGCATTGTCGTTAAATATTTCCCAAGGGTCTTCTCAAAGGCTCAACCAACCATGCTCAAGTAGTACTCAAAATGAACTCAATAATGAATGGCGATCTCAAATCAAATTCACTTCAAAAAATCACTTCACACATAACTTGACTAGGCCCAATCAAATCAACTCAACCAAACATCACAAGGGACGTCTCTCTCTCACACAAACCCTAGTCCAAGTATGTATCAACTTTTTCTTTCAGACTGTCTCTCCTGCATTATGTTGTGAAATCGTGACATTTTTTCTTTCGGACTCTCTCTCCTACAACATGTCACGAAATCGTGACACTTTTTCTCTCGGACTCTCTCTCCTACAACATGTCATGAAATCTTGACACTTTTTCTCTCGGACTCTCTCTCCTACAGCATGTCGCGAAATCGTGACACTTTTTCATCCATACAACCTTCCTTGCAATATGTCATGAAATCATGACACTTTTTCATCCGTACAACCTTCCTTGCAATATGTCGTGAAATCGTGACACTTTTTCGTTCGTACAACCTTCCTTGCAATATGTCATGAAATCGCGACACTTTTTCGTCTGTACAACCTTCCTTGCAATATGTCACGAAATCGTGACACTTTTTCGTCCGTACAACCTTCCTTGCAATATGTCACGAAATCGTGACACTTTTTCTACTTGCCTTTCTCTCTTCCAACATGTCGCGAAATCGCGACAGTTTTGCTTGCTTCTCAACATGTCGCGATATCGCGACAGTTTTTCTTTCTTGCCAACATGTCGCGAAATCGCGACAGTTTTTCTTTCTTCTTCTCTCTCTTCCAACATGTCACGAAATCGTGACAATTTTTCTTTCTTCTTCTCTCTCTTCCAACATGTCGTGAAATCGCGACAATTTTTCTTTCTTCTTCTCTCTCTTCCAACATGTCGTGAAATCGTGATAGTTTTTCTTTCTTCTTCTCTCTCTTCCAACATGTCACGAAATCACAACAATTTTTCTTTCTTCTTCTCTCTCTTCTAACATGTCGCGAAATCACGACAATTTTTCTTGCCTGTTGTATATGTCGCGATATCGCGACACTTTTCTTACTTGTCTTTTTCTTTGACCTTTTGCAAGTGGTCCACTTCGGTCTTCTTGGAGAATCACTGTACATACTCTGAGTAACCTTTGAACTCTTGTTTTTTGCATCTGACTAGCTTTTGAACTTCCTGTCCACTGCATCAATAGATCTGTCTGACTGTGTTGACAACAATGACAATACTGTTTGCTGCACCTTGCTCAACAATCTCCCCCTTTGGAATTGTTGGCAACACATGTGCAATTTTCCTATAATTCTTCTCCCCCTTTGACAATAATACCAAAGGGCTACTGCAGACTCCCCCTGAGTCCATGCACAACATTCTCAACCAAAATTTATTACATTTAGCAAAAATCATGAACATGAGCAAAAAGATAAACAAATACTTAAATGCTCCCCCTGAGAATGTGATCCCTGTAGCTAGTCAATTCTTGGGAAATGTGACCACTCCACAATCTATTGTTGGAATGAAAATCCAACTTAACCTCACTTTCTGCAACTTTCTCCTGCGTACAACATGTTGTCGCTGCAATATATTCTGCCTCTGCTGTGGATAAGGAAACTGACTCTTGTTTCTTACTATTCTACGTGACCAAACTGTCTCCAAGATAGAATGCACCTCCACTGGTAATATTCCTGTCATCTACACATCCTGCCCAATCTGCATCTTTAGGATACCATAACCCATACTCCATAGTACCCTTGTGATATTATAGAAGACTTTGTCTCTCTGCTGCACTGACTGGTGGACCTCTTCTTCACTTGAAGAATCCTCACTCAGATCTATCTTCAACTGTGTTGGCTGCTAGATTTCTATCCATTTAGACTCTGTCCTCTGTACTCTATCCAAGTCTGCTCCACCAAGCTCACTCAGAACTTGTCTGAATCTTCTCTAGCAATCTCACCAAGAACTTGCCCAAATCTGCTTAGAAATTTGTCCCAGCATTGTCCTTAAATATTTCCCAAGGGTCTTCTCAAAGGCTCAACCAATCATGCTCAAGTAGTACTCAAAATGAACTCAATAATGAATGGCGATCTCAAATCAAATTCACTTCATAGAACTTTAAAAATCACTTCACACATAACTTGACTAGGCTCAATCAAATCAACTCAACCAAACATCACAAGGGACATCTCTCTCTCACACAACCCTAGTCCAAGTATGTATCAACCAACTCAAATAATTCCAACAATGCTCAACCACAAATATCACATAACAATGATACTCATGTTCTTTTCTAACTCAAGTTCTTTCACAACCAATGGGCTTAAACCACTATGCTTATAACACAAGGTTTAAACACAATTCTCAATTCAGAAATCCTTGATGCATTCAACCAACTACTTTCGAAAAAGGAAACCACAAACAATCATTTTCCCTTCAATGATATTTCAGAAATCAACCACCATAATGTTGTCACATGAGTCTCCTTGGGATTAGCCTGAAATCGTGCTACCATGCATACTGCCTACAAAATATCTGGTCTGATAGTTGTCAGGTATAGTAAGTTTCCAATCAAAATGCTGATTTCACATCTGTCAACAAAATTGACAAGTGACTCACACTTGTACCGACTTTTGTCCAACACTGTAATTTTATCGCCAACTCTGTGCAAGCATCGAACACTGTACCACAACACAACCAAAACCCTTTTACATTTTCAACTTGGTCTATGTTTCCTACAGTCACCTGGTCACACCTTACTTTCAACTGTTCGAATCGGGAGACAACATTTTGTTAAACACTTCACGGCCAACTATAGTGCACCTTACTCAAACTCATACTTCGGACCTCGGATAGGTATGATTCACAAAGCAATGTTGCTCATCTTGATGAGCTAAACATGAGTCAATGATCAGACTTCAATATTTTTCACCACAACGTCATAATAGATCTAACAATCTTTACGTCAATGTGTAGTTCCAATGCACACTGCTTTTATCGAAACACATATATGCGGCTAAGGCAACATTCTTTCACTAACCAAATTATCTGACCTGTTGTAATCCTTAACTTTGGACAGTGGTAGTAAGAACCATTAACAGTACAACAATGACATATAGCAATACTGCCAATAATGACAACTCTCAATTTAATCACCACCCTTCACGACACTTCCACAAACAACTACATGAACTGAAAACACACTTCGACAACTATACGACAACTTCCCTAACTTCTTGCCTTTCATCCTCAGGTAATCAAACAAATACATAGGAGCATTAAAATGAAACTTCAAGATTGCTCCCCATGAGGATGTGTTACCCGGAGTTGCTTAGTGCAATAGCGGAGTAGTCTCCTTCAATCCAAGGAGACACGATTTCCTTTCTTCTATCCTTCTCCAAACTTTCTTGAACTCGGGCTTGGATTTTTCAACTACATCCCTATTTTGCACCTTTTCGTGAACTCAAACATTTCTCTTGTGTGGTTGTCTCTTGTGCATCCTTGATGAATGATTATTTTCCTTTCTTTTATGTACATGATTTATTCCCTGTCTGTGTTGCGTTCTTTGCGTCTGATGAAATCTACTATTTTGCCTTAGATTAGATACATAAGTGCTTGGACAAAACCTTGCTATGTGCCCATGACCATTACATTGAAAACATTGTACATAGTGTTCACTCAGAAATGCAGATGTATTTCTACCAGCATAACTCTTTGATTTATCATTCAATCCACAATAAATTGCCTTGTGACCATACTGGTTGCATCTGAAACAATAGCCATAAAAAGTATTATTATGAATAGAGTGAGAGTGATAGAACCTCTTTTGTTGTGGTTGCTTTGTTGTAGATCTCCTTTGATATGTTCTTCCTTTTGAAGATTCAACTTCAAACTTTTCTTGCTTCGATCCTTCAACAGTGAACTTCTTCTTCTCTGCAGAGTTGGAAGATGAAGGTTGTTCAACTTCATATCCAAGACCACGCTTATCCATGGAGCTTCTTTGTTGGCTTATCATTTTATCTAGCAACTTTGTGCTCTTCTCAAATTTGAGATTTGTATTGGCCTCTTCTAGTTGTTTCTTCAATAAAACAATCTCTTCCTCTTGTTTGCAACAACCAATCACTTTCTCACTTATCTGTGACCTGAGAGTTTCTTCAATCCTTTTGAATTCTTCTACCTATATTTTCAAACTGGTTATTATTTCATTTGCATCCTCAAGATTTCTTGAGATCTCCTTATTCCTTTTTCTTTCTATCTTCAATTCATCCAGAGCTGCAATTAGTTCCTCTTTCAAATTTATTTTTGCATCAATTTCTTCTTCATCACATTCCTATTCTTTTTCTGTTTCTTCTTCGAGTGTCATGAAAAGACCTTCACCTATTTCCTTTTTAGAATCATCCTCTATGTTCTCATCGTCACCTTCATGAATACTCCTCAGTTTGTCCCACATTTCTTTTGTCATTTTACAACTCATGATCTTTACCAATTCATTGTCTGCTAATCCGCACCTGATAGCATTCTTTGCTTTTGAGTCATTCTCAAACAGATTCTTATCGATAGCATCGGTTGGAGGAGTGATGGGTATTGTGTATTCACTGACTACTGAATCCCAGACATCGTATCCCAAAGCATAGAGATATGTTTGCATCTTGATTTTCTAGAACGCGTAATTAGATCCGTCAAACAATGGTGCTTTGTTTGATGAGAAGCCTTCACCATTTTTTGGATCAATTTTCTCTTCCACAGGAACTAAAACTGACTGAGATGCCCTTTTGGAGGAGGATCTATTCTTCTTACCCATTGCGTACTAATCCAAGATCAACCCTGACTGATTTAGCCTTAGAAGGGAACTTGGCTCTGATACCAATTGTTAGTCTTACAATGGCATTGAGAGGGGGGGTGAATCAGTGTAGACTTTTAAACTTAAATTCATAGCTCTTAAAACTGAAATAATGAAACCTTAAAAATAGATAAAGCAAGTATCACAAGAGAACATCACACAACACAAGATTTAATGAGGTTCACCAATGTGGCTACTCCTCAAAAATGACTGCTTGGACTACCATCCAAATCCAGCCTTTGCAAAGCACCAACTTTACAATTAATTTACCAACACCAACTGGAAGGAGCACCAACCCCTAATTTATCTACACCAACAGAAAGGAGCACCAACCCCTGATTTACCAACACCAACTAGAAGGAGCACCAACCCCCAGCACCAACCCCTAATGCCAAGCACCAACCTGGACTTCAAATTGAATCTTTGGGTTTAACAATAAGATACCTTCACTTTTACAAGACCTTGACTGGTCTACTTCACCTTTGCATTCTCTATGCACTCTGCTCGCTCTGCGCACTCACTTCGCACACTCTGCTTCGTCACAGTCAAACTACATGATCGTCTTCTCCCTCTCTGCACACTATGACCAAACTTCGCACACTCTACTTCGCTGTGATCAAACCTCACGATCGTCTTCTCCCTTTTGTGCACTCTGCTCTCTCTGTGCACTCACAGACGCACTTAGGATAATTTGACATGACTTCTTTGCTCACTGTGCGCACTTCGCCATCATCTCGCCGCTTCTGCACTTTTTGTGCTCTTACGGCCACATTTCACACTTTGACATGCATTCGATGATATCAACGATGACACTCAATTCTCCAAACAACCATGCTTTTATAACAACATTTTCATGATGAAAAACTCTAATCTTAGTCGGTTGTAACCCTAATCATAGTCGGCTACAAACCCTAATCTTCGTTGGCTAACATCGGTCTTCATCGGCTTCAACTACCCCTATAACTCTTCTATTGTTGTTGCCGCAAAAACACAACATGTCGCGATATCGCGACACTTTCGCCTCCGTACGCTTTCTCTTAGCTTTGGCCCGCGAGAATACAACATGTAGCGATATCGCTACACTTTTTCCTCCGTACGCTTTCTCTTAACTTTGGCCCGCGAGAATACAACATGTAGCGATATCGCTACACTTTTTCCTCCATACGCTTTCTCTTAGCTTTGGCCCACGAGAATACATGTAGCGATATCGCTACACTTTTTCTTCCGTACGCTTTCTCTTAGGCTTTGCCCGCAAAAATACATGTCGTGATATCGTGACACTTTTTCTCTTTGCTTTGTTTCTTAGCTTTGCCCCGCGAAAATATAACATGTCACGATATCGCGACACTTTTGCCTCCTTGCTACTCTTCTCGGCTTCAACCAGTGAAAACACAACATGTCGCGATATCGTGACACTTTTTCTCCTTAGCGCTTTAACTTGCCTTTGGGTCGCGAAAATGCGACATGTCGCGATATCGTGACACTTTTTCTCCTTAGCGCTTTATCTTGCCTTTGGGTCACAAAAATGCGACATGTCACGATATCACGACACTTTTTCTCCTTAGCGCTTTTTCTTGCCTTTGGGTCACGAAAACGTGACATGTCGCGATATCGTGACACTTTTTCTCTCGGACTCTCTCTCCTGCAACATGTCACGAAATCGTGACACTTTTTCTCTCGGACTCTCTCTCCTGCAACATGTCGCGAAATCGTGACACTTTTTCTTTCGGACTCTCTCTCCTGCATTATGTCATGAAATCGTGACACTTTTTCTTTCGAACTCTCTCTCCTGCAACATGTCGCGAAATCGCGACACTTTTTCTCTCGGACTCTCTCTCCTGCAACATGTCGCGAAATCGTGACACTTTTTCTCTCGGACTCTCTCTCCTATAGCATGTCATGAAATCGTGACACTTTTTCATCCGTACAACCTTCCTTGCAATATGTCATGAAATCGTGACACTTTTTCTCCTGTACAACCTTCCTTGCAATATGTCATGAAATCGCGACACTTTTTTGTTCGTACAACCTTCCTTGCAATATGTCGCGAAATCGTGACACTTTTTCGTCCGTACAACCTTCCTTGCAATATGTCACGAAATCGTGACACTTTTTCATCCGTACAACCTTCCTTGCAATATGTCATGAAATCGCGACACTTTTTCTACTTGCCTTTCTCTCTTCCAACATGTCACGAAATCGCGACAGTTTTGCTTGCTTCTCAACATGTTGTGATATCGCGACAGTTTTTCTTTCTTGCCAACTTGTCGCGATATCGCGACAATTTTTCTTTCTTTCCAACTTGTTGCGATATTGCGACAGTTTTTCTTTCTTCTCTCCCTTCCAACATGTCGCGAAATCGTGACAGTTTTTCTTTCTTCTTCTCTCTCTTCCAACATGTCACGAAATCGCGACAGTTTTTCTTTCTTCTTCTCTCTCTTCTAACATGTCGCGAAATCATGATAGTTTTTCTTTCTTCTTCTCTCTCTTCCAACATGTCACGAAATCGTGACAGTTTTTCTTTCTTCTTCTCTCTCTTCCAACATGTCGTGAAATCACGACAGTTTTTCTTGCCTATTGTATATGTCGCGATATCGCGACACTTTTCTTACTTGTCTTTTTCTTTGACCTTTTGCAAGTGGTCCACTTCGGTCTTCTTGGAGAATCACTGTACATACTCTGAGTAACCTTTGAACTCTTGTTTTCTGCATCTGACTAGCTTTTGAACTTCCTGTCCATTGCATCAACAGATCTGTCTGACTATGTTGACAACAATGAGAATACTGTTTGCTACACCATGTTCATGATTTTTGCTAAATGTAATAAATTTTGGCTGAGAATGTTGTGCATGGACTCAGGGGGAGTCTACAGTAGCCCTTTGGTATTATTGTCAAAGGGGGATAAGAATTACAGGAAAATTGCACATGTGTTGCCAACAAGGAGGAGATGTTGATCAGACAACTGAAATCTAAGTTCTCACTAAGGGAGCAATTGTTGGAAAAGAAAAATGAAGTGAAGACAAGAGACTAGCTTATTTTGGAAAATGAGCAGCTACAAAATGTAGCTAGGCATGAGATAGGAATGGTTAGAAAAGTTATTGAGGCAGCAATAAAAGAGGCTAAGATAGCCAAAAAATAATCAAAATCTCCATTCGCAATGAAGGGAGAGCAAATACTAGCTAAGTTGGTAGAAATTGAGTAGAGAGCAAATAACTATGGGATCCAAAGGGATAGGTACCTCAACTATGCCAGAGGACTCAAAGGAGAAACAAAGGCTCTTAAGCTACATATACAAGATATGGGTGTAGTACCTGTCCTTACTCCTCATCATCAATATAACCTTAGCTTGCAAGAGCAAAGAAAATAGTTGGTGAGGATGCCAACCAAGCAAAAGGGGAGAGTAGATGCAGACACTGGTTCTAGATGAAAATTGAAGTAGAATTTTGTACATGGGAGTTGAGTGCAAAATGCACTTAAGTTTTTTAAATGTAAATAAATGTAGATTCAAACGTAATATAGGTGAAAGTCAAATGTGAAATGAAATAAAATGTAAATGTCATGAAATGACTAGATAATGCAATTTGGGGTTAAGTTTGATAAATTGCTCATAACCAATAGTACATGCTAAGGGGTCATGTAGACATCCAAAGGGGGAGACGATTTGGGTAGTGATCTATCCCCAAGACCATTGTTGGAACAACTGAGAACCCATGATTAAATAGAGACCACACCCCCTTCATTTATATTGATGTATGTGTAGGATAGCGGATCATACGTAGGTGAGAGTAGACTTTGTGCATATTGTATGTGTGCATTGAGAGCATAGTGTAGGAAAATAAGATCCAAACTATCATGTAAAGAGGGAGTATTTCATTTATTGTAGTTGTAGTCATGCATGTAATTACAGTTCCATTCAAGCCATGCGATAATGCCTATTAGATCTCATTTCCATTTCCATATCTGAGTGTATGTGTGTATGCATTGATATAGTCAGTTGTAGGATTTGTTCTGTGTATGTGAGTTACAGGTTGCAAGTAGAATAAAAAGGTTATGGGTTGTAGACAGAAGTTAATGTAATTGCATGAGTCATCATACAATTGGACTTGTCATACAAGGGTGTCACCAAGTGCTTTTTGGGAGAGGTTAAGTTTTCATGTTATGCCCTCCCCTCTAAAACAAGCAGGCAAGCGGGTTCTTGCGTCTCTCTATTATATATGTGGAGAAGGGTGATTTCCACTTTTTTTAGAGAGCTTTCATGGAGTGTACTATTTCATAAATAGAAGGGGTGGGGAAGGGGCACTAGAGTGACTCCCTAGGAGGGCCCCACCTTTTGGTACTCTCATTAGGTTAAGTAGTTCGTATAGGAGAGTTTTTTCGTATGAGTAATGGAGTGCGAGTTTTTCTTCCTGGGAGGGCCCCGCCTTTCGGTACTCTCATTAGGTTAAGTAGTTTGGATAGTGAGATTTTTTTTCATATGAGGGAGAGTGTCGTATGAGGATGATATATAGTTGTCGTATGAGGATATTTCTGACTTGGGTAGAACTTGTTGGCTCCTAAAAATCTGTTAATACAATTGTTCATCATGCTATTAGAAGTTGATTATGTGTGGAGTTAAATCTGCAATTACTATAGTCTTAGTTGGCTCCTAAATATTTGTTAATCCAATTGTTCCTCCAACCATTGGAATACCCTACTACTATGCTATATTGATGAGGAAGTTCTAGAAGTTGATGAACCAGTAGCAATTGTACCTGCAAATCCATATTAATGTAGAAAGACTTCTAAATGGCTCACCAATACCATCAGAGATGCTAAACTTGATACACCTCCTGACCTCACTTCCACATGACCATGTAATTGTAGTAGTACTCATTAGGAAGTAGGTCTAGGCTTTATGGTTTTATTGATGGAGAATAGAACAAACATCAATGAAGAATGTGCTTAGTTAATTGAAATTGAAGGCATCTAAGGATGAAAAATATAAATCTTTGATGAAGAACAACACATGGGATCTTGTTGAACTGCCAAAAGGAAAGAAGTTCATAGGCTACAAGTGGGTTTTCAAAATCAAATACAAGATATATGGATGCATTGATAAGTATAAGGTACGACTCATTGCAAAGGGCTATGTACAAAAGGAAGGAACTGATGATGAGGAGACATTTGCACCCACAATGAAGATTAAAACCATTCATGTAGTATGTGCATTGGCAACACAATTTGGTTGGAAACTTTAGCAAATGGATGTCAAAAGTGCCTTCCTAAATGGTGATCTCGAAGAAAATGTGTACATGATACAACTTGAAAGCTTTTTTGTCAATGGGTAACATCAAAAGGTCTATAGAATGATCAAGTCACTGTATGGGTTGAAGTAGGCTCCTAGAGCTTGGTACATAAAAATTAATAATCACCTATTACAACATGGTTTCACTAGAAGTTCCTCTGATGCAAATCTCTATATTAAGAAAGTTGAATTGGATATGGTGATACTTGTGCTCTATGTTTATTATTTGGTCATGATTGGCAACTTAGATGATCTGGTAAATTGTGTGAAGAATGACTTGAAAAATTTATTTGACATGATAGATCTAGGACTTATGCATTATCATCTTGGCTTGGAGGTATGACAAAGAAAAAATCAAATTGTGGTCTCATAGACAAAGTATGCCAAGTCACTACTAGAAAAATAGTAGATGACAAATTGTGAATCTAAGGCAACATCAATGAAGCAATGGTTACAACCATCCAGATATCATAAGTCACCTCAGGTAATTGGTACTCTTTATCATCAGCTAATTGAGAGTCTCATATACTTGACAAATATCGGGTCTGACATTAGCTTTACTATGAGTTATCTTTCGAGGTTCATGTAGGAACAAAATGTGAGTTATTGGAAGGCAACAAAGAGGATATTGCATTATGTTTGTGTTATAGTGGAATATGACATGGATTTTAAGGAGAATGATAATTTTTTTCTAAAAGGATACATGGACTCAAATTATATTAGATCTATAGATGACAGGAGGTCAACATATGAATATGTATTTCATCTAGGATATGGACATGTCTTGTGGTACAACAATAAGCAATAAGTAGTAGTATTGTCATCCACATAGGTAGAATATCATGTTCCATGAGGAGTTGTGTGTGAAGTGATATGGTTACATTGCATACTATTAGATATAGGTGTGTGAAAAAATCAACCGACGGTATTGAATTGCAACAATCAAGGTGTTCTGAAATTGGTCAAGATTTTATTCTTTAATGAAAGAACAAAATATATTGAAGTTAATTGTCACTACATTAAAGGACAAGTTCATAATCACTGGATTCAGCTCTATTACATTAACAACTTGCATATATTTTCACATGTCAAATTTGAATTGTTTTGCACCTCTCTTTGTATACTAAATAATGTAATAGTGGGAGATGTTAGGTAATTATTACATTATTTAATGTTAGGTAAATATTACATTACACCTCATGATAGGTTACTGTTGGTTATGAATCTGCCACTAGGATAGGATTTAGTGTAATGCACCCTAGATTCACCCAACAGATTGAAAGGCTGGAAGGAAGGAATGCCTTCCACACCAATCTTCGAAGGAGGTTGGCTTCCTATGTTTTCTCAATTTGGTTTAAGCTCAGAGTGCAAGAAAGAAATTAGAAATGCAGAAAGAAATATAAATGTAATTTTTTTGGGTGGGAAATATAAGCAACACAACAACAGCCAATCACCACCATTAACAGCAATTAAACACAAACTATGTTGTAGAATCTATCAACACCATTCATCCTATGTATCCTCCACTTTTGCATTCCAAGAATACTTAACTATTAAATACTAATATCCAGAAAGAAGAATAACAGTACGCAATAACATAAGCAACATGAGGTATAAATACTCAGTAAATACGACATACAAGATAAAGACAATCAATAGAGCCAAGTATATTTTGTATTCAGAAGCAAACACACAGCTACAAAAGTTCCCTAGCAATATATCCCCCTTCCACCCTTTTACAATGATATGGTGGAGCTATTTATAGCGTAATTTTCCCCCCCATTACAACTTTGGGCACAGGATCCTAGACCTATTAATAGCTGACAAAGCTAACAAAGCTAACAAAGTTGACAAAAGCAACAAAAAGCGACTGCTATTGACCTCTACTGGCATGGAACGTACTTGCAGCAAGGTCCACCTAAAAACTTAGCAGCTATGTGGCAGTGCAGTAGATGACGCTTCGAGTCGGCTTGACTGAGGGTAGTTGAGGTACAATAAGTCAGTTCACGCTCGCACACCTCCCGTCGCATCTCTGACTCGAATTTCGAGGCTGGACACCTGTCGGAATCTGATAAGGGAAAAAATATGCCTTTGAAGCTCATACTTTCTCTCCTGCCCGACTTCACCCAAAATTGGAGTGCTACCAGGCAGCATAGCGGGGAAGTAGTGCAGTTGGGAAGGCCTTCATTCCTTAGAAATTTTCTGGGTAGGTTTCAATGTTATTTTCCTGAGTGCGCATAGGCCAGTGAGTGAAGCCCGACTTCACTACGAAGTTGGGCGACTCAACACTTAATTGATTTTCTAGAGTCACCATGATAAGTCACCCGATTGTGCACTTCCTCCAGGGCGAAGCCCGACTTCGCTGCGAAGTCGGGCAGTCCCAGCACTTAGGGAAATTCTTGCTATCTTCAAGTGAGCTGCCCAACTGCGCACAAGCTTGAGGGCACCGCCTGACTTCGCTATGAAGTCGGGTGGTCCCAAAACTTAACCATTTTTTGGATCTCTCTCATTGATATTGCCCAGGTGCACACAAAATTGAGAGCATAGCCCGACTTTGCTATGAATTTGTATGACTCAAGACTTAGTATTTTTTGGGTTAAGCTCCACACATCAGCTTCCCAAGTGCGCATGAAACTAGGAGCATAGCCTGACTTCGCTGCGAAGTCGGGTGAACATCAATATTTATAAAATTTTGGGTTCTCTGCCCTCTCAAATAAATATCCAGAAGTATGGGGGGGAATGGAGAGAATGAAATTGATGGTAGGGAAAATAGGGGATAGTGGAGAAAGGGAGAAAAGTAAGAGGGAAGGGAAAGCAGCATCCTTACAAAAATTTGAAGACATGGCACCCTATGTAAAAAATGGCACCATTCCTCGTGACTCGCAGGGTGTCGAGCTCGCCTTGATGCAATGAACCAGGCCTTTATCCTTTGGGTGTAGAGGAACTCCCTTCCCCTGCATCCTACTGCTCCTATTGTTGCTGAGCCCCCTTTCTAGGTAACTTTTCTTCTTTGGGCTCACTTTCAGTAGTCTCTTCTTCTGACCCTTCCTCTTCTTCTCTTTCTTAATCTGACTTCTTAGCACCACCATCGCCCTCTTGTTCGGTAGGCTGCTCCCGCTTGTGGACGTGCTTGTATGTGGTCTTGTCCTGATTCCAAGATACTGCCTGGAAGGGCTCTAAATCTCTTATATCCTTCAGTGTTGCTCTGAATTTCGTAACCATGTGCACATCAATGGTGTCATACCTCTCTCCCAGCTCCTGGAGGGAGGTGTTAATTTTGCAAAATCTTGACACCATTTGGGCCACCTGTGCCTCTTGGACTGGTTCAGTCCAGCCATCAATCTCTGATGTGTCTGCCTCAAAAGATAGCCAATCTTGATTTACCTATTTTAGGGGCAAAAATTCCCCATCCTTGATAAAGCTCAAAAATTCGAGCGCAGAAAGAGTGTTGAAGGGGGCCAGGCAGATATTCATTTCATGGTTTAGCACATCTAGCATCTTTTTGGTGGCCCTGATCCTCTCTATTTTTTCAAAATAATTTTGCAAGGTTACCCTCGCATCTGCCCAATCTAGGGCAATCTGGGACATAGGAGGAAATCAAAGGCCCTTACACATAAATTCTTCAAGTTTTATTGCCAATTCCAGCCACTGCCTCACTTGGCGTTCAACCTCCTCTATTGCAAGTTTTCCCTGGGCAGATACTTCTTGAATTTTGGATGCGAAATCCAAGACGGACAAGGACCTGACCACATTAGTCCTGCAACCCTACAACAAACTAGCCCTCATCTCCTTGATCTTGTCCTTTGAAAAGGTAGCCACCTGGGATACCTTCTCCTTCAGCTAAGATTGAGTCTGCTTCAACAAATATTACAACTGGAAAACATGCTCCAGTATTGCTTTTTTCTCTTCTGATAGTTGTTCGATTGTCTTCATCTATGTTACTACCTCCTTCTAGGATGCGGTAAGCTGACATTTTAAGTCTTTAATTTCTTTCTGAGCAGACTCCAGCCATGTGGTGGCCTTGGCCAGATCCTCTTCCAGTTGTCTTGAATTGTTCTGAAGCTGAAACAACTTCTCCTGATTCTCGAGCCGCTTAAAAAGGAGATTATCAGTCCTCCAACGAATACCATTGATTTTGTATTCTTCACTTATATCGTCGAAACTCTTCTCCTTTGTTTGGTGCTCATGCTCATAATCTACCTCAGCAATCTCTCGGAGAGGCTTCTTAACTTTTGGGATTAACTTCTCTATTCGTAGCACCCTCATGTCCAAGTCAAAATTGGTGCGCTTCACAAGGGTGGCTATTTCCTCAGCTCTTCTCTTTTTACGTCCTAGAGGAAAGAGGCAAAAAATCCTGTGACCTTCGCCGCTAGAGGTTGGTCATTCGTAACTTACAATTTTTCTCCCATTAGGTCCAGCTCTACTAGCATAGGGTATGCCGAAGCCAAATCCTGTTGTGACATCCTTCCTAAAAACAATGAAGCAATAGATATTCCAGAATATAAGGCAATTTTTAAGGGTGATCGGGTCCTAGGGAAAATGAGTGGTTGCATAGGAGGTGGATATGGGGTTTTGAATGCAGCGAGTGAGTGGCACAACAATGTAGATACAGCTTCAATGCTGGTCACGGGTGAGAGGTTTAGAGTTTCACCCAAGGTTTGGAAAACGTTCAGGTCCTAGGCAAAACATCCAAAGGAATGGTGATTGTGGAGGGACTGGGAGATAGGCGATAGGGATGATGTGACTAAGGTGCGCCCTGATGCATAGGAGGAAGGTGTTATAGCAAGGTCAACTAGGGTTTGTGTAATAGGAGAAGAGGTCATACATGCGTGCCTCGCCTGAGCCGATGCTTGGATGACACTCGCTGCCCAAACATCTGCTTCCTTCTATAGACTATCCAGAGAGATTATTTTGGGTGCAACTACTTCTGCCCGTGGGGCTGCTACTATTTGTTGTGTAGTCTCCTTTTTAGGTTTCTTTATCTTAGTCTTCTCACCCCTTTTTCTTTTCCTTTCTCCTAGAGCGACAATTTTTTTGGTGGAGGCAAAGGCGGTTGGTATGGAGGGTAATGAGGCTCCCACGATAAACTTGTACTTGGGCTTTGATGAAGGGATGCCCGCTACTGCTGGCTCATCAGTTGAACTTTCTAGCTCCTTCTCTATTTGAGATGACTTTTCAAGAGCTAGAGACAACATTGGGCCCACCTGACTGCTTGTTGGTGCCTTGGTGTTGGGTGGCTTTCGAATGGACAAATGTTGTGGTGGGGGTTTCATTTTATATCTCTTCCTGGCACCTAGGGGGCGCAATCTCAAAATACAAATGACTCCCATTTGTCGGTGTATTTATCATACAAGGCCAAAAACTCATAATCTATGGCCAATGTCCTTCTGTTGATTTATCATGTTGCGTGTGACACCTCATATTCCAGCATTGAATTATTTTGTCCTTTTCCTAGCTGAGGGGTGCCACCTTTGTGAGGAATTTTTTGAAACTGGCCGAGTCTAACTTGTGATCTGGATTATGCTCTGGATCATAATCCACCTCCACACAATAGAAGTCATGCTATGGTGGCCATGACTACATCCGTTCGATGTGCCACTCCAGGTCTGCCCCTGTCTTGTTGCACCTCTCCTCCATGATTTCTGCTCGAGGGAAAATATGTATACATTTTCCCCTGACCCCAATCGGGTCGTATTTCCAGCGTTGTGGTAATTGTATCAGGCCTATGTTGAGGAGTGCATGCTCTAGGTAGATGTGCTACCCAATTTCATGGACTTGAATGTTTGCCCAGGTAAAAGGATATTTGAAAATATGGCCCCTCTTCCTTCCCTAGCCAAATTCCTCCTTGACGTAGTCCATCTACCACGCTGCATCCATGTCAAATTGATGCTCAGTAAAAAAATGGGGTAGTAAGAATGGATTCCCTTTGAATCTATAGATTCTGATAACGATGCTCTAGGTCAACTAGAAAGTATCACCGTATTTGTATTTCCTCTGGTAGTTCATCATGGTTAGGGGATGGCGAGATGCCTTGCCATCGAATAGTGCTAGGGTCATACCTAAAAATTTGAAATTGAAATCATAATAAGACCCTCTTCTATATAGGGCTTTCATCCACTCGTATATCGGTAGCAGTGCTCCCTTCTCATCTACCCTCTTAAGATCAGGTACCCTTATTCAGTAATGCATATGGTAAAGGCACAACCATGTGAGGAATATAGGGCTTTCATCCACTCGTATACCGATAGCGGTGCTCCCTTCTCATATACCCTCTTAAGATCAGGTACCCTTATTCGGTAATGCGTATGGTAAAGGCACAACCATGTGAGGAATGAGCAGTGCCAGAATTTAGTTGTCTACTTCTGTTGTATCTTGACCAGGTTTGAATGTATGGCATATGCCACCCAGTCTACCCAATCAAAAAATATCGGGCACCTTTCGCTTCTCTACGCAGTAGGATCATAAAATTCTCCATGCAAAATACACTCTACAAGTGCTAGCTGATACAGATGCGCCACCTTGTCTGTGCAGTAGCTAAGGACCCATGCAAGGATAATATAAATATATCTATTTTCAAACCTTTCTAGGGGTATGGGACCTGATGGCCATTGTCCAACTGGTAGTGGGCACTTCAGCTTTGAATTGAGAAATTCCCTCATCCTTTTGTTTTGACTAAATTTTCCCGCCTGCTCTTCCAAATTATTTTTTTTGACGATGGCATTGGGGTCGTACTAGAGCCCTAGGATGAATGATGGCTGTACGCTTTCTTTAAAGAGGGTGAACAACACCCTTCCTTGGTAGTCGCAAATCTATTGGGTGGTTGGTTTGTAATATGTCACAATTGACTCAACCAGCCCTAAGTAGTGGTGGACAGGAGGGCACAAGAACCAGTATAGGTTAGATTTATATGCGACCCCAATGTGGTGCGAGGATGAGACTTTTCCTGCCCACTTCGCAATATTGGGCCACAGTTTGGTGAGACTAATGGAGTACTCACCATCTTTGTATTCGGCCAGGCGGTTGATAGGTGGTGGTGGAGGACCTTGCTTTTTACTTCACCTTGACTTGGATTTCTCTCTTTGGTCTTGTGTGCCTCGCTCTCATGAGTGCTAGAATCTGTGCATTCCTCAACTTCTCGCTCGGTATCACTGGATTACAACTGCATTGGCACCTTCCCCTTGTCCATTCTCTATCCTTCACTCATGGTGCTAGATATGGGAATTATAGTCGCTGCAGACCTTAATTTTGCACTTCTCTTCCTTTTCACTGCGCAGCTCAAATTTACACTGGTAATTCTAGTATTCTGAGTAAGCAAGGGCCCTTTTATAGGAATGGAAAAATAGCATTAATGGCACGAGGGGGAATTTAAAGTGATTTGCTTGAAGTATGTAGAAAACATCGTTATTCCTCGATGGTCATGTGTGGGATCTTCTATTGGAAAGCGCACCTCGTACGCGGTTGGCCCCAATGCACTCACTTCTTAATGACATCTACTTTGAAATCCATGTAATCATTCCTTAAAATATTTGAACTTCATTCTTTTAATGACTTCACCATTGCCATCTGGGAACATGATTCGAGGTACCAAACTTGAGGAAGACTTTGATCAAGTGCGCTCAAAAAGGGACATGATCAAACTTTGTGCTATGCATGGTGTGCCCTTGGGAACCCATACTTAGAAATATTTAGTCATGCACCTTGCTCTCCATGATGCATCTGTTGAAGTGTGCAAACATTTGAGTGCACAACCGGGCTTTGCTCAAAAAATTTGCGTAGTCGGGCAAGGACACTTAGCTAATTTTTTGAACTTCTCTGTCATTTTCGCCTGTCTGCGCTCTGAAAAGGGTGCACAACCCGACTTCGCTACGAATTCGGGCGGTGCACCCATCACTTAATTATTTTAAGATTCCTCTTGGTCACCTTCTCTATTCTTAAGCTCTTGACATCGTACAATGCAAAGAGCGAAGCCCAACTTCACTACGAAGTCGGTCAATTTTTTGCCTTGGTCAGACTTGAACGGCCACGCAAAATTTTGCTTCCTTTTTCATACTTAGCCTTCTCCGGACTTAAAAGCTGAAAACTAAATGACTGAAAGAAATATTTACATTCTGAAATAAACCGAACTATAGGAAATAAATAAGAAAAATATGTACAAGTAAGGACCTCTTGGTAACCTTCAGTGATGATAGGCCTTTAGGTGGAAGCCATTAACAGGGATCGAGAGAAGTTGTCCCTCCATGTCCCTGAGCATGAACGCGTTGAATTGGTTTACCCGAGCGATCTGATAGGGGCATTCCTAGAAGGCATAAAACTTGTCATGATTTCTCAGCTTTTCTTTGAGTGAATCCCATTTGAGAACTAAGTACTCAATTTTGAAAACTCGGGTGGTGGTCCCCTTTGCAAACCAGCTCTGAGTTGCCTCAGTGTGCTTGGTAAAGGCCTGATATGCCTTCTCCATTTCCTCTTCTAGATACAATAGTTGACAAAGTCTAGCATCCACTGGATCCCTGTCATCGTTCTCATATTCTAACAACCAAAGAGCGGGCATTTCTATGTGGGTAGGCAAGATCGCCTCCTTACTGTATACAAGCATGTAGGGAGACGTCTTGATGGATTTTTTGAAAGATATGTGATCCGACCATAACGCTCGGTCCAAAAGTAGGTGCCACAACATTTTATTCTTCTCCACAATTTTCTTTATTATCTTCAAGAGGTTTTTATTGGTAGATTTTTCCAAGCCATTTCCCTATGGATAGTAATTTGAAGACATCTTGTGATAAATACCATACTTGCTGGTAAACTCAGTGAGCACTGCACCTACAAATCTTGGGCCATTATCTGTACCAATTACCTCTAGAATCCCAAAATGGGTAATGAGGCTCTCAAGGAACCCCATGACCATCTCTTGGTTAGCGTGCTTTGTAGGCAAAGCCTTGGCCCATCACGTAAAGTAATTTGTGGCGGTTAGGATAAACTTGTGTCCCATCGAAGAATTGGACGTTATTGTCCTGACGAAGTCCAGACCCCACTACTAAAATAAAGTCTCATCTTGAATTGGCTGGAGGAGCAAGGGTGCCTTCCTATTTCTGTCGATGAACCTCTGGCATTTTTTGCATTTTACACGGACTGCATGTGCGTCTGTGAAGAGGGTGGGCCAATAATAGCCTGCTCTGATAATTTTTAAGGTTGTAGGCCTCTACCTAAATGATTTCCTTAAGGCATCCCAGAGTGGAACTCTCCAAGAACCTTTGGCTTGTCTGATTCCTTGTTGGACCACAATAGGATGTCGTCAATATTTCTAAAATATAGCTCCTCGGGGTGCAGTACATACTTCAAGATGTTCAGCCTAAACCTCCTTCTCTATGAGGTGTTGAGATGATCTGGACATCTCCCTATATTTAAGTACCACACTGTATCATGTGTTCAATCATCCTCTTTTGATAAGGAATTGGAAATGTTGGCCTCTATTACTGGATCCTCCCACTAGCAGGCAGATATTTTGGCTATAGCACTCCGGGAAAACTCTTGGCATAGAGCCCAACCTTGGATTAGCTTCGTTGGCCATACCTCTATATCAAACTCTTGTATCTTGGCTATCCATCCTGCCCTCTTGTGACCTGGCTCCCCTTGGATGATGAAATTTTTGACATCCGGATGTATCACAAAGATAGTTATCCGACTCTGGGAGACAAAGTGCTTGAACTTTCTAAGAGATCTCATGACTGCGTGCACTTGCCGCTCAATAAAATTGTATCTTTATTTGTGCGATTGAATCACCTAGCTTAGGAATGCTATGGAGCGATCCTCGCCATCATCTCCCTTCTGATTCAGGACTGAAACATAGCTTTCAGGCTCTCCCATCATGTACAAGATGAAATCCTTGGAGTAGTCTAGATTTATTAACACTAGATCTTGCGCAATTCTGGCCTTGATTTCTTCAAATTCTTGCTTCCTTTCGTCAGTCCATACAAATTTAGCATTATTTTTTAGGAGCTCAGCCATGGGCTTGATTACTTGTGCAAATTCTGGGACAAACTTCCTCACGAATTTGATTTGGCCAAAAAATTATTGTAGCCCCTTTTTGTCAACTGGGATGGACAAGTGAAGAAGAGCTTTTGCTTTATCAGGATCGATTGCAAGGCCCTTCTCAGAAATAATGTGTCCTAGCAGCTTGCCTTCCTTCACCGCGAAGATTGACTTCTTTGGGTTGATGGAAATGTCAAATTTATGACATCTCTCAAATACTTGCCGCAAGTGAGAGGCATGGTCCTCTCTTTTATGTGAAAACATAGTCATGTCATCCAAGTAGATGATAATGACCTTGTTGAGCAACTCTCGAAATGCCAAGTCCATAACCCTTTGAAATGTAGCCCCGACGTTAGAAAGGCCAAAGGGCATGCGTTGATATGCAAATGTTCTCGATTTGGTGGTGAACGTTGTCTTGTGCTGATCTTTGCCTTTCATCCATATTTGGTTATAGCCAGAAAATCCATCCAAGAGAGATAATCTTTGAGCTCCAGCAACTACATGGAGGATTTGATCAATTTGGGGGAGCGAATAATGTTCCTTCAGTGAATCCTGATTGAGGTTTCTGAAATCCATGCAGAGGCGAATGTCTCCATTTTTTTTCCTCATAGGGACCATATTTGTGACCCAAGAAGAGTTCTTTATGGGGTAGATGATCTTGGCCTCCAACATCTTCAAGAGTTCAGCTTTCATCATGACTTCAATTTTTGGGTTCACCGCCCTTTGCTTCTGCCGAAAAGGCTTTGCATTATATTCTAGTTCTATAGTATGCTGGATAATCTCTCTATCGTACCCCTTGAGGTCTTGGTAGCACCAAGCCACAATATCTGGGAACTCTTCGCATAGAGATCGAATCTACTCTAACTCCTCATCAGTGCAATCTATCCTGACCTTAATCACCTTTCCAGGTTCCAGTTCCAGGTCCATGTACTGATTGGGGTCCACTTTGATCCTGTGGGATATGGATCTATCATTTTGATCAAAGAGGCTCTCCAGAGTAATAATTCCTTTTGGGACATTATTTTTTAACTGTATCAACCCCTCGTATTGCTCATCATCAAGGTTTCTACCTTCGATTTTACTAGCTTCATTTATCAAAAAGGTGACGATATCTTTGTCATAGTCAAACACCTATCAGTGGGTGTCATTATCAGGCATAGAAGGCCTATAAATGGTACGAACTGGCGTTGGCTTCTGGATAGTGTCATCAGTCAAGATGTACCTGGCTCTGACAAAATCTAGAATGTTAGCATGCTTATTCTTTTCATGAGATATGGCTATGACATTTAAAGAGTCAAATGAATCCATCAGATCCTAGACATGGTTGCGGTACACCTTGAGATAATGTTTCTTGGAGGTGCACTTATTTGTAATTTTGTTGCACACTAGATCTGAGTAGCCAAATATCTACAAATGCTTTATCCCAAGTCTCTCTGCATTTCTCAAACCCAAATGCAAAGCTTCATACTCCATTGCATTATTAGTGCAACTTCAAGCCAGCCTATAAGTGTAGTATTTTTAGATCTCGGATGGAAAAACCAGAATTACACCTGCACCGATGCCATTCTTACATTGGGCGCCATCAAAGTACAGCTTTCATAGCTTTCCTAGGGCAGGCCCAACATCTCTCTCTATAGACTGATCAAGTCTTTCAGGCTGGGTGATAGAGTAACAACCTTGTTCGGTCTCAATCATGGCATTGAAGTATAGTAAGGAGAACTCATCCTCCACTTGTAACAGCTCAAGGGCCTCTTTTGCCAAATCTACCTCTACCAATTCTTCAATCGTCAGATGAACCATGTCACTCTGTTGTTCTTTCCCAGGTATCTTCTCGACTAGAAATGTGGAAGGCTTTTCATTATAGATCTTCAATATCCTTCCTTTAAAAGGCACTTCCATATGTGAATAATCTAGCAACAGATATCCACCTAGCTTCGTAGTGAACTCCATAGAGAGATACATGTCGAAGTAGGGTTCCAAGTAAACCACCATGACCTCTTGGATGACCACTATGTCGAGCATTTTATGTAGTCGAATTGGGATGTCTTTGATGACACCAAATGTCTTGATAGGAGTACTATCTAGCTGCAGCACACCTTGGCTGCTCCTTGTGTATTCCATACCAATATCTTCGTAGATAGCCCTCAGCATGACAGTAGTGGAGGCACCAGAGTCCATTATGCAATTGTGTACTATATGGCCCTCCATTCACAAAGACAGATAGAAAGGTGGCAGCCTATTTTTCCTAGAAGTAGATACTATCAAGGGCTGAGCTAACACAGCAAGTTCCATTGACTTTCCATCTTTCATGCTCTTCAAGGATTCTTGCAATAGGTCTACTTGTCTTGGGAGTAGAAGAGCCTCATACATACTTATCTTTGTCAGAGTCTTCTTGAGCTCATCAACTATATTGTAAGTTGAAGTGCCTACTCCCTCTATCTCTTTTGCTAGCTCGTACCTGGTTCGATATTGTTGCGTGGATTCAACCCTCTATCTCTTCGTCAGCGATGGATACCTCAGCTTTTCTTGAGCTTGTTCTTTTGTATCGTCTAGAGGTTGGGCCATGAGAGCCTTTATCGTAGGAGCCTTGAGCATTGGGAACATTTCTTTGGCTGTAGGATGTAAAGGTGACTTGTCAGGTGATAGCATAGCAGAGCCAAGTATATTTTGTATTCAGATAAAGACAATCAATAGAGCCAAGTATATTTTGTATTCAGAAGCAAACACACAGCTACAACAGTTCCCTAGCAATATTCCTCCTTCCACCCTTTTACAATGATATGGCAGAGCTATTTATAGCGTAATTTTCCCCCCCATTACAACTTTGGGCACAGGATCCCAGAATTGACAATAGCTAACAAAGCTAACAAAAGTGGCAAAAAGTGGCTGATGTTGACCTTTGCTGGCATGGAACGTACTTACAGTAAGGTCCATCTAAAAACTTAGTAGCTACATGGCAGTGTGGTAGATGATGCTTCGAGTCGGCTTGACTGAGGATAGTTGAGGTATAATAAGTTAGTTCACGCTCCCACACCTCCCGTCACATCTCTGACTAAAATTTTGAGGTTGGACACCTGTCGAAATTTGATAAGGGAAAAAATCTACCTTTGAAGCTCATACTTTCTCTCCTGCCCGACTTCGCCCAAAATTGGAGCGCAACCGGGCAGCGTAGGGGGGAAGTAGCATAGGTGGGAAGGCCTTCGTGCCTTAGAAATTTTTTGGGTAGGTTTCAATGTTCTTTTCCCGAGTGTGCACAGGCCAGTGAGTGAAGCTTGACTTCGCTACGAAGTTGGGCGGCTCAGCACTTAGCCGATTTTCTGGAGTCACCATGATAAGTCACCCGGCTGCGCACTTCCTCCAGGGTGAAGCCCGACTTCGTTGCGAAGTCGGGCAGTCCCAGCACTTAGGGAAATTCCTGCTATCTTCAAGTGAGCTGCCCAACTGCGCACAAGCTTGAGGGCGCCGCCCGACTTCGCTGCGAAGTCGGGTGGTCCCAACACTTAACCATTTTTTGGATCTCTCTCATTGACATTGCCCAGGTGCGCACAAAATTGAGAGCGCAGCCCGACTTCACTGCGAAGTCGGGCGGCTCAAGACTTAGTATTTTTTGGGCTCAGCTCCACACATCAGCTTCCCAAGTGCGCATGAAACTAGGAGCGCAGCCCGACTTCGCTGCGAAGTCGGGCGAACGACAACACTTAGAAAATTTTGGGCTCTTTGCCCTCTCAGAGAAACAGCCAGAAGTATGGGGGGAATGGAGAGAATGAAACTGATGGCAAGGAAGATAGGGGATTGGAGAAAGGGAGATAAGGAATAGGGAAGGGAAAACAACATCCTTACAAAAAATCTGAAGACATGGCACCCCGTGCAAAATATGGCAACAGTTACATCAGTTAATCCATTATCTTGATCTATAACATCTATCTTGATCCATTACTTATGATCTTGATAACTGATTTGTTGTATTGAATATGTCATTGAAGTGATGAACATTGATAGAAGTTCTTTTTCTCAAACCAACAAATATATGGTGGTATTCACTCTCAAGAGTTTACCATATTCATTTGAGCATTTTATTGAAACCCTAAATATTACTTCTACTGATGTTGACCTAAAGTTTGAGGATTTGAGCACCAAGCTCTTGCAACAAGATAAGTGGAAAAAATAGTTTGAAAGTAGCAATGGGAATGAGGGTTTAGAAATGGCTTTGTCAATAAACTTCAAGGGAAAAGGCAAGTTTGCTAAGAAGCATGAGGGCAGCAAGACAAAGGACTCAGGTAATCCCAAGAAATTTAAGTGTCATTACTGTGGAAAAATGGGCCATAAGAAAATATTTTGTAGGAAAAGGTTATATGATGAGAAGAATAACCAAGGGCCAATGAAGCAGACCAATGTTGCAGAACATAAGGATGATAAAGACTTCTTTGTGTTTATGACATGGGATAAAGCAAATAATGTGCAAACATATGCTTGGTATATAGATTTGGGTGCATCTTGTCATTTTACCAATAGGAGAGATTGGTAAATTAGTTATGTTGCTAATGAATCTTCTATTGATTTTGTGGTGTTTGGTGGTGGGAAGCAATATAAGGTAGAAGGCAAAGGTAATGTGCAAATAACCCTATCAAGTAAAAAGCTGGTATTTCTTAATGTTCACTATGTTTCAGGAATGGATAAGGATCTACTTTTTTTTTGTGAAATTATGAAGCACAACCCCAACTTAGATTTGATTTTTCAGCAATCACAAATGCTACTTTGTGGATAAGTTCAGTAAGAAGACACTTGCTCTTGGTATTAAAGAGCATGGGATTTTTAGGTTGGTTGATGTAGGGGAGGTGAAAGAATATACTTGGATGGCCAAGATTGGTCAAAATAGCAATGAGGATTGGCATCAAAGGTATGGAAATTTGAATTTGAGATCTTTTTTCTTATTTGGCTAAAGAAATTTTGGTTGATGGCCTCCTAGAAATATAGAATCAAGATCAACAAGGAATTTATGGAGCATTTCAGGCTGGTAAGCAGCATAGGACTTCGTTTAAAGAAAGGCAACCTTGGAGAGCTAAAGAAGTTCTTCAGTTGATCCATGTTGACATTTGTGGGCCTATGAAGATGACATCATTCTTCGTGCTAGGTATTTTTTGTTTTTTCGTAGATGACTTTTCCATGAAGATGTGGGTGTATTTATTGAAGTTGAAATCAAACAGGTAGGTAGAAAATTAATTTGAAGAGAGCGTTAAGGTCCTCTGATATGACAATGGTGGATAATTTTGTTGTAACGTTTTTCTTGATTTTTGTACTTAAGAAATACCTTCAGAGGTAATACACATACCCTACACTCCACAACAAAATGGACTGGTAGAGAGGCCAAATTGTATCATTATGGAGATGGCTAGGTGTATGTTAGAGAACAAGTTTATTTCTTACAAGTATTGGTGATGTGGACATATTTAGATCTAGGCTAATGTTTATTAGGCTTAGTTTATTTTATCATTTACTTAAGCCTAAAGTCCTAAGTCTAAGTTAGAATGTGTGAGTTCTAGACTAGGTGTTAGCTTTACTTATTTAATTAAGTATTAAGTCCTAAGTCTAGGAATAATTCAATAATATCTAATTCCAAATTGTAAATATCGGCAATCTTTGGACGACATAGTCTTGGATTAGATTTGTTAGCTTAGTGAGAGTTAGCAACTTGAGTTTGAGTGCTTAGTCATAGATTCTCCTATTTTGGGATATTATGGTTGTAAAATGTATTATTTAAAGTCCCTCCTGCGAATAATATCAATTAATGTGATTTTAAGTTTAGTTCCTCATCACTAGTATCAGAGCCTATGATCAGGCTTGTGATAGTTGGTTCTTAGTTCACTTAGGAAGCCACTAGTTATATAGGATTAGATTCATAATCCTCTTGCACATTTTCCCCTAGATTCTTTGTTTTAGGTTCCAAATTGTTTCTCTTACAGCTTAGAGGAGTTTCAATGCTTCCATGAGAGATTGAAGGTTAAGTGCTACTCCAATTTAAAGGATTTTAATCTTCTTTTAGGATTTTAATAATAATATTAATATTAAATAACTTTAGAAGGTTTTAAATAATTTGGGCACGCCTTGCACTATCGGCGGATCTTGCCAACCATTTTCGACGATCCAAAGTCTTGCCGACTGATTTGTCGGCACGGCCAACGGACGACCAATTCATCGACTGTCGATCGCTGCCTACCTAGTGCCGATAGCAGCAGCCAGTGGCCATTTTCTCTATCGGCGGCCAACCCCGACGATGGCCATTTTCATCAACCAGTAGCCATTTTCCGATCAGCTCCCGGCCTACCGACTATCAACTTCCGGTGAGCCTTGTATATTTCGACGACTGTTCCCTTGACGACGCGGCACTCCAATCGATGCATATTTGACGTCTCCACCTGATGCCGCTCCGTCGCCAACTCTCCGGTGCCACTCCTCGGTGCCCGAATCTCGATGGCTAACTAACGAACGTCACCGAGTCCTCCACCCTGGATGTGTCGTGAGCACTTTCCTGATGCAGCGAATCAATATCTATTTTTCGGTGACGCATCTCAACAACAGAGATTTCCTCTGGCATACTCCTTCCGACGTTGTCCTCAGGCTGATCAACACCACCCCGCTCAGAAGCTCAACGATATTTCGAACAGAGCGCACCATATGTTATTGCCAGCCCCAACGGCTGGCTGAGAAGTGTTCCTAAAGCGTAGGAATTGACTATTGTGCTATTTCTTACCGTTGTGTTACGCGCGAAATTGATTGTCATGTGAGTTGACCTTGCCACCTCCGCCTTGTTGACTTGGTGGGTCGGCTTCTAAAAACAAAATTTTTTGAAATGATATTTTTAATTAAATTAATTATTTTTTTTTTAATTTGAAATGATATTTTTAATTAATTTATTTATTTTGTTGTCTATTCCCATCAAATTGTAACAAACCAAATTTTTTTTTGTTAAATTTGAAATGATATTTTTAATTAATTAATTTTTATCAATTAATTTATTTATTTATTTTGTTGTCTATTCCCATCAAATTGTAACAGCCAAAGTCATTCTTTTGTTTGGGGAATAGTGCACAAAATTTGTAAAAGAGGGTGAGTATTTTTTTTTTTTGCAAATGTTGGCAAATTTCTTTTGTAACCCCTATTGTAAAAAAACTTGCAAGTTCATAGCCTAGGAGAGGCTATTCTTTGTAAGTTATCTGGCTTACACTAGATCACAAATGGCATCAGACTTGGCTGACCAAATGTTTGCTTTAGCCCAAACTATTGGTAATTTGGCCAACAAAGTAGATGAGATTTCAGTTCAGTATGCTCCTGAAGAAAAAGCCCCTAGAGATAGTAAATCTCATCTCAAATGTGATGTCAAGATCTATGATGGTTCCCGAAATCCTGATGTGCTCAATAACTGGATCATGGACATGGAAACCTAGTTTGCTTATACAAAAGTTCCATTAAATGATAAAGTTCCTTTTGCTAAACTCAAATTGAGTGGGTTAGCAAAACTAGTCATCTTAGATCGACAAGATGAACAGAATCCCATTACTTTTTGGGATGAATTGGTTCAATATTTGAAGGATTATTTTTATCCTTCTAATTATGCACAAGAATTGAAAGTGAAATGGTTTAGATTGCGCCAAGGTTACAATATGTCTGTACAGGATTATATCTCTTCTTTCAATAGGTTACACATTTTGTTGAGTGTAAAAGATCCTGCAACAGAGTTGATTGTAAAATTTACAAGTGGCCTTCAAGAGCACTTGTATAGGGAGATCAAATATACTCCCTTGGAAACCATTGATGCGGCCTTCAATCATGCACAATTGGCCGAAGAGAAGTTTGCCACTCGAGCACAAGAAACTTCTCACTCTTCAAATCAGCAGCAATATTTGAAGGCCAAGATGCCTTCCAATTCTTCTCCTTCTTCTTCTCCTAGTTCTTCTTCTTCCTCTTCTTCTCCAAAGTCTTATAATGCAAAGAAATATTGTAATCATTGTAAGAGATAGGGACACTTAGAATCTGAGTGTTTTAGGAAACAAAAGAACTTACTTGTACAACCTATAGTGGAGGAGCCCCCAAAGGCTCCCATTGTGGTTATGGGAGAAGGGAGAGCATATGATGAATTGAGAGGAAAATTGAACAATGTTACACTATTGCATCAAAAAGGTGGGTGTGACCATTTGTTTGTCACCAAAGCCCACCTCACACATGACTTATTTGTGGATTGTATTATCGATAATGGATCCCAAACCAATATGATTGCACAATATATTGTCGATAGGCTCAAATTGCCTACGAAACCACATCCTCATCCTTATCCATTGGGATGGAAGGATATAGATTCCAACTCCTACATCATAAATACTTACACTGTGTCATTTGCTTTTGGGCCTCATTATGTAGATCGAGTCACCTGTGATGTGACTCCCATGGAATACTATGGTATTATTCTTGGGCAGCCCTATCAGTTTGATAAGAGGTCTATTTATGATGCATACCATCATACCTATACTATGCATCATCAACATAGGCAATATTATCTTCATTCTCAGCCCCAAACCACACTTATGCCTAATTGTTATCTACTAGAGAAGATAGCCCTTGTCTTCAATAGGCCTCGTGACACACTTGCTTTCACTGCACCGCCTCCTTCCAAGGTGGCATCATCATCTTCCACTGCATTGCCTCCTCCTATAAAGGTAAGTTCTTCATCGACACCTCCTCCTATTGTTCTAGCTCTTATTCCACCTATTTTAGAGCGACCATCATTGCCATATTCATCGATTCCTATTTTTCTGCAGACTTCACCAGCTCCACAGTAGACCATTGGTGTTTCTTCATTGCCTCATCAAGATCCTACACGGATTGGTGACCAATATTTCCCACAACCTTTAGCTTTAGCATCGACTGTGACTTGTGGTCCACATGATTTTTTTCAGCATCTCAGTCAGCTTTGTTTTCAGCGTATTGTATCTCACTCCTTCACCCCTATTGTAAAAGCATTGGATTCCAATGCTTCTATGGTGGAGAGGGATGATGTGGACATTTTTAGATCTAGGCTTAGTTTATTTTATCATTTACTTAAGACTAAAGTCCTAAGTCTAAGTTATAATGTGTGAGTTCTAGACTAGGTGTTAGCTCTATTTATTTAATTAAGTATTAAGTCCTAAATATAGGAATAATTCAATAATATCTAATTTCAAATTGTAAATGTCAACAATATTTGGACGACATAGTCTTGGATTAGAGTTTTTAGCTTAGTGAGAGTTAGCAACTTGAGTTTGAGTGCTTAGTCATAGATTCTCCTATTTTGGGAGATTATGGTTGTTTAATGTATTATTTAAAGTTGTTGAAAATGAAGAGTATATGGCCGGAAAAACAAGTTCAATTGATGGGGAAAGTCAACAAGAGGTAGGAATCACCTCTCAGCATGACTCCCATGAATTTTATAGCCAAGAAGATGCTAGAAATAGTTCAAATAATTGGGAATCCAATGTTGTTTTGCAGTCATCGAAGAGAAAGAATAAACCAAAGTGGTGGTATAACACTTATACTGATTCTCACTGGGATGATCTATCTGATATGAGCTGGGAAGGTAGAACAAAGAGAGATAGGGCATCTGGTTCAATGAATTATAATAATGATGCCAATTGGGATGAGCTAGCTCATATAAGTCAGGAAGGTAACCAAATAGAGGTAAGGCATTTGGTATGGTGAATTATGCTTTGATGGCTAACCTTCAAAACTCTTTTGAGCCTCAGGATTGTGAAGAAGACAAAGGCAACCTGGAATGAGGAAAGGCAATTCAAACCAAACATGAGACTTTGATGAAGAATAAAAAATGGGCTCTCACAGAGCTACCTCCAGGGAAGACACCCATTGGTTGTAAATGGGTCAATAAATTCAAGGCAGATGGGTCGTATGACAAGCATAAAGTGAGGTTAGTTTCAAAGGGTTTTGCTTAGTAGAAAGGAATTGACTATGAGGAGACATTTTCTCCTACTGCAAAAATAGGTACAATCCACTTGGTTCTAGCCATGGCAGCATGGTTTTTTTGGAAAATACATCAAATGGATGTAAAGGATGCCTTCCTTAATGGTGATCTAGAGAAAGAAGTATACATGTACTAATCGCATAAATTTTAGTTTCCAAGGAAGGAACATTTGATATACATATAATCATAGATATTGTTTCCAAGGAAGGAACATTTGATATATAGATTAAAGAAAGCTCTTTATAGGCTAAAGTAGGCTCCTAAGACATGATACATCAAAATTAACAGGTATTTGAGGGAACAACGATTTAGAAGGTGTCCTTTCGGCCTCAATCTATACATCAAAAGTGAGAATAGTAATGTGGTGATTCTATTCATATATGTCGATGACATGAGCATTATTGGTAGTGAGGTAGGAGCAATTGTAAAGGTAAAATCAAAGTTACATTTAGCTTTTGAATGACATATTTAGGCCTCCTATATAATGGCTTAGGTGTAGAAGTTTGACAAATAGATAACCATATTTTTGTTTCACAAACAAAATATGCCAAAAGTTTGTTATACAAGTTCAAAATGGTTTACACCTATGGAGAAAGGGCTAAAAATTTCAGCCAAGATTGATTCAAACACAGTAAATGAATCAGTCTAGAGGCAACTAGTGGGCAATTTGATCCATCTTACCGCAACTTGACCTAACTTGAGCTATGTAGTCAAGTATATCTCTCAATTTATGCAAGTTTCAAAAATAGAATATTGAACAACAACATATAGTGTGCTATGGTATGTAAAAGGAACATTGAACTTTGGCATTCTGTATGGGAAAATCAATGAGCCTTAGTTGTGTGGCTATTCAGACTTGGATTGGGCAAGATCTATAGATGACAGGAACTTTACAATAGGTTATATGTTCAATCTTGGCATAGGGGTAGTTTCTTGGATCAGCAAGAAACAACATGCATTTTCACTTTCCTTTATAAAAGCTGAATATAGAACAACAATAAAAGGGGCATGTGAAGCAGTTTGGCTTAGAAGAATGCTTGTAGTTTTGCAAATCCATTAGGATGAACCCACGATACTTCTCTATGATAACCATGGAGTTATCAAGCTGGCAAAGAATGTTGTATTCCATGAATGGATGAAACATTGAGAAGTTGAGTTGAAATATTGCCTGATTCGGGACCAGATTGTAGACATTTTCACCAAGTCTCTTGGCCTAGATAAATTTGTTAAATATAGAGATAAATTTGGTGTAGTTTCTAGAATGGTCATTAAGGGAGGATGTTAGTGTTATTTAGTTCATAATGGTCATCTAGACCATATAATTGGGCATATTAATAAAGTAATTTGTTGACTTAATCTAATTCATTCTTTAGTTTTGTATTAATGACTTAAAGTATAATCAAGTCATTTTAGGGTTTGTCAATCCTTTACTATAGAAGGACATGTGCTCTCTTCATTTTATCATCCAATAAGTATTTTCTATCTTTCAAGTTCTTTTGTGTTTGGTTTTATTTATTTATTATGATATATATAATGCATCGGGCAAGGGAGGTAGTTGCGTAACTTGCACAACTTCCTTGTACCTATTTACCAACTACCCACTAAGACCCTTACATGACAATTGATTATCTTCCAACTTACGCATGCATACTGACAAAAATTTTCCATTTAACACATGGTGAAATATTTGCCATTTAACACAACATGGGAAATATTTTCTATTTAACACAACATGGGGACATATTCACCATTTAACACCACATGGTGACATAATAACAAACACTTTGCGTGCTAACTTTTTAATACTGTGCAAAATGACAAAATATCAATACAATCGAAATTGTTTGTGTACTCATTTTTGTATGCATCCATCTATACTTGAGATGGTGCTTGATAAGGCACCACGTCAAAACTACTTGCTACACACCTCAAATATCTTGATTGCCATCATCTTGCCTTTCTCCTATGTTCCCTTCTCTTGCAAATTCAAACATAAGCACGTTGGCTAAAACAGTTCATAGTCCTCCACTTGCCAATGGAGAAGACCACTATAGGATTGCCCTTAATCTTCCTTGCACTCTTCCAATTTTAGGATGTCATCTGCATTCGGTTTTAGGATTACCTTTCTTGTTTTTCATTATCATGAGTGTACAAACATACGACTCATATTAGGACGTGAGGTCCTCACTCATTGAATGGTTTTGCAATTTGATTGTATATTTTTGATGGTCCTTTTTGAATGTTATGTGGTCCTTGTCCCAGTTGTGGTCAACTTTCGCCATGCACAACCAACCACAACCTAGGAAGTTGTCCTAGGCAACATTATGTGAAGTGATCACCACAAAATCCAATGTGAATTTTTGTACGACAATGGTGACTTTCTATCCTATCAACACACATGTCATCTTAATATTGATTTACTTCCAATAATCAAAAATCTGGGGGCTACAAGTTTGACACACTCAAATTTTTACGTATTCATTCTAAGAGCACATTCACGCTTGAAGCACTATTAATTATCACACGTCAAGGGATGTTCAAATATATTTGATACAACAATGTCAGTTGCTTCCCATATCATTAACCAATGTAGTTGAGTTGATAAATTGGTCTTTCATTCCTATCCTTGGTGGTGACATCTTATAGTTCTCTTTTGGTGTAAACTCAACTACAAGAGACCAACAAAATGGACTCCAATCACATAACACAAATGCAATAATGGAAGAAAACTGCAAATTGATATTCTTCTCATTCCTGAATTCACACCCCTTCTACAAAATATTACAATCCATCATATAGCAACCGAAAACCAAAGAAACCCTAAAAACATCTTTTTTCTAAAACTTCTAAAAATAGATCTTCTTTCTAAAAACTTCTAAAAATAGAAATGAGTCGGATTGCACCCAAATTCGGTGCACACATCCCTCTTACAATAAAAAACCTTACTTTAAAATATTAGGTCTCAAATTAAGGTATAACAAAAGATAATAAACTTCTAACAGCCAAAAAAACCCAAAAAACCCGGGAACCTATTCTAAAAGCTAATTTTGGGACACTAGATGGAGGAGTTAGGTCCCGAAAACACTTTTTTTGGAGAGTCAGGCCAATCAAAGATTCTCCTGATGCAGAACACACACACAAAACCACCTCGTTAAATTTCAAGGCCAACGGGCGTACGGTTCACAAGTTATGGCTCCGACAAGGTGCATCATTCTCCTCTGGTGAAAAAGAACTCAGCTCCTGCGAGTTCAGCTGAATTGAAATCCTGTAGCTTCTGGTTATCAATTTTCTTTAGCTCTGACTCTGAAACCCAAGTGTTATCTGACTGTGGTAATCCTTCCCACTGAACCAAGAATTTTTTGTAGCTCCCATGTCTGGTGGTGATCACCTTCTTATCGAGCACCTGTGCAACTCTGTATTTTTTCTTCTTAGGCATCTGTCGTGCCCAATTTACTGTCTCCTGTAATTCACCATCCTCGATAGTACCAAGATACTGAAATAAATCAGAAACATTAAAAATGGGTGAAATATCAAATTCATCAGGCAACTCCACTTTATAGGCATTATCATTGATCTTCTTCAAAATCCTGCATGGCCCAATTTTCTTAAGTTTTAGTTTGTTATACGTCCCCTTAGGAAATATTTCTTTCCTAAGATGAACCATGACCATATCACCCTCTTCAAACACTTTCACCCTTCTCTGTGCATCAACAGACTCTTTGTAGTGAGCATTACTACTCTGCAATTTTTCCCTCACCGACTCTTGCACTTTCTCGGATATGCTCAAACAAATGCTTTCGCATCATCACTAACTTGTTCCCCAATTGGTAACTCAACCAAATCTAATACACCTCTAGGATTTTGACCATAAATAATTTGAAAAGGAGATTTACCTGTCGACCTGTTCACTGAACTGTTGTATGCAAATTCGGCTTGTGACAAGGCTAAATCCCATTGTTTTGGTTTTTCTCCCACTATGCATCGTAAGAGGTTTCCCAAGCTTCTGTTCACTACCTCTATTTTCCCATCGGTCTGTGGGTGGTAAGCACTACTGAACTGCAGCCTGGTGTTCAAATTTTTCCACAACGTCCTCCAAAAGTGACTCAAGAACTTAGTATCCCGATCAGAAGTAATAGTCTTTGGAACACCATGCAACCACACAATTTCATCAAAGAATAGGACTGCAGTCCTAGTTGCATCATTAGTTTTCTAGCAAGCAATGAAATGCACCATTTTTGAAAATCTGTCTACCACAACAAAAATTGAATCCTTACCCCTCTGTGTCTTGGGCAACCCCAACACAAAATCCATACTCAGATCGGTCCATGGTCCTGTAGGAACTGGAAGTGGCATATACAACCTTGTATTTTGCGTATGGCCCTTAGCCATTTGACATACTCTGCATCTAGAGACAAACTTGATTATGTCTCTCTTCACTTTTGGCCAATAGTACTTCTCCTCTACAAGAGTGGTAGTTTTGGCTACTCCAAAATGACCAACCAAACCCCCACTATGTAATTCCCTCAAGATGTTCTCTCTCATAGAGCCATTGGGAATGCATAATCGATTACCCTTAAACAAGTAACCATTCTAAAAAAAATACTCTTCAAAAATAGTACGGGACTCGCCCCCTACCGCACTTTTGCACTGTTGCACAATATTCCCAAAATCCGCATCAGATTCATACAGATCTTTAATCCCCTCAAATCCTACCACTTCATTCTCCATAGTGGTCAACAACAAGACTCTCCTACTCAATGCATCAACAACCTTATTCTATTTTCCCGACTTGTGTTTCAGGACAAATGTATACTGTTGCAAAAATGAAACCCATTTGGCATGCCTGCTATTTAACTTTTTCTGAGAATTTACATACCTCAATGCTTCATGATCAGTAAACAACACAAACTCCTTTGAGATTAAGTAGTGCCTCCAATGTTGCAATGCTTGCACAATTGCATAAAATTCCACATCATATGTAGAATAATTCTTCCTTGCATCATTCAACTTCTCACTAAAAAATGCTACAAGTCGGCCCTCTTGACTTAAGACACCACCAATCCCAACAAATGAGGCATCACAATCAACCTCAAACACCTTACTAAAATCTGGTAACACTAGAACAGGGGCTTTCGACACTTTCTTCTTCAAGAGTTCAAAACTCTCTGTTGTTGTCGTAGTCCATACAAACTCTTTCCCCTTCGTGCACTCAGTTATAGGGGCAGCTATACTACTGAAGTTCCTGATGAACTTCCTGTAAAAGGTAGCTAGTCCATGAAAGCTCCTTACTTCGTTATAGATCATGGAAGAGGCCATTCCAGAATCGCCTTCACTTTCTCATCATCCATCCTCATGCCATCTCTCGAGATTACAAATCCCAAAAACACTAAACTATCTTGAAGAAATCTACATTTCTTTAGGTTGACATACAATTTCTCCTTCCTGAGCACTTCTAACACTAATTTCAGGTGTAACAAATGCTCTTCTTCACTTTTACTATAAATCAAAATATCATCAAAATACACAACCACAAACTTACCATTATATTCTCGTAGTACTCTGTTCATCAACCGCATAAATGTACTGGGTGCATTAGACAACCCAAATGGCATCACCATCCACTCGTACAATCCATATTTTGTCTTAAAAGTTGTCTTCCATTCATCCCCTTCTCGAATTCTGATCTGGTAGTAGCCACTCCGTAGATCAATTTTACTGAAGTATTTAGCTCCAGCCAATCCATCCATCATATCATCCACTCTCGGCATAGGATACCGATACTTTATTGTGATCTTGTTTATGGCTCTACTATCCACACACATCCGCTAGTCACCATATTTCTTTGGGGTCAGCAATGTTGGAGTCGCACATGGACTCATACTCTCCCTAACTAATCCCTTCTTTATCAACTCTGTCACTTGCCTACTCAACTCTGCATTCTGTGTTGGGTTCAACCGATAAGCTGCCTGATTTGGGAGCGCTGATCCTGGAATAAAATCCATGTGATGTTGGATATCCCTTTTTGGTGGTAGCCCATCTGGTAACTCCTCTGGTGTGACATATTTATATTCACTTAGCAACTTAGCTACTATTGTAGGCATAACCACTTCCTCTATTTCTAGCTTCCTAGCTGTTAAGGCATAATAGAAGCTAGCATCCCTGATCTCTGCAAGAAACTCCTTCATCGTCAACAAGCTCTCACTCGGCCCATCCTCCTTCAGAGGCACAAGAACTACCTTTACACCTTCCTTCCAAAATGTGTAAGTGTTCTTTCTCCCATTATGGTTAGTATCCCTATCGTACTGCCAAGGTCTTCCCAATAGAATGTGACATGCATCCATCGAGATCACATCACACCACACTTCATCCTTGTAAGTGCTCCCAATTGAAAATTTAATTAAACACCTCTGATCTACTATTACCTCATTCCCCTTCTTAACCCATGAGATGCGATATGGATAAGGATGTTTTTCACATTTCAGGTGCATTTTTTCAACCATGACATTTGACACCATATTCTCACAGCTACCACCATCAATGACAATGTTACATACCTTCCCTCCTGATGTACACCTTGTTCGAAATATGTTCATTCGTAGCCAAGAATCTTCACCATCTATGGTCTGCCCCTTTGCTTTGCTCTGCACCATCTCTTTCTTAGGAGCAATCAACGTCCTCCTTATCATAAGGGCTTCCCCCATGTCAGCAACAACTTCATCCTCATCCTCGCTCTTCCATCTCAACCGGATTGACCCTTCCTTGTCCTCCTTGACCCCTTTCTTGGACATCACATTGGGGACACTCAAATGCTCTGTGCCCCTCCTCACCACATCCATAATAGGTATACGACCTCCTCGGATCATTCCCATTTCGTCCACCACCGTAACCTCTACCTCGTTGGTATCCTCTTCCTCTCAGATTCTGCCCATCTTCTTCTTGTTTAGCAGGTATTGAGGATTCTCCCTTGAGAAAATTAGATCCACTTCGACCCCGACCTGAAGAGGGCGTGAATCCCTTCTTACCTCTTCTATTAATCCTTTTCAATTTCTCCTCCGCCTTGAGGGCCATTTGATACGCATCCTCCACTGTAAGAGTGCGATGCATGCTCATCTCATCTTGAACAACAAAACTTAGGCCATTTACATACCTGGCAGCCTTTTGGTCCTCCGTCTCATTGTGCTCCACTCGAATGGATAGCTTGTAGAATTCATTAGTATAGTCCTCAATGCTTTGATCCTTCTGTCGAGATTTTGAAATCTACGAAATAGGGTTTGGGAGTAGTCTACAGGTATAAATTTTTCCTGTAACTTCTTCTTCATCTTTGTCCAATCCTTGATCTTTTCCTTTCCATTCCTCTATCATGTAGTCTATAAATGATCCCACCAAATCAATGCATGTCCCTTCAACTTTGTGCATGCGAGCTTAACCTTCTTCTCTTCAGCAAGGTTACTCCATTCAAAATATTTTTCTAGGCTATTGATCCAATCGATCAACTCCTCTGGTTTCAACCCACCCAAGATATTCGAGAACCTCGATCTTGATCCCATATCGATTCCCCTTAAGCCCCTCTAGAGCTCGTATCAGTCGATTTTCAAAATCGTGCCCTTCTTCCTCCTGGACCCTCTGGTTCTGCTTCTGCGTGGACCTTAGATCCACGTTCCTCAGGTATATTTTCATCATCAGATCCTTGATCTGCACGTGCCCTGGGACGTCTCTCTCCCATGCGATCAATCACACCAGTCAGCCATGCTATTTTTGCATTCAGATCCTCGATCTGCCTATTCATCTGGGCATATCTTCTAGGTGGCATCCTTCCTTCACTAGCGAGATCACACCCGCTCTGATACCAAATGGTGTAAACTCAGCTACAAGAGACCAACAAAATGGACTCCAATCACATAACACAAATGCAATAATGGAAGAAAACTGCAAATTGATATTCTTCTCATTCCTGAATTCACACCCCTTCTACAAAATATTACAATCCATCATATAGCAACCGAAAACCAAAGAAACCCTAAAAACGTCTTTTTTCTAAAACTGCTAAAAATAGATCTTCTTTCTAAAAACTTCTAAAAATAGAAATGAGTCGGATTGCACCCAAATTTGGTGCACACATCCCTCTTACAATAAAAAACCTTACTTTAAAATATTAGGTCTCAAATTAAGGTATAACAAAAGATAATAAACTTCTAATAGCCAAAAAAACCCAAAAACCCGAGAACCTATTCTAAAAGCTAATTTTGGGACACTAGATGGAGGAGTTAGGTCCCGAAAACACTTTTTTTGGAGAGTCAGGCCAATCAAAGATTCACCTGATGCAGAACACACACACAAAACCACCTGTTAAATTTCAAGGCCAACGGGCGTACGGTTCACAAGTTATGGCTCCGGCAAGGTGCATCATATTTTCCTCTCCTTGATGTGCGCACTAACTCTCCTATGGTTTCTTGCAAGTCCAGTACTGTCCAAAATAGCATTTCCACCTTGATATGTATGATTTATTGTAACAAATACATATCTAAGCTTTGAGACATTGACAACTTATATATCGTAACCATAGTGATTTCTATAGACAACAATGAGGATTCCTGAGGCGAGGGAATGGCATTTAGTGGGTGGACTATTGGCAATGATTCCCAAAGGAATATGTTTGTGTTAGCAAAGTTCAATGATGACAGTGTAGCTCAAATGACAACTTGCATGTCGGCCTAGCTTCAGATGGTAGATTCCTATAGCGGCTCAGTCTTGAAAGCATCCTCCAAGATGACATTTAGCATGATAGCAGATGATTGACGACATGACGACATGACTCGTGACAACATAACTTATGACAATTTCATGTGACAGAATATAATTGATGATTTTCAGTATGTAGGTATGACAACTTCCACCATATAAAAATGGTATGTTCAGTATGTATGTTGGTAGTCTGGTCAAAATGATATTGATAATATTTCGGTACTTGGATTATGATTGCGTTGGTTCCTACAACATGACTCGCTTGCTTGAAGGTGGTGTGAATCCATTTAAGCAATCCTACCTGCAACAACTAGTACAAAGAGATAGAAATATAACACCAAAATCAGTGGAGACACAATTGGCACAAGTGAATGGTTTTGCATTATAACTAGAAATTATGTATGGTACAGTTTGTGACTGCAACAATACTACGACCAACCTTACACTTTAATAGTCTAGAGTCTCTCCCTTGTACATGGACTTGCTCTCCTAATGCAATGGATACAATTTGAAATGTAGGGGTCTATTTATACTTTGGCCCTGGTAGTTATCAAAACTAACAGGATAAAACTAACATAACTACCTTTTCTAAAACAACCTTAATCAACAAGGCTCTTTCACATTGATTTTTCTATGCGACTAATTATTCTTGCTATTGCAACAATAGTGTTTTTTGCCAATTACTATTGTAGCAGTTTCTCTTCCATATCCACAATGATCTTCTCCCTGTCCTTGAGTTTTTCATGAAGATTATGTAGTTATTTTTGAGTTGCCTAAATTTTCTCCATAGTTTCATTCAACTAAGCAAGATCATCATTCACCTGTTCTATTTTTCGTAGCTTTTCCCCTGTTGTATGCAATCTACCTTTAGTTGCCTGCAACTTCTACACAAGGTTTTGCTTAACCAAGTGGAGCTACTTAATTCTTTTAGTTATCCAATATATCAAACGTACCACAAAATCCGTTTGGCTATATGTCAGAGTCAGCTCTGGTACTAGTTCTACTTGTGGTCTTCTTCCTTCCATGCTTTCAAAAGATGCATGAGTTCCATGATCCACTATGTAAATTTGAGCAGGTTCCAGGTAAAGTGTCAATGTTCCTTGTGGCAGTTCCATTATTACTTCCATGGTCCTAATGCTTTCCATTGGTAATTATCATGGTTGTTCTTGATAAATGTGGGAAATTTTGAACCACCATTTCCCTTTTCCAATTCATTGCAGAAATTTATCAAGTTCTTCTTTGTTCTTGCTCTAATGTTTGCTCAATGTCATGCACTACAACCTGACTTTTTGTAATCTTTTATGTTATCCTTTGAGAAAAATATGACAATTGTGATGGTGACAGTACTAGTGGTACAAACTTCCTTCTCCTTTTCACTGGTGGTGGAACTTCTTCCCCCTCTAATTCCTCCACTGGATCTTTGAGTGACACTTTGATGAACCGTTATTTCACTATTTGCTTTTTTCTTGAAGTGTTCTTCTTTGGCTAAGGTTTGGCATCCATCCACCTCAATATTGTTGGTGCTAACTCCGATAATGCTTTAGGAGGGTCTAATCCAGGAATATCCATGCCTACCCTATAAATAGCATTAAAAAATAGTCCAATTGCGTGGAAGACCATCGAAAAATTCTTGGTGGTACGCATCAGAAAATTCTGAATCTGTGTTGCCAAATAAGTTGCCCGATCATAAGCTACACCCTTCTCAATGCCTTGCAAGTAGGGTATCAGGTAGATAGGCAATTTTGAGGCTCATTGCTCCCCAGATAGTCTTGCCATAAGTACATTCATGATACATTAGAGTCCCTTATCTTTTGATTGGTTTGGTTTCACCTTGCGACTTCCATGTGACATTAATGCTTCAATATCTTCTTTCTTCAACTCCATGATATTTTAAATCAATTGTTGACTTATTTTGGAATCGACTCCTTTTACTATTGGATGTCCTCATTTTGATAACTCAAATGTCCTTATGAAATTTTCGGCTGAAAAGAAGATATTTAGGCTTCCTTCTCCCACTTGCACCGTATTTACATGTTTTGCAGGGACATATGTTAGTAGCATTTGCAACAAATATTCTTTGTTGAATTCTTTGTCGAAGTTAGGGACCTATAGTATAAAGTGTACGCTTACATCTTTGATCTTTTTTCAAAGTGTATTTTTTGGTGGTATTTTCTCCCACCACTTAATCCAAGTGATAGAGAGATATTTGCTCTCGTTTGGGCTGTCAAATATCCTTTTCTTTTAGTTCCAAAAGAACTATTTGGGAATGTATCTGATTCCCTTGAGTTTTTCCCCTAATTAGGATTTTGTTTCCTATTCACGTGCCACTCCACCAGAACAGGAATGCTCCTGGTGAGTTCGAAGTCATTTTTTAGATATCGACTCCAATGGTACTTCCTATCATAGTTCTTCATGTGATTTTTATTTTCCAGACTATTTCAGATATGTCAATTTGGTATGAATTGGGTGACTTCTACTCATCTTATTTCTTCCTATTAATCAGCCTTTCTTTAACCATAATGACAACAAATTCCTAAATATGCAATGTGACGGTGGCAAAACCTCTATCTACGATGACAATCCTCTGTGTGACTGTTGTGATGGTTGCTTTCTATTTATTTTGACTTATCTAACGACTTTGAAAACATGTCTAGTGACACTACTGCTGTTGACTTATGACGATAATCCCTTCTTCTTCTGATGCACCTGACGATAGTCCTCCCAACCGAGTCACTTGGCAACAGTCAGTTCTTGCTAGCTCGTCTAATGGTAGTCTTTGTAGCTGACTCGTCTGACGATAGTCCTTCTAGATAACTTTTCGATGGTATTCTATTCTTGCCGACTCGTCTAATAGTAGTTTTTCCTCTCACGGTGCTCTATTTTTACTGATCTAATATGGTGATCACCTAATTGTGGTAGTAATTTGTTGATGATAATTTCTAATTTCTCGTAGTTGTGAAATTTTTGCAAGTGCATCGTTAGACGCTCACAAGCCTCATGCCTTTGTCCTTTGATGATAATTCTCCTACTATTGGCTTGGCTACACCTATTAATTGATGTATTTTACTGTGAATGCATTAGCAGAATTACCTTTCTGATGCATGGATAATTATTGTAATTCTTCATGAGGCCTTAATATTTTCTAGTTTCTCTATAGCTCATGGTACCCTTTGTTTGGTGTGGTAATTTGATGATACACAAATGTTTCTACCAATTTAGTCTTCAAGATCTTGCTTTGGATACTGTGCAATTGCTTCAATCTTCACTTTGCCTATTTGCAATGTGTGTTCTTCTCCTTGGCCATCCCTATTTATAACCCTTGCTTGATGCCATTGCCGACCATGCAAACCATTTGTTAATTGCCACTGCGTGTCCAGACTACCGCATGTTTGCCACCTTACCACCTTGGATGCAATTGTCATATTTTTCCCTATTTCATATTTTTTTTTTGGCTTTTTCTTATTTATTGTCTTCTATACATCGTGGGTCCTTGCCATGTGTCACTGGTGTTGTGTGAATCACATGGCTATGCCAATGCGAACTTCCAATGTTTTTGTTGACAACGATGCCTCTTGTCTATGACTGCAACTTCCCTCACTTAATCGTTGTCATCATACATTGATTATGTTTGTTGTCTATTCCAATGATTTCCTCGATTTTGGGGTGTTTCTAACTGCTGATCCGGGTGTCGATTATTTCTAGTTCTAATAATATGCCAATCTACCCTTTTTTTCTCTAGCTGATGACATCTTGCTTTTTTTGTAGACGATTGAATGACTGACAACCTTCCCTTTTTTTGTCATCATGACGACTATTCCTCCTGTCATCCTCATGTTAGCCATCTGCCCTACTCTATCGTCATCCTGATGGCTACCTACTCTATCGTCATCCTGACAGTTGACTGCTCTACCATCATCTTGTTTGCAGGTTATCTCCTTTGTCTCTAGTTGCCATCATACCTCCTAATATCTAATTCTCCTTAGCATGTCATACTTGGAACTAGGGTCCTTGACGGTACTTGGTCTTTGGTCCAAAATTTGTCTAGCTCCTTAGTCGTTCAAGACGATGTCTTTGTTTTCCATGGGATCGAGGAGGTGTTCCTGATGGGCCATCCTCATGAACTCATGATTGTTGGTTGCTTTATACTATATCTACAAATAGTCCTTGTGGTCCAGTCTACTGATCAGTCGACCTATGGGTAGGAGGAAGGGAATTTCTCCACCTCGAGCTACCATGAAGAAGATCAACCAGACTCCCCCTTGGTCAGGTATACTTGGGCTACCAAGAAGACCATTCGATCCCCTTGGATTGCTCAAGTTACATCATTTCCTTACTAAATCTAGTAATTCTACTCATGTTGGTTGCCCTTTGCAGTTCTGAGTTCCAGGTGACAATTGCCTTATACTTCACAACCTGCGATCTGCCCTCAACAATCATCTATGCCATCTTGCCTCTTCAAATTATCTCTATGGTTCACATTATGCTTGTGCACCTTTGTACTAGATTGAGAAGTCAGAGTTAGTGCTAGAATAATTTGCTTTATCTGTTGTATGCATAGGCCATTTGGATATTTCTTGCACTCATCTTTCCAACCTTCTTACTTCTCTTCTCTATATTCTCAATTGTCTAGTTGTATATCAATACTCTTGTACTTCTGGTCTCAATATTCTCTTCTCTATTTTCTAATCCTTATCCTGGGGCATTAGTGGTTCATTATTTTCAACTTCTTGAACCATTTCAAGGAATCGTACCCTCACTTGTTGACTTCGAGGTTCTTCCCTTTGGCTTGCATGATTGGGACTTGGGTATGGAGTATTGGGGTCTCTAGGAATATTTTCATCACTACTTGAGTCTTCAATCCATCCTCCATTCCTAGGTTTTTTTGGCACCTCCCTAAATTTTCTTCATAAAACTGTAGTAGTTTGTTCTTTGCTCACTTGATGTTCTATGGAATCAGTAAGAGCTTATTTTGGTCTATCCTCGCTTCTTCTTTGTAGCTCCTATATCTCATATTTCCCCTATTTATGAGAATTTTGTGGCATCATGTTTTTATACCTTCTGGATTTTCTTGTCAATGGGGAAGTAGTACTAGTATTACTTTCAATGTTCAATTGAATTCTTAGTGTTTCTGAAGACATATTTCTAGAGCTTAAAGAGAAAAGGTTAATTTTTTATGGTGCTTCTTTTTTGCCATTGGAACTTCCCCTTAACTCTTATATTTATCTTTCTATCCCTTATTCGAATTCATCTATCTCTACTCATCTTAATTCTTCTCTTTCATTTATCCGCTGCATTATTTCATCCAAGTCATGAACCACTTGTTCTCTTAGTCGCGTATTATAAATTATTAGGGTATCATATTCTTATTGTAACTAATGTTTTTCCATGATCATTTGTTATAGAATCCTTGATTCTTAATTTGGAGTCCCATCCCTACTTTCTCTTGCACTAGATTATCTTTCTTGCAATACAACGTTCATGAGGGTTTGAAGTCTATATTTGCATTCATTATTCAAAAATATCACACAAACTTGTAATCTTGTATGTTCCATAGGTCTAGGTTTCAATTTTGTTTTTTCGATTACATGTTCTTTTTTTTTCCCGAATAGCCACTCTAGGTTCATTTGTTCCTCTTCTCGAGTATTATGATCAATGATTGTATTGTCTTCCATGAATGGATGAAACATTGAGAAGATTAGTTGAAATATTTCCCAACTCAGGACTAGATTGTAAACATTTTCACAAAGTCTCTTGGCCCAAATAAATTTGTAAAATTTAGAGACAAACTTGGTGTAGTTTCTAGAATGACCATTAAGGGAGGATGTTAGAGTTATTTTAGTTCATAATGGTCATCTAGACCATAGAATTGGGCATATTAATAAAGTAACTTGTTGACTTAGTCTAATTCATGCTTTAGTGTTGTATTAATGATCTGTAGTATAATTATGTTGTTTTAGGATTTAAGTCATTTCTTTACTATAGAAGGATATGTTCTCTCTTCATTTTATCTTCCAGTAAATATTTTCTCTTTCAAGTTCTTTTGTGTTCTTGGTTTCTTTGTTTTTGTTTATATTTATTTATTATGATATATATAATGCATCGGGCAAGGGTGGTAGTTGCGTAACTTGCACAACTTCCTTGCACCCATTTGCCAACTACCTACTAACACCCTTACATGACAATTGATTATCTGCCAATGGAGAAGACCACTTTATGATTGCCCTTAATCTTCCATGCACTCTTCCAATTTTAGAATGCCATCTGCATTTGGTTCCATGCCAGTCTTTCTTGTTTGTCATTATCATGGGTGTACAAACATCCGACTCATCTTAGGACGTGAGGTCCTCACACATTGAATGGTTTTGCAAGTTGATTGTATATTTGTGATGGTATTTTTTGAATGTTAAGTGGTCCTTGTCCCAATTGTGGTTGACCTTTGCCATGCACAATCAACCACAACCTAGCAAGTTGTCCTAGGCAACATTCTGTAAAGTGATCACCACAGAATCCAACATGAATGTCTGTTCGGCAATGGTAACTTTCTATCCTAACACACATGTCGTCTTAATATTGATTTGCTTACAATAACTGAAAATCTAGGGGCTACAAGGTTGACACACTCAAATTTTTACATGTTCATTCTAAGAGCACATTCATGCTTGAAGCATTGTTAATTATCACACGTCAAGGGATGTTCGAATATATTTGGTACAACGAAGTCGAGTTGATAAATTGGTCTTTCATTCCTACCCTTGGTGGTGATATCTTATAGTTATCTTTTCCTCTTCTTGATGTGTGCACTAACTCTCCCATGGTTGCTTGCAAGTCTGGTACTGTCCAAAATAGGGTTTCCACTTTGATATGTATGCTTGATTGTAATAACTGCATATCTAAGCTTTGAGACATTGACAACTTATCTATTGTAACCATAGTGGTTTCTGTAGACAACAATGAGGATTCCCGTGACAAGGGAATGAGAGTTAGTGGGAGGAGAATTGGAAATGATTCCCAAAGAAAAACATCTGTGTTGGCAAAGTTTCAATGATGACAGTGCAGCTCAGACGACAATTGGCATGTCGGTCCAACTTCAAACGGTAAATTCTTGTGATGGCTTAGTCCTAACGGCATCCTCCAAGACAACATTCAGCATGATGGAGAATTATTGATGTCATGACAACACGACTCATGACGGCATAGCTTATGATGGCTTTGTATGTGATGGCATTACACTAACGATGTTCAGGATGTCGGCATGATAGCTTCATCCATGTTGGTGCTAGTCATGATGATAGTCAGGATGTCGGTTCCTCCTGATGTCGATAGTCTGGTCATGACGACGTCGACAATATGTCGCCACTTGGCTTATGACGACATTGGCTAGGATGTCGCCACTTGGCTTATGACAATGTCGGTTCTTGCAACTTGATTTGCTCGCCTGAAGGTGGTCCAATTTCATTTAAGCAATCCTACCTACAACAACTATGACAAAGAGAGAGAAATCTAATACCAGCATCAATGGGGACACAATTGGCACAAGCGAATGGTTTTGGATTATCATTGGAAATCATGTACAATTCAGTTTGTGACTGCAACAATACTACGCCCAACATTTCATTGTAACAATCTGGCATCTCTCCCTCATACATGGACTTGCTATCCTAATGCAATGGATACAATTTTAAATGGTGGGGGTGTATTTATGCTCTGGCCCTAGTAGTTATCAAAACTAACAGGACAAAACTACCAAAACTACCTTTTCTAAAACAGCCTTAGTCAAATGCTAATTAACATAATGTTAATTGTTTACAAATGATGGCTGCATTTACATTACGTCTGAATTACCAGACATTCCATTTGACCGCATTACATTTCATTTGATGCCTAACATGTAGACCTTTTTACATATAGTTTCTCTTTTTCTTAGTGTTGCTATCTATAGTTTCTCTTCCTTGGTCACCTTGATTATTATTTTTTATTCCGTCTCCTCTTGTACATGCACTCAAGCCTTTTACCATCTCCTCCACTTCATAGTTACTTCAGGATATTTTGCTTTCTTCCTTGCCTATGCCTAAGTCATGGTAAGAACCTACTTTGTTCCCATGTTTAGTGCTTCCATGTCGAGCAAGCTAACATTTTGACTGTCCCTTGGTTTCTTTAGCAGTTGTCTTCCACATGTTTACTTGGTTTGCACCACTTGTACATCATCCATGTACTAGCTCTCGTGTCATTGGTGACAATTACATCTGACATTTGCATTTTTGAAGATTTGGTCTCCCATTTGTATTATATTTTTTAAAAGTTGTTCCCATTCTTTGCACCTAATTGATCATTTGTTTGACCATCATTTCTCCCTTGGTGTTTGTTGTATTATTTGTAGCTTGTTGCACCACTTTCACTCTTTGAGGTACTAGTTTTCTACTCAACTTGCTTTTAAAGTCCGAAGGTGTGATTCTTCATACTTTTTAAATTGAACAAACACCTAGTGTTTGTGTACCTTGAATATGTTATAGTAGCTATGCTTTAGGCAATTGGTTGGGGATTGTCCCTCCGTCTAACATTTTGTACACCAATTATCATGCTTCTCCTTTTCTTTCTTTTCTTCGTTTAGTTCATGCATCATGTGCAACATACTTCCTAAGCTCTTCAATTGATGCACTGCTCTTTTCCTCATCTTTTTCACTATTGAAGCTACTCTCAACTCAACTCTAACTTCCTTTTGCCCTTCTTGTCTTCATTTCATTTCTAAGTTTAAGGCTTTGTCGAAATCCTCTTGATACAATGTTGGAGGTAAAACCTTCATCTTCTTACAAAACTTCAAAAGAAGTCCATCCATGAACCACCTTTTCTATAGTTCATCAACACGTTGATTTTTTCGTTTTGGCGATGAGTTCCTTCAAATGTAAGACTTGACATCTTCATATTTTATTCTGCCTAGTAATATAGATGTCGATGATTTCTATATTAATACACGAGTCAAAATTTATTTTCAAAGTCTTTTTTGAGACCATATGATGTGCTGAATGGAATTTGCAAGAATAGATTCCAGTCAATTGCTACACCTCTCAGGGTAGTTGGGAATAGTTGCATCCATATTACTTCATCCGTGACTTTATTTGCTTGTCGGATTTTGAGATAGATATTGATATGACGAATAGGATCTTCTTTCCAATCATTACAGAATTTTGAGCACTTCTTGTTACCTACCTCTATTGCAACCATTGGTGATTGTCTTAGTCCTTTGTTCATTCTCAAAGTTGTTGGTGGTGTGCTCATTAGAAGAGGGGCCCATGATATACCCAATACCATACCATGTGGATTCATATTGGGTTAATTAAAGTGAAATACATTAGAAGCATTATACTATTAACTATAAGGGTAATTAAATTAAATTTAAGCTATATTAATTGGGGGAAGAGGTTATATAAAATACAAGAAAAATATTCCCCTTCATATTTCATCCTCCAAAATAGAGATATTGCTACTATGATATCTATCGACATTTGTACTACAATGGAAGATTGAAAAGATTAAAATATATTAAATCAGGGTTTCAATGGTATTCAAGTTCACATTAAGAACAAAAGCAGTCTTGTATGTATTTCATTCATAGATGGTGGAATTAAGGATGCCATTGAAAATAAAACTACCCTTATCATAGGGATAGAAATAAAAAAGGTACCATCAAAATAGGGGATATATTATTTTAAAAAATGCATTAGGAGGGGGTATTAATAATATGGGGCTATGAATTAAATGGCATTAGCTTAATTGATTAGATTCCTCAACATTTAAGGAAGAGACCCAAGTTCAAATCTTGCTAAGCGATACATGGATAAATATCCAAGATGTTGTAATATCACTATGTGGTGATGATATAATATGGTGGGACCCGTTTCAATCCCATATAACCAATTGAAAAAAATAAACTATTTAAAAAAAAAAGGACTGAGAATCTAAAAATACAAATAGGATGCATGCTGAAAATAGGGGATATATATAATCAAATGGCATTAGCTCAACTGGTTAGATTCCTTACAATTTGAGGAGACCAAGGTTCAAATCTTGCCAAGCAATACATGGATAATATCCAAGATTTGTTGTAATACAACTATGTGTTGATGATGTAATATGGGTGGGGCCCGTTTCAATCCCATATAACCAATTGAAAAAATAGGGGATATATTAATTTGAAAAATGCATGGGGGTATTAATAATATAGGAATAAGAATCTACAAATACAAAATAAAACGAGTGCATGCCAAGAGCGAGCCTTATCTTTTCTTGTTTTAGATATTTAGGGAAGAGCATGGAGAGTAAAAATAGGAAGCAAGTGTGAGTCAAGAACCCTCATATTTTACCCCGGTGTTGTAGGTGAGTTGGAGAGGAGAGGGCAATCCTCCAAGGGAGTCCCAGGTTCAAATCTCCACCCTACCAAAAAGCTGAATGGCCCAAAACCAATGATAATGTTGGGCGGGTAGGGCTGGGTGCGACTCCCGGGTGACTTTGACGGTATAGAACCCCCTGTTCATGGTCTCTCAGACCAATGTGGCCCCACATGGGGTTTTTCGCTAAAAAAAAAAAAAAAAAAAAACCCTCATATTTTCTTGCTCCAGATATTTGGGAAATTTAAAAAAGTAAAGGATTCATATGAGGAAAAAGCTAGGTAGTATGGAAGGAAGGTCATATTTGAAAGCCCTAATGGGAAGTATGGATGCCCAATCTGGAGATAAGAGGAAGATCAAAAATTTGGCAAGTCCTTTTGAAGGAGCAAATGTTATAGTAGAAGTGATTATCAAGGATGAGATGATCGAGCATGATACAATGGTTCTTAAAAGTAGAGGGTTAATTTATAAGTTCCACGAATACTGCCAAGGTTTTCAGAAATTCAAATTTGGATCAAGTTGAATTGGGGATTGAATTCCAAAATATTCCATGATTTTTCTTCCTAAAGTTTTTTCTCATCATCTTTCCAAGTTCGAAAATTAGGGATAAAATAATGGGTGGTAGCCCTTTCTTTAAAGGGAAAGATGTTCTAGATTTAAGACCATGGAGTGAATTTTTCTATCGAGACAAAAATATTAAAAAGCTTTCAATGTGGGTTAGGCTTTTTGGGCTTCTATATCAGCTTGTCAATAAGGATGTTTTGAAGAATATTGGCAATACCTTGGGGAAATTCATCCAGGAGGAACCAACTGCTAAGGAGTGAAAGTATGATGTATGTATTCGAATATTTGTTGCTATGGATATTTCAAAATCTTTGCTATAGTCCATTAAGGTTAAAGCTGAATCGAGAGAATGGGATCAACAAATGAATTATGAAAAAATGCATTTCAATGCTGCAAATATTATGAGATTGGACACATGTCAAAAGATATCAAAGTGAAAACAATGGAGAAAGAGAATTTTTTGACATGAGATAAAATTCAAGATGGAGCAAGGAGATCATACTGTAGTAGAAGTTGGAGTAGATCAAGGATATTCTACTCCCAAAAAAGAGGTAAATAAATCCTATCTACAACATTAGATGACAAAGGCCATCATAGTTCACATGGATCAACCACTAGAGACCTTATGAGACTACCCTTGTAGAAGATGTTATTTACCCAATCTATATTTATCCAACCAAAACTGAAATATGGTGTACAAATATACCCTCCATTGGATTTGAACCTTGAACCTTCTATTCTAAGTTTCAAATTCTTACCATTAGACCTACTCAATACAAGTTATAAGGAAGTACATTGTACAAGTTCAAATGCAAAAGGAATTAAAGGTACAAAGGAAGATTTGGAGGAAAATTTTAAAACAAAGGAGGCAGAAGAGGTCAAGTTTTTTCTAGGTAAATCACCTTCAATTTTCTCAAGTAGTATAAAATCGTGTTTTAGGATATCATCAAAATTCTATCTCTTGAAGCAAATGATTTCAAGGAGTTGGTTGTGAAAACTTAGTGGTTTTACAACGATGAAAAATATCTTTGATAGAAAGGCAAGCTTGATATAGTTTAATTAACTTGACAACAATGTAATGTTTTGTTATTTTGATGGGTGTGGCTCCCAATAGAAGCCACACATGCTTTATTTAAAACAATTAATAAATAAAAAAGAAGAATATTTATTTGTAAGGTAGAAATAAAATTTATGGGTATTCTTTAGTACCCTATGAATGCATGTGCTATTCCATAGTCTTATTAAGTTGACATTTGGTCCTCGTTGGTTTACATATTTGTCTACAAATGGTCTCTTTTCTTACAGTTATTCAAAACTTAAACATCTCTTGATTTTCGTGTTGATTATTTCATGACCATATTTATGAATAGATGACTACTAGCTCTAGTCAAGTAATAAAGCTCCAACCACTACCTGACATGCTTCTTTATAGGAGTGTTTCTATCAGACTCCCATATCATGCACCTCGAGACACTCCCTCTTATGCTTGTGTTGATGTTGGGGTCACTTGTATACCTTGTTCACTTGCATAAGTTGCTCTATCATGTTTGTCTTCATTTAAGCAAACTTCTTTGTTTCTGAAAATGCCCTCTCTACATGAATTTTATATATGAAAACATTATTTGTGTGTGCATCTTCATCAAAACATTCTATGTTTGTCATTTTTTTGTCTTTGGTCGACATCGTCTTCCACCAAGCTTGCTCCTAATGTTTTTCACTTCCACATTAGATAAAATTAGATAATTCTATTAATGTCCACATATTGTCAAAGTAGGCCAATGGAACTCATTGAAAATAGTTGTTACAAATTACAATGCATTATAGTGATCACAATGTACTATGATAAAGAATATATAGTGTAAACTACTCTAAAGTGGAACAACTGTATGGTATAAAATTGCAGCATCAAGGGTTACCCAAAATGGATAAACCAAAACATTCTAAAATAAATGATTAAGAGAGATCTAGAAGTTGAGGTACAATAGAGATGGAAAGGAGCTCCAATGGATCTAAGTGCCAACATTAAACTATAGTGGGATGTAAAGTAGAAGCACATTCCTTGTCACCAACTATCTGAGAAGGGCCAACATAGGATCTAATGATGCTTCCAGGAGAATGTATAGGAATAAAAGGGTTTGGTTGGATAGTCTTAGGAGGACATGGAGTTTGATCCTTGAAGACTCTTCTAGCATCGATGGCTGCAGAACCAATAGAAGAGGATAAGAAACTAGTAAGTTGCACCTGTCTACAACTCATCGGTATGAGGGGTGGCCAAGAAAAAATAATTGAAGGCCTAGTAGCAACTCTTGTATGTAGACAAGGATGCACATATTTGTCATTAATATTTTGGATAGTTATAGCTTCCAATGAGTGCTTATTACTCTCAACTATTGAGATAGAGTGAAAGAATGAGGTGATTGGTTGAGTAGTAATCTGTTTCCCTTATAATAATTGATGCCAAAGAATTATATCATCCTTGAAGTAAAGAGCCAAGCGTCTTTGTTTAGGATAGCTAAAAAAAGTGGCAAGTGATCCACCTTAGTCTCTATACAAGCAATATTGCCTCCCTTAAGTTTCATAATAAACAAGACACCTAAAGATGAAATGTTTCTCAATATTCACCTCCCGAATAGAACAAGATGACATACCCTATCCTCTCAAGGAATATGATGGTTTATCTCCATATACAACTTATGTGAGCATACTTTGAGTTGACCAAGTGGAATCCTTCAACTTAGGACTAAGATTTTGATATGGAGCGACCAAAGTGATCTGAATATATTATCGATAAACACCATCTTTGATTGCTTGATTAATTACCCTCTTATTAGGAAGACTGTTGAGAGGAGAATTTAAGGAGTATTTTAAATGAGGTAATTAATCTATTGAGATGCCAATTGACCAAAGAAGAGAAATAAGTTTTGAGTATCAGCCATGATGATGACCAAAAGAGCCCCTAGAGGTAATGCATTTTGAGGAGAAAATAACCAAAAATGGGTATCTCTGTTGGCTGGAGGTGTAGTCACCCATGGAACTAAGGTGTTGATGCTTAAATTAATTTTGAATATTCTATCAAGATGAAGAGGATGAATGCAAAACTCAGCCTAAACAATACATTGGGAAATTATTCTTTTACATTGGATAAATTGCTGAAGAAAAATAGTCTGGGCCCTCTAATCAATGTACACTAGACTTGGACACAAAATATTATATCCATAAAGGTATCCATAAAGGGTTGTGGGTGTAATGATGTAATTAAAGAGATGTATCTTTGTAGGTATGTAATTAAAAGTGTTTTTGGAAGCACTGGCATTCCAAGATTGAGAGAGATGCGCATCCCTTGCAAAGACGTGATTGTGAAGTTGGTTGAAGATTAAGGGAAGGACTTGTAAACTGAGTCCCCAGGTAGGTGTAAGCAATGATGATCTTAATGGAATCACCCTTATAAAAGAACTAAAACTTATGTAGGGTACTTTTTTATGAGTTAAATATAATCACCTTGTTGTTGCTAGGATTGATTGCTAGCTATTTTAAGTCACAAAAACAAGCAAGAGCATCCAACTATATTTTTAGGCCATTAGGAGTATGAGCAAGAAGAGAAAAATCATCTAAAAAAATCAATATAGCTATCAAAACATGATGTAGAAGGCAACCATCATCAACATGTGTGTATTGACAAATAAATTCTTCAAGCTCTTCAATGAAGATCCCAAAGAGTGAAGGAGAAATAGAGAACCTTGTTTGATGTCAATGGTGCTCTAGAAATCCTTTGAGAGACCCAAAGTTGTTTGAATATTGCCATCAACTATCTCATATAGTATCTTGATGTCAGTGTTAAAAAGCTCTAAGATGTTGATGTCATATAGTCTTTGAAATAAAAGATGCCTAAGAACGATGCTAAAGGCCTTTCTAAAGTCCACAAAACAATAGAACACTTTAGAGGACCATTGGTGAGCCTCCTGAATGATAGCTATGAGAGTGAAAACATGATCAATAGCCTGATGATGCCTTCTTAAACCAGCCTTCCCTCTCGCTCTAAGCTTACCTTGACCCAACAATTATGAGAGTTTCATATTCAAAATTGTTGCATAAAGCTTAGAAAATGTGTGACCAATCATGATAGTTATGTAGTTATTTGGATCTAAATAGACCCTAAATTTATGGATGGATAATATGTTGTTACCAGGAGGTAGGTAACCCATAATAAACAACCTCATCGAATAATTCTGCAATGATATAGCCAAGAGCTTCAACACCATACTTCAAGAACTTAGCCTAAAATTGCTCAAAAGTAATAGCCTTTCTAGTGCTAAATTTATATATAGCTCTTTTGATGTACCCTAAAGGGAAGAGGTGACATGATGTTGGGGGTGAAGATATATGAATGGTGGGCTACCTTGGGATATTATATAAAGAATTAACATGGGATAACCAAGACTTGTGATTGATGCATATGGGATGGGGCTTCCTAGGAAGAATATTGCACTAGAAGGCTTTGGGAGAGTGATGAAGAGCATCTAGAAGCTCACAATACATAATTACAAGAAACTTTTAATTATTACAACAAATGAGGTATTTATATTTCCTTTGAGTGGAATTTATACTTGTAGGCTCATGGGATGTTAGTTAACAGTTTGTATGGGTGGTGATAGAAGCAAGAGAGTGTTATAAATAGGTATAACCAAGGAGAATAACACACATTGCAAATAGGAGAAGTTGAATAATGAAGCAATTGCACAGTATCCAAAGCAAGAGCTTGAAGACTTGGTTGACAGAAACACCTATGCATAAACAAATTACCACACCAAACGAAGGGCACCATAAGCCGAAGATAACCCACAGACATTTAAGGATTTGTGAAGAATTATGACAATTATCTATGCAATAGAAGGGTAATTTTGCTAATGCATTCACTGTTAGATGCATCAGTTGACAGGCATAACCAAGCCAAAAGTGGGGGAGTGGTTGTTAAAGGATGAAGGTGCATGAATTTTACATGACTGAAGGCAAGCCTGTAAAAAATTGTGACTACGTGAAGTTAGGAGTTGCCATCATCACCCTTGTTGTCAGCATATTGCCACCATAGTCAATATATTGTTGTCTCAGATTGGTAGAAACAAACTACCATTAGAGAAGTAGTGCCATTAGGCAAGTTGGTTGAAAGGACTACCATCAGGCAAGTTGGAAGTAGTAGTGTCGTTAGGAAATTCGATAGGGAAGATTGCCATCACAGGTTGGTAGCAGTAGTGTCATTAGGGAAGTCGATAGGGAAGAGTGTTGTCATAGGTCAATAGCAGCAGTGTTGTTAGGCAAGTCGGTAGCAGCAGTGTCATCATAAAAAAAGGAGGAAAAGAGAGCAACCATCACAACAGTCAAACAGAGGATTGTCATCTCAAACATAGGTGTTGCCACCATCACATTACAATAGGAATTTATCATCATTTTTGCTGGAGCGCTAACTATCAAGTAGAAATAAGATCGAAATTATTGCAACAACAATTGGCAAAAATACTATTGCTACAACAACAAGCAAATTAGTCGCTCAAAAAAATCAATGTGAAGGAGCCTTGTTGAAGGAGCTTGAACAAACAAAGCATAAGAAGGAAGCATTGCTTAGAGAATTGGCTCAAACACAACAATGAGAAGCAGCATTGAAAAGTGAGTTGGAACAAAAGAAACCAATGTTCCCAACTCTGACACAACAAAGAATGAAAGAACTTTTTGTCAAACAAGAAGAGATATTGCAACAATTGCAAGTAATGGAGGATAAAGCCAATGCCTATGGGGTGGAATGGGCCAAGTACTATAGCTATGCCAAGAAGCTATGTGATGAATGAGAAGCCTATAAGCTCTGTGTTCAAGAATTGGAAAGTTTGCAAGCGTCAAAACCAAAAGAAACTGAAACCCCAATAGAACAATGTAGGAAACCTTTGAGGACATCAAATAATGTGAAGGGGAGGATAGATGTTGACAACACCAAGAAAAAGTGAAATTGTTTGTAAAAAGGTCTACATGTTTTGCACCAAATGAAATGTCATGTAAAAATGGTCAAATAAAATGTAATGTTTTTTTGATTGGTTGAAATAAGGGGTTTTGAAATGTCCCCAAACATTTTACAATAGAGAAAGAGCCTAAAAAAGAGGACTGCAAGAGATCCTCCAAAAATTTACAAAGGGGAAACCAAGATACAACTACAAGAGGAGGATACTAGAAACAACAAAAAAGGAAAAGACCTTCATATAGCGAAAGGATAAAAAATTAGGAGGGAAAAAGGGAGAAGAGATCCTCCTAGGGTCAGTCCTATTCAGAGCCTACAATAGGGGCATCCATCAAATCATCAAGGTCAAAATCACCAAATTTCTTTTTATATCCCTCTAGGAGGAGGGTAACTTCCTCAACCTAGGTGATAGACAACTTACCATCCTTATACAGAGATATTATGAGATCTATTAAAGACTAGAGGTGGTCCTAGCAGCTTGGGAATGGGACTGCAAGCCTCCTTAAGGGGGATTTCAAAGTTGAGGGGGCGTTGCATTGCATGGCCTCCTTCAAGAAGGAAGAACATAGGAGAGTAGAGCTACCATACTTGTGAGTTCGAGGGATGGGGATGGAGTCCCAAGAGTCCTCTGAATTATGCTTAGAAGTGACTTGGATGGGAGAGTTGCTCCTTTTGTCCATCTAAAATTTTTTATGTTTGGATCGTCTATGGGATTTGGTTATTTCTCTAGAGTCCGTGCCAACAACACCACCCTGGTGCAATGAAATAATTGGAAAATGAAATGTAGTTAAATGAAATAACTAGAAAATTGGGTGTAATGTAAATGTAGCCATCATTGTAAACAATTAAAATTTGTGTTAATTAGCAATTTGATTAAGGTTGTTTTAGAAAATGTAGCTCTAGTAGTTTTATCCTGTTAGTTTGGATAATTACTAGGGCCAAAGTGTAAATAGACCCCCTACAATTCAAATTGTATCCATTGCATTGAGAGCAATTCCATGTACGAGGGAGAGATACCAGATTGTTACAGTGTAAGGCTAGGAGTAGAATTGTTGCAGTCACAGACTGAACTGTACATGATTCCAATGATAATGCAAAATCATTCACTTGTGCCAATTGTGTCTCCATTGATGTTGGTGTTATGTTAGATTTTTGTCTTTGTGTCATAAGTGTTGCAGGTAGGATTTATTAAATGGAGACTAAATCCGCACCACCTTCAGGTGAGCGAGTCCATTTGCAAGAGCCAACATTGTCATAGACTGAGTATTGCCAACATACATGCCAATGTCATTCAATCTAAGCTATCAACATCAGGAAGACCGACATGCTGACTGTCATCATGACCAGTGTTGACATGGATGAAGCCGTGATGTTGACATACTAAATGTCATCATAACCAATTCTGTCATGTGGAGAGACATCAAGCCGACTTGTTGACTATTGTCAGGAGCCATGTTGTCATGAGTCGTGCCATCATGCTATTAGCCATCTACCATAATGTTGAATGTCATCTTGGAGGATGTCATCAAGACTGAATCCATCATAGGAAGTCATTTGAAACTAGGCCGACATACTAGTTGTCGTCAGTTAACTGTCGTCTAAGTTGCACTACCATCATTGAAGTCATGCCATCATAGATGTATTCCTCTAGGAATCATTACCATTGTTGTCTATGTGAGAGGTACCTGTTATTCTTGGCAAATTAGGAGTTGCTCTTCTCTTGTATCCCCAAACAACCAATCTCACCGTGAATCACTTTCTTCCTTTTCTTTTGCACTATTTTCCACTTTAGTCTAGCTTGATTCTCCTTCTTGAACCACTACTCCTTCAAATGCTTGGAAATATTGATTTGGTGCTGAAATCAGTGTTCCTATGCTCTTCTCATCTTCTTATATTATTGGCTAGAAATAAATCATATTCACCTATGCTTTCATTTTGTATGGCTTCAATCTCGAACCATTAACTATCTCAATATTTATCGTCTTGTCTAGTTTTTGCAATCACATTGTGCCATTGACCATCTCTAATACTTGGAGGGGTCCAAGCCATAATGTCTTCAACTTTCCTAGCTTGATTTCATGCTTGCCATTATACCTCATTACCAAGTCATTTGGTTTAAACTCCATCTTCTGCAAGTGCTTGTCTTGCCACAACTTCCTTCGATGTTGGGTAATCTTCATTGCCCATTGTTTTACCACCCTTATCTCATCTAGTTTGAATAGTGTGGTTAGCCTCTCCTCTAGGATTTCCAAGTCACCTAAATGATTCTATACCACCACCCTCAAACTTGGTACCTAGAATTCCATTAGCACTTTTGCTTCCTATCCATACATCAACTGGAAAAGTGTGTGGTTTTTCGTTGTCTTAAATGTAGTTCTGTATGACCACATAAATGCTGGTAATCTTTCTTCCTAGTCATTAGCCTCAACTCCACAAGTCATATACATGATAGTGACAAAGAATTTGTTCGTTGCTTTAGCTTACGCATTTTCCCTGGGGTAGTATGGGCTTGACAATGAGAGCAAAATATTGAACTCCATGGTCAACTTCGAAATAATATCAAATGAAAATTTCCACCTCTGTCACTTGTCAAGGTATCCTAAACCTCATGATCAGTTGTTCATACAAAAAATGAGATGTACTCTTTGCAAAATAATGCTCTTGCCTCTACCCATTTCATCAAATACTCAGTTGCTACCATAATATACCAACACTTTCCTCTCCAACTTGTGCTTAAAGTTATGATAAATTCAAGACCCCATCTCTTGAGTATTTCCTACTGCTGCGATGGGTGTAATGGCATGAAGTCCCTCTGCAATGGTCTTCCAACTCTTTGGCATGTATCGTATGCCTTCATGAACTATTTTGCATCACGATAGAGGGTGGGCCACAATAGCCCCATTAGAAGCATTTTCCTTGCTATTGCATTTTGCCCCATATGCCCTCTTGCCAATCCCTCAAGATTCTCTCAATATTGCATTCATTTCATATTCCATTATACATCTCCTCAATATCCCATTAGGTTCAATTTTATATAGCAAGTTAACAATCAATTGGAATGGTGTTGATTTGTTGATAAAAATTTTCCTCTTCATTGTTGTCATCTCTTTTGGCAGCTCCCTCGTCGATAAGTATTCACCAATTAACTTGTACCACAATGATAGTGCACTGATTACAAACAAGTGAGCATCAAGAATCTCATATTACACTTATCTTTCAGTAGGTTCTCGAGTAAATCCTTGAAAATTGATCTACTATCATGTGTTTCTTTCTAGGTCTCACCACCACTTGGAAGACAAACTCCTGTAATGTGACGAGCCACCAACTAAATCACTCATGGATAGTTGGTTTATTGATCAGATACAATACCTGATGATCTACATAAAAAGCAAAAATGGGCTAGTAAGTAATGTCCAAAATTTTAGATTGCATAGACCATCCCTAAATCTTCTCTCTTTGTTGTGTTGTAGTTCTTTTTTGTCCTTGACAACAACTGACTAGAAAAAATAAATGGTCTGATCTATCCCAAATTATCCCTACTAGGCCAATTGCGTCCAATTACAAAATTGAATGCATCGTCATGGATGTGAAATTCCTTATCCCAATTTGGAAACACCATAATGAGTGCACAAACCAACTTTACTTTCAATTCCTTGAAGGCATTCTGATGCTCGTCCATCCATTGAAAAGGAATATTCTTGTGTATGAAAGCATCTAATGGGTGGAAGACAGGTAAAATTCTTGATAAATCTTTTGTAATACCCAAATGTCATAAAAAGGACTTCAATGAACTCATGTCATATGGCTCCACCATACTCATCACGATGTGAATCTTTTTATGATCAATATTTAGCCCTTCCTTACACACTACATGTCGTAACAACTTGCCATATGACACTAGGAACTTGCACTTTTTAGGGTTCAATGACAAATGAGCATTCATACACAAAATCATGCATTCTTCTAATGCCTTTAGATTCTCCTCCTTTTTCCTATACACTAAGAAGTCATCCAAGAGGACTTTAAATTTTCTAGTGGACGTCTGCTCAAATATATACAAAATTATTCTCTGGAACGTGGTCAAGGCATTACATAGATTGAATGACATTCGATTGTATGCATAGATGCCATTATCCACCTCAAATATTGTATTCAATTTATCCTACTCGGTGATACTTATTTGGTTGAAGCTAGAAAACCCATCCAAAAATGAGTAAAATTCATGTCTATCCACCTCTTCCAAGATCGAATCAGTAAAAAGGATTTGGAAAGGGATCCTTGATTGTTATAGTATCTAGACTTTGAAAGTCCACACATATGCAGATTTGGTTTGCTTTTTTCTTCAAGGTATCAACATTTGGCGACACCCACACACACCGTAACCTTGAAGATTATGCTTGCATCCAACATCGTTTGAATTTTCGCATTCATCAAGGCTGTATACTTAGGATTCATCCTCTATGGCCTCTGTTGGAAATATTAAGCATAATGAGTTGTCATTGATGTCAAAGGTGCATAGTCATTGATATCAAAAGAAGGAAAAGCAAGGTGACATGGCAAAAATAATATATTCCATGGATAGCAAAGCAAGATATGGTGGAAATAATATTTAAATGCGAAATTTAAATATTATAAGGGAAAAGGATTAAAAGTTTGTGGAAAAAGATTTAAAACACCACCATGGGCATAGAAGTCTAAGGTTATAATATTTAAATCTTCTTAAGATTTAAATATTTCATAAAGAAAAAGTTTGGGCACCAAAATTCAAAGGAAGGCATTTGAAAATATTAAAAAATCATTTCAATGGGAGGCGTCGACATCATGACAAAGGGAGGACACAATTTGCATATAAATCAAGGTTCAAAACCTTGGCAAAGGAGGTATGGTGTGAAAAATAAAATATTCACTCATGCATTTCATTCAACGAATAGAAGAAAAGGGCGTAGTTTTAGGCAAAAAGGATAGAAAGGTCAAAGGTGAGGTGTTGGTCAAGAAGACACAACTGGCAGGCTAGCGTAGTTGGTCACAAGGGCAGCGCTAAGGCGCTGGTGCAGAATAGGTCGCTGGTTTGATTCCCTTGGAGGGAGGTTTTTGCAAGGTAGTAAAAGGAGCATGATTTTCAAGGAGAGGACAACAAAATAAAGGGGAGACTATGCACATTTGGTTCCATCTAAGCAGCTAGCCTAGGTGGCAAGCAGGTCCTACATAAGTCTTTTGTAGCGGATAGGTCTCGTGTCGAATCACGGTAGTAGTTGTTTTACGATTTATGACTAGGCAGAATAAAGTAGATAAAAATATTTTCATGCACATTCATTTCCAGAAGGTGGGCCAGACTAGCTGGCACTCTAGCTTGCACTAGAGTGTGGGATCCATGAGGTATCGAGTTCAACTCACGGTGGCAGCAGTAGCAGACATGGTAAGAGCAATAATGTTTTTTATTAAAGTGTGGCATGCTTAGCGTTTGATTTAGGGAGACATAAGGTTTAATTTTTGCTTTGGAAGAAGTGCATATTGTTTGACCTAGGGAGACATAAGGATGATGCTTTGAAATCAAATATTGTATGCAATTTCATATTTTTGTGTGGCTCTATAAAGTTAAAATAACTTTAATTTTGGAGATATAAGGTGTATGAAAGTGGATTTAAACTTTGTTATGAGAACTTAGGGTTTTGGTTGATAATATTGAAATTGCTTGTGGTTTTTATAAGTAGGAGTTATAAGGTATGTTGTGGTTGGTTATTGTGTGTAATTTTTGCATGGTGAAAGAAATTTTGAAGGAGTTGTAAAACAATATTATTGTGCACAAAAGGTTTTCATGTGGATGGTTGAAAAAGTGCTATGCTAACTAACCCTTGAAGTGGCATAAAATTGAAAGAACATTTTGAGACAGGTTTTGAGGGCTCTTTTTCATCAAAGCAAATTAAGAGGTATGTTGACATTATTCCTTCTCTAAGGTGTTTGGTTGAGCAAATATTTTTGAATCATAAGGTGGAGATAAAATGTTTGATTAGTGTGGATTGTTGTAAATATTTCAGCTAGGGTTTGTGAAACAAATTGTGCATTATTGATTGGTGAAATTTGAAAAACTTGTGTTAGGTTTTTAAGAACAAATTGTGCATTCTTGTTGAAAGAATTAGTGAAGATTTTGGGCATTGATGTGAGTGACATTGAATGTGAATGGGCAAGGGTTAGAGACTAGTTTTGTGAAGCAAAGTTATACACTAGTTTGAGTTGCTTTGAAAGGGATTTGCAAGAGGTAGAGATTGGATTAGATGAATGTAATATTTTTGAATGTGAAGAATGTATTGGATATTTGATAGTACATATCATTCTCTATATTATCCAAAGGTTAAACGAATTCTAAGTAGAATATGTCTGAATTTCCTAGTTGAAGAAAGCATTTCTAAAAGAGATATAAGCATTGTTTGTATGCAATATTTGGGAATATTTGAGTAGGTTATGTAAGCAACATTGAGGCAGATTCAAGAAAGTCTTGTAAGAATATTTGAAGCAGCATTGAGAATATTTGAAGAAGCATTAAGGCATATTTGAGCAAGTCTTGTGAGAAGACTTGGGATAGAGTTGAAAAATTTGAGAGAAGACTTGAAGCAGATTTGGGTAGTAACAAAGAGTAGGTTTGAGATAGATTTGTGCTAACATTGTAACGAGGTTTGGTGTAAATTTGGGCAGATATAGAGAGTAGGTTTGAGGCATATTTGTGCATGTAATGTGTGCAGATTTGGACAGATTTGTGAGTAGAGTTGGAGCAAATTTATGCTAGCCTTGTAACGAGGTTTTGTGCAGATTTTGATAGATTTGGGAGAAGAGTTGAAGTATATTTGTGCTAGCCTTGTAACGAGGTTTGATGCATATTTGAGGTAGAGTTTGTGAGCAGAGTTGGAGTAAATTTGTTCTAGTCTTGTGATGATTTTAGTGCAAATTTGAGATAAATTTGAAAGCAGGCTTTGGAGCAGACCATAGTAGAGGGGATAGAGTTCTCTTGTGGAGAGAGATCCACAAACCAGAGTAGAGGGGATATATTTCTCCTATGGGGAGAGATCCAAAAACTAGAACAAAGGAGATAGAATTCTCCTATGGAGAGTGATCCACAAACCAGAGGAGAGGGGATAGATTTCTCCTATGGAGAGAGATCCACAAACCAGAGCAAAGGGGATAATGTTCTCCTGTGGAGAGAGATCCACAAACTAGAGCAGAGAGGATAGAGTTCTCCTATGGAGAGAGATCCACAAACTAGAGTATTGGGGATTAAGATATCCTTTGGATAGAGGTCCACAAACATTGTAATAAGGAATTGATTCCCAAGAGATTTGTTGAGAAAATTTAGAAGAAATATTTTCTCCGTGGATGTAACCCACATTGGATGAACCACATTAAATCTGTGTCTCTTATGTGTGTGATGATTTATGCATTGCTTTGCTACTGCTATTGATATTGCAATTGATAACATTATATAATATTGTTTGGGAAAGAAAAGTAAAAGTTGATATTATATTGTTCACCCCCCCTCTTAGTATAAGCTTATGTTCTTCAGCCTCCTCCTTATTGGTAGTGCACCTAGAACCAACTTAATCTGATGCACACACAATTCTGGTGGTATTCCTTTTAAATCCTTATATTTCCATTCCAAGCCATCTTTATACTGCATAAAGATTTTGAAACAAGTTGCTTTTAGTACTGGGTCCCAATCATCTTTGCAATGAATTATCTTTTCTTCTCCTTCATCACCAAGATTTACATGAACTATTTTTGGCCCCTCATACTTTATGGATTCAGGTTCACTTGTTGCTTTCACCATGTCCAATGGGTGTGCTAGTTTTTCATTGATCATAGCATCAAAAATTTCTTTGAGAATGTACACTTTTCTTTCTCGTTGTCCTTTGGTGTAGATTTTTCCTTTTTGCTACATTCTTTGACCTCGTACACACTCTTCCCTTGTTCATCAATGACTTACTCATTCTCTCTGCTTGAATGCAAAGATAATTATGGAGAAACACTTCATAATCCTCCATCTAAAAATGGAGAAGTTTGCTACTTGAACACTTTTTTACCTTTGTACATTCTTCCAATTGTAACACTCCTTTATTTGGCTCATGTCTATTGTTACAATCCTATGATGAACTCCTTAAATCATACGTTGTCATGATATTTTCACTTATAGACTGACTCTTCAGATTTATTATATAGTGCTACCCCTTTTTAAATGTTAGAGATCCTTCTCTCAATTATGATTTACTTTTGCCATGCATAGCCATCCTCTTTCAAAAATATGTCATATGCTAGTTTTTGCATGATGATCACAAAAAAATCCATGATAACCTCTTGGTCAACTATTTTCACTTTTTGAGCTATTAATACTCCTTTCATTTCAACCCCATATTGTTCTGCACCATACAATTAAAAATTTGGGGGCCATAAGAATGGTGCTCCAATCTCCATCCAAGTCTTCTCAGGAAATACATTGACACTTGATCCTCCATCGATGATCACCTATGTCAACTTATGATCTAGCAACTTGATATGAATTAATGTTGCATTTTTATCAACATCAAACATTAATATTGTTGGATCAATGAATTGATATTTTCTCATACCATTCTTTCGAGGTCTTTCCGCACGACTTGGATTACCACATCTAAGTCATCCTAGTCACTATCAAAATATGAATCTTTGTAGTGACTTATGTCTGTTGCTATCTATTTCACTTCACTCTATAGGATAATTGTTTCATCATATGCCTCTTGATAGGTAGTTGGTAGGTCTACCTGTCTTCCTTTTTGTACCTTGGAAACAATCCATTGAGAAACTATTGTCTTTGGAATCCGTTTGTTGGTGTAACTTCCATTTTATCGATGAGTTCCTTTAATATTTTGTTCTAGGATTTTACAACCTCATCCTTTTATTGCTTTGTAGCATATATCTCTTTGATGATATTTGCCAAAGGAGATGATGACAACAGAACAAAGATACATCATTATCAAGTCAAAATCATTTCAGCTATTGCAGGTTTGCTATACAAAATTGGACCCAATGGAATTTTGCGAAGATGTGTGTTGGATGAATACGTAAATGGAGAATTGAAATAGGCTCACGAAGGACTGGCAAGAGGTCATATGGGGCCAAAAAAAACAAGGAAAGTACTTTTTTCAAGGCTATGGTTGTGTACTCTTTATCACGATGCCAAGGAGTATGTGAAAGCATGTGATACATGCTAGAGAACAAGGAAGTCATTGAAGAGAGATTTCATGCTACTATTGAAATCATTAACAGGAAGAGTTGGAACCACACCCAACAGAACTAAGAAGCTTGAAGGTGCATGTAAGATTCCTAGGGATAGATGAATAATAAGAACAAATATAAATCAGACCCAGCCAATCGTAAACCTCATAACAAAAGCACTGACAAAGATATGAGTGTTCTTGCAAGATATGGTTTGCAACACCAACTTATATACCTTGAAACAAAGAAATTGTAGGAGGAATGTCAATGAATTCAATGTAGATGTGTTTGAAGAACCTACATCTTAGACAAGGGATGGTAAAAATAGGCAAACAGATAGTAGTAGCTTATTCTCCATAAACTCTAGTGTTTTGAGTAGTAGTTGAAGTTCACCATTGAAAAGATGATATAGAAGTACCATGACAACACCTCAAATAAATAACCAAATAGAAGAAAGGACTCTATAGAAGGTGAATAAGAAGACGATTGGATGGTATACCAACATCAGTTGATGCATAAATAAGAGGTTCTAGTAGTTCACAAGGAATACTAGGTATCCCAATTGTCACATAGGAAATAGGAAACTTAGGAAGGTTGTTAGGTCTTCTTGGTTGTCTAAGATTTCCTGGAAAAGGGAGAAATTTGGTTGGTCTATCTCTCAATAGTTCAACGTGAAGGATTATCTCTTTGGCTACCCCCTAAAGGCCTTGTGGTCAATAGGATGGCCCCCAAGGACCATTCGTTTTCTATGGATGAAACAACCAACTACCACATAATCATCAGGTTGGCCCATTAGGACTTCCTTATGGGTCACATTGTAATCAAAGATGTCAAAATAGATGACTGAGGAACTAAAGAGAATGGTTGGACCTTGGAAAACTAGGAGGAGATAGGCACTCCCACATTATGGAGGCCCTCTCGATATAAGAGAATGTGCAAAGCAGTGTTTTTAAAAGAGGAAAATTGTTAGAAGGGAGAAGGTGACAATGACAAGGAAGAAATAGTGAAGAGTGAAACTTGATAAGGCAAGAATGAAGATGCTATAGTAGAGAGGAAGTCAAAAGAGTAATGACCCATCGTACAACTATAGCATATCAGGAAGGTATTTGTATGACAAATTTCCTTATAGGTACAAGCCATAGAAGTCGAGGAGAGGATGGTTGTACAAGCACAAGGAATGTACGACAAGTGGTCGTATAGGTGCACATGAATGTATGACAAAGCAAGGCTATACGACAAGTCATTGTACAAATGTAGAACGTCAAACAGATGAGAAGCAAGATGTTGGTATGGTAGTGGGCCATACAAATGGCAATAAAAAAATGATAGAAGAGGAAGATTGCCATAGAAAATATTCATGCGATTTTTCGATGGATGATGCATTTGAGATTCAAGTTTTCTCACCATATGAATCGTATGACGTAAATACTCAGACGCATGAAAATTAAAAAAAAAAGACAATAGAAAATGACAAAAAAAAAAGATGACATGATAAAAGCATGTGTCAACAACTATATGCAAGGTGATGAGGTGGTAGTCATTGAGTTATGCATGACAGCAACCATCTCTGCCAACTTATAAATAAGAGCACTTGGGTAAGATCAAGCATTGAAGATGCTCAATGTAGGAAGTAGAAGGGTTAGTGTAGGTGTCGAAAGTGGTTGAAGATAGAGGCGTAAGACAGATCACAATGTTGAATATATAGGATGTATCATTGGGAAGAAGCACACTGGAGATTGTCGACAATGCAGTCCCAATTGTAACTGTTGACAATTTTGTCACATTGCTTGAAGGGGTAGAAAGAATCAAAATTTTGTAAAGTATTCTCTTATTTTTCATGAATTTGTTCCCTTGCTTTTTTATGTATTTCCAAGTATTGCAGCAATTTTGGCTTCCATTTTTGTCCCCTTTGTACATAATCCATACGTGTAAGAACTTCGCCAACAGAACAGGGTAGGATAGGAAGCTTCGCAGAAGAGAAAGAAGGAGGAGAGTCTAGGCAGGAGCCCAAAAAATTTCTAAGGCATGGAAGGAGCTTCGCTAGCGAAGCTGCCAAGGCATCTACTTCGGGCAAAGAAATGGCGAAGCTGCGATCATGAGCTGCCAGGATTTTCTAAGTCCGCGAAAGCGCTTCGCTGAAACTTCGGCGAAGCATCCACTTCGGCTCCCTCATCTGGCGAACCATTTCACTGGCGGATGCCACTTCGCTCCGAACCACGGTGAAACATCTACTTCGGCTATCCCCTCAACGAAGCTCCCTATCCGAATCTTTGCTTCGCCAAAAAACTAAGAAAATATTCTAAGGCAGGGAGTCAACTTCGCCCAAAATCTTTCCGAACCGCCGACTTTCAAAGGTTCGCGGTGAAGTAGCTCATAGCCCGTTGTCAGCAATCCGCCACTTCGGGCAAAATCCCTAGCGAAGCGGCATTTGGCCCACACCCCTGGCGAAGTAATGTAGCTAGAGGCCATGCTTTGTACAGAAAACATCCACTTCGGCCTGAACATCTAGCGAGGCCATTTTTGAGGACCCCTTCGGGCGAAGCATCAACACATGTTCATCACTCATGCTTCGGCCCAAACCCACTACGAAGTGACGCCCCGATTCAGAATCCGGCGAAGCTCTTCCCAGGGCTCGATTAGCGGTGGCGCTCCCTTCAAAGAACACACGTCCCTAGGCTGGGTATTCATTCGAGGCATTCGAGTGTTTCATAAATGCATTTTTTCTTGCCCGAAAGACCCGGTGCCCATTTGAGGCAATAGGATGTGAATTATCAGTTGCAGGGAATAGCCAGGGCAACTTGTGAAGCCACTCGAGCACCCCACCCCGGAGCAACCCAGGACAAGTCAGCGGCTCATAAATGCAGGTTTCCCCGATTAACGCGGCCAGGGTAACTAATTATAGAATGGATGTGAAATTTCATTCCCATAGGAAGGCGAGCATGGATTTCTCGGCTGCCAGGGGCGTCCTTGCAAGCCCAGCGCATTAATGGCTCAGAGGGTCGGGTCCTCTATAAAAACCCTAGCATTGTAATGAAAAAGGGGGGGGAACTTTTGCTAGAAAGTTGCTGTAACTTGATTTTTGCAATTGATATTAAGAACTTTGGGCTCCATTTCTCTCTTGTATGCTGCCTTCTGTGATTATTTCTGCTATTCTGTTTCTTCATTTGCATACTGTAATTCTGCATCCTGGATTTAGGTGTGTGATTGGGGACAGAACCCTGGAATTCTCCTGGAGGATACATAGGGGAGAAAATGTTGTGTTAGTTTCCTTGTATGCTGCCTGTGGTTAGTGTTTCTGCTATATTCATGTATTTTCCCAACTGCTGTAATTCTGAAATCTGGATTTAGGCGTAGGAAGATAGGTGGATCCTGGAGCTCTTCCAGAGGATACATAGGGAAGCTAGCATGGTGTTCATTTATGTTTTATTCTTTGTATTTATTGCTGCTACTTCAAGGTATTAGTTAGTGATCGTGTTGTTGGTTCTTCCCCTTTAAATCAGCCATTTACATTTCTTCCCTCACTCTTTTTATCTCTTTCCTGCACCCTTACTCTTTTTATCTCTTTCCCGCACTCTTAGCTTAAAATCCAAGTAGTTTAGTAAAGGAGCCGGCCTTTCTCCGGAGATTGGCACGGAGGGCATCTCTTCCCTTCGGCCTTTCAATGTTGGTCCAGGTCTAGGGCGCGTATACGTACAAAATCCTTTCCTGTGGCAGATTTGTGACCAACAGTTTTTGGCACGCCCGGTGGGACCTGGTCAGTCTCACCTTATGAGTGGTATTGAGAGTTGATGCTCATCTCATTACTGTAAGACTCGAGCATCTGGCGACTCTGTTCAATCTGAAAATCTCAAAGCCTTAGAGACCAGTACTAATCATTTGAACCTTCATGCATACAAGATGGAGAGTTAGGAATAGTGGAGAAGAGACCGAGTTTTTTGAACTCGACATTAACGCCTTCGGGGAACGCCCTAGACTAGTCACACCCGAATCACTCTTACGCGAAGGGTCCTCGCAAGAGGCTGTCTTTGACGAACAAGGTCTAACCTCGGACAACACAGCGGCCAGTCTCCCCCCTAATCCCCCTAACTCCCCAGATCACCAGAGCGCCTCCGTTCCACCGATTCACCAATCAAGAACTTCGGGAGTTTCGGTTTTGCCGAACCAACCGAATCAGAGCGCAAGTATGGCACACCAACAACAACCACCACCAAGACTATTCCCGGCATGGAACTCTACTGGACCATTGAATCTAGCGGGGCAGGGGCAAGTTCCGCCTGTTGCTATGAAGAAAATCCCTACGTTCGATGGCACGGGGAAGACAGCTTACGATCATATCCAAGACATCGCTTCCCTGGCCTCGATACATAATATCACGGAGGAAGCAGTTATGGTTAAGCTCTTGATTTTGTCTCTCAGAGGGAAACTCCTATACTGGTACAAAACTCTACCACCTGGCACAATAACAGGATGGGACCAGTTAGCCGGACAACTGATGAGAGGGTTCAACGAATCTGCCGATCCATCTTCCCTCTTGCACCAGTTTACAACAATCCAAAGGCACCCTCAAGAGGAGATAGCCGATTTCAATGTGAGGTTCGCCCGAACCTGGCAAAGAGTACCCACTGGACTTCGGCCAACTAGCGAAGCTGCAGCCTATTACTACCTCAGGGCTTTTAACGCCGACATTAGTATGATGGTAAGATTTTCGAATGTTAATACTTTCCCTGAATTATATGAGTTGGCCCAGAAGGCGGAAATGGATTTGATCGCCATCGGCAAACTCCCTCCGAGGATGCCGATGCCCATTTTCCCAGAATTTCCCCAATCTCAATACCTTAGTGCAATAGCTCTGCAAACTTCTGCATCTCCGATGTGCCCAATTCCACCTTGGAATCCCAACCCTATAGTATCTCCATTTTCCGCTCCACAGATACATTTCCCCACAACTTCGCCACCACAACCCACTATTCCTTCGCCATTTTCGGCTTTACCAGCGCCACCGCAATACCCTGCCTTGCCCTCGGTACCAACAATAGCCCCATTGCCAGCTCCAGTAGCGTCAGCCCCCGCAGCCACGGACATACAGACCAAAATATTGCAGGAGGTTTCATCTTTGAACTCTACTGTGCGAACCTTGTCTAATGACATGGCTGTCATGAAGAAGAAGCAGGCACAACAAGAATTCATGCCAAGAAGGTCGTATCCTCCACCAGCGCTCACTAAGGACCAGGTAGCACAACCAGGCAGACCTCTAGCAAGGAATGTCGCGATCGATGAGGAGCCAAGCACTTTTGATTACGTGCATTGGTGCTCCACCTGCAATGACCCACATGAAGAGGGTACTTGCATGTTACATCAGCATTACGTGCAAACGCTATCTGGCAGCGTCTCCAGTGGTCAGGTCAATATGATAAGGCAAACAGATCACAATCTGGTGATCGCTGGAGAAGAACAAGTTTCGGTCCTTACCAAGGAAGGAAAGAGACCGATGGAGGTAGACGCAGCTCAAATGGCCCCTTTAAAGGTGTACACCCGTCGCGAAAAAGAGCAACAACCTGTTAAGGCTCCAGACAAAGCTCCTCATCCTCCGTCGGCAAAAGAGAAATCCCAACAGGCCGCCGCAGCCCTGCCTCAGGCCGAAACTAAAGAGCAGGCTAGAGAGAAGCTCAAATTTCCTTCGCTAACTAAACGGCAGAGGGTTGAAGCTACACAGCAATACCGAACAAAATATGAAGCGGCGAAAGAACCAGAAGTACCTGCTTCCATAGCATATAACATTGTGGACGAGCTGAAGAAAATTCCCGCCAAGATCAGCCTTTATGATGCCCTGCAATTACCAGGACAAGTGGACTTGCTGCAAGAGTCCCTGAAATCGACAAAGGCGGGAAAATCAACACAGCCCGCTCTGGTTCAAACCTTATCTACTTCAATCACGGGAAAAAATAGGCCTCCTCCGTTCTACCTGTCCCTACAAATGGAAGGACATATCGTTCACAACTGCATGATTGACTCCGGTGCCGCAACGACAGTTATGCCGAAGGCGGTCTGCGAAGAGATAGGGATGGAGTATACGCGAAGCAGCCACGGCGTGCTCCAGCTGGACGGTACCCCTGTAAAGACCGTCGGCGTCATCAAGGATATACCCATCCGGTTACATAAGGTACCCCAAATTGTGGTGATACAGGAGGTGGTAGTTGTTGATCTTGAGCCCTATTTTAGCATGTGTCTCTCAAGGGAATTCACGGCTAAGCTAGGCGGATATCTTTCCATGGACTATTCACACTTAGAAGTCCCATTCAAGGGAAGAAAGGTCAAAATCTACAATGAGAAACCCTCCACGTTTCTCGTAGAAAAGATGACCGAAGAGGGAGAAAATGATGATTCAGTCCACGCGATAGCTGAAGAAATGGAACAGGTGGACTTAGTGGAAGAATCTTTAGAGCAGTTGTGTGCCGAAGACGAATTTTCACTGACAGACTTCAATGCAATGATAGAAACAGAAGTGGGATGCTACTCCATCGCCAGACCTGAAGAGTCCACAAGGTCGATGCAGGAGAATAAAAGAGCTGCCCGAGATGAATTATGGAAGTTATTTTTTGATGGCGCCAGGTGCAAAAACGGCGCTGGGGCAGGGATACTCCTAGTATCGCCATCTGGCGAGCAAAAGGATTATTGCTACCGGCTGGCCTGGAGCTGCACCAACAACGCAGCCGAATACGAAGCTCTATGCCTAGGACTGAAGAAGGCCGAAAAGTTAGGCATCAAACATCTCCAGATTTTTGGTGACTCAGAACTGGTATGTAATCAGATCACCAATAAATGCATTTCCAAAAAGCATTATCTTAAGGCATATCGCAACAGAGTATGGGACCTGTTCGAGCAATTCGAATCGCTTAATGTGCGGTCCATCCCACGAGAGAAAAACAGACATGCTGATATCTTGGCTTCTATCGGGGCCAGATATTCTCCAGCCGAAGACATGGTACACAAGCCCAAAGCCGTGAGGACTATTTATAGGCCCTCCGTGCCGGACAAAGACACTCATTGGCAGGTCTTTGACAGTGATGAACAAATCATCAATTTCCTAGTCCAAGAGGCAGCCACCGTTGAAGGGAGGGATCCCGAAGATGAAGATTATGAAGGGTTAATTCAGCTGAAGAACAACCATGTTCCGAAGGGACTGATCACATTAGAAAGCTTGTTCGATCAGAACGATAGAGCAATTTCCCACAGGATCAAGGTTGATGCAAGACAATACCAAGATCTGGAGCTCGAGTCAGGGAAGGCGATAAAGGTCGGGACGGATTGCACTCCAGCAGAACTAGAACAGATCCGATCTTTATGCAAAAGGTATCCAGACATAGTGGCATGGTCTTATCAAGACCTGAAAGGCTACGACCGACAAATGATCCAACATACGATCGAGCTGCAAGAAGGGGTCAAACCTTTCAGACAGAGGCAAAGGCCAGTCAACCCAAAGATCGAGGTCCTCATGAAGGCCGAACTTCTGAAAATGCTTGAAGCTAAGATCATTTATCCAATAAAGCATTCTTCTTGGGTTGCGAACCTCGTCCCTGTCAGGAAGAAAAATGGAGATATCCGCCTCTGTGTGGATTTTCGTAACTTAAATCAGGCTTCATTGAAAGATCACTACCCCCTCCCGCAGATCGATCAAATCCTGCATTCAGTAGCTGGAGCCCAACGTTTTTCATTGCTTGATGGTTTTTCAGGATACAACCAGATCTGGGTTAGAGACGAAGACCAGCACAAAACGACATTTACCACTAAGTGGGGAACGTTCGCTTATCAGCGAATGTCGTTTGGTCTTTCAAACGCAGGAGCCACATTCCAGAGGGCTATGGATTTAGCATTCGGAGAACTGCTGAATAAAATCATCGTCATCTATTTAGATGACATGACTGTCTTTTCCCGAAGAAGAGAGGATCACACTTCGCACTTACAGCAAATATTTGAGAAGTGCAGAGAATTCGGCATCTCGATCAACCCGAAGAAATCTATCTTCGCGGTGAGGGAAGGAAAGCTACTGGGACATGTCATATCAGAAAAAGGGCTCGCGGTCGACCCTGACAGAGCCGAAGCTCTCCTAAAGCTTCCACTTCCGATGAATAAGAAAGGGCTACAGTCATTCTTCGGTCAAATCAACTTCGTGAGGAAGTTCGTCCCAGACTTCGCCCAAGTCATCAAGCCGATGTCCGAACTCCTGAAAAAGGATGCTGAGTTTGTCTGGACAGATGACAGAAAGGGAGCATTCGAGGAGATCAAAGCCCGGATTGCCCAGGCCCCCGTGCTGATCAACCCTGATTACAGCAAAGACTTCATTCTGTATGTCGTAGGGGAACCTGAAAGTTACGCCGCAGTCCTAACACAAAAGGGAGATGATGGCGAGGAGCGCCCTATCGCATTCCTAAGCCAAGTGATACAGCCCCACGAAGAAAAATACAACTTCATAGAGCGCCAAGTGCACGCGGTTATGAGATCCCTGAGGAAATTCAAACACTTCGTCTCCCAAAGCCGAGTCACGGTGTTCGTTGTCCATCCGGACGTGCGGAACTTCATTATCCAGGGTGAGATGGGCAGCAAGAGGGCCGGCTGGGTGAACAAAATACAAGAGTTTGATGTTGAAATTCGGCCCACAAAACTGGTTCGCGGTCGCGCATTGTGCCAGGAGCTTGCGAAGAGCATCGCTGCCGAAGTAACAACCTGCCAATGGGATGACCCGATAGCAGAAGGGAGCTTCGCAAATCAGGTAGCTGATGAAGAGGACTGGGTTGGCGAGATAGTCAAATATTTCAACACCGGGAGGTGCCCCCAACACTTGAATGCTTCGCAGCGACGACGCTTCAGGATGCGATCCCTCCGCTATGTTTTACGCCCCGAGGGGCTATTTTTTAAAAATCTTGATGGTGTTCTCTTAAAATGCATCAGGGAGAATGAAAAGGAAAAGGTCTTCAATGATTTCCATTACGGGATGTCAGGAGGACACTCTTCAGGAAGGCCAATGGCCTTAAGAATAATAAGGGCGGGCTATTATTGGCCCACAGTCTTCACCGACGCCTTTGCAGTCTATCGAAAGTGCGAGCAATGTCAGAAGTTCGCTGGCCGAAGCAAGAACGCCCCTATGCCTCTCCAACCAATACAGGTCGAAGCGCCTTTCCAGCAATGGGGGCTAGATTTTGTTGGAGTCATATCTCCAAATTCTTCGGCGGGACACAAGTTCATCTTGACTGCGACGGACTACTTCACCAGATGGGCCGAAGCAGTACCCACAAAACACGCCGACCAAGAGACGGTTATCACGTTCCTGGAAAGCTTAATCACCCGTTTTGGCGTACCTGAAGCAATAGTAACAGATAATGGTCCCGGGTTCATAGGGGCCAGGATCAATGAATTCGCTTGTAAGTATGGGATATATCTCAAAGCCACTTCCAATTATTATCCACAGGGTAATGGGTTAGCAGAATCAACAAATAAAAATCTGTTGAAATTACTGAGAAAGCTTGTAGAAAAGAACAAGAGGACTTGGCACCTCCTTCTGGATCAAGCCCTGTGGGCTGATCGGATCTCTATCAAAAGGTCAATTAAGACCTCACCCTACGCCCTGGTTTACGGCAAAGAAGTTGTCTTACCAACTCACATAGAAATTCCTGCATTATGGATGTTAGATGATGAGAAGGAGGAATTCGACCCCATGGAGATTAGACTAGCCCAACTGCTACAGCTAGAGGAGGACCGAGAAAAGGCTTACGAGGACTTCGCGAGACATGCACAAATTACCCGAGACTGGTTCAAGAGGAAGTCTTCTGCCCGAACCTTCAAAGTCGGAGACCTAGTGTGGAAGTGGGACTCATGGAAGGCCAAGCCAGGCAACCACGATAAGCTCGACGCGTTCTGGGGAGGTCCATTTGAAATTGTGAAAGTGAATCCGGCTAACTCCTTTATCCTTAAGGACGCAGCCGGCCAGACCCTATCGATCCCTGTCAACGGTCTTCATTTGAAGGCCTTTCACCATTAAAAGGTACCCCAAAACTTTTGCTCTTGTATATAGCATTTTGTTGTTTACACCTGTATATACTCCATTTTAGAGCCTTTTAGAGTTAAAAATGTAGTAAGAATAGGATCGCAGCTTTTTGCTGCAAGGTCAGCTGATTCCGGCCCAAAACCACTAAGTCCGGCTTATCTAAGCCTAGTAAAATCTACTTCGGAAATTTCTTGCGCGAAGTGGTTGTCGTCAGTTGGTTCGCTGCGAAGCATCCCAACATCGAAAGATGGAATGGTGTAAAGGAGTTTCCTCCGAAACCAAAGTGTCAAAGTAAGGTTCAAGGCAGATGTACAGCGCTTCGCCAACATACCAACGTCAAGGGATGATTCATAAATCCCAGGACCAAAGAAAGAAAGCAGAGAAGAATAGCTTCGCTTAGAAACAGCTTCGCTAAAAGAAACAAGCAGAAGGCGCCTTCGAGCTTAAAATTGGCTAAGGCACGAAGGGCACTTCGGCCAGGAAGGCCTAGCGAAGCTACATTTCGGCGACAATACAGCGAACCGCTTCCCGTGCCCATAAAGACAATGAGCGAAGTAGGTGCTTCGCTCAAAAGAGGGCCGAACCTCCACTTCGGGGCTGATTCCTCGCGAAGTAGTTATCCACCAAAATGGCGAAGTAATCAAAAAACAGCTTCGGGCCCGAGACATAGCCAACCTATGAATCGCTCCGGATTTCAGCGAAGTACCACTTGAAAGAAGGCAACAAGGGGTTGGAACCGGTTCGGCAAAGATCCGCTTCGCTAAACCTCGAGCATAAAATCTACTTCGGGAAAAAAGTTTGCCGAACTCCTAGATCGCTCCCAACCTCAGCGAAGCAACGAAATAGAAGAGGGAGCGCATTTAAAACGTGCCTTGAAGCGCGTGCCAATTGGCGGCATAGGAAAGCGTTCGAAGCATGTGGAGTTAATGCAAAGGTGGCGGAGCGCACCCCAAGGGAATTTAGTTATGATAAAAGATCGTGCCCACGTACGAGGTAGCAGAAAATTAAGTTCTCGAGGCACGAGTGTCGCAAAGCCAATTGAAGGACAAGGCGATCTCCTCGGCCCGATTTGCATATTTAATTTTAGCAGGTGCCATTAATGGAAGCGGCTTCAACTACCATCTATAAAAGCCGAACTTCATTAGCAAAAGGCTATCTACCTACTAGAGAATTTCGAGCGAGAGCTAAGAGGCATAGGAACCCTAACCAGAGCTCTGTTGTGTTCTCGCCACTCTACCTTAAAACCCTGCTACATTCTGTAAGCTCAGATGGGGAAGAGAGCTTCAAAGGAAAAAAGAAAGGAGCTTGAAGAGACGGGTACGGAGAAAACTAAGAAGACAAAAGAGGAAAAGAAGCATAAACCTAAGAAGGTTGACCTTAACCTCCGCCATGAAAAGCAGGTCGTGGAAGAAGGGGAGGATTCTGAGGAAGAGCAGCCCGTAGAGCCGCCCATTGACGGGTGGGAGAAGATTAAAGACACTGCGCTCTCCAAGAGCATCGCCGAGCTCCGGCAGACCATAGATTTCATGAAAAGTCCAGATGTCTGCGGAGAACAAAAGGGTTGTTGCCTATTATTCTCACATCTACTGGTACTTGACTCCGTCGGTGCACCATTGCCCTGAGTTGGTCCATGCAATTGCGCAGAACTACCAACCCTCAACCAGGCAGGTCCTGGATGCGGCAGGCAACAAGCTATTTACAATCTTCAAGGAGGATGTACAAGAAGCCTTTGCTCCCCGACAAGGGCCACCTAAGGGATACACTGTTCGCAATGTCAGCCTGAACGAACAGATGGGGAGATTCACCCCCTCCGAACACATCATTAAGTTCTTGAGCGATAATTTGAAGGATGGGCTCCCTTCAGGCAAATTGCCGCAGATGCCTCGCTCCTTGGATGATTTTAAGTCTCCTGACATCTTCTCAATCATTGCATGGGTGGCGGGCCTGTCTACTGATGCTGTTGTGCACCCCTGGAAAGTGATGCTTGCGGAATGTATTTCGCGCGGAGAGTTCTATGCTCCAGATCCTTCGAGGCCCAATACTAACCCAGTATTTTTTGACTGGGCGGAGTGGGTGGCCCGAACCCTGCACACGCGGCTGGCCAATTTAAAAAATTCTGGAGCAGACCAGTATTTCGGGCCATGCTCCTTCCTGATTTGGCTTTTCTTCTACCATACTCAGGAGCGTTTCCCTCACATTGTTGTCAATCACATCGGCAAAGATGGAGTTCCCCAACCTGTATACCAGTGGACTTCTCTCCTGGCGAGGTCAGAGTCATATTATGCTTTTAATCAACAGTTCTTGGGACCCGCCATGCAACTCATGCGAGGCTCCTGTCCTCGGGTACCCGCGATGCTCAGGGATAAGGTCGTCGTCGAGAGGAAGGGCGATGTTTTCCAACTAACGCAGGGGCTCGTCGTTCGTTTGTTTGGGTTTACGGGAAAGCCCTTCTTGTTACCATTTTATACTTCAGAATACCAATTTGCACTGGAGGTCGCTCGCCAGAGCGACATGACTAATGTAGTCTACGGCCATGGCCGAAAATGGGCACCGACCTGCGATTTTCCCTTCAAGATGGGGGTCGTTGAGGTTTTCGCCCTCAAGCAGTACATTCACTTGGAAGAGAAACTTGCCGACTTTGGCCTGCTGCGAATCCCGCAACGGTGGTTCTATGACCCTTTGGGGGTAATGAGGGATCACCTCAGATTTAAAAATTTCCACATTTGCCCCCACCCGGAGATAGTGGAGCAGCGGAACAACCCGAACGGGAGGGATCTGGAGTGGCACGTCGAGAGAATGAGGATGCTGCCCCCGTGGCATGATTTTTACGCCATTGAGGCCGAATTCGACCCCACCCGGTACCCTTTTCCGGAACCAGACTCGGCATTCTGGAGAAAGATGAAGGATGATTTGAGAGGAGAGCTAAAGGGTTGGCGCGAGGAGCAACTGAGAGAATGGTGGATAATGAGAGTCCACCGCCGAAAACACAAATCGCACGGCCTTCTAGAGATGGATAAAGATTTCGGCATTTTTTATGAAGCCCACGCTGGATCCTGGCAACCCATCTCCTTCGCTGACTTCGTCCCTCCTAGTGCCCCGGGCTCGGGTGAAAGCCCAAGAAGAATTGAAGATATTTCTGAGCAAGAAGAAGAAGAGGCAGCAGTAACACAGCAGGAGCTGCCAAATAAGCCTGCTGAAGGTTCTGATCCAGACGCTGGAAAGGAGGCACAGCAGCAGGAAAAGGAGGAAAAGAAGAAGAGAAAGAAATTTGACAAAGTTCAGATGCCTCCCCCGCACCCAAAGCGACCTCGCACCAGACCCTCCGGTGCTTCTGGCGAACAACTTGCTGAGGTGAATGTTGGAGAAGCGGCACCTGAACCACCGCCGCAGGGAGAAAAGGAGATTATCGATATTGATGTCATTGATGTGGAGGAACACCTCCAAGAAAAGGATAATGTAGGGGAGAAGGAAGCTGAGAACGTCCAAGGAGCAGAGCAAGAGAGTGGACGCGAGCCCGACACGCAGGATTTCACCGCTACTGCTCTATCATCAGAGCACGCAGGTACGCGCCCCCCTTCCCTTTCTCTTGCGTCCCAAATCGCATCTATAGTAGTCCCGGCCCAAAGACCCCCAAAGTCTTCTGTCCCTTCAAACAGATCCCCCCGAAGCACCTTTCCCACTGTGCAGTCACCAATCCACACTATCTCATTCGCTGCTACCGCCCCGTTTACCCAAGCCATGTCGCACAACCCCGCCGGTTCCCCAAACGTTTCCACACCATCCGAGTCACTTGGCCGGGACGCGTCCACCAGCATGACATCGCTCATCCACACCACCAATCCCACGACACCTGAACAGTCCGGGGGTGACACTTCACTCCTAAACCCCGACACCCGCTCCACGGTATCACAGCCCATCGCTTCACCCATAGGATCCCCTACCACACCTATCGCCGACCCCACTGGCGAAGCGTCATCTCTACAGTCGTTGTACTTGTTCACACCCCTGGCTGGTAACCCGGCCTCACTTGAAAGTGAATTAGCATTGATCAAAGAGCGCCCTCTGGCGGAGAAGCTGCTCCAGGCCAGACAGAACACTGACAAGCTTCTCAGAGAGGCCAGGAAGAGAAGAGGGCGAACCTTGGCGAAGGAGGAGAAGTGCGCCGTGTTTGATTTGAAAAATAAGAAGTTATACAAAGTAAAGAAAGTGCCCAAGGTTCAGAAACCAATAGATGAAATGACCCCTGCAGATTATGAGTATCAAGAGAAGGTCAAGGACTTGGAGCACTTGGATGTAGATAATGAGTCTGAGTCCATGCATGTGAGGGTGGAGTCATTTCGCGCGCATGCAAAGATAGCTAATGAGCGCCGCTATGAAGCGGAAAACGCGAACATCAAGCTAGAAGAAGACCTGGCCAAGACTCGCTCACAGCTTGAAGATGCTCAGAAGCAATGCGAACAAATGAAGGGAGAAATAACTGCTCTAAAACAGCAAGTGGCTCAACTGCAAGAAGCGGCAGGAAGTCAAAACAAGATTCAAGCCGAAGCTGAAGTGAAGGCTAAGGAATTGGAAGCGCGAATCTTACAGATGCAGCTGCAGTTGTATGAAAAGGAAAATTTAGAGCAGTTTGATAGGGACAGGATTAAGAGCATCCGTTCGCACTTGCTGCAAAACTTTAGATCCCGGGCCTCCAGCGCCCTGTCAGTACTGTCTTACATCACAGAAGCCCAGAGTGCTGCTTCACAAAAGGGACCAATAGTTGATGAGATAATACAGGAGATAAGAAGTCGACTCAATTTGGCCTTTGAGGTACAGAGCACCAAGTACCAGGATTTACAGGTAGCTGCCATGAGTCGGACAGCAAGAGATTGGTCCACTGCTCAGGCCACGGTTCGCGCCTTCTTCTCAAAATTGAGGAAAGCTCAGAAGGCAAAACATCTCATGGACGTGTTCGAGCAGGAGCAGCGCGCTTCACTGGGATATTTCCAGGATCTCTCAGGATTGGGTTTCCCGAGCTTCACCGATGATGATGGGAACCTCTTGACCAAAGAAGAACTCAAGCCAGCATGGCTCCAGTTTGAAAATGATGTTTCAGAGATAGATAACTGGAAGGAGCCAGTTACAGAGAAGCAGATCACGGATTTCATCCTTAAGTATTGTCAAATCGCGGCTTGCTTGAATGATTTGAGCAAGAGGGCCAAGCATGCTGACATAGAGCAAATTGATCGGTTCCATATTCTAGTCAAGGCGCTGCAAGATCGCGAACCCTTTCAGAAGGGTGCCTGGGCCCATGTCCGTCGAACTATGGAACGCACCGCCCCCCCCCCGAGCAAGCACCCGAGGAAGAAGAAAAAGGAAAAGGAAAAGAGATAGCTGCAGAGGCACTCTCGGAAGAAGAAGAGCAGAAAGGAGAAGGGTCTAGAGGCAACTCTGGCCCAATGGATCAAGGCTGAGGGTCCGTGCACCGAGGCGAGCTCGTTACCCCGCGAGCCGCCAGGAATGTTGACAATTTTGTCACATTGCTTGAAGGGGTAGAAAGAATCAAAATTTTGTAAAGTATTCTCTTTTTTTTCATGAATTTGTTCCCTTGCTTTTTTTATGTATTTCCAAGTATTGCAGCAATTTTGGCTTCCATTTTTGTCCCCTTTGTACATAATCCATATGTGTAAGAACTTCGCCAACAGAACTGGGCAGGATAAGAAGCTTCGCAGAAGAGAAGGAAGGAGAAGAGTCTAGGCAGGAGCCCGAAAAATTTCTAAGGCATGAAAGGAGCTTCGCTAGCGAAGCTGCCAAAGCATCGGCTTCGGGCAAAGAAACGGCGAAGCGGCGATCATGAGCTGCCAGGATTTTCTAAGTCCGTGAAAGCGCTTCGCTGAAATTTCGGCGAAGCATCCACTTCGGCTCCCTCATCTGGCGAACCATTTCACTGGCGGATGCCACTTCGCTCCAAACCGCAGTGAAGCATCTACTTCGGCCATCCCCTCAGCGAAGCTCCCCAACCAAATCCTTGCTTCGCCAAAAAACCAAGAAAATATCCTAAGGCAGGGAGCCAGCTTCGGCCAAAATCCTTCCGAACTGCCGTCTTTTAGATGGTTCGCGGCGAAGTAGTTCCATAGCCCGTTGTCAGCAATCCGCCACTTCGGGCAAAATCCCTAGCGAAGCAGCATTTGGCCCACACCCCTAGCGAAGTAATGTAGCTAGAGGCCATGCTTTTCACAGAAACATCCACTTCGGCCTAAACATCTAGCGAGGCCATTTTTGAGGACCCCTTCGGGCGAAGCATCAACACATGTTCATCACTCATGCTTCGGCCTAAACCCACTTCGAAGTGACACTCCGATTCAGAATCCGGCGAAGCTCTTCCCAGGGCTCGATTAGCGGTGGCGCTCCCTTCAAAGAACACACGTCCCTAGGCTGGGTATTCATTCGAGGCATTCGAGTGTTTCATAAATGCATTTTTTCTTGCCCGAAAGACCCGGTGCCCATTTGAGGCAATAGGATGTGAATTATCAGTTGCAGGGGATAGCCAGGGCAACTTGTGAAGCCACTCGAGCACCCCGCCCCGGAGCAACCCAGGACAGGTCAGCGGCTCATAAATGCAGGTTTCTCCGACTAACGCGGCCAGGGTAACTAATTATAGAAATGGATGTGAAATTTCATTCCCATAGGAAGGCGAGCGCGGATTTCTCGGCTGCCAGGGGCGTCCTTGCAAGCCCAGTGCATTAATGGCTCAGAGGGTCGGGTCCTCTATAAAAACCCTAGCATTGTAATGAAAGAAGGGGGGGAACTTTTGCTAGAAAGCTGATGTAACTTGATTTTTGCAATTGATATTAAGAACTTTGGGCTCCATTTCTCTCTTGTATGCTGCCTTCTGTGATTATTTCTGCTATTTTGTTTCTTCATTTGCATACTGTAATTCTGCATCCTGGATTTAGGTGTGTGATTGGGGACAGAACCCTGGAATTCTCCTGGAGGATACATAGGGGAGAAAAATGCTGTGTTAGTTTCCTTGTATGCTGCCTGTGGTTAGTGTTTCTGCTATATTCATGTATTTGTAGTGCAAGGAGAAAGAACTAAAAAAAAAAAAATTTGTAGTGCGAAGCTATACAAGGTACGGGTAGCCATTGGAAGTGGTAGAGTGCATAAGGAAGCAGGGTTTCAAAATTTGTAAATAAACGTAGTTGTACCATCAAGGGTTAGGGCAGCTAGAAGAAAGGAGTGTTTGTGTGCAAAGCAAAGGCAAAAATTATTTTCGAAGGACAGGATGTTGTACAGAATGTTGCCTGAGGATGACTATGTAAAATTGAAAGACATCATGGACAAAGAATTTATGATAGGGATGTTCAAGCAAACGTGAAGGTTGCCATACAAGATAGGTGGTTGCCATACAAGCAATAATTGTGTCGTACATGTCCAAGAAAAGGGGCTATACAAGTGATCAAGTGTGATGATAGGGGTCATACAAGTAGATTTGGAGTGTTGAAATAGGAATATGTAGAGAAGACCGATAATCATGGAGCAAATTCATTGGATGGAGTAACAGGGAAGAGCTTCACTTGACTAGGTGTTGTGGGAAGAACCTCATTCTCGAGGAGAGGTTGTCCAAGGAAGTGTGAGGAGTCTCGCAGAGTGGGTACGAGGGAGAGAAAGGGACCATGACTTAGACATGAAAAAGGTAGTAATACACATCCAGGTCCTTCGATATAAAGGACAAGAGTTAGCGCTCTAAAGGAGTGATAAGTTTAGGCTTTGCCTTAGGAGGAGAGAAGAAAAAAGAGGAAGCGATATTTTCCTTACGAGAAATCACAAGGGTATAATCAATAGGAGAATATTGTAGAAATTTGTGGGAGAAGACTCTGAAGGATCATTTGATGAGGCAAAAATTGATGGATGCATGAGTGAATTTCATACTATAGGTACCGAATTTTGACAAGGAGTTCTTCAAGGGATATTTGTTATAGATGTTGCAAACATTCAATCCGCAACAAAACATAAGGTTAGATTTGGTGATAGAGAGATGATAGTGGCATTTTTAGCTAGCAACTTTAGGACATTTGGGTTGCAAAATTATGGATTATCGGTGAGAAAAAAGCTAGTGGATTCGAATCAGCAAAGGGAGTTAATCTAGGAAATCACCAACATCACTCCAGGTGAGGTGACACGTCTCTTGAAGCATGGGAGTTGCAGAGTGAAAGATGCAACAACTAAAGGCCCCAAAACTACAATGTGTAATGAATGTGATCATGTCTAAACTATTCGACAAACAAAGATCCTCAGAAATGCCCACTTGGTTGATATTGTATGTGTAGGGAATAGTGGCTAGCATGGCCTATGATTGGACAACTTAGTTGGCGTATCGTATTAGGACTTTCATAATGCGGTATACAAATTTTTTTTTCAATGCCATTTCATGTTATTGCATTGATGATTAATGTGGGAACACAGACATAGATTTGGTTTTCAAGACTAAATACTTCGAGAAATTTATCAAAGAATGCATCAACAATTTTGAGGTGGATGTATGTGAGGCCACTCACTAAGCTGGGTAGCCAAGAAGACAATTTCAAAAAGAAAAACATGAGAACTTGTAGAGGAGGAAGAAATCAAAGATTCATAGGAAGCCAAAAAATAGCCAAGGACAGGGCCGGTGTAGGAGAAGCTTAGGAGGTTAGAGAAGTTGTGGATAGAGACGACCTCAAGGAGAGCACCTGGTAGAAGAGTAGCAAATATTGTAGTAGACCATAGCATAGTAGTCAGACTCGACAGAACTCCTAAGTACTCGATCGAGTCCGAGTCCTAGTGGGCTCAACCGCATTGAGCCCACTCATAATCATTTTTTTCTAGAACTCGGCCGAGTCCAGTCGAGTCCAGGGCCGAGTCTGAGTCCAGCCCAGACTCGCGAGTCTGGATGTCGGGACTCGACTAGCCCAAAAAATAAAAAAAATTAAAGTTAAAATAAACTTTCATCGTCTTACATCCAAAATTGACCATGGAAATCAATTCACCGTTCCCTCATTTCTCCCTCGACTAGCAGTAGTTGGTTGAGGCCACGTTTCATTCATCGCCCGATGTCAACGTCGAAATCACCATTTTCTGGCTCTCCGACCACTGTAATAATTTTCATGTCCCTGAAGCTTTTCGAAACAGTTGATTTTCTCCTACGATCGTTGTTATTTCAACTACGGTGGTACTCCTACGCCGTTCTCGTTACAAACTATGCCTTCTTCAGAGTACATCATCCACGTTATGGCTAAACCCAGCTACGATTGAGGCTTGACACCTACCCGATTCAAGACGCATGTTCATTTTCTTGCTTTCCTATATATGCGTGGTCGTTGTTTTTTTATATTCATGTGGCCCAGATTCACACTTTGTAAGAGGGCCCTCATTTAGTCATGCACAATTCAAAGCCAATAAAACACTAGCCAAGAGATTAATTTTATGTTTTTGGTGGAGCCATGTCTTACAACAACTAACTTATGGTGGCTTTTCATGGTCCACGTATCCAACCGACAACCTTTTTAGCACAACACGTGGACATCTTGTGATTCCTCATCTGATTTGTTGAAGTCCCTATCAATAATGCCATCAATCCATTTTACTTTGGCCTTGTAAGATAAGTTTAAGCAGAATGAGGTCCACGTAGCTGAATAACCTGCTCATTACGCTTTTTGACCGCCACATCTCTATAAGAGGTCCACGTAGCTGAATAACCTGCTTATTACGCCTTCTGACCGCCACGTCTGTAGGAGGCCCACGGTGAATTGATTTCCATGGTAAAAAATAATGTTGATAGATTCTATATACCACGGTGAATTTATTTTTTAACCTGAATCTGTGTTATTTAGGTTAAAAAATAATGTTGATAGCTTCTAATCTGTGTTAATTAGGTTAAAAAATAGAGTTATTTTTAATATCTACATGTTTATAAGTATTACAGCAATATTATTATTTTTTAAATATTTATGTATTTATAGAATATATAGTGATTTTCATTTTTAGTTCAATTTATTCAACTTGATTATAAAAATAAATAAGATGAATAGTTTTTCTTTAAAGTCGTAGTGAGTGCAAGGTATTTGTTACTCTAAGTAATACTTTTGTATTTAAACTTGGAAGTAATTCCATTTCAAGTGGAGCAACATAGAACCTTCCAATTAAGACCTTCAATTTTTTGGATTGTTTATATAGGATTAAAGTGACCTACGAATCACAAGTTTTATAACGAAGATTACAATAATATTTTGATAAAGCTTATTCGTTGAAAGTTCATTCATCTCTGCTCAACTCTTCAATCAATATATAAATAAAATCAATTAATATAGGGGTCGATGTATGTTGGTTGTGTTAAATTCCCTATTGATAAGCATAACTCTTAATTTTACAGACGTTATGATTGGGAGGAGACTGCTCAACCTTGTGCGTTTGTCTTAGGAGTTTCTCACACTAACCAAATAAAAAAAATCAATCAATATTAATTTTTATAAAACAAAAATCAATCAATATTAATTTTTATTAAATTTAAAGGTATGTCATAAATTAAAATCATTTTTTAATAAATATATAAAATTTTATTATTAAAAAAATATTATATTTTTATCATTCTATAAGAGAATTTTAAGCAAAAGGTGGTTCATGTAGCTGAATAACCTGCTCGTTATGTGTCACATCTCCGCCACTTATGAATAATTTATTTGGAGGAATATGATTCTGTGTTAAGTTTTTGTAATGTAGGTGCAGGTTCACGTGGCAAAGGAAAACACCCACCCAGAAACAAATTTTGGAAGCGTCAGATGAGTGGGATATGATGTCGTGCCACTAACACCTTGGCCTGTGGGTACATAGAAACCCACTATAGGTTTTGCATATGCACTGCATTATGCCTGTCATTACATTTTAAATCATGCATAATTAAATTGTGTATGACTTCTTTCACAAGTTGTTTGTTATTGCCTTATCTATCGCATATAGATATTAATATTTTTGTAATATTAAAGAAATATAAAAAAATATATAAAAAATAATAATAAATATACTAGTATGAAATAATAAATATTAAAATAACAATTAACAAAAAAAAAAAAAAAATTGATACTTCTATCTTTTACCTAAATTTTAAACATTAAAAACATAGCACACATATGAAAGGTGGTGTGTGCGTAGCTTGTCAGTATGATAATATTAAAACATTTAAAAGGGAGATTTTAAGGTAAGCCTAAACCATAAAAACAAACAAATAAATAAAAAATAATAATAATATTAAATATATATCTAATCTATGGAATGGGGAACGTCGGTTCCTAAACTTAATAATAATAAACTATTTTTCATCCACGAGGAGGTGGGAAAACCTTACCACTTGGCCGTGTTCTAAAGTCATAGCTGGAAAAGTGAATGTTGTTGGTTTCATTCCGTCATTTTGTGAACTCTCTTATTTAAAGGGAAATATGGGTAAAATGAAGTGCGATTTTACCGGAGTCTTTTCAGCATTGAATTCAGAACGGCTTGCACATATTGCCATAGCGTCTGGATCATCTGCTGTTTCTTGCCAGCGCCGTGGGGAGTGTTGGGTGACAAGCTACATTATCATGTGGGAGGACTGAATGTTGAATTTATCTTATAATTTATGTCTTTGTTTTTAATTTATTTATGTGTTTGTTCCTGAAATAAGTAGAGATAACAGGTGTGTGCTGAATACGTTATAAAAGCTTTGTACTAAAAATGAATTAGGGCTTTCGTTTTTATGGTAAAGAGAAAAACTATAAACATATAGTGTGTTTAATAAGAGGAATTAGAAGTTAATCAAAACAAGCAAATATATATATAACCAAACTTTGGAGAACGAAATTTCTCTTAAGCTATAATGGTTAACAGGCTAGAACACAAGCTGCATTTTCTGTTGGTGATTTTCTTTACTATCTGCACGCTGCCTATTCATATAGATGCATCCTAGTGGGCCAAGTTGACCCTTCATTTACCTTAAGCCTCCTAAAAAAATGTCTTTGTCAACGTGGGTGGGGAGCCAGAGAAGAAAGCTTTCTTTTGGCCCTGTTGAGATAGCTGCGCGGGAGCAAGCTAAGACCACGGCGTTCTGAGCCGTCATCACAGAATGGATGGTGTAAATCTGTCATTTTGAACGCTGGCTGATTGTAGTGACGTGTTAAAATTGTATGTTTTAATGAATGTAAAGAGCCTTTGACTGTTTTAGTCTGCTTTAGAATTACCATTGATTGGATATAAAAAAAAAACCTGATAGAAATAAAACGAGCCTTGCAGCTGTCTGAAAGCATGAATTACAAAGTTGAAAATTGGAGCCTTGATTTACTGCAATTATATATATATATATTTTTCTAAATTGTGGTAATATTTTCCTGAGAATCGAATGCATGTTTTTGTATTCTAGTGGAAATGTAGTTTGGGACAGTTTGAGTATTGTGGCATATGGCCAGTGTGTGAACATTAGTCTTGCAAAATGATAAACGCAAAATTTTTTCTTTCCTAGAGTAACATGGTAAAATTTAACAGCCAAGAGGATTTAAATGAAATAACCTTATTTTGGTATTTGGTTCGTTGGTGAAATATATAGAGACTTTGATCATGTTTGAATACATTAGTTTAAATGCATTTGTGTATGGGTTTTAGAACTTTGCATTATTTGAATATGTTGAAGATTACTTTTGATGTATTAATATTTCCTGTGCATTAAAAGGGTGTGGAAAATTTATTAATAGTGATTATATCTAAGATAGTTTTCAAAAGAGTACTGTAATGGTGTAGTGTTAGAAGTGTAAGATTTAGCTATTTATTATTCAAAAATCAGATATCATTAGTTTATAGTTTTAAAGTCTTTAATGGTCGCATATGCCTTTTATATGCGTCCATTCTTTTAGCTATGTAGACTTATATCCGAAAATTTAATATTAAATATAAGAACTCAGCATTAGGGTCAAAATATATATATAATTGATTATGGTCTTCAATGAATTTTTATGCAAAGTACTTTGTTTGAGGAAAATGTGGGTTAGATATTATCCAATTATGTAAAGCTTTTAAATATTATTATGTAATTTAGTTTCCAAGTAGTTTAAGGAAATTTTTAGTTGAAGAAGCAAAAATGAAATTAAATATTCAGTATTGTTACTTTTTACTAGTGTTCATGCAAACCATACTTATGACCATATCATGAAGTGTTTAAACTATAGTAAATGGAAAAATCTAAACATCAAATGAAAACGAGTAAACTTTGGAACTTAATCAGACACTGAAAAGGATGACGAAAGTACTTAGTGCTCATCGAGTAAGGATAGCACTTACCCAACTACATTAAACCACAGAGGCAACTTATGAGAGATTGTGTTATTTGTTCTCCAGTTATTTAAGGACAGTGGTCTAAGTTGTTGAGAGTAAGGGTGGCGGTATGGGATGTCGCTCTAGGATAACAGTCTGGTTAGTAAGTGGAGGTGCTTACTAAGCCGCTTCGATTGGGGAATAGCCAACATGAGGCATGATTAGAGAGTTGATCATGCAGTTGGAAGGTCCAGCGGTAGATGGTATGGGCAACATTACCGTCAATCGAAGAAGGATCTTGATCACCTAGTCTATTGGCCATGTGATGGCAGACTCTAGTCAAACCTTAGCTGAAGGTCAATGGCTAGCATTGACATAATAACGTTGGTTCCAAAGCATTTGGTCAGAGGACTGTCACAGGTGAAGAAAGAAGGATTGTGAATCCATATGCTTTGGACAGGGGATTACAACGCCCACTCTTTTAGGTGTTATGGGTCTTGAAAGGACAACCCCTCGCCAGGATCTAGGGAAGACTTGAGAAGGGAGTTAAGATCCTAAATGGCAAACTCTTGCGAGAAGATGGCCAGTCTCGAGCACTTAAGACACTAGCTGTAGTGGTGATTAGTCTTGAAGTGTGGTAACTTTATGTCAATACTAACATCAAACTAGTTAAAGTCGTAAAATGTGTGTCGATTATGAATGCATTTAGCAAAATTTCGATTATGTGTTTTCACAACCAGGTGTGTGGACCTAGGTAGTGACAGTTGGTATCAGAGCCTAGGTTGCGAAACCTTGGCAAAGAAAACATAAATAGTTGATCTGATATAACTCTTTTAATGCCAGACATGGTAGGTACCTCACGAAGGATCAATACGAATCTGCAAGATGAGATTGCAAAGATTTCGAGAAAGGGACCAAGATGACTCGTGAAGCTGAAAGGGTGCAATTTACCAAGATGCCACGATTAGCTGCAAAGGCTACTCAGAAAGAAACTATTGTCATTTCATGGGAGGAATTTGAAAGGGCATTTAAGGATCGTTTCCTCATGCCACAATTTTATGTTGAGAAAAATGGGAATGAACAAAAGAATGTATCAGAAGAGACTCTGCATAGAATTTTTTCTGCCATAGGTAACCCTAACCTTTCGGGGCAAGCTACTCCCTTTTTGATTAAAGGAAAGTTAGGCAAAAGAGATGTACACATTTTAATTGATAGTGGTGCTACAAATAGTTTCATTTCAAAAAGTATTTTAAGAGACATACCTGTAAAACCTGGGGTTATGGCAAGTGGGTGGCAAGTCGAGTATGGTTCGGGATAAAATTACTTAGTCAACCAGTGTTTATTTGATCCACACATAGAAATACCTCAAGGGAAAATCAACTGGCACCTGTATGTAGCTCCTTTGCATGCTTTTGATGTAGTCCTGGGAGTAGACTGGCTAAAATCCCATAAGGCCCTACTAAATTTTGAGGAAATATGGATAGACTTTATGGATGATGCTAACCGGAGAATTCGTATCCATTGTAATAGAACATCTTTTGAGCCTCATTTGATGACCACCATGTAGGTCAAAAGAGCCTTGAGGAAAGGATGTAAGCTATATGTGATTAAAATGAACAAGAAGGAAGAGACTGACTCAAGTTTCACATTATTCCAACAATACCCAGTTTTAAATGAATTTAGGGATGTTTTTCCAGAAGATTTGTCTAGGCTACCTCCAAAAAGGGAGTTTGATTTTTCAATAGAACTCATGCCAGGAGCAACTCCGGTAGTTAGAACTCCTTATCGTATGACACCACTTGAGTTGCAAGAACTTAAAACCCAACTACAAGATCTGTTGGAAAAAGGACATATTAAGCCCAGTGTATCACCATGGGGAGCACCGGTCCTATTTGTCAAGAAGAAATATGGAACCATGAGATTATGCATTGATTATAGGATGCTCAACAAAATGACAGTCAAGAATAAATATCCATTGCCTAGAATTGATGACCTGTTTGATCAATTGAGGAGGGGCAACCATCTTTTCTAAAATTGACCTAAGATCGGGATACCATCAATTAAGAATCAAGGAAGAGGACACCCATAAGACTACTTTTAGAACTCGATATGGACACTATGAGTTTATAGTATTGTCATTTGGATTAACCAATGCTCCAGCTGCATTTATGAACCTGATGAACAACGTGTTTCGGGAGAAATTAGATCGATTTGTGCTAATATTCTTGGATGATATATTGATTTACTCTCGAACTAGAGAAGAACACGATGAACACATGAGAACAGTGGTAGAAGTTCTCAAGAAAAATCAACTATATGGTAAGTTGTCCAAATGTGAGTTTTATACATCACAAGTTCAGTACTTGGGGCATATTATCTCAGCTGAAGGGATAGTTGTAGATCCTAAAAATATTGAAGCCATAATAGGTTGGCCAGCTCCAACCAATGTGTCAGAAGTAAGAAGTTTTATGGGAATGGTTGGATATTACCGACGATTTGTTAAAGGGTTTTCAAAAGTAACATTTCCCATCACCAATCTACAAAGAAAAGGGAAAACTTTTAGGTGGACAGCTCAGTGTGAGGAAGCCTTCAGAACTCTCAAGGAGAAGCTAACAACTGCACCTATACTGAAAATACCTGACCTAAACAAATCATTTATAGTTTGCACTGATGCCTCATTGGAAGGACTAGGAGGTGTGTTGATGCAGGATGAGGTCGTAGTAGCATATGAGTCCAGGAAACTCAAGAAACATGAGGTAAACTATGCTACACATGATTTAGAGTTGGCGGCAGTTGTTCATGCTCTTAAAATTTGGAGGCATTACCTGTTAGGAAAGCCCTTTGAACTTAAAACCGATCATCAGAGTTTGAGATACATTTTTACTCAACCTCTACTAAATACCCGACAATGAATATGGATGGAGTTTTTAGCTGAATATGACTTTGGTATTGAATATATCAAAGGAAAAGAAAATAAATTGGCAGATGCTCTTAGTAGGAGAAAGCATATAACAACTCTTACAAAATGCTAGTATGGGCTGAAAGAGCAGATCGTTGAAATGCAAAAGGATGATGCATTTTGTAAACAATGTCGAAATAATATTGAACAGGGATCAAATCGGCATAGGGATTATAGTGTCAAGGAAAATTTGGTGTACTTCCGGAACAGAATAATAGTACCCAATAATGAAGGACTTAAAAGAACTATCTTACAGGAAGCTCATTATGCTCCATATTCCGCTCATCCAGGGGTAATTAAGATGAGGGAAACTTTGAAGAAAGACTATTTTTGGCCTGGGATGAAAAAATATGTAGTACAATTTGTAGCAAGATGCTTGGAATGCCAGAAGGTTAAAGCAGAACATCAACATTTTGGAGGAAAATTGCATTTGTTCGAAGTTCTAGAACAAAAGTGGCAAGTGATATCTATGGATTTTATTATTGGCCTTCCCAAGACACGTTTCCAACATGATGCAATATTTGTGATAGTGGATAAATTAACCAAAGTAGCACATTTTATACCAGGCAGTGTTCGTGATGATGCAACAACTATAGCACAAAATTTTGCTCGAGAAATTGTAAGACTGCATGGATTTCTCGAAATAATCATCTCGGATAGAGATTCGAGATTCACTTCTGAGTTTTGGCAAGCATTGCACCGAGCTTGGGGAACAAAGCTCAATATTAGCACTGCTTATCATCTTGAGACGGATGGACAGACTGAGCGGGTCAATCAAGTGCTAGAAGACATGCTACACATGTATTGTATGGACCACCAGAGTAAATGGGAATATTATCTCTTCCTAGTGGAATTTGCTTATAATAACAATTATCATACCACGTTGGGCATGGCCCCTTTTGAGGCTCTATATGGGCGTAGGTGCAAGACACCTTTAACGTGGGATAATCTGGACGATCGAGAAGTGATCGGTCCTGATGCTATTAAACAAATGGAGAATTAGCTTAAAGAAATTCGCCAACGACTTCGTGAAGTTGTTGATCGTCAAAAGAGTTATGTTGACCTTAAACGAACACCCCAAGAATTTGCCATTGGTGACAAAGTCTTCCTTAGAGTCAAATCGACCAAAAGTTCCATTAAATCCACTAAATTGAGTCCTAGATTTGTCGGTCCTTTTGACATTATTGCCAAAATCAGCCTTGTTGCCTACCAGCTCACACTGCCACCGAACTTGTCAAAAATCCATAGTGTTTTTCATGTGTCTCTTCTTCGTAAATATATAGCTGACCCATATCATATCTTGGATGTGTCTCATCTACAGACATTGGACCCACAACTCATTGAGGTTCGACCAGTTAAGATTTTGGGCTTCAGAACTAAACAACTAAGAAAAAGGACTATGGAGCAGTGTAGGGTCCAGTGGGACCATTACTCTGAGAAAAATGCCACCTAGGAGGATGTTACTGCCATGAAAAACCAATTTCCTTACTTGTTTCAAGATTGATGACCAAAAGACAATTGATATATGTATATATGAACCGATATTTTGCTTTATGTTTGGCATGATAAGAATTTAAAAAGTATCTTTTGTATAAATTCACGTATCTAAGATCAGATATTGTTATATGTTTATGTGTCTATGATCAATTGTTGTGAAAATCTGCATTTATATTTTTAGCTAACACAAGGATTGTGTTAATTTCTAGTGGGGGAGTATGTCACATCCCCGCCACTTGTGAATAATTTATTTGGAGGAATATGATTTTGCATTAAGTTTTTGTAATGCAGGTGCAGGTTCACGTGCGTGGCAAAGGAAAACACCCGCCCCTGACAGAGACAGAGTTTGGAAGCGTCAGGTGAGTGGGATATGATGTCGTGCCATGAGCACCTTGGCCCGTGGGTACATGGAAACCCACCATAGGTTTTGCATATGCACTGCATTCTGCCTGTCATTACATTTTGAACCATGCATAATTAAATTTTGTGTATGACTTCTTTCACAAGTTGTTTGTTATTATCTTAACTATTGCATATAGATATTAATATTTTTGTAATATTAAGGAAATATAAAAAAAAAATATATATAAAAATAATAATAAATATATTAATTTGAAATAATAAATATTAAAATAACAATTAAAAAATAAATAAATTGATACTTCTATCTTTTACCTAAGTTTTAAACATTAAAAACATAGCACACATATGAAAGGTGGTGTGTGCGTAGCTTGTGAGTATGATAATGTTAAAACATTTAAAAGGGAGATTGTAAAGTAAGCCTAAACCATATAAACAAACAAATAAATAAAAATATAATAACATTAAATATATATTTAATCTATGGAATGGGGAACGTCGGACAAGACCATGTTTCCTAAACTTAATAATAATAAACTATTTTTCATCCACCCGGAGGTGGGAAAACCTTACCACTTGGTCGTGTTCTAAAGTCATAGCTGGCAAAGCGAATGTTGCTTGGTGTCATTCCGTCATTTTGTGAACTCTCTTATTTAAAGGGAAATATGGGTAAAATGAAGTGCGATTTTTACCAGAGTTTTCATGACCCGTTACCCTCCTACCTTATTTAAAAATATATTAATTGATCTTGGGGATCAATTAATGCCTAAATGAAGGGGCATGACCCTAAATAATCCTACAAAAATTCCAATAAAGGAATTCTAGGAAGGATAGATATATATATATATATATTATCTTTTAGAAATGATAATTAATTATGAGATTTTAAAAAATAAAACTGAGAAATTATCTCTTAGAACAATATGATAAATTAGGTGTAAAGGTGGTGGACCCAACCTAGATGGGACTTATGAAGGACTGGAGGATTTTTAAATAGCATATGGGTTATCCTACCTATTGGGAAATACCCATATGGCTTCCTTATTTTGGTGGAAATTAAAAGGGAAGTCCTTTACCTTATCAGTAATAGTTCTAACTTTGTTCCCAGTCCATGCTTTAATAGTATTAGTCTTATACTTGTCCCCATGGGAAAAGATACAAGACAAAAAAAAGGGACCACCTATCTTATCCTTAGTAGGACCCTTTTTGTTTCCTACTTTTGGCTTACACTCCACATGGTAGCTTTAGGATGACTAGAATGGTAGGTGGGATTCTTCCAATTTCAATCTTGCAACACCCATCTACCAAATAGTAGTAGATAGCCACCCTTTTTATTAAAATAATTAGGTTTCCACAAAGTGGACCCAATTTTTATTGAACTTTAAAGGACTTTAGAATTATTAAAAAAATATAAGAATTATCCCATCCTTTTGGGAATTATCCATTTGGCTTCCCTACATCGGTGGAAATAAAAGGGAGATCTCTCCTATTATCATTAATAGTCCTACCTTTGTATCTATTCTATACCTCAATAGTATTAGTTTTGTATTTGTTCCCATGAAAAGGGAACACAAAACAAGAGAAGGTCACCTACCTTATCCTTATTTGGACCCTCTTCTACTTCTTGGATTACCCTCTACGTGACATGATAAGTATTAAGGGACCCAAGGCATATTTTAATAATAAAATAATAAGGCCACTATTTGGCCATAAGTGGGAAATTTTCCTATAAATAGAGGACACCTTGGGAAGAAAGGGGTATCTAGGAAATCTTGAAGCTTAGGGAGTATGCTCTCCACTTTGGTGGATCAGAAACCAAAAATCTTTGGGAGAGTACTAAGATTTAGGTTTAGGCTAGGAAATCTTGGACTTAGGGAGTATGCTCTCTACCTTATTGGTAGATCAGAAACCAAAAAGTCTTTGGAGAGTACTAAGTCCTAAATTAAGGGCATTTGGCCAATATGAGTGGACTAAAGAGGTAGATCTGGAAGTAAGCATGGACGGGAGCACAAAAAGGAAGTAGGAGACAAGCTTTGAAGACTAACAGGAGAAGTCTAGTTCAACCCAACTTGGTTTATGAGGTTGGATCTCTCCTTTGTAGAAAGTTATATTTGATTTTGTAGGATAAACAAAATCATGATATTATTTTTATAATAATTATATTTTTTATTTTTGAAATACTTAGATAGTGGACTTTTTAAAGTATTGTGGTAATACTTAGATAATGGACTTTCTAATATATTGTGGAAATATATCGTAGAGATGCATAGATATAGTGTGGAAATTTATATTGATGATATGCATAATTATATTTGAGGGAATACATTGCTTATTTGCTTAAAAAAATAAGGAAGCATTGAATAATTTAAGTGATGTGGGGTCCCTCTATATGGAAGAAGTAGGAAAGTCTTCCTTGTATACTAACCAACCTAGGGTGAATATTAACCCATGGTAGGTTAAATGGATGGTCACATGGTGGCTAGGAGCTAGAAGTGAGAAGGAGCTTAGGTAGCCAATGGGGGTTATGTGAACAATGAATAGTGTATATGAATAGTAATGAATAGTGAATAGTGAATATGAATAGTAACTCTAGCACAAAATGACTAGAATTCGATGTCTACACATGTCGATTATGTGTGTAGGAGGATGAACGTAGCGTTCATTTTATTGTGAATAGTGAATAGTGAATAGTGAATAGTGAATAGTGAATAGTAACTGGTGAATAGTAAATGAATAGTGGAAATATATAACCAGTTGATAGGGAAGGGAAAATAACACCCTTTTACTATATTTTAATGTAATCAAATGTTTGCAAATTTCAAAAGAATATTTAGAGGAAATTATGGGGTTTCCTCACTATATTCAATCATACGATTAATGACCATATATAGGATTTATGGAAATTGGTATGATTTGGAGGTTAGAATGGATGAGAGGAGATTGAATCCTCTCAAACCATGAAATCTATAATAAATAATTAAGGAAAGAATAGACAAGGATCTATTCTTGGTTTGATGCATAGAAAATGTGAGATAAATACTACCTTAATATGATTAAGGTTCTAAATAAGAGTGGATGGAGAATCCATTCTTGAGGAAGTTATAAGCTTCCTTCTTCATACACTTAGTATGGATACTTAGAGAAGAAAAGAATGGATTTGTATTCATTCTTGAGGGAATTTATAAGGTTCCCTCCAAAGTCGATGAGACTTCTCCAAAATGTGATTCCAATGATTATCATAAACATATGTAAAGTATTAACATTCATATGATGACTTAGAGAAAGGAACTAGTAGATTCCTTAATTGCATCATTGATTTTAAAGGAACAGGTGGATTCCTTTTTGGTATGAGAAATACCTTAATGTTATAATGATGACTTAGAGAAAGGAATTGGGAAACTTCCTTAATTGCATCATAAACATGAGATGGAATAATGGTATTCCTTGACTTGTATTTGATTGAAAGGGATCGGTAGATACCCTTCTATACTTGTAATCTTGGTATCTTAAGTTTATGAATATGAGGAAAGAATACATTTTGGAGGTTGGGTTTTTCTCGTCAGGGTTTTCCCAGGATAAAACATTGTGTCACTCTATTTTGTGGGTTGATGTGTTATTTCTTGTTCCTATTGCTTTTAATTTCAAAATGAAAATGATATATGTGGATGAGATGGTTAAATGATATAACGGGATAGTTATGCATGTTTACAATTGAATACTATTCATTCAACAATTTCATTTATGATGCTAAGAATGTATGCATAATTTCTAACATGTTGATGATTTAATGATATGTGATTGTGCCATTTACTTTATGGATTAAATTGGTTAAATGTGAATGATGTAGATAATTAGTTTTACTTCTTGTATTCAATAGTTGTGTGGAATTCATAGAAGCTATTCATAATGGAATATAATTTCTGCTTAAGTGGATCTCTCATGTGATGTTTCAGATCTATGGTTATAATGAATAGAATCTATCATAAAAGGGCTCCATTAGTTTATATTCACCTCATAAACACTCATTATGGATCAAATTAGAACACATTGAAATTCAAAGTGGATTAAAGTCCACAAGGAGGCAAAATTGGTCTTGAACTGAGAACAAAAACAAATCTTATATCCTAAAAGTTAAGATGTTGAGTGTGCATGAGGTGGGGTACACCCTTATTGGACAAGTAATGTCCTTTTGTAATAAACTCAATGTGTACAACAAAAGGGTTGTCTAAACAAAGGGTGAACCATTATGTTTCTAAGAGATTTAAAGTTATATATAATCATATTTAAGATGGCATTCCATGGATTCTTATCACAATAGTGATATTGTTGTCTTAGAAATCTCTTCTAGATGAAGAGGATCATCTCTAAGACCTATGAATAACCATTAATAAGGTTATTTCATCTATGATGGTTTTCCATTGGTGTGGTTCTCCATCTTCAAGGCATTCACCTACGTACTGATCTTGGTGGACAGTATGTTTATTGGTGATTTCCCTTTTATGGGATGAAACCTTACGCTTGGCCAGCGTTCTCATACCAATGGGGTATGAGGGTTTCGTAGAAGCTGATCACTTCTACCTTAAGAGACTCTGATCAAGTCTCAATAGCTCTTGATGCTATATGCCTTGATAAGCTTTGATCCAAATGGAATGAGTCTATCTTAGGTCATGATTATGTCTCTTGCCTCATGGAAAATGTAAGTGTGGAAAAAAATTGAGTGGTTGAGTAGTGACAATTGGGGTTGTTACAGTTGGTATCAGAGCCCAGGCTAACTAATAGACTCTAGTTAAGGTCTAGGTTAGAAAAGACTTGGGACATGAAACTAAACTTGAGAGAAAATTCCACAATTTTAAAATGCACACTTGGTAAGGTCAAGGTCAATGCTTGGGATGATGATGTCCGAGTACCTATCCCCCACGAGTAGATCCATAGTCATTCAAAAGTGGAAGAGCTAAGCGAACCCCCCTGTATGGGTTTTAAGCGGTGTACCTTAGACTCTTTTGGGAATTCACTCGACATATGTACCTTTGGGTTGCCTAATCCTTATCTTCAAGTGTGAGATAATGAAATAATTAAAAGAATGTTTTCTTTAATTAATTTTTGTTACATTTTGGCCTTAGGCCATAAGACTGAACATACCAAATACAATGAACTCTAGTGGATTACTATTTCGAGTAGTAACAGTTCACCCAGAGATAGTCATGACCCTGAACCTTTACCACGGTTAGAAATACCACTTTCTTTGTTGTAACTTAATGGATGTGCTTCACGATATTTTAGCACTAAAACAAGGCACAAAGTGATGCATGTGGTATTATCCTCTATATATGAGAACGCGATGGTAAATGCCAAAAAGAGATAAAGCTCTTGTCGAGAATGACTAAATTCAATTTAGGAATTATCAACACAGGTGAATACAAGTGAGTTATTGCAAAATAACTACTAGAAATTTAAGAACAAGAGATAAACAAAACAATGTTTTCTTTGTTTTGATTTTTGATCAATGTTACAATACACTTTGGGGTTTTCCCATATTAGAGCTAAAAATTATTTGAAAAAACGTCATCTCAGCAACACACAATGGGGGGGGGGCGGGCCATAGTAAGGTATGCCACCCGACCACTCGGATGGTGGTTGCATATAGAAGTGTATCTACGCTATTTAAATTAGGAAACTACTCATCATACCATACATGTGGTATTATTTTCCAAAGAAAATGGAACATCAGAATAGTTGGACAAAACATAGAATGATTTATTAAGAATTACTTTAAATACAAATATGCCAGAACTAGGATATGGACATAGTAATGGTAAGGAAAAACATCATAGTACCTTATTAGAATACTGAGCTATCAACAATCTTCGATCGAAGATGAGCTATGATCGGAGTAAATGACTGGAAGAGGAATATTATAACGGATATTCACATATATCTATCAAATGCATAATATGGCCAAGGAGTGCCATGATATCCACACAACACAAGATCCATTTTTATCAAACATCGAGTTGAAGTGAATCTATTCTCAATCTCCTAGAATAAGTGAGATTGCAATACGAAGACTCTGATAAAGCTCACTATCAAAAGTAGCCTTCCTAGTGGGAACATATTTCTTAACCACATCCAAATAGCATGTTGGTAGAAATTGAAAGGGAATATTTAGAGGATCACCTATTGGAGGTAACCAGGAATATCCAAATCAGACATGGAAAGTCTAGTTAGGCCAACTAAATAATCGGTCGAACCACTCAAAATGACTTAAAGGACTTTCAAAAGCTAAATAATTATGGGAATTATTCCTTAACCACACATCACAAAGAGAATTTTGGATAAAAGTATTGCAATAAATCTGATCCATGGATAGAAGGGCATCACGAGCTTCGATAGCTTGATCTTTGTAAGAAGTTATGCAATACTTCCCTATGTCAAAGCAAATTTTGAGGAGCCCAAACGAGAGACTCATAAAATTCATGTTGCGCTTCCTCATAAGATAAACATGGTGGCTAATTATTGAGCTTCCTATCAAGAGGAAAGATAAGAGAATATCTTTCTCTTTAATAAGTGGTTGATATCAACAAATAATCATTACAGATTTGGAAAATAGTACCAAGATGATGAATCACTAAAATAAGTGTGCACGAGATCAACCTTTGAAGCCATTGAAGGACAATGATATGACTACATATAAAGGTAATAGCATGATAAAAGAACACATGTTACCTCAAAAAATTAAAGAGGAGCAATGAGCCTAATGAGTCAACACAAAAATCATTTATAGGACAATCAAGCCGAAGAAAAGAGTGTATCATGGAGGATAAATGATTCACCTCGGGATTGTCAAGATACGATTGGTAAATGTATGAACAAAATCGATATGGATGGACCTAATGGTCATTTAGGCATAATTTTATTCCATGACATTTAATGCGATCATATTTATGGTGGGATTCATCTGGATGATACTGGTTTTAAGTGGAGTGAACCCCATTATGTGCTTTATGATTCTTCTGCTTTTGATTACCGATCTATTATTGCACATACCTTGAAGAGTAGAAGTTGACCTGAAGCAACGCTAGATTTAGCAGGCGGAATAAACATGGTAAGAATTAGGAAACCCATCAATGCAACAAAGAGGAAATCTCTAGTGCAACGTGCCCTGGAGGATGCTTGGGCATAGGAAATATTAAGGTTAATAACAGAGAGAGATGCTGCCATAGCAGAGCGGGATCAGCTTAGATCTAAAAAGCTGCAAAGAAATAATTGGAGAGCAACAACGATGGCAGCCATGCTCATAAAAAATCCTCAATTTCGTCAACTAAGGGAAGAATTCACTACAACATTCCTGGAATCTTGTTTGGTTGCCTTGATGAATCATGGTATGCTCCTTCCATCACAACCAACTGTTAATACACAACATGGGAGAAGAGGAGGTAATGATCAAGCAGCTACTGGAATAGTAGCTCCACCGCCATCCCCAACCTTAAGTACCAGCACAGTACGAGGAGAAGAACAGACCCAGGAGCATCAACCTTAAGGTCCATTAGACCACCACTCTATAGACCATCATTTTGTAGTAGTTTACTAATGCCAAGGATGAGGCATAAACATTAGTAATTTTTGAATTTTATATTTTTATTTGAATGCTATCTATTATTGTTTATGATAGATTTAATTAGTATGTAATACAAAAGAATGCATGAATGTTGAATTTTATCTGATCAAATGAATATGAGGAATGGATTGGTGTCCATTCTTGGAGAAGGTATGGGACTTCTCCATGATGATATACACCAGGGGACATCTGGGTGGATGCTCTGGTAACAAAATGCATACTAGGATATATGTGAATATCCTGAATTGAGACTTTGAAATTATGTTGTATCTTTGTTAGCACTTGGTTTTATTAGGTTAATTCATGCCAAAGGTTAACCAAATTATATTGTGATACTCCTTGGTGGGAGTTTTGATAAAATTAACAAGACTTTTTATGTCTAGTAAGGTACAAATGCATAATTTCATGATATCCTTGTAACATCATTTTGCAAATTCTAATACTACAGTTCTCTAGATCAATTGTTTGTGCAATTTGAAATGAGTTAAAACTGTAGTTTTGTGTTAATATTGTGTATTGATGATGCTTTCAATACTTGTTGATATGCAAGATGGATGTTATATTGTTTACAAGGACATGGTACTGCTGATATTTTGTATTTTTGTAGGTCCAGGTGCTCTCATGGATGGAAGATGAAGCTGACCATCAAGGATGAGATGCAGAAAGTTAAGAAAAATCTGATGATTCAAATTGTATAGCAGCAAGATGAATACTAGCTTTGCTAATTAAATGTATTCAATTAAGGAAATTGTACAAACATAGAGGACTATGTTTATTTCAAGGGGGGTGTATGTCATGACCCGTTACCCTCGAACCCTATCAATAGGACATTAATTGATCTTGGGATCAATTAATGTTCAACAAAAAGGGTCATAGACCCTAAAGAAGTTTACAAAATTCCAATTTAGGAATTTTGAAGGAATTTAGGAGGGAAAATAATAAAAATAATTAAGCATGTTTAATGTTTAATAAGTTAATTAGGTATTCTTATTATCAATTAAATGTCCAATTCTTATTGGACCAAATTGGGCACTAGTATTATTTAATACTAAAAGCCTATCCTATTTCCCCTCATGGCATAATTTGGTTGGTGGAGAGAAAAGTGAGATTCTCTCCTCTATTTTTTAATTAGGGATGCTTTGGAGGGATGTGGACCAAAGGGGACATACAAAAAAAAAAGGGACCACCTATCTTATCCTTAGTAGGACCATTTTTTCCTACTTTTGGCTTACACTCCACATGGTAGCTTTAGGATGGCTAGAATGGTAGGTGAGATTCCTCCAATTTCAATCTTGCAACACCCGTCTACCAAATAGTAGTAGATGAGCCACCCTTTTCATTAAAATAATTAGGTGCCACAAAGTGGACCCAATTTTTATTGAACTTTAAAGGACTCTAGTATTATTAAATAATATAAGAATTATCCTATCCTTTTGGGAATTATCCATTTGGCTTCCCTACATTGGTGGAAATAAAAGGGAGATCTCTTCTCTTATCATTAATAGTCCTACCTTTGTATCTATTCTATACCTCAATAGTATTAGTTTTGTATTTGTTCCCATGAAAAGGGAACACAAAACAAGAGAAGGTCACCTACCTTATCCTTATTTGGACCCTCTTCTACTTCCTGGATTACCCTCTACATGACATGATAAGTCTTAAGGGACCCAAGGCATATTTTAATAATAAAATAATAAGGCCACTATTTGGCCATAAGTGGGAAATTTTCCTATAAATAGAGGACACCTTGGGAAGAAAGGGGTATCTAGGAAATCTTGAAGCTTAGGGAGTATGCTCTCCACTTTGGTGGATCAGAAACCAAAAATCTTTGGGAGAGTACTAAGATTTAGGTTTAGGCTAGGAAATCTTGGACTTAGGGAGTATGCTCTCTACCTTATTGGTAGATCAGAAACCAAAAAGTCTTTGGAGAGTACTAAGTCCTAAATTAAGGGCATTTGGCCAATATGAGTGGACTAAAGAGGTAGATCTGGAAGTAAGCATGGACGGGAGCACAAAAAGGAAGTAGGAGACAAGCTTTGGAGACTAACAGGAGAAGTCTAGTTCAACCCAACTTGGTTTATGAGGTTGGATCTCTCCTTTGTAGAAATTATGTTATATTTGATTTTGTAGGATAAACAAAATCATGAATATTCATCTTTCTAATGTATTGTGGAAATACTTAGATAGTAGACTTTTAAAAGTATTGCAAAAATACTTAGATGATAGTATTTTTAATATATTATGAAAATACTTAGATATTAGTTTTTTTAAAGTATTTTGGAAATATTTTAAAGTATTGTGGTAATACTTAGATAATGGACTTTCTAATATATTGTGGAAATATATCGTAGAGATGCATAGATATAGTGTGGAAATTTATATTGATGATATGCATAATTATATTTGAGGGAATACATTGCTTATTTGCTTAAAAAAAAAGAAAGCATTGAATAATTTAAGTGATGTGGGGTCCCTCTATATGGAAGAAGTAGGAAAGTCTTCCTTGTATACTAACCAACCTAGGGTGAATATTAACCCATGGTAGGTTAAATGGATGGCCACATGGTGGCTAGGAGCTAGAAGTGAGAAGGAGCTTAGGTAGCCAATGGGGGCTATGTGAACAATGAATAGTGTATAGAGAATAGTAAATTATGAATAGTGAATAGTGAATATGAATAGTAACTCTAGCACAAAATGACTAGAATTCGATGTCTACACATGTCGATTATGTGTGTAGGAGGATGAACGTAGCGTTCATTTTATTGTGAATAGTGAATAGTGAATAGTGAATAGTGAATAGTAGTGAATAGTAAATGAATAGTGGAAATATATAACCAGTTGATAGGGAAGGGAAAATAACACCCTTTTTACTATGTTTAATGTAATCAAGTTTTTGCAAAATATAGAAGAATATTTAGAGGAAATTATGGGGTTTCCTCACTATATTCAATCATACGATTAATGACCATATATAGGATTTATGGTGAAATTGGTATGATTTGGAGGTTAGAATGGATGAGAGGAGATTGAATCCTCTCAAACCATGAAATCTATAATAAATAATTAAGGAAAGAATAGACAAGGATCTATTCTTGGTTTGATGCATAGAAAATGTGAGATAAATACTACCTTAATATGATTAAGGTTCTAAATAAGAGTGGATGGAGAATCCATTCTTGAGGAAGTTATAAGCTTCCTTCTTCATACACTTAGTATGGATACTTAGAGAAGAAAAGAATGGATTTGTATTCATTCTTGAGGGAATTTATAAGGTTCCCTCCAAAGTCAATGAGACTTCTCCAAAATGTGATTCCAATGATTATCATAAACATATGTAAAATATTAACATTCATATGATGACTTAGAGAAAGGAACTGGTAGATTCCTTAATTGCATCATTGATTTTAAAGGAACAGGTGGATTCCTTTTTGGTATGAGAAATACCTTAATGTTATAATGATGACTTAGAGAAAGGAATTGGGAAACTTCCTTAATTGCATCATAAACATGAGATGGAATAATGGTATTCCTTGACTTGTATTTGATTGAAAGGGATCGGTAGATACCCTTCTATACTTGTAATCTTGGTATCTTAAGTTTATGAATATGAGGAAAGAATACATTTTGGAGGTTGGGTTTTTCTCGTCAGGGTTTTCCCAGGATAAAACATTGTGTCACTCTATTTTGTGGGTTGATGTGTTATTTCTTGTTCCTATTGCTTTTAATTTCAAAATTAAAATGATATATGTGGATGAGATGGTTAAATAATATAACGGGATAGTTATGCATGTTATTCATTCAACAATTTCATTTATAATGCTAAGAATGTATGAATAATTTCTAACATGTTGATGATTTAATGATATGTGATTGTGCCATTTACTTTCTGGATTAAATTGGTTAAATGTGAATGATGTAGATAATTAGTTTTACTTCTTGTATTCAATAGTTGTGTGGAATTCATAGAAGCTATTCATAATGGAATATAATTTCTGCTTAAGTGGATCTCTAATGTGATGTTTCAGATCTATGGTTATAATGAATAGATTCTATCATAAAAGGCTCCATTAGTTTATATTCACCTCATAAACACTCATTATGGATCAAATTAGAACACATTGAAATTCAAAGTGGAATAAAATCCACAAGGAGGCAAAAATTGGTCTTGAACTGAAAACAAAAACAAATCTTATATCCTAAAAGCTAAGATGTTGAGTGTGCATGAGGTGGGGTACACCCTTATTGGACAAGTAATGTCCTTTTGTAATAAACTCAATGTGTACAACAAAAGGGTTGTCTAAACAAAGGGTGAACCATTATGTTTCTAAGAGATTTAAAGTTATATAATCATATTTAAGATGGCATTCCATGGATTCTTATCACGATAGTGATATTGTTGTCTTAGAAATCTCTTCTAGATGAAGAGGATCATCTCTAAGACCTATGAATAACCATTAATAAGGTTATTTCATCTATGATGGTTTTCCATTGGTGTGGTTCTCCATCTTCAAGGCATTCACCTACGTACTGATCTTGGTGGACAGTATGTTTATTGGTGATTTCCCTTCTATGGGATGAAACCTTACGCTTGGCCAGTGTTCTCATACCAATGGGGTATGAGGGTTTCGTAGAAGCTGATCACTTCTACCTTAAGAGACTCTGATCAAGTCTCAATAGCTCTTGATGCTATATGCCTTGATAAGCTTTGATCCAAATGGAATGAGTCTATCTTAGGTCATGATTATGTCTCTTGCCTCATGATAAATGAATGTTGTGCATGTAAAAAAAAATTATGTGGATAAAAATGAGTAACAAAAAGTGTTCGTTACAGGAGTCTTTTCAGCATTGAGTTCATAACAACTTGCATATATTGCCATAACGCCTGGATCATCCACTGTTTCCTGTCAGCGCCGTGGGGAGTGTAGGGAACCAATTGGGTGACAAGCTGCATTATCAGGTCAGAGCCTATCATGTGGGAGGACTGAATGTTGAATTTGTCTTATAATTTATGATATGTTGTCATTGTTTTTAGTTTATTTATGTGTTTGTTCGTGAAATAAGTAGAGATAACAGGTGTGTGCTGAATATGCTATAAAAGCTCTGTACTGAAAATAAATTAGGGATTTCGTTTTATGGTAAAGAGAAAAACTATAAACATATAGTGTGTTTAATAAGAGGAATTAGAAGTTAATCAAACAAGCAAATATATATATATAACCAAACTTTGGAGAACGAAATTTCTCTTAAGTTATAATGGTTAGCAGGCTAGAACACAGACTGCATTTCCTCTTGGTAATTTTCTTTGTTATCTGCATGTTGCCTGTTCATATAGATGCATCCTAGTGGGCCAAGCTGACCCTTCATTTATCTTAAGCCTCCTAAATGAGCGTGGGTGGGGAGGCCCAGAGAAGAAAGCTTTCTTTTGGCACTGTTGAGATAGTTGCACGGGAGCAAGCTAAGACCATGGCGTTCTGAGCCATCATCACAGAACGGATGGTGTAAATATATCATTTTGAACGCTGGCTGATTGCAATGATGTGTTAAAATTGTATGCTTTAATGAATGTAAAGAGCCTTTGACTATTTTAGTCTGCTATAGAATTACCATTGATTGGATATGAAAAAAAAAAACGTCGTGTAGGTGGTTGAAACCTGATAGAAATAAAACGAGCCTTGCAGCTGTCTGAAAGCATGAATTACAAAGTTGAAAATTGGAGCCTTGATATACTGCAATTATATGTATATTTTTCTAAATTGTGGTAATATTTTCCTGAGAATCGAATGCCTGTTTTTGTATTCTAGTGGAAATGAAGTTTGGGACAGTTTGAGTATTACGGCATATGGCCAGTGTGTGAACATTAGTCTCGCAAACTGATAAACACAGAAATTTTTCTTTCCTAGAGTAACATGGTAAAATTTAACAGCCAAGAGGATTTAAATGAAATAACCTTATTTTGGTATTTGGTTCGTTGGTGAAATATATAGAGACTTTGATCATGTTTGAATACATTATTTTAAATGCATTTGTGTATGGGTTTTAGAACTTTGCATTATTTGAATATGCTGAAGATTACTTTTGATGTCTTAATATTTCTTGTGCATTAAAAGGGTGGAAAATTTATTAATAGTATATCATAACTAAGATAGTTTTCAAAAGAGTACTGTAATGGTGTAGTGTTAGAAGGGTAAGATTTAGCTATTTATTATTCAAAAACCAGATGTCGTTAGTTTATAGTTTTAAAGTTTTTAATGGTTGCATATGCCTTTTATATGCCTCCATTCTTTTAGCTATGTAGACTTATATACAAAAATTTAATATTAAATATAAGAACTCAGCATTAGGGTCAAAAAATATATATATAATTGATTATGGTCTTCAATGAATTTTTACGCAAAGTACTTTGTTTCAGGAAAATGTGGGTTAGACATTAGCCAATTATGTAAAGCTTTTAAATATTATTATGTAATTTAGTTTCCAAGTAGTTTAAGGAAATTTCTAGTTGAAGAAGCAAAATGAAATTAAATATTCAGTATTGTTACTTTTTATTAGTGTTCGTGCAAACCATACTTATGACCATATCATGAAGTGTTTAAACTATAGTAAATGGAAAAATCTAAACATCAAATGAAAACTTGTGAAACAAGTAAACTTTGGAACTTAACCGAACACTGAAAAGGATGACGAAAGTACTTATCGAGTAAGAATAGCACTTACCCAACTACATTAATCCGCAGAGGCGACTTATGAGAGATTGTGTTATATGTTCTCCAGTTATTTAAGAACAGTGGTCTAAGTTGTTGAGAGTAAATGCAGCGGTATGGGACGTCGCTCTAGGATAACAGTATGGTTAGTAAGTGGAGGTGCTCACTAATCTACTCTGGTTGGGGAATAGCCAACATGAGGTATGATTAGAGAGCTGATCATGCAGTTGGAAGGTCCAATGATAGATGGTATGGGCAACATTACCATCAACTGGAGAAGGATTTTGATCACCTAGTCCATTGGCCATGTGATAGCAGATTTTGGTTAAACCTTAGCTAAAGGTCAATGGCTAGCACTGGCATTATAACGTTGATTCCAAATAATTTGGTCAGAGGACCATCACAGGTGAAGAAAGAAGGATTGTGAATCCACATGCTTTGGACATGGGATTACAACGTCCACCCTTTCAGGTGTTATAGGCCCTGAAAGGACAACCCCTCACTAGGATCTAGGAAAGACTCGAGAAAGGAGTTAAGATCCTAAATGGCAAACTCTTGCGGGAAGATGGCCAGTCCCAAGCACTTAAGACACTATATGTAGTGGTGATTAATCTTGAAGTGTGGATAACTTTATGCCAATACTAACATCAAATTGGGTAAATCCATAAAATGTGTGCTAGTTATGAATGCATTTAACAAAATTTTGATTATGTGTTTTCACAACTAGGTGTGTGGACCTAGGTTGTGACATTACGCCTTCTGACCACCACATCTCCAAAAGGACGTCCATATAGCTGAATAACCTGCTCATTACGCCTTTTGACCACCACGTCTCCAAAAGGAGGTCCACGGTGAATTGATTTCCATGGTCAATTTTGGATGTAAGACGACTAACTTTTCTTTCACCTTAAAATTAAAGTTAAAGTTCCATTGACACTGTCATACCTTTTCTTTCACCTAGGTAGATGCACGTACTTCTCGTGCACACCTTTAAAGCTTGAGACCCAAATATCTTAGGGTAAAAATAAAACCAAAAGGCTTAGAGGTGGACGTTCAAAATCACCTAATTCTTCTTATGTAGACAACGAAATTACATTTGCAGCTAAAAAGTTTGCAAGAAATAGGACAATGCTAGTAGGACGAAGGGATAAGGGAAAAGGATTTGTAATGATGCCAGAGGATCTTGCAAGAGAATAGTAAATGGTGGTATTTGATGTAGAGTGACTGGTATAGCATGTCAAGGCAGATAAAAGGCCTATCAACCTAACACGCGATGGTGGAGAAGACAAGGAAGAAACCACCATGAAAGATGATAAAGACATGAAGATGAATTGCAATGATCATTTGATGATACAAGTGCTAAAATTCAGGGCACCACCAGCTCTAGAATTGTATGGATGACTAGGTTGACATGTTTTTCAAGAATATTTCTAGAGCCATAGATAGAATGTGATAAATGTTCCAAATTGGATGTGTTGGACAATGGATAAAATGACAGTTGATGGTGGAAAATGAGATAGGAAAACTAGTGTAGTGGACACAAGATAAAGAAAGAATGAAGAAGCTTGTAGATATTCACCAGAAGCAATCATGGGATTTGGAGACTGGTAGTGTGCAGAGTATGAGTGGCATGGAAAATCTACCAAAATGAACTTAGGATATCTATAGGCAGCTAGTGAGAATCTACATTGATGAGGTAAATAAGATACCTTATCTACAGGAGGAAGTAGGTGTGAAGTATGCGAAACTTCCACCTAAAATAGTGAAGACATATGCCCAAATTAAATTTTTGGTATATTTGATTGAGTGGTTAGCCAAGGGTGTGGAGAAGATTCATGAATCCAAGGAGGAAGTGGCTAACCAAGTAGAGGATAAACTTTAGCTAATGAAGGAAAGTGCATAATTAGAATTGTAAATACATAAGAAGGAGCTTGAGGAGGAGACATTTGTTGGACAACTGAAATCTGAGTGCTCACTAAGGGAGCAATTGTTGGAAAAGAAAAATGAAGTGAAGACAAGAGACTAGCTTATTTTGGAAAAAGGAGAAGCTACAAAATGTAGCTAGGCATGAGATAGGGATGGTTAGAAAATTTGTTGAGGCAACAAGAAAGGAGGCTAAGGTAGCCAAAAAAGAAGCAAAATATCCATTCGCAATGAAGGAAGAGCAAATACTAGCTAAGTTGGTAGAAATTGAGTAGAGAGCAAATAACTATGGGATCCAAAGGGATCGGTACCTCAACTATGCCAGAGGACTCAAAGGAGAAACAAAGGTTCTTAAGCTACATATCCAAGAGATGGGTGTAGTACCTATCCTTACTCCTCATCATCAATAAAACCTTAGCTTGCAAGAGCAGAGACAACAGTTGGTGAGGATGCCGACCAAGAAAAATGGGAGGGTAGATGCAGACAGTGGTTCTAGATGAAAATCGAAGTAGAATTTTGTACATGGGAGTTGAGTGCAAAATGCACTTAAATTTTGTAAATGTAAATATATGTAGAGTCAAATGTAATATAGGTGAAATTCAAATGTGAAATGAAATAAAATGTAAATGTTATGAAATGACTAGATAATAGAATTTGGGGTTAAGTATGATAAATTGCATATAACCTATAGTAGGTGCTAAGGGGTCATGTAGAGACGATTTGGGTAGTGATCTGTCCCCAAGATCATTGTTGGAACAACAAGGAACCCATGCTTAAAGAGAGACCACACCCCCTTCATTTATATTGATGTATGTGTAGGATAGTGGATCATATGTAGAGGAGAGTAGACTTTGTGTATTGTATGTGTGCATTGAGAGCATAGTGTAGGAAAACAAGATCCAGACTATCATGTGAAGAGGGAGTATTTTATTTATTGTAGTTGCAGTCGTGCATGTAATGATAGTGCCATTCAGGCCATGCGATAATGCCAATTAGATCTCATTTCCATTTCCATATCTAAGTGTATGTGTGTATGCATTTCTATAGTAGAGTTGTAGGATATGTTCAGTGTATGTGAGTTGCAGGTTGCAAGTATAAGATAAAGGTTATGGTTTGTAGATAGAAGTTAGTGTAATTTCACGAGTCATCATACAATTGGACTTGTCGTACAATGACATCACCAAGTGTTGTATGAGGGAGATATTCGTATGAGGAGGAGATGTAGTTGTTGTCGTATGAGGAGATTGCTGGCTTGGGTAGAACTTGTTGGCTCCTAAAAATTTGTTAATCCAATTGTTCATCATGCTATTCGAAGCTGATTATGTGTGGAGTTAAATCTGCAATGACTATAGTTTTAGTTGGCTCCTAAAGATTTGTTAATCCAATTGGAGCTAGGTACATCTCTGCTGATGACAATATGTAAAAGCCAAAGCTGGTTCGTACTATTTACAAGCCTTCTATTCCTGACAAGGACACTCATTGGCAGGTGTTTGATTGTGATGAGGACATCATCACCTTTATGATACATGAAGCTAGTTCAATAGAAAGTAGAGACCCTGATGACGAGCAATATGAGGGGTTGATACAGCTGAAGAATAACCACGTCCCAAAAGGACTGATAACCCTTGAGAGCTTGTTTGACCAAAATGATAGAGGTATTTCTCATAGAATCAAGGTCGATGCCAAGCAGTATAGAGAGTTGGAACTGGAGTCAGGGAAGACAATCAAAGTAGGAACGGACTGCACTCCAGAGGAGCTGGAACAGATTCGGGCCTTGTGTAAAAAATATCCAGATATAGTAGCTTGGTGTTATCAAGATCTCAAAGGGTATGACAGGGATATAATACAACATACCATAGAGTTAGAAGAAGGGGTTAAGCCCTTTAGGCAGAAGCAGAGAGCGGTCAACCCCAAGATTGAGGCTATGATGAAGACAGAGCTATTGAAGATGCTGGAAGCCAAGATCATATACCCTATCAAGCATTCTTCCTGGGTTGCCAATTTGGTCCCAGTTAGAAAGAAGAACGAGGATATCCACCTTTGCATGGATTTTTGCAATCTGAACAAAACCTCCCTTAAATATCACTACCCGCTCCTGCAGATCAATAAAATTCTCCATGTGGTTGCAGGAGCTCAGTAATTTTCCCTTCTAGATAGATTTTTTGGCTACAACCAGGTCTGGGTAAAGGATGAGGACCAACACAAGACAACGTTCACCACCAAATGGGGGATGTTTGCCTATCAACGCATGCCCTTCGGCTTATCCAATGCTAGAGCCACATTTTAGAGGGCCATGGACCTTGCTTTTCGGGAGCTGCTAAAAAAAATTATTGCCATTTACCTAGATGACATGACTGTATTCTCCCACAAATGGGAGGAGCACACCTCTCACCTCAAGCAAGTGTTCAAAAGATACCAGGAATTTGGCATAGCCATAAACCCCAAGAAGTCTATCTTTGCAGTCAAAGAAGGGAAATTGTTGGGTCATGTCATTTCGGAAAAGGGCCTGGCTGTTGATCCCGATAGAGCGGAAGCTCTTCTAAAACTCCCTCTTCCAGTCAACAAAAAGGGGCTCCAATCCTTTTTTGGCCAAATCAACTTTGTGAGAAAGTTCGTGCCTGATTTCGCTCAAGTCATCAAACCTATGGCTGAGCTATTAAAGAAAGATGTTGATTTTCTCTGGACAGAGGAAAGAAAAAAAGCATTTGACGAGATCAAGGCTAGAATCTCTCAGGCGCCCGTGCTAGTAAACCCAGACTATTCAAAGGATTTCATCCTATATGTCGTCGGGGAACCTGAAAGCTATGTTGCGGTCCTAACCCAGAAGGGAGATGATGGTGAAGAGCGGCCAATAGCCTTCTTGAGCCAAGTGATACAACCGCATGAGGAAAGATATAATTTCATAGAGCGACAAGTGCATGTCGTCATGAGATCCTTGAGAAAATTTAAGCACTTTGTCTCTCAAAGCCGGATCACAATCTTTGTGATACACCCAGACGTCATAATTTTCATCATTTAGGATGAACCAAGCCACAATAGGGCAGGATAGATTACTAAAAGCCAAGAGTTTGACATAGAGGTATGACCCACCAAGTTAATCCGAGGTCGAGCACTATGCCAGGAACTAGCCAAGAGCGTCGCCGCTGAGGTGTCCACCTGTCAGTGGGAGGATCCGATGATGGAAGTTAACCTCGCCAACTCCTTATCAGAGGAGAGCGACTGGACCGATGACATCGTATGGTATTTCAATACAGGGAGGTGTCCAGATCAGCTCACTACCTCGCAAAGAAGGAGGTTTCGGCTCAATGCCCTAAAGTACGTTCTGCACCCCAAGGGGCTGTTTTATAAGAATATTGATGGTATTCTCCTACACTGTGTCAAGGAGGTGGAAAAACAAAAAAACCTTGATGAATTTATAATGTCCTACCCCTTTTGAAGGCAAAAAATAAAATTTACCACCAAAAGAGCCACTGATCTTGGGTTCCAAACTGAAAACTTGAGTGTCTTGTTTGCTGATTTGGGTTATTCAGTGTTTTGTATGTTTGGAGATCATATGAACATTCAATGTACTAACTCCAATTTTCAAATATCATATTAACTCATGAATTTTCAACAAGACATTTTGACAAACATTTGTCATGCATACTCAGAACTAACAGGGCAGCTCTCAATAATGGATCACAACTTGAAAAGTATCAATCCAAATACTACCAAATTCAAACACTAGCTTCTTACAATATAGATAAACAAACCCAATAAAGGAAATTGCATTAAAAGGAGTATACCCGAAATTGTGAAGGTCTGATAAAAATCTGGAAATGTTCATCAACACACAAATCTTCATTTTTTTATCATAAAATCCAATTTACAAACTTCTCCAGCATACAACTTATGTTTTTGAATACCCTTTTTGGAGACAATAACAAAGCATGTAAGAAATCCTCCAAAGACTAGGCGTTTAGACCTAGGCAAGCAACTCGTCCCCCAAGAAATGTACGACCATGCCAGGAGCAGGTACAACTACTAATAAACACTACAAAAATCCAATGAAAGTCTCCAAAACCTATAGAAAAGGTGGCAGCTAGGTCTGTAGTTGCAAGTAGATCTCAAACTTCAACAAACCATTGCTGAGTGTGCATCCAAATCACTCTATTTTGGCCCTAGATGGTATGACCAGCTGAAGGAGTGAAGTGCAAATGAAATGGAACAAACCCTCTCCAATCTGCTCAACAATATCTGAAAATATCACCTTTATTAGCTCAATTGCATCCACTGAGTATGAATGCTCATTAACCAATCTAAAGGTATCTTTCAACCTCAAGATATGGTGTCCTTTTATGTGGTTTTCATCACAATACAAGCCTGGAATGATTGAAATAGTGCAACCTGTAAGTCTCACACAATAAGCTTCAAGAATAATAGACAAATATGTCACAATCAACTCTTCAAGGACACTTTTATCCTTTCCCAAAGCTATTTGATCCATTCACTTCTTGAATGTGGGATAATTTGTCTTTCCAAATGCTACGTTGCACCTTGAAGGTATTCTTTTTACCATAAATTGTAATATATTTCACTTATTACTTTCCAAGGAGACCATACCACTTGTATGAAAATAGAAATATGAACTTTATAAAATCCCCTTTAATTCAAGTGGTTACATGACCCCTTTTAAGATTAAATTAATGCCCAATATTAATATATTTAACTTTTATATTTAAATATAACATTATAAATCTTCAGGAATTAAAATTATTGCTCTCCCAACATCCAACCACTAAACAACTTACGAAAATGGATACCCATTAAGCCAAAGATGCCAATCGTACTTTCTGTTTCTCGAGAATCCAACCCTAACTAACTTACTAAAAATAGTAAGTCTCTAAAAATATTGCCAAAAACGGTCTTGAAAACTAACAACTGTGAATGCAGATCGTCCAACAATATCTCCATAACACCTAGTGGTTCCTAAAAACTCAACATTGCCTATGGAACCTTATTAATAGGCAAGTCCATATTACGCTCTATTAGCTGACTAGGATGGGGACATTATAGTCCTCCCTCCTCAAGATTGTTTGTCCTCAAGCAATCCAATCTCAGAACATGACAATCTCAAAAATAATTGCCATGCAATCCCTGGATCCCAGATGAACTGATGAGCTTCATATCTCCAACTGAGATAAATATTGCATTTCTGACCCTTTGCAAGTGTCATCACATGTAGTCCTCTATCTAGAAGTGCAATCAGTCTCTAAAATAGTTCAACCAACTCACAAGTAAACTGCTCTCCATAATCCTAGTCAAGCTCTATCACCACACTAAAACCAAGCATATACTCTAAGTCCCAAATCAACATCCTATCAGAACTAACACGCTGGCACTGTGCCACTCTGATCAAAACTAGAAGCTCATAGTAACACAACCACACACACCTCATCTATATTCCCAGAATGACAACACCCCAAACTAGACTGAAAAACCAGTGTGAGAGGACAAGTAAATCAAGGACGGTAAGTTGAGGAGATGCTAGAATCAACCCCCCAACAACTCCCAACAACCAAAGTAACCGATCCCTGACCAAAAAATCTCTCCAATATTTTTGTTCATAATATTGGAGTTAATCAGTTGCTAATCCACAACCAAACAATAATGACCCATCTGGGAGTCTAAACTAACTCCCACCACCAAATAGCCAACAAAAGTGACATCAAGGCATGATCTCCACATATCATTGACCTCCATGGGCACACACCTCCTTGATCCCATGGGCCAAAGAATATCCTAGCAGTCATGTCAACTACCAACTCAGTGAAACAACAACTAAACCACTGACAACTACCTGGATCCCAAATCCATATGTGGTCCCCTGCCATAGCGCTCGAACCAAGGAAAAATCCAATATCCAACACTAAAATATCATAACTACATATAAGAAAAGAGTTGTTCAGCGATAACTTTGTCTCTACACTACATACATCATGGTGAACCAAACAATAATCCCAACAATGAATCACCTTACCCTCTAATGAAGAAGGCATCTCATACCCCAGTGAAGTATACAACCCGCTATAACCATCTTTCAACCCACCACTATGTGTCATCCGAAAAAAGGTCCACTCATCTACATGTGGGCTAAAATCAAAATGATTAGCATACCTCACTATACAATCCATATGAACCTCACCAACTGAACCCTATGAAGCTCCAAAGAATCCCCTGAAGTATGGCTTGCATCATCATCCTCAGGATCAAAATCAGGTAATGTACCATCATCTACTGCACCAAATGAATAAGTAGCATCCATTAAATAAAGTATATCATCACTTTGCTTATGCTCATACTGATCGACTTGAGTGAATGCAAAATAATTATTACTAATCAATCCTTCCTCATGTCCAATCTCATGTATCCCCTCAATCAAATGCTTAACCACCATAGTATCCGAATTAGTCTCTGAATCATGTGAAGTGGATGCAACATATGACTGAATTTTTTCTATGAAAAGGGAGTGATGAGCTAAACTCAACTCAAGACAAAGCTCATCAATCTCCTCATATTTTCGAGTGAACTCTCAGGAAGTCTACTCTGCAAACCACAACCCAATCCCTATCAGATAATAGACTCAAGTAATCTAATTTGATTACCTCTAATGCTCGCTTGATGGCCTACAAATTTGTAACAGTAGCTCCAACTGTCAACTAGTGTCGTCTCTCTCCAAGCTAGGTTATCTGACAAAGGCATTCAACAAACTCATGTGTGTTATTCAAATGTGTCAATGTATGGACAACCTACTCATATGTAACATGTATGTGATCTTGCAATGAACTAGAATCATCAACACAAAATAAACTCTTAGGTGTATCCTCCAATGCACAATGATCAATCTTAGGCCCTTTCACTGCACTACACTCACCAACCTCATACTCTGAATGATAGAACTATGTTCATCCTTTGAATCACCAACTACATCAACAACTGAATCCTCAACCACAAGATCAGCATGCTCATCAGTACACACCTCTCCAATAGCCAACACACAATATGAAGTCACCTCATCCTCATCAATTACTATTGTTGCTTTGTTTTCTCTATCAATACAAGAATCAACCTGAACCTCGGTTATGCATGAAACATTTTCTAAATTTTCAACCTCCTTGTTGTCCTCTTCGCTGTCCAAAATTGTGCTTGGCTGCAATGAATCATTTCCCTTTGTCCCTATTTTTATTCCAACTGCTAATGGAGGCTTCAACCATTTAGGATGATGTTCTATTATTGTTGTAAAAAACTCATTTTGTTCTTGAAATTTTTGCATAAGCTCTATCATGGGTTCCTGGATAGTAGCCATTACCAACACACTACTGTAACTTTGTAACCCTTAGGCTGACAGGATAAACTGAGCTCTGATACCACTGTAATGTCCTACCCCTTTCAAAGACAAAAAAAAATTACCACCAAAAGAGCTAGGTTTCGATCTTGGGTTCCAAACTGAAAACTTGAGTGTCTTGTTTGCTAATTTGGGTTATTCAGTGTTTTGTATGTTTGGATATCATATGAACATTCAATGTACTAACTCCAATTTTCAAATATCATATTAACTCATGAAGTTTCAACAAGACATTTTGACAAACATTTGTCATGCATACTCAGAAAGAACAGGGTAGCTCTCAAGAATGGACCACAACTTGAAAACTATCAATCCAAATACTACTAAATTTGAACACTAGCTTCTTCCAATATAGATTAAAAAACCCAATAAAGGAAATTGCATTAAAAGGAGTATACCCAAAATTGTGAAGGTCTGATACAAATTTGGAAATGTTCATCAACACACATAAATCTTCATTTTTTTATCATAAAATCCAATTTACAAACTTCTCCAGCATACAACTTATGTTTTTGAATACCCTTTTTGGAGACAATAACAAAGAATGTAAGAAATCTTCCAAATACTAGGCATTTGGACCTAGGCAAGCAACTCGTCCCCCAAGAAATGTACGACCATGCTAGGAGCAGATACAACTACTATTAAAAACACTACAAAAATCCAATGAAATTCTCCAAAACCTACAAAAAATGTGGTGGCTAGGTCTGTAGTTGCAAGTAGATCTCAAACTTCAAAAAACTATTGTCGAGTGTGCATCCAAATCGCTCTATTTTGGCCCTAGAAGGTATGACCAACTGAAGGAGTGAAGTGCAAATGAAATGAAACAAACCCTCTCCAATCTGCTCAACAATATATGAAAATATCACCTTTATCAGCTCAATTGCATCCACTGAGTATGAATGCTCATTAACCAATCTAAATGTATCTTTCAACCTCAAGATATGGTGTCCTTGTATGTGGTTTTCATCACAATACAAGCTTGGAATGATTGAAATCTTGCAACCTGCAAGTCTCACACAATAAGCTTCAAGAATAATAGCCAAAGATGTCACAATCAACTCTTCAAGGACACTTTTATCCTTTCCCAAAGCTAGTTGATCCATTCACTTCTTGAATGTGGGATAATTTGTCTTTCCAAATGCTACGTTGCACCTTGAAGGCATTCTTTTTACCATAAATTGTAATATATTTCACTTATTACTTTCCAAGGAGACCATACTACTTTTATGACATTAGAAATATGAACTTTATAAAATCCCCTTTAATTCAAGTGGTTACATGACCCCTTTTAAGATTAAATTAATGCCCAACATTAATATATTTAACTTTTATATTTAAATATAACATTATAAATCTTTAGGCATTAAAATTATTGCTCTCCCAACATATAACCACAAAACAACTTACGGAAATGGATACCCATTAAGCCAAAGATGCCAGTCATACTTTTTGTTTCTCAAGAATCCAACCCTAACTAACTTACTAAAAATAGTAAGTCTCTAAAAATACTGCCAAAAACGGTCCTGAAAGCTGACAACTGTGAATGCAGATCATCCAAAAATATCTCCATAACACCTAGTGGTTCCTAAACACTCGACATTGCCTACGAAACCTTATGAATAGGCAAGTCCATATTATGCTCTGTTAGCTTACTAGGATGGGGACATTACAGTCCTCCCTCCTCGAGATTGCTTGTCCTCAAGCAATCCAATCTCAGAACATGACAATCTCAAAAATAATTGCCATGCAATCCCTGGATCCCAGATGAACCAATGAGCTTCATATCTCCAACTAAGATAAATCCTACACTGTTGACCCTCTGCAAGTGTCATCTCATGTAGTCCTCTATCTAGAAGTGCAATCAGTCTCTAAAATAGTTCAACCAACTCACAAGTAAACTGCTCTCCATAATCCTGTCCAAGCTTTGTCACCACACTGAAATTGAGCATATACTCTAAGTCCCAAATCAACATCCTATCAGAACTAACACACTGACACTGCGCCACTCTGATCAAAACTAGAAGCTCATAGTAACACAGCCGCACACACCTCATCTGTATTCCCTGAATGACAACACCCCAAACTAGACTAAAAAACTGGTGTGATAGGACAAGTAAATCAAGGATGGTAAGTTGAGGAGATGTTGGAATCAACCCCCCAAAAACTCCCAACAACCAAAGTAACCGATCCCTGACCAAAAAATCTCTCCAATATTTTTGTTGACATAATATTGGAGTTAATCGGTTGCTAATCCACAACCGAACAATAATGACCCATCTAGGAGTCTGAACTAACTCCCACCACCAAATAGCCAATGAAAGTGACATCAAGGCACGATCTCCATAGATCACTGACCTCCATGGGCACACACCTCCCAGATCCCATGGGCCAAAGAATATCCTAGCAGTCATGTCAACTACCAACTCGGTGAAACAACAACTAAATCACTGACAACTACTTGGATCCCAAATCCATATGTGGTCCCCTGGCATCTATCACAAAGCTTCCTCCAATTATTACCCATATGGAAATGGCCTCGTAGAGTCTATAAATAAAAATATGTTGAATATTATAAGGAAAACCCTAGAGAGGAATAAAAGTTCGTGGCATTTATGCCTAGACCAGGCTCTCTAGGTGGATCGCATATCCATAAATAAGTCCATCAGAACATCACCATATGCATTAGTCTATGGGAAAGAGGCGGTTTTGCCTACTCACATTGAAATGCCTGCACTCTGGTTGCTGGACGATGAAAAAGACAACCTGGATCCTCTTGATTCCAGATTAGCTCAGTTATTGCAGCTTGAAGAGCAGAGGGAGAAATCTCACAAAGCCTTCATGAAGCATGCGAAAACCACATGAAATTGGTTCTCGAAAGGGACCACAACTAGGGTCTTCAAAATAGGTGACCTAGTGCTCAAATGGGATGCGCTAAAGGCAACACCAGACAATCATAATAAATTTTATGCCTTTTGGGAAGGCCCCTTTCATATTGCCAGGGTCAATCAATTTAATTTATTTGTCCTGAGAGACATGGATGGTCATATCCTCCCAATTCCTGTCAACGGCTTTCACCTGAAAGCCTATCACCACTGAAAAGCTCCATTGAAGTCCCCCCTTATACATATTTCCCTTTCTGTTTTTTTCATTTTATCTGTTTGTAAATATGCTTTTAAGTTGTTTTAGTTTTAGGTTGTTGAGCCAAATAGTTCGCCAGACCCTTGGGTCTGTGAGCTTTTGATTTAAAGTAATGCAGAAGCGATTCCCTTTGCAAGAAGAGGAAGTATGGGGATAGCCGAGAAGAGAGATGGAAGTTTGCTCGCCTTCGCTCGCTAACACGCCAAGTCTCAAAATCGCTTTGCCCTTTTTGGCGATAATGGGAACTCATTCCAAGCGACGGCCGAATTAAGAGAAGGCGGAAAGAAGCTTGCCAAGAGACAATGCCCGAAGTCGCTCAATGTTTGAGCGATCTTGGGAGCGCTGCCAGGTTCTGAGCGATTTCAAGCATAGGGGAGTGTGAGTAAAGGAGGCCTAAAATTCTTCTAAGTGTGGGAGGTCTCGCTGTCGCTCGCTAAGTGTACAAATCCTCAAAAGCGCGGTGAGTTTTCGGCGACGACGGGAACAGATAAAATAAAGTGTCCTATGTGCAAACCTCTTCGGCGCTTGCGTTTGGAAAAAATGCTCGAAGTCGCTCAATATTTGAGCGATCTCGGGAGCGCTCGCGAATTTTGAGCGATATGGAGGAAAAGCGCCCCAAGTGTTTCAAGTGTAAGAGTCCCTCCGTCGCTCACTTTTCCAAATGAGACGAGTGTCGCTTCTACTTTTTTAGCGACGGCGGGAGTTTGAGATGAACGCTGCCAAGAAAGAAAAAGTAAAAAATTTCCTAAGTGTGAGTTTGCTCCCTTTCGCTCGCCGAACACTCTTTTCCCTCGAGCGCGCCCGTCAAGTCAGCGACAACGGGTAAAGGAAAAGTCAATGCTAGTTTTAAGTGAAGAAAATCCCTCCTTCACTCGCTAAGAGGGCCCGCGCCCAAAATCACTCAAATTTTGAGTGATATCGAGGAAGATGTAAAATTATAAAGCGGCCCCCCTTCCTTTCGAGCTGGCGGCATAGAAAAGCGTGCCAAAATTTCGCACGTGCTCCGAGAGTAATTATATAAAAGGCAGCGCTTTAGAGAGGCAAGGGTTTAATCTTCCGCGCTCCCAAGAAGGATTTCATGCATGGCCACCCCAGTTCAAAATCAACGTTCACCAACTCTTCGCTCCTCGCATTGAATACAAAGTACTCTGCTTCGCCCTCCATTAAAATTCCTTCCTCAAAGTCTCCATTATAAAAGAGCATTCTCGCGAAGGCATTTTGTCAGGTAAATCCTAGCGCGCTCTAACTGCACTATACTAAAATCTCCTGGCACCATGGGAAAGAAGGAAGGTAATCATAAAAGTGCAGCACAGGGTTCAACGGCTCCAAACACACTTTCAAGTGGGCAGAAGAAATAACAGAAGAACAAATTGAAGGCCAAGTCATCTGAAGTAGAGAAATAAAAGAAGCACTGCGTCACGATACCAAATCCAATTCCCCCTCCACCCATCGATGGCTGGATCAAGCTCAGAGACATGATTTATTCGTAGGGTGCCAACCAGATACGACAGATAATTAAGAACTGGCAGGATAAATTTTTGCCCTTGAACCCTTATGCTGCAGTGTACTCATCCAATATCTATTGTTTTTTATGCCTAGAAGCACAAAATTACCTTGAGTTAGTGGCGGCGATTGTTGAATATTATAAGCCGAACACTAGACATGTGTGTGACCACAAAGGCAATGTTTTGTTTTCACTCTACTCCAACTCCATGGGAGTGGCCTTTACGTCAGGCGTGTAGTTAAATAGGGAAGACTTCATCATCAAAAATGTCAATTTAGGAGAGTAAATAGATAGATATTTAGATAACCCAAAAATACGAGATTTTATGGACTCTCAACTTCATAAACCCCTTCCACCATGACAATGGTCGAAGCAAGGAAGACCTCTCAGTGATTTCAAGAGCACTAGCATCTACACTATGCTAGCTTGGGTCTTGGGCCTCGGCTCTGATGCAACAGTCCTTCCCTATCAAGTTACTCTCGTCGAGTGTATTCTGAGAGGTGAGTTTTACGACCCCAAGGAAATGACTGATAAGACCAAGGCGGTCTTCTTCGATTGGGTGGATTACGTAACTTGAGAGATCCACCAACAGCTGTGGGAATTGAAGAATGGCATGAGAGAGATTTTCAAGTACTGCTCGACTTTCGCATGGTTGTTTTTGTTTCACATGCATAGCCAGATACGCTCACTTCCTGTGCAGCATAGTGATAGCAAGGGAGCATCTCTCCCAGTCTATGGATGGACTAGGGTACTCTTGAAGGAAGAGTCCTACTACAAATTCAACATGTCCTTCTTGGGCCCAGCTCTAGCCCTTCTTCATGGTTCATGCCCGCGTGTTTCATGCACGATGACGAATCAGATTGCTGATCAAAATTTTGGCAACACTTTTCGCCTAATGTAGGGGTTTGTGATAAGGATTTTTGAGTTTACAGGCAAGCCCTTCTTACTGCCCTATTATACACCAGAGTATCAGTTTGCCTTAGAGGCATCACGGCAAATGGACTATATAGATGAGAAATATGGTCAAGGAAGGAGGAAGGGTCATCTGTTCGAATACCCCATCACCTGGGTCGGGATCGAAGTTGACACAAATGGGCAGCATCGGTACTTACATGCCACGCTTTCCAGCTTCGGTTTAGTGGAGCTGCCGCAAAAATGGAAATATGACCCCTTGGACATAATAAAAGATTTCATGTCAGTACAGGAGTTTCATGTCTATCCCCATGAAGGGATTATGGACGAGCGTAATAACCAGGACAGAGATCTGGAATGGTACATCGAAGACATGCAGTATTTTCCTTCTTGGCATGACTTCCACTGTGTAGAGGTTGAGTTTGATCCTGGCCAAAAGTGGAACACAGGCCAAGTATGGATGTGTACAGGAGATTGGAGGCTAGACTTCAAAAGAGAGGTTGGAGGTTGGACAAGATAGAAGAATGGTGGAAAATACGTGTCAGGACCAGAAAAGACAAATCTATGAAGGACATAACCAATGATGACACATTTTTTGACCTCTACGACAAACATCATGCCACATGGCAGTAAATTGTGTTTCATAACATTGTACCCCTAGGCTACCACCTACAAAATTTGGAGGACCCGCCCAAACAATTACAAGCAAGTTGTGAGGGCCCCAGTAAGGAAACACAAGCAGAGCCGATTGTGGAGCCCATAATGCAGTAGTCAGGTAGAGAGCAAACAGCTAAGGTCGCGTCATCTGAGAAGGAGGTATACACCTGTGACTCAACCAAAGTAGTTTCCCTTGGCAACAATGTTCCCCACACTCCAAAAGAATAAGGCAATCAAAGTGACAGTCAAGCCCCCTAAATCCCCAAAGAGCTCCATTAGCTTAAAACCCATTACCCAATAGGAGGAGCTTGCCCCTATTAAGAGGAAGAGAATGGAGAGGGCCAAAGAACAAAAGCATGCGCTTAAGAAAGGGGCCACACCTCAGCCTAATATAACTCCACCACAAAAGAGGAGCAAAGTCTTAAAGGCTATCGCAGAAAAGGAAGAGATATCAGCATTTGCGAGGAACCAGTGGATAGACAAGCTCTTAAACTCATCGGCTCGGGCGAAGCCTATAGTTACGCTTTCTACATCCTCTCGAACTATCGAGTTAGTTTCTTCAGCATCCTCTTCCCCTATTGTCACATCCATCCCCACCACTGTTCCATTAGGCCGCCGTGCAACAGCCACCCTATCTCTCGCTGAACCCCACATTTCCCTTGAAGAAGTTTCGTCCCCCACATACGAACAGTCTCAGCCCAGCCTATCTCCCATAGGGCCTGACCCCCTTCAAGCCCTAACTGAGACTTAGTTGGACGCTTCTAACCCAGAATCACCTCATTCCCATTGCATTCCATTCAAGAATCCCGAGGACCTACCCATCGCCCATGCCCAGACTGAAACATCTCCTAGAGAGGAAGGGCACTAGATTGCAGGTTCTCTACACTTATTCATGGAGGTAGAGGTGTCACAACAAAGTTTACCTTTGGCTAGGTCTCTGTTCGGGGATACAAGTTTGATCCAGATAATGGAGAGTCGTCCTATGGTGTCTCAGCCAAAACGCTCCTCTAACAAGTGGATGCAAAATGCAATAAAGAGAAGAGGTGAGGAGATCGCTACGGTTGAGAAGCGCTCCAGGTTTGATTCCGAGAATATGTTGTTGTTCAAGGAGAAGAAGATCCCGAAAGTGAAGAAGCCCGTAAAGGACATGGCCGCTGCGGATTATGAATATAAAAGGGTGACCAAAGATTTGAATCAGGTCAACTTTGAAAATAAGTCACTTGCTATCCATGATAGGACCGATGTATTACACCTGAAGCATCTCTAGTTGTAGGAGCATTATTATGAAATGGAAAATGAGAAGATGAAACTAGAAGAAGATATGGCCAAGATGCAGGCTCAGTTGGATAGCTCTGAAAAAGAATGCCTGCAGCTGAAAGAGCAACTGGCGAATCTTCAGAGAGAGGCTTCAGAACAAAAGGAGGCTTCTGAGCATCAGATAGAAGAGCTTCAATATCAGCTTCAACAAATGAAGTAGTAGCTAGAGGACAGTATTGCAGATACATTCTCCAGGGACAATATCAAGAGAATTCGAGCCAAAATATTGAAGAACTTCAGGCCACGGGTTTCTAAATCCCTTAGTGTTTGCACATTCCTCACTCAAGTCTAAGAAGCATCCACATAGGATAAGCCTGTGTTGGAGGAGGCAGAGCATGAAGCAGATCGCTGGCTCAATCTGGCTGTCAAGGCAAGGAACCTTGAGTGCCAGAACCTCCAAGTTCCTTCCACTGATTCCATTGCCTTTGATTGGACAGCTACAAGGGCTACCTTGCATACATTCTTTGAAAGATTATATAAAATTTAGAGAGCCAGGGCATTGCTGGACTTATTGGACCAAGAAAAGGACATATGCTTATCCCCTTTACTAACTCTCTCTGCACACGAATTCCCAAGCTTCACTGACAGCGAAGGCAATTGCTTGCCAAAAGAAGCTCTGCGCCAGTTATGGGATACCTTTGCTGATAACACTTCTAAAATTGATGCATGGGAGGATCTGATTCAATAGGAACAAGTGATAGAGCTCACTTAAAAATATTGTATGATTCATTCTTTTTTTCTAGATTTGAGCCAGAAGGCCGAGCATATTGGCATAGTTCAGGTGGAGACCTTCAAGCACCTAACCAGCGACATCCACAGTATGGAGCCCTTGAAAATTTTTGGGCTCACCTTAAGGCTCACCTTACCTCTAGGGAGTTCACTCTAGATGAAGATCCATATGAAGGAGAAGAGCCATCAGAGGAAGGGTCTCAAGAGGAAAAGAATGAAAATGAATCTGAAAAGGAAAGTTTGACGAAGGATGAGCAACAAGATATAGAGCAGAAGGACCAGGGCCCATAGGAGAAATAAGCAGAGTCCAAGGGTGACTCTGGGCCCAAAGGATAAAGGCATGGATTCTTGCATCGAGGCGAGCTCGATACCATGCGAGCCACCAAGAATGTTGCCACATTTTGCTAGGGGTACAAAATTTCAGGTTTCATCAGGTTGTTGCCACCCTCCTTCTTCATTGCTCTTTCCTCATTTGTTATGTTAAGTTTTCTCGCTTCTTCTTCGAGTGTTCAATTTTCAGTCCTCAGCTTTTCATCAGACTTGAATGCCAGCATTGGTATAAAAAATTGTAAAATTTTGCTAAGTGTTCACCTATCCCCGAGATCGTCGTCGCTGTCGCGCGATTTCTGGCGCAAGCGGGTTGTTTGAGCGACTAAGGGTCGTGCATGAAAGTGAAATATTTGCCTAAGTCATGATGTGCCCGAGATCACTGTCACGCACGTCATCTGCCCGTCACTATGACATTTTTGAGCGACAAAGGGCATCAAGGAGAAGGGAGGCAGGCTCGCGATCACCGTCGCAGGTGGGAAACTCTCCAGCACATAGTGTTTTCAAGTGCTCCAGGGCCTATGAGAGGACGCTAAGAGGCAGGCCCGGGATCACCATTGCTTTCAATGACGCCCAACGTCGTGCCAAATTTCTAGCAATTAAGGGTGCGACACTCAAAATAAGCATAAAAACCTAAGTGTTAAGAATCTAGCGATCACCAACCGATGACATTCATTGCCGCAGCGCTTTCGAGCGCACAGATAGAAGAAGGGCGCATGAGCCCGAGATCGTTGTCGCTTCCCCTCGCGCCCGAAATCGCTTTCCTTTTTTCGGCGACATCCAACAAAGAGAACAAGGAGCAGTTTTGGCCAACTCATTCCCCCATTCCCAAGATCGTTGTCACCAAGTAAAAATTCCCAAAATCGCTCACTTGGTGAGCACTTTCCATCTCAAGTCAAAGATTCCCTTGGATCTTAATTCTGAAGATCGCCATCACTTCCCCGCGACCTTGGGCATATCTTCTCCATTTCAACGATCTTTGGCAACAGTCAATAAGATGTCTGAAGATGGTTTTCCCTCCAATTCCAGATCAGGTTTTGGGATTCGTGCCAGTTCCATAAAGAGTAAATTTGGACTTCAAAAAGAAGTAGGTGAGCATTGAAAGATAAACTGTACTCCACCTACCAAAACTGACTGATCATCCCCTTTCCAGCTACCAAAACCGTCGGAGGTTGTACGAAGTGTAGATAAAACATCTGCACATATAAATATGGTTGACAAGGATCAAATATCGCCACTTTTTGTAGCTTTTATAGCTTTTGGCAGGTCTGGGGATTTGTGCTCAAAATGTAATTGGGAGGGTAAATCTTCTATAAATAGAAAGTGCATCTCATTGTAAAGGAGGGGAAGGGGGATATCTTGCTAAGAAGCTTATCTAGCTATACATCTGCTCTTAATTCAAAAGCATATTTGGCTCAATTAGTTGTGTCTATCTTGTATGCTGCCTTTCTTTAATATTTTTGTTTCATGTTGCTTATTTTTTTGATTGCTGTCATTATGCATATCTGGATCTCAGGATTGGCAATTAAGTATATATAGAATAATATAGAAAGGATACATAGGATAGGAAAGTGCTAATGGTTTCTAGGTATACATTTTTTTTATTGTTGTTGGTAAAGTGTCTGGTTAGTAACTATGCTGCTTATCTCCCTCACCCGAAGTAAATCACATTTACATCCCTTTATGCACTTTTAAATCTCTTTCAGCATTTTAAACTAAATTAAAAAATATAGGAAGCCGACCTTATCCAGAGATTGGCACAGAATGCATTCCTTCCTTCCGACCTTTCAATCTACTGGGTGAATCTAGGGCACAAAGACCTAAAACCCTTCCTAGTGGTAGATTCGTAACCAACACTTCCCAATCAATATTAATAATAGTAGTAGTAGCTAATCAAGCTCACCACTGACTAGAAGATCTAGGAGGACCATGAGGAGAGCTCAACCAGTTCCCCAAACAGAGGAAATAATAGATGCATAAAATGACTCCAAGAAAGTAAGACGAACTAGAAGAAGATTGGATGATACACCAACAATGGATGGTGCAAGAGAAGAGCCTAGTACTTTGTAAGGATTATTATTTACCCCAATAGTTATGTAGGAAATATGTAACTTAGGCAACATGGAGAGACCGTCAAGTCTTCTTGGTCATCTAAGGTTACTTGGCCAAGGGAGAAGTTTGGTTGGTCGACCTCTTAGTAGTTCAAGGGGAAGCATTTTTTCTTCAACTACCCCTAGGCCATGTGGTCATTCAGATGGATCGTAAGGACCATTCGCCCTTCATATACAAAATAACTAATTACCACATGATCATTAGGTTGGCCCATTAGGAGCACCTTGTTATTCCCATCGAAACCGAAGACATCATCAATATAGATGGCTAAGGAACCAACTAGGAGGACAGACAGACCTTGGACATCCTAGAGGAAATAGGTAGTCCCACATTATGGAGGTCTTTCTGGTGGAATGAAGTGCACCTAAAATTGAGGAATCATTGCGAGGAAGGCGACGACAAGGAATAAATAATTAGGAGAAAAATTGGATAACAGAAGAACAAAGATAACAAAGCAAAGAGGAAATAAGAAGGGCTATGGTTCACCATCCAAGTATAGCAAGGTAGGAAGGAACCTATATGGAAGATGGCCCAACAAATCAAAGTTCATAAGGCCATAGAAATGAAAGTTGTAAAAGATACCTAGGTCATTCAAATGAGACTAATGGAATAGCAAAGCACCATCCAATTGCCAAGCACAAATATTGTCGTGCAAATGGAGGTGATGGAATGATAGATCAACCAGAAGATCCTCGTCAGTAGCAGGAAACAGATCCAATGGCTAAACGGGCGATTGAGATGGCAATAGGAGTGACCATACAAATTGTATGGTGCCCCCATACCTAAGGTGAAAGACCTTTGTAAATAAATTAAATTTAAGAAAAAATCAAACAAAGAAGCACATGCAAAAAGTACGAGGTGGAAAACTAATGTTCACCTGGTAGTTCACTGGTAGTTCCATCAGAAAAATTATAAATAGACGCATTGGGGTATGTTTGGTTATTCCTTCCATAAAGAGAGCATACTAGTGCAAGTATAGGGGGCTAACAGGAGAATGCAAGGTGAATAATGCAACCAACAATGGAGATGTTGCACAAAGAAGGTAAGCATGGTTGGAGAAGGAGAAAGACTGTAGAATTTATGAGGCAAAAAAAAATCATGTGCAAGAAGAAACTGTAGGAAGAAGTTGCAGTTGTTCAGGTTAGAAGAATTTTTCAACTAAAGTGCAAGGGCTTCTAGATTGTTGGAGAGGAGTCGTGTGAATCCAAGGGTGGAGTCGGATGGCAAGGTGACGTAGGAAAGACACATAGGAGAGTGAGGAAGACATCGTGCAAAACTACATCAAAGGGTTGTGGTACAAAGCAGTAAACTTGGGCCAAGCAAAGCTAAGGAGACTGTCGTTCAAGTGTTGTAGAAACAGTGATGTTGTACCAATGCAAGTGTCATACAATTACAAGCTATACAGATAGATATTTGATTGGCAGAATTGTGTAAGTTGTACCAATATGATTATAGTCGGAGGTCGAAGTTGCAAAAGATCAAAAGCATGCAAAAGAGACCAAGCATCGCTAATCGAGTACACCGAGTGTAGTAGTAGAAGAAAACTCCACCTAAACAGAGGCCATAGTCCAAATTTTGTTCGCGAGGAGAAGTGGGAGTCACTCCATAGTAAGGACTTGCAAAAATAGTGCATGCAACAGACGCGAAACAAGAGAGACAGTATGATGATACGCCAAAGACGAGTACTCCACAAGAATGAGAGATAATAACTTTTACCTTAGGAGAAGATAAAAGTGTTGGATTTTTAAGCCTTACTACCACAAAATATCACAAGTCCCAATATAAAATAGCTAAAATATTAAAGGTCAAAATAATAATATAATAGTAGAATAATATATGAGAAAATTAATATGTATATCAAGGCTTACATAATAAAGCAAATAACATTCATTTAAATAATTAAATAGGAATGTAAATGACTTGAATCATTCATGAACTATGCATGAAGAAAATTTACAATATTAATTGCTCAAAAATCTATATACAAGCTTCATTCATTTTCTTCCTGTTACAACTCTGTAATCTGATATTCATATTCTCAATTGTTATCTTCTTATGGAGTATTTTCTCCATACTATAGCCATAGTAATATGACTCTTCAAGTACTTGTCTATTGCTCTCCATATGACAAGTCCCATGACCTTTGGCTTATCATCTTGCCACTTGCATACTAGACTCTTCAAGTTCTTCTTACATGGAAACTTGACTTGCACACATCTACATGACTCTTACACTTCTACATGCACTCCTAATCTAAGACACTTGTGCACATCCTCACATTACATATTTGCACTCTTACATACATGACACTTGTGCACATTCTCTCAATATACACTTGCACTCTAACTTACATGACACTTATGCATTTCCTGCACATTACACTTTTACATGACACTTGTGCATTTCATGCACATTGAGTCTTACATGAAAGGGGAAATATAAATCACACTCCTAAACTATAAACTCAACCCTAATATCTTACATATTTACAATTGTACCATGAAGGTACCATGGGGGTACATTAACATGTACCACATAATATAATATTCCTCAACAAAAAGCAAAAGAAAGGATGGCAATACTCTACATGAGATGACATGGCAAAAATGAGTAGAAATCTGCCAGAACTGATGGAATGAGACGCATAATGAACATCCAATGAAGACTGCATTCAAGAATGCAGGCATCCACCACATTCTACAAATTCCAAACTTTGAAAAAATATTTTTCAAATATCTATTGTTGTAGATACTGAGGACTTATGATGAGCAACATCACATGAGTTAAGTGATGATTAGTGATTGCAAGGTGCACATAGTCTTCTCACTGGTGAACTTTAGGAAGATGTTTCCTTACCAACTACAAGGGTACAAATGACAAAAGACATAGTAGATTCACACCAATAGTATGAAATCATGTGTCGGATCACTAATATCGGCCTAGTGGAGGCAGCTAATATATTGAAGCACAAGAGTCATGGGTAGAGGAGCACCCAACTAAAGAACTTGGACATGCAATGTGCAATGAATGTGGTGATGTCGAAACTATTAGGGAAGCAAATATTGTCAAAAATCTGCTTGGCTGATCCTGTACATGGAAGGGGAAATGGATGGAGGGGCCTATGATTGGGCAACCTACTTAGCATATCGCATTAGAAATTTTTTTATGTGGTATTCTAAGAACTTATCTATGGATTTCCATGCCACTGGCATAATGATGATTGTTGTGACGGAAGAGAAGATGCAATTTCCTGGATTGAATCCACCAAGAGTAATTCTAGAGCATCAACCTATAATCTGGTAGTGGGCCCATGTAATGCCATTAACTAATCTGACTACTCCAATCAAGAAGAAGAAGAGTATGCTAAAGAAGAGAAAAGTTTGAGGACCTCCAGTAGCTGAGGAGAGTACAGATTCACAACAAACAAACACTCAGCCACTACAGGAGTAAAAAAAACAAGAAATAGGAGAAAGAAGTTGGAGACCTCAGCCACAGCAAAAATCACAACCTAAAAGAGGAAGAACAGAGCCAACAACAACAGTATACATGACTTTTTCTACACAACAAGCAAGTCAAAATGTGCAAAAATAAGGTGAATAATATCAAAAATCTTAGAAGCAGGCTGCAGAAAAAGAAAAACAGCCAAGTCGTAATGTTGAACAGGCGGAACAACAACTCCAAGAAAGTGCCTAATAAAGGGAGAAGAGAGATCTACAACAAAAGTAGGTACCAGAGGTGGAATATACGGTGGTGGGAAATCAAAATGCAATGGATGACATTGTGAGGAACATAAAGGCAGAAAATGTTCATACATCGAATAGCTGGGAGAAAAGTCCATTGCATTTTGCACCAATAGATCCATGTGGATCCTCTATTGGATGAGGAAGTGTTATAGACATAATTTGCAGTACCAAAAGCAACACCAAAACTAGTAGTGGAAAAAGAAAAAGAGATGGCAAAGGAGGACGCAATGCCAGAAGAAGTTGAATCGAAGGAAGACAGTGAGCCCGCAATAGTATATAGACTAGTAAAGAGAGGAGGAATCAGCCAAAAAGGGAGCAATTGGTTGATACTACAGAGCAGCCTGTGACAAAGGGCAAGATAGCTAAGAAACCAATTAATTTGTCTAAATTAGGAGAGTATCTAATGATAGAGGTGCCAAATTTTAGGCAACCACCAAAAATGGGAGATCACATAGTTGTTTACAAAAGGAATCCATAGTCATAGACATATTAAGGTTAGATTTCCTGGTAGGATGCATTGGACAATGGCAAAAATGGAAGTTGATGATGGAGAATGATATGGTAAAACTGGTTCATTGGATCCATGATGAAGAATGGATGACAACACTTACCAACATACACCAGATGTAGCCATGGGAATTGGAGAATGGCAACGTTAAAATAAGATTGGTGTGCAATAACTGCCAAAGGGAACTCAAAGTATAGGTGACCAGCTCATACATACATCAAGGAAGAAAGCCCTAGAACTTGCCCACAAAATGAAGCAGGTGTTAAGTTTGTTAAAATTCCACCCAAGTTGATAAATATGTATTCCAAGATCAACTTTTTAGCATACTTTATTTAGTGGTTAGCCACTGGCATTGAGAAGATTCACAGTGCAAGGATATAAAATGCTAACCAGTTGCAAGAAATGGAGGCAAAACTTTGGCAAGTAAGTGAGGAAGCCAAAGCAAAAATGGCCAATTAAGACAGTATGTTGAGGAGAAGACCAAGGCGTATGAGGAATAGGATAGCTTATTGGACAGCTGAAGACAAATTATGCAACAAAGAAGTAGTTATTGGAGGTCTTTCCAATGAGGTCAAACACCGTGATCAACTTGTAGCAGAAAAATATGAACAGTCGACAAAAGCAACCAAGAAAGAGGCTGAATTAAAAACCAGTATAGCTAATCTGGAGGAAAAAGCTGAATAGTATAGGATGAAGTGGGCTCAGTATCAAGCTTATGCTAAGTTCCTAAAAGGAGAAATTGAGCCCTATAAATTGCAGATCTAAGAGCTTGGAGTAAATCCTGTTCCAACTCAACATAATTCGAGTCCCTAGGAGCAAAGATAGAGGCCGTCTAGGATGCCGACCAATCTAAAAGGGAGGGTAGATGTATATGTAGGCACTATTTTTGGACAGCCTAAGTACTAAGTGTACATAGAATAGTAAGTCTAATGCACATGAAATGTAAATGTAATGAAATGAAAGTCAATGTAAATGTGTATGTAATGCAATTTTGATTGGAACATCCAAAGGTGATGACTTTATGATTAATATTTTGTAATAGTCTAAAGTCTTATGTTATGTGCAGGATGGGAAAGGCAGTTATGTGTGAGGTGGCCAGCAAACCGTTGTTGGCAATGACCCAGGCTCAACCTTAAATAGCCCCCCTATCATTTGTTCCAAATACATATGGAGACACATAGATATGCGTAGACACCTTTGGTAGACCAGGAGAGAGACGGGATATATATGCATTGTGTATTTTGTAATGAGCAAGACTGTATGGTGAAACCCTGTAACATCGTACATATGATGAATACAATGATGATTATTCCTTCTCTATGCTTTGTGTATGATCTATGAATGTGTTGGTAGATTGGTAGCGTATGTGTTCATTTATGTATGCAAGTGTTGCAGTCAGATAGAGACAAGGAGCAAGTAGTCAAGACAAAGACAAAGGTTGTAGTCCAAAATGTGAGATGAATTTGGCCATATGAGAGGAAGATGTGCAATGTCATTCCAATGAAGCCATTCTAGTGGAGATCATTCTAGTTTTTGACTAATCCTTGTCATTCTAGTGAATGTTGTTCTAGTGCTTGTCGTACAAGCAAATGGTTGTTCAGTAACTAACCAATTGTCATTCAAATAATTAGATTGATGTTGTTCTAGTCAAGTGTCGTTCAAACTTGGAATGTGTTTGTGATTTCATTGGCAATTAATGCATTCCATATTGCCTTCTAGGATCTATATCCAATTGTTTCTCCAACTATTGAATCACTCACCATTGTGTTATAGAGAGAAGATTCAAGACAACAAAGCAGCCAAATGAGGATCAACTTGACAAGTCACGGTGGGGAAGATGTGGAGACAAACACCAAGGATGACATGGATATGGAACTCATAGAGATGGAAACAAGCAAGCATTTCTTATAAAAGTGCCAAATTTAAGAAGACCAATTATGGGAGAAAAAATTAATGAACAGGTTGACACATTTTTTAAGAAAATGAGTGGATTGTTCGATAGAGTTCGAAGTGAGTTCATAGTTGGATGTGTTGGGGACTGGCGAATATGGTAGTTGATAATGGAAAGTGAGTTGAGTAATCTAGTGCATTGGGCTCATCATCATGAGTGTATGAAGAAGTATCCAAAAATCTATTAGAGGATCACCTGACAAGTCATGGTGGGAAAGATGTGGAGGAGACCACCACCAAATATGACATAGATATAGAACTCATAGAGAAGGAAACAAGTGATCATTTCTTTATAGAAGTGCCAAATTTAAGAAGACCACCAATTCTAGGATAAAATATTAATGAACAGGTTAACACATTTTTTGAGAAAGTGACTAGATTGCTCAATAGAGTTCGGAGTGAGTTTAGATTTGGATGTGTTTGGGACTGGTGACTATGGTAGTTTAGAATGGAAAGGGAGTTGAGCAATCTGGTGAATTAGGCTTATGATGATGAGCGTATGAAGAAGTTTCCAAAAATCTATCAAATGTAGCCATGGGAGCTAGGAACTGGTAGTAGTTAATTCAATGTTGAAAATAAAAAATATGCCAGAAATAACTCAAGTACTCTATCGATATCCACCATGGGTGTATGTTGACAAAGGAAATATAGCACCTTATCCTAAGCTCCAAAGTTTCAATTATGTGAAGTTGGCACCTGAGTTGGTAAAATCATATGCTAAGATAAACTTTTTGTCATATCTGATTCAGTGGTTAGTAGCAAAATTGAAGATATTTTAGCAAATGGTTTGTAGCCTAAATCTAATGGAAGAAGAGTTGGCTAACCAAATGTAGATGGTGAAAGATAAAATTTGGCAAGTGCAGCAGGATGCTAAAGCAGAACTAGCTGAGTTGAGGGAAGAGATAGAGGCTATAAAGCAGACTAAGGATCAGTAGAATCAGTTGATAAAACAGTTCTAACTTAAAAACTTAGAACTCAAATGTTCTAACCAGATTAAACCTGATTAGCTCGCTACTCTATAATGGACAAAAGAACTGGAGTTTGAATGAACAAAAAAGTTTATAAGGATCTCCGCAATAATCATATAATGTGACATACATAAGAAGTAAGAAAGATCTTTTCTGTTTTAAATTAGTTGTGTGAAAGGCAAGGACCAATAAAATTCATTATTAAAAAGAAGAATCATTTGGTAGAAACAGCTCAGAATAAAATGTCACTAAATTGTTACTTCAAGTTACCTCAAGGTTAGCAGCGAATCACAAAAAAGCATAGACCTTTAGTGAATAACTTATATCACAATCCAAATTAAACTATCTTGGAAAGCAGAAGAGAGCACCATGTTAGTATAATGTCTGTTCCACATAAACAAAATTATAAATCAAAGTTCAAAGTAAAACTACTTAAAATAATTCAATATAAATCTTCTTTTGTATCACACTTGTGTTAACCAGATGGAACTTAAAAACTTAGAACTCAAATGTTCTAACCATGACTACTATTAGACAATTATTCTATATTTCTGAGAAGGTATATTCTTACCATATAATGTGGACTGATATCATTATAATTTTCCACTTCGAGCATCTGTTGTTCAGCATCAGAGGCTACTGGTACAGCCGTAATATCATTTTCTACCATTAGCTTCAAAATTTTCTCTACCATTGCATTTTTTGGTGCAGAGATCAAGAGTCCTTTGTTCACCACAAGATCACGTATATAGGTCCTTTCTAAAATTGCAACCATCTACAATGTTGAAATAATAAAAGTAAGCTATCTTCTTAGGCACTTAAATGAAACATTAATGTCCCACTAAGACTTTATAAACTACTTCAATTAAGAATAATTGTGGAGCTCACCAAAAAATTCAGAAAAAAACTAATTTTTAAAATAATTCTAGCCAAAGCACATTAGAGAGTCAATTTACCTATACTTGACAAAACTCATGGACTGGATAAGTCATGTTTCATTCTTGGAGAGGACTACCTAGATTAAAAACATTCAATCCCTAAATCCAGTCACAAACAATATAGCACACCTTACTTCTCTTCACAATATCAAACATTTTAAAGGTGAAAGTGTACTTTTAAGAACTCATTTTTTTCATTCTTAAGATAGAGCACAGTGTTCTCACAAATAGTCCTTACATTTGGATTTTAACTTAAAAACACTGTTTGCAGAATCATTGTACTTAAATATAGATATTGATATATAGATACTGATATAACACTCAAAAAAGAATAAGAAAACTGAAATCTTAAATATTTCTTTCTTTGCATGTCCAAATTCACAATACTTTTCAGAAACATTTCAAAACATGCATACACCACAATCATATGTAGAAAAAAATAGGAGCAAATTAAGGATAGCAATATTAAATGAAGTATAGAGAGAGATAAATAACAAGACGACATAGAAATTGGGTGCCCATGGGCACCCCAATATTTCACATTTTATTCACACTTATAATTCAAATGATCACTCATTGAGGGGTATTTATAGTAATACCATAAACACGACTGAGTAGGTAACATCAAGCTAAAATTGACTTGGCTTTGAGGTTAACTTACAATAAAAAAATAATAATAAATTGCACCCTTTAATCACTGTGTAGGTTGGCTTGACTTTGAGGCTAAATTACAATAACAAAATAATAATAAATTGCACCCTTTAATCACTGTTATCCATAAAGGTGGATTAACCACAATCACTAAGGGTGAAAAGTGAAAGGTGTCCTTAGGCTAACATAAATGATGCCCGAAGTATTTACATGAAGAATGCCCATAGGCTTACATATACTTTTTCTTGTAGGCTACATTTAAAGTGCTCATCTGCTCTTCTTTCACACTTTTGGCCTTGGCCTAACAAGATCAGATTACACATTTAAACACCCCCCATAAGCTAAACTGAGGGTCAAAGGAGAAAAGACATTAGAGGTCACATATCTCCCCATAATGGATGCTCTAGTGGGCCTCTGATTTACCATCTTTGTCCTCATCTTCATCATCAAAAATCTTGTGTATCCAGCCCTTAAGAATTATGTCTCAATATTCTTCAATCTTGTAATGCAATTTTTAATTATGTGTCCTTCTCTTTTACAATACTCACAAAAATTTGACTTCTTTGAAACCTTAGACTTGACCTTAGGCAACTGAGCCTTAAATTCCATTGATTTGAAGTCCTTTGGATGAGCATGTGAATGAGAAAGAGCTCCACAATATTTCATTGCAACTTCATAATGCCTAAGAAGCTTTCAAAGTCCTTCAAGAAAGATAGATTGTGGATCCTTGATAATCATAGCATTCACATAAAAAACCAAGCCAACTATATGAAAAGGAGGAGAAATATTGGAAGTAATAGATTTTACATACTCTTAATCACCCTTTACATTGCCTCCCGTTGTAGCTAAGTCAACTTTTAGGGCTTTCAAGTGAGATATGTAATCTTCAACACTACTAAAATTTGAAATTTTGAATTTGGGAAGCTCTCTCTATTTTGTTAACTTCACTGGCACTTACTTTTCTACAGAGATATTTTAGAGTAGTCCATACCACAATAGGATTAATTTTCTCTCTAATGTGAAAAGTACATCTAGTTCAACTAATATGAAAAAGATTCCAAGAGCTTCCTCCTTTTTCTTGCCAAGTTCATGCTCATTGAGACCTTTTGATTCTTCATTGAAAATGAACTAGAGATTCTTGCTTCTGAGTAATCCCACCATTTGAACTAATCATATTTCCAACAATCTCCCCCTTTTTCATTTATGGCAACCCTTTTTCATTTTACTATTTCTTTTTCTTTTTAGATCTACTCTCCCTGAGAAACTGCTCCCCCTGACTGAATGATCTCCCCATAACTCAAATATCTCCCTCTTTGACATCAATGGCAAAGGGTCACCTTTGGGACTTGGGACTAAGAATAAGACTCTTAGCTTAGCGCCTCCCCCACCTTCTCTCTTTGAGGTGGTTAATTTTAGAGTGAGAGTATCTCTACTCCCAACATACATAGCTCTTTACCTTTATCTATCTTCTTCCTCAACTGATCTTATTGATTTCTCTAATTTTTCCTATTCCTGCTTATCTTTGGAATTTTTGTTCTACACCACTTGGCTATATGCCCAAAATTATTGCACTTATAACACTTAATGTTGTGATTCCTTTAAGGTGCAAGTGTCCTATAGTTCCTCCTAGTGAAGCCATATCCATTCCTATCATGAACCCTACAATTAACTGCCTTGTGACTAAACTAATCACAAAAGTGATAATGCCCTTGAAAGAGATGCTCATTTCTAAAATTTCTATTGGTGAAACCATATCCCTATTTTTCATGTGTCTTGCACTACGAAGCCTTGTGACCAAACCTGTGACATGAGAAGCAATTTCCATTGAAGAAACCTTGCCTTGACCCCATTGGTCTCTTAGTCTCTTCTACCTTGTGTTGTTTCTTGTTCCATCTGTTCCTCATTTGTGCATTGTTCCTTTCCTTGTTGAAATTTCTATTGTCCAACTTATCCTTATAAGTCTCACTCTCTCTTACACTCTCTTATTCTAAATCTTCTTCTTCTTTGGATCTTGAGATTGAATCCTCTCCTTGTTCTCTATATTCTTCTTCAAAACCAAGTCTTGTCTTGTTTTATGAAGATCTTTGTACCTTGATAATATTATCCAAGGTATTTGAGCTTCTCCTAAACCTATGTAGCTTGTTTTTAGACTCTTTTAGTTCCTTCCTTAGTGAATCTACCTCATACTCTAATATTTCACATTCTAAAACCTTTGCCTCTAACCTCTCTTTAAATTTCCTTGTATTAGCTATTGAGTTGGTTAGATATTCTATAAGCTTTCCTTTCTCTTCATCATATTCTTGAAATTAAAGCTTGAGTTTTGATTTCTCCTTTCTTACCATTATTAATGCATTAAGAGTAGAAATAAGCTCACCCTCAAGATCAACTTCTCCTTCCTCTGATTCTGCCTCTATTCCTTTGTCTTTAAGATCATCTTCATTCCTTTTTTATTTATCTTCAATAGGAGCACTTCCTTCTTCTTCTATTGCCAAAAGTAGACTTTCTTATTTTGGACCTTCAAGATCATATTCATATTCATCTTCACTAAAACTGAATCCATTCCTTATGCAACTATCTTTAATATGACCAAATTTACCACACCTAAAACACTTGAGAATTATTGGAGTCCTTTTTACCTTTTTCTTAACATATTATTGGAACCTGCTCTGATACCAATTAAAGAACACAAGTTTATACTAAGAGGGGGGTGAATAGTATAAGACCCCTTTGTACTTTTCTTTCCCAAATAATATTATGCAATATATCAATATAAATCTCAACAGTAGTAATCAAAGAAATGCACAAATCATCACACACAATATAGACACCAATTTAACATGGTTCACCCAATGTGAGCTACTCCACGAAGAAAATATTTCACTAAAATTTTCTCAACAAATCTCTTGGGAATCCTTCCCTATTACAATGTTTGTGGACCTCTGTCCAAATGAGACACCAATCCCATTATCAAGTTTGGGGATCTTTATCCACAGGATAACTCCTTCCCCTTGTTGTTTTATGGATCTCTATACACAGGAAAACTCTTTCACCTCTGCTCTAGCTGGTGAACTTCTAGAAGACTATTGCCTCCACTATACTGGTTGCACTGGCTTGTGGATATTTTTCTACTGAAGACCTCTATCCTCACTCAAAAGACCTCTATCCTCACTACCCTGGCTAATGGATCTCTATCCACTGGAGACTATTATCCTTTGCTTTGTCACCTCCAAAGCTTGCTTTTAAATCTACTCAAATCTGCACTAAACACTATCCTTCGATCTATCACAAATTTTCTCAAAATCTATCTCAAATCTACACTAACACTATCCTTAAATCTAGAAAAAATCTACTCAATATCTATCTCAAATCTACACTAAAAACTATCCTTCATTCTAGCATAAATTTACTCAATCTCTGTATTAAATTTGCACTAAACACTATCCTTCGGTCTAGCATAAATTTGCTCAATCTCTGTCTCAAATTTACACTAAACAATAACCTTCAGTATAACACAAATATGCTTAATCTCTATCTCAAATATGTACTAAAAATTTTCCTTTGATCTAGCACAAATCTGCTCAATCTCTATCTCAAATATGCACTAAACACTATCTTTTAATCTAGCACACACAAATCTACTTGATCTCTGTCTCAAAACTATCCTCAAGCCTTAACACAAATCTTGATCCAATCATAAATCAACTCTACTTAAATCTACTCCAAGCCTTAACTCAAAGCTTGAATAAATTAATCAATCAACTCTACTCACAATTCTTCTCAAGGACTTGCCTCAAATCTATCCTTAATAAGTCCTCTCAAGAACTTGTCCAATTTTCTCAACAAGTCTTCACCAAGACTTGCCTCAAATCTGTTCACAATTCCTCCCTAGAACTTGTTCAATATACTCAACAAGAATTCACCAATACTTGCCTCAAAACTAATCGTAAGCTTCCACAAAAGCTCACACAAATCTATCCTTAAGATTTCACAAAATCTTACTCAATTTTGTCCTTAAGTCCTCTCTAGAACCTACTCAAATTTGCTCACAAGCTTTCACAAAATCTTGTTGAATTCTATCCTTAAGTCCTCTCAAGGACTTGCTCAAATTTTTCCACTAGATTTCACAAAATCTTATTCAAATCCATTGCAAAACTTGCATACAAAACTCAACTTAATCTCTTCCAAAAAACCTCTTCAATACCACAAACAAGTTTCACTCAAAATCTTGTTTAACCACAAAAATATATAGAATGATTAGAGACTCAATATATTTCACACTCACAAACACTCAATCACTTTCAACGTCTCTTTCAAATCAATTTAGAATAAAGAATAATTTGTTTCACATAACTTGAACTATCACTCCAATGAATTCAATCAACAATGCTCATCCAACTTCACTCAAACATACACTCAATGAAATATACCTTGCTTACAAACCCTAACCAAGTGTTTCACTATACTTCCAATAACTCTCACTATGGGACTCAAACCTTGACATAAGATGATTTCAGTTTTCACATAACAATGATACTCATGTTCTTTTACAAACCCTAGCTCAAGATAGTTCTCAACTTCACATAACAATGATACTCATGAACAAACCCTAGTTCAAGATAGTTCTCAACTTCACATAACAATGATACTTATGAACATTCACCAATCATGCATTTAAAAAAGTCACTCACAAATTTCCAACAAACATTTTCACTCCAACTTGCTTTTCACAACATTCAACCAAAAAATATTTCACTCACAACGATGATATGCCCATACCTTTTGTTTTTATGAAGATTTGATTTCAAAACCTATCCCAATCACACTCAAATCCTCTACCGATTTCAAGGTTAGAAAACAACAACCTATCTCAAAATATCCACAAAATTATTCTCCCCAATAATTAATTCACCATACAAAAATATTAGCTCTCAAGTACACCTTATAATCTCCAAACTTCACAAAAATAATATTCAATTCATAAACAATCAAAAACTCCTTTAAATCCAATCTTCACACAATAATATTCAACACAATTAATTTCCTTTCAACCACCTTATATCTCCAGTATTTATTTTTAATGCTAATTAAAAAATAAAAATATTAAACACCCTTATGACTCCCTATCTTTCACTTTAGCAAAAATTAATCAAAGCACCTTCACAACTATCACGTGGCCCCTAGAACTATTCAACCTTTAGCAAAAATAAAACAAACACTAACCTCAATTATGGCCCACATTAAAATTAGTGCCCTCAAATACTGCGCTCAACTCGAACCTGTGACCAACCGTCATCGCGGTGCCTAATCCCTAAGGCTTGGTTGTCATTGGTCCACACACCCAAGACAAAACCAAAGGCACACGATGCACATTTTACTCCTTGCTCTTGACATCTTTTGAAATCAAACAAAAAACCTTTGCCAAACTCAAAATTAAGGGGATGTGAATCGAACCCTTGACCTACTTTGCACAACACCTTAACCAACCCCCAATCGCCAATTGCACTACCAAGCACTTGGTGATTAATTTAGTGCTCCCCTTGGCCTTATAACAAGGTCTGCCCTTTTAAACTTAACACATGCAAATCCTCTTCCTTCTCTTAATACAGTGCACAAATCTCTTCTTCTCTCTTGGGCATTCGAATTGCATGGATGAATTGAAATAAAAAATATCTCCCCCTTTTATACCTTTGCTATGCACTTCAATATGTCGGCGCTTCCAATTCAATTTTTAATTCAAATTTTAAACTTAGACTTATGGTGCCTTTAATATTTATTTAAATTAAAATTTTAACCTATGGTTAAAATATTTAATTTAAATAAATTAAATAATAACCTTTTAATAATCTTCCAAATGGGTCTTTTTAAGAATTTAATTCTTAATGATTCCTTGGACCTCATTTTTCTTTACCTTGACCTTTCGCCTAGAATATTATAATATTATTATTTCCTTTTAAACCTGCTTCTTCTTACTTGGGTCTTCAATATTCTAGGTCGCTTTAGGCATATAATAGAAAAATAAATATTATATCCTATTTCTTTTAACCTCTTCCTTGCCTTTTGTAAAAACCACCTGACAACATTAATGACGATAAAACTTGAACATCAATCTCTTAACATCAATGACAAAAAAACTAGCTCAAATTTCCAACAAATTTTATAGGGAGATGGATAATGAGGAGGAAAATGATGTGGCTAGGCCACAAAGGGGCCTAGCTTTCCATTTTTAGGTATTTTTGAGATATTTTTGAGCCTGAATTCCTTCATCAAGTACCCCAAAAATGGATTTTAGTGCTTTTTTTAAAATTCCAAAAAATAATTACTTCTATACATGGGTAGGTGTTTAGATTGTATACAAGGCTTAATATGGGTGATACGGTGATGGTTTTTTTATTTTTAGAGCTATCCAAGATTTTTTGGTGACTTACTAAAAATAGGGTTGTTTTTGGTTGAAAATGGCAAATTTTACAAAAATAGTAATTTCTTATCTTTAGGGCTTTAAGATGCAGGGTTTTTGTTTTAGGATTTTTTTGGTGCAAAATCCACCTTTGGTTACATTTGTGCCCAAGACTTTTCCAACATTGAAATACCGGGTTCAAGAGAGTTTACCCAATTCAATCTTGTATAGCTCATCATAGAGCTGCACTAATATGGGACTCCCCTAGGCCGTGATAATGGGCTATGCATTGTCCATCAAGTCTTGTACCATTGAATATTCCATGGGAACCTCACTCTAGAAGTATCAGGTAGAAGCATGTTACATATTATGTGCATCAAAAGGTCCTGGCATGATGAGAATACATCAGCCCGATACCAGCGGGCAACAAGAACTCCCCCATGCTGAATGTACCTCAGTGTTGCCCCTGCTTGGTCACCAAAAACCATGGAAAAAATTGCTAGCCTATGATTGATTGGGGAGGATACAATGGCTCACCCATAAAAATGGATCCTAAATATCCTATATATGTCCTCGAGCGTAATGGTCATCTCATCGATAGGGAGATGAAAAATTTTCATACGATAGTCCCATATGTGGGCTAGTGCTATGAGGTATGCCTGATCTGAAATTATTATCGATAGGAAAGCAACATATATCAAACCTTGCGTATTGAACCAAACCTAGTCATAATAAACCATGAGGAGTAGTATCTCAACGAGCAACTTAGGATTTCAATCCCATGAAGACAAGAGCTACATTTACAAAATGAAATACCTATCAGATGCACTTACACTAACATAACACAATACAATCCAAAAATGGTGCAACAATAACCCAAAATCAAGCAAGGGTACAAATACAATAATAAAATGCAACAAACATGCAAAAAAATCAAATTTGCACTTGAAATATTAAAAAAAATTAATTAAACTCAGTAAAAAATTAAAATATTTTTCTTAATTTGGTAGTCACTTACACTGACAGTGGCTGCCCTAGCAGCCATCGATGCCAACATCGGCTAGCCACCAACAGTTAAAAATTTGATCGTTGGTATTCAAACTAGCCACCCTCAGTGACAACGACCCCTCTTTGCCAATTAGGGGCTACCCTGAGTGAAAGCCGTCACAAGGTAGCATGCTAATGATGTCTACCCTCACCCAAAATTCCAAAAAAATAACAAAAACATAAAACTAAGAAGGACCCACCTAAATTAGTCTAGTTCTAACCCTAGCTATGGGTGTGGTTCATTACCAACAAGTTTTTTTATTCATATTATAGTTTAAATAAGAAGTTAGGGTTTGGATAAATACCTATGATGCTTTGGCTCCTCTACTTATAGAAGCCTCACCTTAATCTACCATAGTATGAGGTATTCAGTAGTCTTCTAGGTCACTTTCTCCCTTTTTCTCTTAGAGCTCACTGTTGCAAATTGATAGCTAGAAAATAATGAATTGAAAACCCTAATTTTATTTTTATATTTTTTAGTTTTGCCATGATAGCTGATGCTAATAGCGGCTAGAAAGTGTGGGCCACCTATGCTGATAGTGGTTGTAAAATTGTAAAATTGGGCTACTACTGCTGACAGCAGCTAGTAAACAACAATAAATGCATTAGATTTCTCACCATGGGAATATTCAAAATGGACAAATAAGCATATATAACAATCCAAAATCATCAAAAATTGCAAAATAACAAAAAAATCATTATTTCAAAATCTCAAAAACAATTGAAAAATCATCAAAATTAACAAAAAAAAATCAAATAACATCAAAATTTCAAATGCATCTCGTATCTAGTTATTTACCCTATACACTTGGTGGTTGCAACGACTTGCACTCCATGCAATCTGGAAATATGAGTAAATTACCATAAGGTCATTTGAGCCAAATTAGTCATCAGTAAGTTTCAAATGTTTCACTTCAATCTTGAAGAAGGCCATGGTGACTGAACTACACCATAAGAATGAGGCATTCATTTCATTTCATTCATGACATTTTTAGCACATCATCGAGTGATTTAACATAAGATAAATCAAATTGCTATCATATTGATTCCCTAAGAAGGCCATTATGGTCAGATTGCTCCATGGGATAAAAATGTACAATTACTATTATTGGTTGAAATCACACCTATAATAGGACCTGTCATTTAACAAAAAAACAATCATCTTAAAAATTCCAAATCAATCATCTTGGTCAAGCGACTCATTGCTTTTATCAAAAGTATTATCCTCCTCAAATCATCGCTTAAGGGGGTAGTCATAATAACAAAATCATAATCAAAATAAACAATTGATAACTTAATCAAGTTAATCGTATTTGTCTTATGAATCATTGCTAACAACTATCATAAGCTTACCCTATTTCTTGGGGCAAAAGAAAATATGTTGATTTAAACCTTTGACAATCTGCATTTTGGGCCTTTGTGAATTCTAAGTATTACAACCTGAGACTCTAGTGGAGTTCAAAGTCTTATGCAAATTAAGCCTTCCACATTTTTGGAAGCAATAATTTAGATATGTGCATCCTTCTTATGATTGGGGCATCCAATGTTGATCAGATCAATGATCATCATATACCCTACAATATGGCTTTAGATGGTCTATTTTTTTTCTCAATGTTATGTTTCACACAATGCATCATAAAAAGGGGTATCTGTAGACACCTAAAATGCATCATGTTTAGGATATTACTAATATGGGCACCTTTGTAGACCATATGACTAATCTTAGACCTTTCCAAGATCTAGTAGTGGTTCTAACCACTCCCTAGGGGTAGTTCTAACCTATTTAGGCACAATCACAATCAACTAGAGTGGTTTCCAACCCAATTGCTAAAAATCAGAGTGACTACGAGCTAGCCACTGCTATGGATAGTGGCTAACACTGAGACAAATTTGATCGTGAAATGTGGACCTCAATCATGCATGGCAACTAACCTTACATTGGATTCGAGTAGTTTTGGGTGTAAATATCCTAGAGTTTATCCTAACTATCACTTCTATACAAGTTTGGAACTAGGCCTTTCCTCCTAATGACGAGTTTCATGCAAATATGGATCTTGGATTCTCCAAGAAGCCAAGATTTGGAATTTGGGAGGCCTACATATGCACTCTCCGAGGAACAAGTATGATTCCAAATTTTATGTAGTGAAGCCCTACTGCATTGAGCAATAGATTGACATCCCTATGAGGAGCATCAAAGTGTTACCTGATTGCAGATCGCCAAACATAAAATCAACAACGAAGCTTCCACAAGGTTGAGAAGTAAATCATCCATTTACCATTAATCTACTACAGATCTGAGATTCCCTAACAAAGTGCTACCAAATTATCTAGAGAATTCATGTGTTTATGCCATAGCAAAGCTCTTTCAAATTGATGAGTGAATCAACATCCCTCTGAGGCACAGTGAATATCTATTGAATTACATAATGGCACATGCCTTCAAACCAATGGGTACTGCCCTAGATTGAAGATCCCTCTTGTTGTTCAAGTATTAAATTGCAACGAATTGAAGCCAATTTCACCATAAATATATGTTTTGAGACACAAGCAACCATTGAACATCAATTTTGTAGCTGAATTGATCATTATCAAGTTGAGATACAGAGAGCAGAGCCCTTGTCTCATGGCCACTATTTTTGATAGCGACTGACAGGTGCAGCCACTGACAATGACAATGGTTAGCAGAGTTGGCTACTCTGACCATTAGTGGATAAGGTCTAATTGATATTTTCCTACATTTAGTCCATATATTTACTGTTATTTACATTTATTTAGTTTTTTTGACATGGAATAGTTACTTAGCAGCATATCTTTATGCTTTATTTATAGTTTTACATGCATATTTATGATTTATTTCTTGATTTCATGCATTACATTATGTTTCCTTTCTAGCATTTCATTTACCTTTGCATGTCTTTAATCATATCCTCTACGTCTTGCAATTATCACAAAATAGCCTCATCTTGATAGGTTGCACCTTTGCTACTAATGCTTTGTGAGTTTCCTTGTGCATAGGTTCAAACCTTACTAGGAGCATTTCACCTTTGAGATCATCTTCAAAACATCACAAAGCGGAGGTTCTCAAGATAATCTCTCCTATAATCAATTTGTGGGGATCCTAAGAATCTATTGAAGACACCTTATCACATGGAGTGATTTCATTTTAATATGTATCAAATGGTCAATCCCTTAGAGGGATGCTCTTGTAACCTCTATGTAAAATAGAACTCATGAATATTAATAAAATGGGCACTAGTACTATTTCCTTCTCTTTTATTTGATTACATGTTATATATTGTAGTTTTAATTACATATTGCACCATAGGTGTTAAATTTTTAGTATCTTACAGTGGTGATCACCATGGGATACTCTCTTTTTCTACTGTTTACTGATGTAATTTTTTATTTTTCTTGTTGCAGTTATAGTCACTCTTAGCGAGAATAGTTAACAGTCATAGTCACCATCAGCTTCAATGGCTAGCACCCTAGCCACCCTGATCAATGGTGGCCTCAAGAAAACACAAATAAAGTCAGTCAACAACTTTCTTCTTTGGATGTGGATGCACCTATAAGTGGTTATATCCTCATTTTATTATTTTTTGTTCTCTCTGTGTTTCTAAAAATGTGATTCTAGGACTAATTACAACATAAAAATTTTAAAGGATAAATTTTTTAATCTCCTATGTTTATAGCTAGTCACTGCTAGGAATAGTAGCCTATGCTATTAGCCACCCCAGAAGCCAACAGCTAGGAAATTTGACTACTTCTATGTACAACGGCTAAGACTATTGCCTACTGTCCATAGAAGCAACCTATTTAAATTAATTGTTAGGTGTGCATGCTTGGAGCCTATCTAAAGGCTAATTCATCTTTAATTTGCACTGAATTTTCTAAATATTAAATGTCTTTTCATATTGCATTTCTAAATATAAAATGCACTTTATACGCATGTAGTGAAAATATCATCGAATGTTATTTGATGCACATTTATTTCTATGCAAATTAAAATGAACACACCACACACCATGACTCAAGTGTAAACATCAATCTATTTTGGATTTCATATTCAACCTGTTGATCAAGACCAACAATGGATGTCACTACCACTTGGTTGAATTAGTTATTGAGAGTTTTTTGCACCCGTTCATGGCCAAGGTCAATCCAAGATCCATAAAATATTGGTAAAATAGCATGTACTCTTCTTCAAAAGGTATGTCACTTCCCCTGGTGGATTGGGTGAGGGTCAATAGAACCTATGCTCCCTGATCAAATATGGGCTTCATCTCCATATCTTGGTGGGTGTGACGGTGTGGATTTCATCACTGGATTTGTTGTTTTGAGTATATAGGTAAAAACCTTCAACTATTTAATAATATCATCAATATTTGCAAAACATAATAATACCAAATTGTATATCCAACAAATATTAACACACAAAAAAAATTTAGGATACACACACAAAACTTAAAAGAGAGAAACACCTTGTTTACTTTATTTGTATCTTAAAATTTACACAAGAGATAAATTCATAAGGTCATGTTCACTACACGATACCATGCTCGGCCTACAATCGAAATAGCACAAAATGCACCACAAAACACCAATAAACTAGAGTTTATCAACCCACACAAGATATACCTAAACAACATTCAGGTAGTCTTAGAGGGGATAACTCTACACACAGGGGGTTTCATAGATAAACCCCAACTAAAAGAGCTAATCCATGATCTTCTCATGACCTAAACAAGGGGGTTTCAAGATCCCAATATTCACATGATGGTCATAGATAAAATATACCCAATGAGGGGTAAAATAGAGGGAGTGCATATAATCACATACCCGTAAGAGCTCCAAATTGCTCCAAGCATGGAGCAGATTTAATAGATTTCTAAAATATTGATGTGAAAGGTATACCTCCTAATTGACCATGGAGAATGCACCAACTTGATCACCTATAATAAACCCCTAGTAGATCACTTATGCCTAGGATGAATACTCCAAGAACCCCCATAGTACAAATATCCCATCAACACATGCAGGCAAGGAGCATAGGGTTGAACATAATACCAATGCCGCCTCAACAGATAGAGGAAATATTATAGTGGATCCTTTCATCAAAACTCATACTGCTAAAACTCCTTGCATGGAGTTAAAAAACCAAATATCCTACATAATAGATCAATTATATTAGATACATAGGTTTTGTGTAGTTCAAAGAGAGCAAATACTCCAATATCAATTGGAGGATTTATGCACATAACGTAAGCAATTAGAATAGGAAGATACAAAATGATAAAGGTTATTTTATCAGCATTTGTATGAACACCACTTATGAGAGTAGTACATCCTTAATCAAAAATATCAAGAAGAGTGATCAAACATATTGGCTTGATCCAACCTACCTCCCACTAGTGAGTATAGAGAGCAGCATAATATAAGACATGCTACTTCACACCTTGAGTTGAACACTAGATAATTAGAGCATCATACTTGTACATCATACTTCACATCATGCATCCAAGCAACAAAAGTGTCATGTGCTAAATCTACCTGAGTAGGATCAGTATGATGAGTCTGAGTGAGATGATCAGGATTAGCAGTATCATGAACCATCCTTAGTAGACATGGCTAATAAATACAATCGACCACATTGATCTCAAAAGAACCTACTCCTACCTACACCTTGAGGATCCCTTTGGGAGGAATATATCATCTCTTCTCAAGCTTATAGAGTACTTATAGAGAGAATCAAATCTCTCAAGAAATAGAAAACAACTTATTATAAGCCTACCTTAAGAAATATTCACAATCAACCTCTTTGTCCTTCGTTTACAAGTCTAGCATATCTCGATCACTTCGATATTCCAAAGCTAGATAAGTTCCAAGGTGATGATTATGCACAAGAGCATGTAACAAGCTTTATCAATCTATGCTTCCAAATACAAAATAATGATGCCATCCTATTGAGAATATTCCTGATTACCCTTTCAAGTGTAGCCTTGGAATGATATAATCATAGCATCACCATCTTTGAGCAACTAGCAAATGCTTTTCTTGAACACTTTTCATTTGGCATCAAGAAGAAGATAAATATATCTACCATGGCTAATTTATGATAGTATTAAGACAATCCAATAGTAGATTATAGGAATATATGGAGAAAATTAATAGTAAAACTCCCATTCTCCATTCCTATAATAGACCTTTCTCAAATATTTACAAAAAGTTGTGCCAAATATATATCAGTGTTGCTTTAGTTGTAGTAATACACAACATTTGAGGAGGATTTGGCATAATCCAAAGTGATCAAATACATCAAATTATAAGAAGGAGACCTGAAGCTCTGAACAAAAAAATAATGGAATAACAAAAACACATAAAATCAACAACATCAGGCCAATCCTATGCCTATCAAGCAAGTCATGTTAAATATTCATAAAGGGGATAAGAGCCAACAAAAATAGAACTATCAGGCTCAACCTCCTCCTATGCAATATAATCGCACAACAGGAACTAGGGTAAAGATAAAAAAATCTCCCACCTTTCCAGTTCAAGCCATTATCTGAATCTTGGGCATCCATATTTAACCAATTGTGTGAGGCCAAGGCATTGAAATTACCAAAAGTATAGTTTTTGGACCCTAATAATCCTAAAACAAAATGGTATAGAGAATATCACTACTACCCCTTCCATAGATAGAAAGGGCATGACATCGAAGTGTGCCACGGTTTCAAGCACATAGTACAAAACATGATTGATAATTATCAGTTGCGTATTGACAAAAATTTATTACCTAATAATTAAAACATGGGAATCTTCAAAGATCCCCTACCTAACCATGAACCTCCAAGGAATCATGTGGGTTAAGTAAACCAAGTTTGAATAGATACACCTACATAAGGGTTTGTTGATATGGTTAATATTGTCATAAGAAATAGGAGATACAACCAACTAGAGCCACCTATGGCTCCCATTCATATCCCGGCTATGCCTCAGCAAAGACCAATGCAAAACCAACTTCCAGGCCCACCAACAAGACTAGTGGTTGCAATCAAGAATAGACTCACTCAGAGTCTGCAAATAGCCTCGTTAAAACTATCCATATACGAGCTCATTCAATAGTCCCCTCGATACAAGGAGAATTCTATGGAAATTTTAAGATTTATACAGCTCCAAACCCATAACCCTAAAGCTTTTATAGACTTTTTAGGGCATGTATAATAGTTTCAAGAGCTAGTGATAAGATTCTATGATCACAAAATTAAGGCAATGTCAATTGCCATAGAAAACCCATCATAGTATATCATTACACGTGTTAACCACACACCTTTTAAATAGGTATTGATTGATACAAGCTCATCAATCAATATAATAACCACCAAAGCACTAGGATACCTCAACCTTTCTAAGTTGCATATAGTTACCTCAACTTTTACACTATGATCATTCAACGATGTGTTGTGCTCAATAGTAGGTATAATAGTTCTACCTATTCAAGTAGGGCTTAAAACCATCCTAGTAATGTGCCATATTTTAGAAGGCACTATGCAATACAATATCCTTTTAGGTCATCCTTGGATTAGAGATATGCATTGTGTTCCCTCAATATTACATCAATGCATAAAGTACATGTATGAGGGATAGGTGCATGTAGTTCCTTTAGATGAAAGAATCATTCAAGTACGTAAATTAGTTTGATTTAATAGGAGATTTTATCCTTTCATATACTCACTTGAAAATCTGACCTACATCACCCATTAGATGTCTAGAGATTAAATCAAAATTAGTACAGGTTGATCCCTCTACATTGGCATCACCACCAACCCCTACCACAATAGTTGCTTCTAAGAAACCTGCAACATCATAAAAATTGAAGGATAATCAAAAGCTCAAGGTACCTTTAGTCTAAGAGGAACCTAGAGTGATCCCAAATGTAGTAACTACAAAAATGCCAAATCCTATGGAGGAGGATTATTCACACAATCTAGTAGAGGGGCCTCAACCTACATTGCCTACATCATCAACAGGATCATTTGTATCTCAGGTGATAATTCACTTAGTTAATTCTAGATTATCTAAGTATCCTATGCAAAATGTGACTTTCATACCTATTATCAAGTTTGCATAAGACATGGGGAGGCCTCAAGCTTCATGTTTTCCTATTGGAATGGTGGTACCACTAGGGGTGCCACCAAATCAAACCAATTTTATTTACAGGGGCTTGGATCAAGTCACAAATCGCTTGTCCATTGAATATGATAATGATAAAACTTTTACAGCAAATGTTCATTATTTGCCCAACCCTAATTTTACCCTTAGGTATTTTGAACAGTACCATTGGTATGGTTATGGACTAGGCTTATTTGAGCAAGGGTACATAACTCCATATCAATCATAGTGTCAGCTACCGACTGATTGGTTTGGTTTGGGATATCACATTCAAGGTCAAGATGAATTACTAGCCATATCTTTAGACTGCCTGATTCTAGGTTTTGGGGAGGACATTGACTAGAATTCTTATCACCCTAACCCTTTGCATTAAAGGAGGGGTAATTGGCCTGTGACCATGGTAACAATAGAACCTCCTTTAGTATATCATCCAAGCATATCTCTAGAAAAATTTGAATCAAAATCCATTTCTGAGAAGGATGAATCAAAATACAAATTTGAAGAAGATGAGAGTGAGTACTTCACCGATGATTATGAGTATGATGATGAGACCAAAATTGCCTACTTAGGACCTTAGAATTTACATCATCTTAGGCAACTTGTCAACATGGAAGAAATTTATCATACAGTCTTCCTAGGTCCTCTTGAACCAATATGACCAGTGAACATAGATGATATTTATCACATGGCCTTCCCCGATCCTTCAAATTTAAGATATTTGTTTCCCATAGATTATCTAATTGTATTATCTATTCCTAGGGTAGACCCGATTATCCCCATACCTCCTAAGCTATATCTTAAGTATGGGGTACAATCCAGAAGTAGTGATTTTTATCCACATGGTCCTAGAGATTCATTTCTAATATGATCTCCATCGATCTAATCACTCCACTCTAAAATCCATCAGATCCTTCAAAACCATTGTACCTCAATATTGAGGCCACTAATTTTGATCACATCAATTCACCCCTTGAGCCTAAGGATTTCTTCCCAAATGAAGAAATATTGCAATCTTTCCATTTTGCACCAGGTTGTGCCCATAATGTCTATCATGCTAAGGTTGATCCTGAATTGGTAGAACCTTTAAACCCAAAATATGACATCCATTTTATCCCTACACCTCATCAGCTTGAGCAGGGATCACATATGTCAATAGAGGAAAATTTCAAAGTGGATATCATAAATGATCCCACCAATCCAAAGAAAGTTAATTTTGAAAAAAAATTATCTCCTAATGAACAAGCCAGTCTCATACCTCTATTGAAAGAGAGGCCTAATATCTTTGCTTGGACCTATAAGGACATGCTAGTTCTGGATCTAAAATTGATTATCCATAACCTTTCATTGGACCCTACTAAAAAGTAGGTCAAGAAAAAACTTAGGAAAATGCATCCAACCATTTCCTTGATGGTTAAAGATGAAATACAAAAGTTGTTGGATGTAGAATTTATAATTCCCATCGACTATCCAAAATGGGTATCAAACATGGTACCCATAGGAAAACCTAATGGAAGAATCCATATTTGCACAAATTTTTGGGACCTCAACAAGGCAACATCCAAATATTAATTTTTGTTATCGAATACAGATGCTCTTGTAGATAAAACTACAAGTCATGAGATGTTATCATTCATGGATGGTTTTTTTGGCTATAACTATATTTGGATTAAACCTAAATATCAACATAAAATAGCCTGCACCACTCCATGGGGAAATTTTTTCTATAAGGTTATACCATTGTAGACACGAAAAATTGACCCACTTTGAGTGGGCAATCTTCCTTAGTGCCTTTAAGAGGTCCCTCACCCTTGCCAAAGGTAAGGGTAGGCCTCTTCACCCCCTATTTTGCCTTTTCTAGTGTTTTTAGTGAAATTGCACCCCGTCTTCATGAGGCATGACTTCGCAGAAGCGATATCACGCCCTACCAAAATGGGGCATGATTTCATTGATTTTAATTTAATTTTATTTTATTTTATTTTCTTCTTGGCTCGCTTAGACCCAGGTTTAAACCCTCCAACATGTTTTTGCGTCGGTTGTGAGTTTATTTGTGCCCACCTTGATCGTCTATAAAAGGAAGAGCAATCTCACTCTTTTAATATATATCATGATCACGAACTTACTAATGCTCATGCGATCTTTGTCTTCTAACACTCGCTTACTGCTTTTATTTCGCTCTGCTTTTTGTGTCTTCTGCAAGCTAACCCAAAGTGCAAATTTTAGATTTTGATTTCCTATTGCGTGGATTGGATTGTTGCTTAACTTGGTGGATGCGCATTGTGGCTCAGAGGGAAAGAGTGCCAGTTTGGATACTTAGCCTTCTTTTGTTGCTTTTGCATTCTCCATTTAGGTTTTGCTCTCTGTGATTTCACATTTAATTTATGTTTTGTGCATGCACTTTTATTTTTCGTGTGTTTGAAGTGAAATCGTGCCTAGTTCTATCGAGGCATGACTTTGCTAACCCTAATTTAGGGTTTTAGTCTACAGAAGTGAAATCATACCCCGTTCTGATGGAGCACGACTTCATCGAAGCATTATCATACTCACTTTTTGTGAGGTATGATTTTTCCTAAGATCAATCTGGGGGTAAGTTCTATTTTCTGATAGTTTGGTTAGCTTCATTACTACATACTGAGCATATTGGCATATTATGTTTCTATTTTTACTATTTTTGCATATCTATTTTATGATTAATTCTCCAAAGGTCAATTTTTGATTTTGTGTTGAAAGGTCATCTAAGGGACCTAGGGGGCTTGACTGTTGCACCTCCGAGGACTATTATACAATGGCCTAAGTAGGCCCCCTAATGTTGATCATCATTTTTTAGTGTTTCTTAGATTATCTTGTAGGAACAGGTATTTTGATATCATTGGACAAGAAGCATCAAAAGCTAGGATCAACCATCAGTTAAAGCTAAGTGTTCTGATTTATCTTGTTGGTTTTCTAATCTGATATGAATTTAATTCTTAGGCATATAAAAGTGAAAAGCATTTATTTTGCATCTAGGGATAATTTATGTGCATTTATTTTGTATATTTCTACTTTAAAGGTTTTCTAGAATAAACCCTAGGTTAGTGAGCATTCAAAATAAAGAATCATATTAGGCTAGCTCTTGTATGCTTGCATTCTATTTTTAGTTGTTATACTCTATTTTTTGCATTGTCATTTATCTTTCTTAGCTTAGAACTAGAAAGACTAAACTTAGGTGTTTTTCTTAAAATTGAACACATCAAACTTTTCTTGCATATCTTGAGGACTTGGAGCGAGTCCTAAAACCATTCCTGGTGAACCCATCCCCCTAGCACCGAGTGTAGAGCACAACATACCCCTGTGGTTCACCCCATAAAGGTTCCCTCCTTGTGGATCTAGCCTTTTTTGGGAATTGTACATGGTAGGGCAGTTTTCCCCCTCTACATATTTGGTGAACCCGATGTGAACACCTCCTTTTTATTTTTAAACAATAAGCAAGATCATTAAATTGTGTGCCAAATATTTAAAAATATAATTCCTTTGTGTAAGTGCATAGGTTCTTTTTGGTCTTAGTTCTTCTTCTTGTCTTACTCCTTTTCCTCAATGGCTTTTGACCTTGGGGAAGGATGAAGACTTCTTAGGTTTGATGAGATTTTTCATGAGAATGATCAGATTGATAGAGAAAATCATAACCTAGAAGAAGAGATTGATAATCATCTTGATCCTATCCAAGATTCCAATGGGAATATTATCTTTAAATATTTTGATCATATATGGACTTTCTATAAGTACCATAGACATGCTTTGGATATGGCCTTAGAGGAAGAAGCATTACTTGAAAAGGATGTCCCACTCCAAGATAGCCCTTTGAATGAACCTTTGAATCATGGTAATCAAACTTGTCAACCTACTTATGCTACTACTATGACCACCAACATTGGAGTGAATCCACCAATTCCTCCAACTAGTAGTAGCACTCAAATTGGTTCTCAATTTCCACTTCAATCTTCTAATATCAACATTATTTCCTCTATTCCACCACAAGTTAGTCTTCCATTCCCACAAGGCACCACATATAACAACAACCTTCACATGTCCAACCTAAGTCAAGGGAATATTCGAGAATTCACATAATCTAAAAATGCCAAATTTGGCAAGTATAGTGAATCAATTGGTTTCAAGGATGGATATGATTCAACCTTCAGGGTTTACATACAATTATAAAGAAATGTGTAGTCAGCCATTGGATCCTATTGTTGCTGCTAGACCTTATCCTAAGCATTTTCCTATGCCAATTTTACCAATCTATAAAGGGACTGAAGATCCAATAGAGCATTTAAGAGGATTCAGGATAGCTTGTCATGATCTTGTTTATGATGATATGCTCTTATTGAAAACATTTCCAAAGAGTCTTGTTGGAGTGGCATTAGAATGGTATTATCGATTGCCCAACTATTCTTTGAAGAGTTTTGAGAAGACTGTAGAGATGTTTGTTCATCAGTTTAGTGCTTACATTGAAAAGGAAGTGACTATGAGAGATCTATATGATTTAAAGTAAAGTAAAGAAGAAAGTTTTTTAGAGTTTCTAGCTCATTGGAGAAGTTTAGTTGGCCGATTAAGACAACCTATGTCTCAGAAAGATATGCTTGATATATTCATTGGTAATTTACAAGAACAATTATCTTATGCACTAGAAACTACTACTATCACATCTTTAGATCAAGCAATTGAGTTAGCAAGAAAAGTGGAACAAGCTCTTATTAGAAGAGGTCAACTTAAGGTTAAAGAAGATAAGCCAACTAAGTCTCAACATAAGAATAAGCATATAGGAGGTGATAGTGATAGTAGGCATGTTAATAATTTCACTAAAAACCTACAAAATATTGTACTTCAAAAGCCTCCTCAAAGGAATTTCACAAGACTTAATATCCCTATGGAAGCAGTTTTGAAACAACTATTGGATGCTAAGGCAATTGAATTACCTCCCATAAGACAGCCAGATACTACAACTCATTGGTATAAAGTAGATCAACATTGTGCATATCATAGAGTAGAAGGACATTGGACTAATTCTTGTAAAAGGTTGAAACATGTGGTTCAAGATTTAATTGATGTTGGTCGCATTGACACTAGTAGTTTTCAATCTTCCAACAACTAGCAGAATCAGAATAGAACAAGATAAACCAACCAAGTGTCCTATAAAAGTGTACCACATCAGTATGATAACAACATGGTTGGAATGATAACAGCTACTCCAAGAAAATTAGTACAGAATATGGATGATTCAATAAAGATTCCCCTCTTAGAACTTCTACAGAATTCTCAAGCCCATGAAGAAGCTATGGTAAATGTTTTGAAACAACAACCAGTACCTCCAGATATTTCTCCTAGTGATATGACAAAGGTTATAAGTTCCCTCAAGAAGCCTCATCTCACATTTTTAGATAATGATATGGTTTCCTTAGGAGTACAGGAAGATTCTTCTCTATACATCACTGCTTACATTGGGGACACTCTCATCAAAAGGGTTATGATTGATAATGGTTCTTCGCTTAATGTTTGTACACATCATTTCTTTCAAAAATTTGGATTGAAAAAGGAAGATTTGATTGCATCCAATGACATCATTAGAACTTTCAACAATGATTCTCAAGAATCTTGTGGCACTATATTACTCCCTCTTAGAGTTGGACCAAAAATTTTAAAAACAATATTTTATGTGGTGTCTTGTCCTGCATCTTTTAATCTTCTTCTTGGATGACCTTGGATTCATGCAATGAAGGTCATCCCTTCTACTTTTCACCAATGTGTAAAATTTGAATTTGAAAACCAAATCATTTCTATCATGGGAGATCCTCATCCATTTGAATTTTTCTCACCAGAAGATCTAGCCCAAATCAATTCATCACAATCTTCCTCTAAAAATTTTTCTACAAATGTTTCATCACAGGATCAAGATGACTCTTCTTGTTTAGATCTTCTCTTTGATGAATCTCATCAAGGTTTAGAGTGGAGTGTTGAGGATGAGGGTCCACCCTCTCCTAAGGTCTTAACCCCAGAGTTGCATGTTATAGATGAGGCTTTATCTCAGAATGACATCGACTTTGATGGGTCTGTCCCTTGCGTAGCATAGGTTGAGTCTTCTAGTTCTCAAGTGGACTTTGGTTCTATGTCTCCCGAGGACCTTGAGCAATTAGGAGTAATTCCTACCCCACCTCCTCTTGAGGATGATTTATCCATTCTTATTGAGGAGACCATAGATGTGAACATAGGTTCTGAGGAAGCCCCTAGAATCCTTAAGTTAGGCAAAGCCTTGACCATGGATGAGTAGGAGCAATTGACCAATTTATTGAAAGAATATCAAGATATTTTTGCTTGGTCATATGTCGACATGCCAGGGCTTGATCCCTCCCTTGTCATGCATCATTTGGTAGTTAAGCCTAATGCTAAGCCTGTTAAGTAGAAGCTTCAGAAGATGCATCCGAAGGTCACCCTTTCAGTCAAGGAGGAGCTCCAAAAACTCCTTGATATCAATTTTATAAAAGCCATCGACTATTCTGATTGGATTTCTAATATCATTCCTATAGCTAAGAAGGAAGGAACAATCAGAGTATGTACCAAATTTTGGGACATTAACTTAGCATGTCCCAAGGATGATTTTCCCTTGCCCAACATAGATCAAATTGTAGATTTCACTACCAAATGTGGAATGCTTTCACTCATGGATGGTTTCTCAGGTTACAATCAGATTATGATTGCTCCTGAAGATCAAGCCAAGACAACATTCACTACTCCATGGGGTACCTTCTACTAGAAGGTCATGCCTTTTGACCTTAAGAATGTAGGAGCTACCTATCAATGGGCCATGACTTATATTTTCCATGACATGATGCATGATATTCTCCAAGACTATGTGGATGACCTTTTGGCTCGATCACTAGAATGAAAGGATCATGTCCATGACTTAAGATGAATCTTTGAAAGGCTTCAACAATACAGGGTTCATCTTAAACCTACTAAGTGTGTGTTCGGAGTCACATCTAGCAAGTTGTTAGGCTTCATAGTGTCTAGGTGAGGCATTGAAGTGGACCCTACTAAGGTGGTAGATATCATTAATATACATCCTCCTCATACCCTAACTGATCTACGTAGTCTACAAGGTAAGTTGTAGTCTATTCATCGATTCATTGCCTAGTTAGCTGATAAGTGTCAGCCTTTCCTTTGGCTTCTTAAAAAGGATGTAGTTTTTTGATGGGATTCTGAGTGTCAGAAATCTTTTGATGACCTCAAAAGATATCTCACTTCCCTACCTATTTTAGTGCCTCCTATACTTGGTAGGCATCTGTTGCTTTACATAGCGGCCATCGCTCATGCTTTGGGAGCCATGTTGGCTCAACATGATGATGAAAACAAAGAGAGAGCTATCTACTATATTAGTAGAACTTTGGTCAGCTATGAAACTAGGTACACTCCCTTAGAGAAGCTTTGCCTTGCCATAGTGTTTGCTTTCCAGAAGTTAAGACACTACATGCTCAGCCATAAGATATTGGTGATTGTAAATTTTGATCCTTTGCACTATTTGATGTCTAAGCCCCACCTTTCAGGTCAAGTTGCTAAGTGGGTGTTGGCCCTTAGTGAGTTTGATCTGACTTTCATAGGTCAGAAGGCTATCAAGGGTCAGGTGATTATTGATCAGTTAGCCTTCGCTCCCCTAGAAGTTGCCCATCCTATAGTTGTTGAGTTTCTTGATGAGTGCTTCAATGTTGAAATTGAAGAGTTCAAGTCTTGGAATTTGTTTTTTGATGGAGCCCGATGCATGAAGGGTGTTGGAGCTAGAGTCATTCTAGTTACACCATAAAAATAGCTCATCCCCTTGTCCTTCAAACTTCATTTTTCTTGCATAAATAACACTACATAATATGAAGCTTTGATCCTTGGTCTTAGAGCAGCCTTAGCTTTGTAGGTTAGGGTCCTTTCGGTCTTCGATGACTCTCAACTTGTGGTTAATCAGATCAATGATGTTTATCAGACTTGAGATGATAAGATTAAACCTATACAAGGAGATTATTACCAAGTTGTTGTCTTCTTTTGAGTAGGTAACCATAGAGTCTATCCCTAGATCCTCAAATCGCCATGTGGATGCCATGGCTACTGCTGCATCCTTGTTCCCTTTGGAGTTGGAAGATGATCAAGCTTCGATTATCATTCAACAACTCTAGGAACCTGCATCTTTGAGTTCTTATTTGGATCCCCTAGAGTGTTTTACCATCAAATATTCCCCATATGAACCATGGTATAATGACATATTTAATTTTCTTAAATATGGTTCGATGCTTGATGGTTTAGATCGTAATCAATGTAAGCTATTGTGCAAAAGAGTATATCAATTTGTTATAATTGGCAATACTTTATATCGATATTCTTTTGAAGGTATCCTCTTGTGATGCCTTAACTCTGATGAAGCCTGGCTTGCTCTTAGTGATGCTCATGAAGGTTCATGTGGAGGCCATTTTAGTGATAATGCTATTGCCAAAAATCTCCTTCGGATGGGGTATTACTAGCCTTCCATGGAGAAATATGCATGCAATTATGTTTGGTACTATAACAAGTGTCAATGCCATGATCATCTTATTCATGCTCCTTCTCAAGACCTTCAGGTGATCTCTTCCCCTTGGCCTTTCTCCATGTGGGGATTGGACATTATCGAGAAAGTTAACCCCATGTCATCAGATGGTCATAAGTTTATCATTACTACGACTGAGTATTTCACTAAATGGGTTGAAGCCATACCTCTAGCTATGGTGACTGGAACTCAGGTTTCTAAGTTCATCCTCAACTAGATTCTTTGTAGGTTTGGGATACCTTCGATGATTATTTCTAACAATGGAACTCCTTTCAAGAACAAGGATATCCATAATCTTTATGCTAAGTACAAGATTCAACACAGATGGTCAACTCCTTATTACCCTCAAGGTAATGGATAAGCCGAAGCATCCAATAAATCCTTGATCAAGATTTTGAAGAAGTTGGTTAATAAGACTGGTCATGACTGGCATACTCAACTTTATCCTACCTTGTGGGCCTATCGTACTAGCATGCATACTCCCATAGGGGCCTCACCATATGTCTTGGTATATGGGTCTGAGGTAGTGTTTCCTTTTGAGTTAGAGGTTCCTTCTTTGTGCATCTTGTTGCAAGATGTTGAGGTCGATGATGAGTATCATGTAGAGTATTTGCACCAATTGGAGTTGTTGGATGAGAAGCGTATTCATGCCTTAGAGCATTTGTGAGCCTATCAAGATAGGCTTCAGTGATCTTACTCTAAAAATATTTACAATCATTCTTTTGAGGTTGGGGACCTTGTCCTCAAGGAAAATTAGAAGAACACCAATGCTCGTGTTGATCTTCGAGGTAAATTTCAACCCAATTGGATAGGGCCCTTTGTCATAACAGCTAAGTTTGGCTCAGGTGCTTATAAGTTGGCTTCTATGGATGGTAAAGAACTTAAAGAACCAATGAATATAATGCATTTAAAAATATATTATGCTTGAGTATTTTTCATGTTGCACTGGCATTTAGTTAGGTCATACTGCATGTTTTCCTGACATATTCTGCACGCTTGTCTATCATACTATGCATGATTGCCTATCATTCTATTTTTGCATATTGCTTGTCATACATTGCATTATTTCTTGCTCATGATTGCTTGCTCATATAGTTTCTGGGGATTCATGATAATGGCATGTGATGATACCTAGGTAGGTCATAGCTCATATGCATTGCACTTTCACTAGGATTCTGATGCCTAGAGAAACCCCAACCTAGGGCCCTATGCATTTTCATCCCTTCTCTTCTTATTTGCTTCCTTTGTTCTTTCTTCTCTTCTCTTCTTCTTGTATTCCTTGACTTTGAAAGTTTTTACAATGATCATCATTTCTCCTCCAAGTCAAGGAATGCAATCCTCTTTTGGTATGTCCTTGTCCTTTTGCATGATTCTTATTTCTCCTTTGTCTTATTTGTTCAGATAAGGATATACATTCTTCTCTCCTTTGATTACACATTTCCTCCCTCTTGAATTTTCACTAGTTGAAACTTCAAGTTGGGGGCACACACGCACACTTATTTTGCTCCTCATATTTCCTCTTCTCATTTCTTCTAGCACATGCACACACTCACATCATGTTATGCTCATATTGGTTGGTCCATACATACATATGCATACACCTTCTTAGGTAGTACTGGCATATACATTACATACATCATTTTACATCAGCATACACTATAACACCCCTATCAGGTTATGTCTCTCTTTGACTCAATGGGCTCAACACCCCATTACAAGATCAACTCCTTGGCCATTGATAGTAGGCCTCGACATACATCCTAGTGGGTAATCACCCCACAATAGTTACTAGTGAGCAACCACCCATAGCGGGTTATACTATACACTTCACTTATTGGTCCATATTTAGTGAGTACTACACCCATAGTGGGTTCTTCACTCCATACATGGACCATATTTTGAGCATAACACCCTCTAGTCAAGGTTATGATCTAGCTTCCTTCTCGATTTTAGATGGTTGACCTTTGGAGTTTTATCTTTGTCTTCTTCCTTATTTTTCACTTTATAGTTTTTTCTTTTTTATTCTTTTTCCTCTCTCTTTCCCCCCCCTTTTTTTCAATTTCATCTATTCATTACATTATTCATATTGTACCCTAGTATTCTTTACTTTTGCTTTGTTCTCTGTGATTCGATGTTTTTCTTTCTTTACCTTTTCAAGTTTCTTAAGGAAGTTCCTTTCCTTTCGAAACTCGAGAGGGCACCCTAGCCATAGAGGTATTAATGGTAGTAATACCTTGCTTAGTGTGTAAGGGTCTAGAGTATCCTTTGTGATACCCCTCTTGCATCACCCCTTTGCCCAAACCTAGCCACCCCTTCTTTGTGCTTGTTGTATGCTTGCCTTCAAGAGTCTACATCCTTCTTTGACGCATTTACTTGGCCTTAAATGCATCAAAGAGGGGGCAAAATGTAGACATGGAAAATTGACCCACTTTGAGTGGGCAATCTTCCTTAGTACCTTTAAGAGGTCCCTCACCCTTGCCAAAGGTAAGGGTAGGCCTCTTCACCCCCTATTTTACCTTTTCTAGTATTTTTAGCAAAATCATGCCCTATCTTCATGAGGCACGACTTCACGGAAGCGATATCGTGCCCCACAAAAATGGGTGTGATTTTGTCATTTTAATTTAATTTTTAATTTAATTTTAATTTATTTTATTTTATTTTAATTTATTTTCTTTTGGCCCACTTAGACCCAGGTTTAAACCCTCCAATGTATTTTTGCATCGACTATGAGTTTATTTGTGCCCACCCTGATCATCTATAAAAGGAAGAGCAATCTCACTCTTTATATATATCATGATCATAAACTTACTAATGCTCATGTGATCTTTGTCTTCTAACACTCACTACTTTTATTTTGCTCTACTTTCTGTGTCTTCTACAAGCTAACCCAAAGTGCGAATTTTAGATTTTGATTTCCTATTGCGTGGATTGGATTGTTGCTTAACTTGGTGGATGCACGTTGTGGCTCAGAGGGAAAGAGTGCCAGTTCGGATACTTAGCCTTCTTCTATTGCTTTTGTGCTCTCCATTTAGGTTTCGCTCTCTATGATTTTACATTTAATTTACGTTCTGTGCATGCACTTTTATTTTTTATGTGTTTGAAGTGAAATCATGCCCGGTTCTATCGAGGTGCGACTTCGCTAACCCTAATTTAGGGTTTTAGTTTGCAGAAGTGAAATCACACCTCGTTATGATGGAGCATGACTTCGTCGAAGCATTATCACACCCATTATGATTTTTCCTGAGATCAATCTAGGGGCAAGTTCTATTTTTTGATAGTTTGGTTAGCTTCATTACTGCATACTGAGCATATTGGCATATTCTGTTTCTATTTTTACTATTTTTGCATATCTATTTTATGATTAATTCTCCAAAGGTCAATTTCTAATTTTGTGTTGAAAGGTCATCTAAGGGACCTAGGGGGCTTGATTGTTATGCCTCCAAGGACTGTTATACAGTGGCCTAAGTAGGCCCCCTAATGTTGATCATCATTTTTAGTGTTTCTTAGATTATCTTGCAGGAACAGGTATTTTGATATCATTGGACAAGAAGCATCAAAAGCTAGGATCAACCACCGGTTAAAGCTAAGTGTTCTGATTTATCTTGCTGGTTTTCTAATCTGATCTAAATTTAATTCTTAGGCATCTAAAAGTGAAAAGCATTTAGTTTGCATCTAGGGATAATTTTTGTGCATTTATTTTGTATGTTTATGCTTTAAAGGTTTTCTGAAATAAACCCTAGGTTAGTGAGCATTCAAAATAAAGAATCATATTAGGCTAGCTCTTGTATGCTTGCATTCTATTTTCAGTTATTATACTCTATTTTCTGCATTGTCATTTATCTTTCTTAGCTTAGAACTAGAAAGACCAAACTTAGGTGTTTTTCTTAAAACTGAACACATCAAACTTTTCTTGCATATCCTGAGGACTTGGAGCGAGTCCTAAAACCATTCCTGGTGAACCCATCCCCCTAGCACCGAGTGTAGAGCACAACATACCCCCCTGGTTCACCCCATAAGGCTTTCTACCTCCTTGTGGATCCAACCTTTTTGGGAATTGTACGTGGTAGGGTAGTTTTCCCCCCTCTACAACCATTTGGTCTGGTGCCACATATCAATGGGCTATTACATACATCTTGCATGATTATATGCACAAGATATTAGAAGACTACATTGATGACTTACTTTTCAATTCATTACTATATGAAGAGTATTCTGAGGTCCTTAGGAAAGTCTTCGATCACCTGATTGAGCATAATGTTAGGTTGAATCCCAAGAAATGTGTCTTTGGCATAACTTCAAGAAAACTCTTTGGATTCATCATTTCTAAATGAGGTATCAAAGTAGATCCAATGAAGTTAAAGGTTATATAATAAATGGGCCCTCCCACAAATATCAAATAACTAAGAAGCCTATAGGGCAAGGTAGCATCCATAAAGTGCTTCATCACATAGTTATCAAATAAATGTCAATCCATGAATTGACTACTACACAAGGGAGTCCTATTTAATTGGGATGAAGACTACCAAAAATTCTTTACTCAGATCAAGAAATACTTGGCATCATCACCAGTTTAGCTCTATCTAGACCAGATGTGTCATTTTTTTGTATATATCTACCACAAATTTTACATTGGGAACTATGTTAGCCCAAAAAAATATGCAAGACAAAGAACATGTGATATACTACATCAGTCAAACCCTGGTTAGTTACGATCTAAGATATGCATACGTAGAAAAATTATGTTTAGCAATTATTTTTGCAACTAAGAAGTTGTGCCTCTATATGTTGAGTCATAAAACATATGTTATATTAAAAAAAAAATCCTTTGCAGTGCATGATTAGCATGACATATCATAATACACATATTGCAAAGTGGATAATGTTATTGACAAAATTTGACCTAGAATTAACCAATCAAAATTCAATCAAAGGATAGGTCATAGCCGATCAACTGGCGGAGACACCTCTTTAGGATTACAAGCCTCTTATCATAGAACTTTTTGATGAAGCAGTCTTTGCATTATAGGAGTCACCCAAACCCAAATAACTAGACAATAAAGCTGACATGACTATTTTCTTCAATGGTTCAAAGTGTGAGAAAGAGGGTGGTGCAGGAATTGTGTTTTTAATGCCATAATATGCTCCAATGTCCCTGTCATTTAAACTCAACTTCCCTAGCACCAATAACAATGTTGAATATGAGGCTCTAATATTGGGTCTCCAAACAGTGCTCACCATGAATATTAGAAAGTTGAATATCTTTGGTGACTCCCTTCTCATAGTTAATCAAGTTAAGAGAATTTATCAGTGTAGGTGTCCCATGCTACAAGCATATAAGGAATTTGTGGACACTTACTTAGACTAACTAGAGTGGTATGACATCGAGGTATTCCCGCGAACACCAAATAGATTTGTAGACACTATGGCATCTTTGGGATCCTCAATCCCTAAATATTTATCTATTGACTTTACTACCATCCAAGTTAAAATACTCTCACAATTTGTGATGTTGCATGAGGCTCTAAAAAATAATGAATCAATCCACATGATTCATAAATAACCTAACCATGAATGGTTTTATAGAGCTAGAGACTTTTTGAAGAAGATATCCTAGGGGTCCTTGATCTCATAGGGTCTTAGGGAGAATGGTACTACCATTTACCATAGGATAATTTCTTAGTCTACATTTGTGCAAGTTGAATCGCAATAAGAACGAGTCATTTAGTCATTTGAAGTTATCACTTATAAAATTTGTTAACCCAATTACGCGATTACCTTAAACTTAGAATAATCCTGAAAAGATTATTGCATGCCACCAAAATATCATTTAAACAAAAAGTGACCAGATATGTCTTGTTACGAGATATCTTATATTGTTGTGGCTATGATGGAATTCTCCTTCATTGCCTTGATCCCCAAGAATTAGCTTGGACGATCTCACAAGCTCATGATGGTACATATGGTGGCCATTTTAGTGGTATGGTCATAATTAAGTGCATCCTTTGAATGGGTTACTATTGGCCCACCATGGAGAATGATTGCTTCATGTATGTCATAAAATGAGTTAAATGCCAGCACCATGTTAATATTACACACCATCGCAGGCCTTACATCCTATCTAAGCAGCTTGGTCATTCTCTCAGTGGGGTTTTGATCTAATTGGTAAGATCTCTCCCCCATCATTGGGTTGACACATATTTATCATAATGGCCACTGAGTATTTTACCAAGTGGGTGGAAGCGATCCCTTTAACTTCTATGACTGGAGCACGTATTACGGAGTTCATACTTCATAATATCATCTATCATTTTGGGATCCCATACAAAATAATCTTGGATAATGGTACCTCATTTAAAAACAAATATGTGTGGGATTTAATGTCCAAATATAATATTCAACATAGCTTTGCCACACCATATTATCCATAGGCAAATAGGCAAGTAAAGGCCTCAAACAAAATAGTAGTAACTATGTTGAAGAAAACTATACATGAAAATCATAAGGGTTGGCACCTACAATTACCTCTTACTTTATGGGCTTATAGAACTACATACGGATACCCACTAGGGCAGCCTCATTTTCATTGGTATATGGCATTGAGGCCATCATACCCTTAGAATTAGAAATTCCAACATTGCACATCGCATTGAAAGAGTTCATCTATGATGACACTCTACAATAAGCTTACCTTGATCAATTGATCCTTCTTGATGAACGTCGATTGAATCCTCTTGAGCATATTCATGTTTATCAAGATTATCTAAAAAGATCTTATAATAACAAAGTCCACCTGAGAGACTTTAAAGTTGGGGATATTATGTTCAAATAAAACCAACATAACTCAAACCTGTTGCCTCATCTGTGAGACAAATTTATGGCTAATTGGTTATGTCCCTACATCATCTCAAAGAAGATAGGATTTGGTACATATCACCTAACATCGCTAGAAGGTGTTGAAGAACCTGAACCTCACAACATTCTTCACCTAAGGTGTTTTATACATAAAATCCAAAATCAAATAAAAACCATAAAACTTCAAAATTCAAAAAAAAAATCAAAAAGCAATAAAACATAAAAAACATTGTAAAAAATCAAAAACACAAAAATACATGTACATTTGCATTTACATTTTGCACATGCATTCATTTAATTGCATTGCATTAGGCACATTCATCCATTGCACTTGCATTAGAATATGTTGTGTTTACTATCGTGCAAATAACACCATGTTTGTATGCTAATCATGCATCCACAAAACAACATCATTCATCATCCCCTATGATTAATTGTGTTTCTCAACACAACCCTCCTAGTTGCTATAAGGAATATACTAGGGTTTTCCAATAATTCAGCCATACCTAGTGATTTTTTTAGATTTTTTGAAAGCTATCTTCACTTTCAGAAGATGAGGTCTAGTTTTTATAGCACCTTGTATATCTCAAAATCCTATCACAATTTAAACATTAACAATTCTAGTTTGAACAAGAAAAATAGAACACTACAAAGTGGTCCTGGTCACCTTAAGCAAAATATTTTTACTTGCTCATCTTGTGATGTGCATGGTCTATGATGTTTATCATTGATAAAAGGACAAGCCCCCCCTACCCAAGAAATTACTTGCTTGCACACAAAATAAGCAAAATCCCAAAATAAAGCAAAAAGCAAAATAAAATAAATAGTTATTTTATCACTAAACAAATCCCTTGCTCAAAGAAAATAATTTAAAAAATAAACGGTGATTTTCATCACTAAGCATGAGCAACTATCCTAAATAAATTAGAATAAAAGAAGGGGGTAATGATCTTGAATCCCCGGAATGGTCAATACTCGAAATCCATTAAGTGATCCCCATTACAAAAATGAGCTAAATGAATCCCACCTAGAAATTGGGTAGTTCTAAACAATTTACAAATGAGTTAGCTTTAGATGGCTTGTATCACCTAGTAGTCTATTCCAACTATGTACAAACTTAGGATCATGATGAACATATGGTGATCCTCATTATAGTAATGGGTTAAATGAATCTTGCATGGAAATGAGATACTATTATGTCTCATATAATATATTCATTTGCACACATAGGGATTGGGTCTTCAAAACAAATATTTTATCTTTCAGGAGTCATGTATAGTCATTATACAACTTTTGATTAATCAACTAGGGTGTTTGAGTCTCATGGAAAACCTTAAAAAATTTCCCTATAGCAACAAATCATTTCATCAATCATACACATTTTATATCATTTTATTTATTAAGGGGTGTTCATGAAATAAGATATAAATCGGATAGATATCAGCAATGATGTTTATATGGCCATTGACTATTTTATGCATATATTTTAATTTACAAAAGCTTATAGAGAAAGCCCATACATCTCACATCATATCATTTTACAAATGGATGCCTAAATGATTAATTTTTACAACAAGAATTCTCATTTTCATTCATGATTTTCACATATTTTATGGTTTCATCCATTAGTTTGTTAAACACATTAGATGCATTCATTATGTTTTAAGTGATTAAAGCATACATGTTTATTTGTATTAGATCATCCTCATGTAATTAATGCATTACATGCATTGTATATACCATATCATATCAACATATATTAAATGCATAAATAAGCAAAACAAATTAAACATGTATTTAACATACATCATTGCATCCATATATGCATACATAGTAGCGCATCTACACATCTAGATCACAACATATAAACATACATCTATCATCTAGCTAGTGCATGTCATCAATACATTACATACATATAGCATAATCAAATAATCATATAAGCATTGCATCCATAATTGTATCACATCAACAATAAATAAAATACATAATACACATAATGAACCAATAATAGAGTATCATATATTTATGTGTGTGTGTGTGTGTCAAAAAGTACATGAAGGTACAAAACTACCCATAGGCTACAACTATGTAGGTCCTCATATATTACACACAAAAATGATATAGACATCATATCTATCAAACTCGACCTGCACCTCCTGAGTCACCTCTACCCTCTGAACCACCTTTGTGAGGCTATCTAGAGTTGGTACCTACTAATCGCTCAAATCATGCACTTGATCTATGATTGGGCTGCATTTATGACTACCCAAACTCATTCTAACTACTCTGATGGGATCCTTCTACTATAGACCTCTCTAGTAGATTTCCACCCAATATCTCAACCTTATCCTCTAGAGAGATGGTGTATAAAGTATCTTCTACCATCTGATTTGTCTTCTAATCTAGAAGATCCTATAGCTACCTAATCTCTACATTAGAATATAAACCTACCAATTCTTAAGCGATTTGTGTAGCTAGAATAACTGGATCAATACGAGTAATCCCTAGCTATATCTTGAGAGCATCTCTCTCAGAAGTACTAGCCTCTATAATAGCATTCCTCACCATTAATTGTGCCCATAGGAGATCCCTCTTTGCCCTAACCTAATATATCATAGTATGAGTTGACTTTATCTAAGCCTGGTGAGTGGTCCTCTCCTCATATCCCTGTCATAGCTCCCTACCTGCACTTATTTTACTCTCCATAGTAGCAAGTGATGTATCTCTCTTCATGATCTACCTCTGTGATATCTACAGTTGTGCCTATATACTATGTACCTAAGCTCACATTTAGGATACCTCATCATCTAATACATCCTCCTCACCCTCCTCATCATCATGTGGCTCCTCAACCTACCATGCAACCTGGCGCCATACACCCTCTATCCTATGATAATTTTTTTGCCCATCACCATCACTTCCCTCTGCTACTACCTCATCCCTAGATCTACCTAGGCTACCACCACCCTACCATATTCATGATATCCATCGAGTGTCATACCCTATGGTGCTGCCAATATCTATTGTATCTATGTCATAAAAATAAGGATTCATCTCATTAATCAACCCTGTCACTTGTGGTGCTAGAAGCTACATCTCTACCTTTAGGTAGTGATAGAGGATGAGTTCCTCTATCACATATTGTATAATACCAAACTACCTAGTAACTTGAGAGAAGTGAAAGAACTCCCTCACTCCCCTATAGTGCCCAATGAGCCATCTATCGCACCTAACCTAGGCTAGGTACCTGTCTACCTCCTCCCATGTAGGATAGTCTAGGTATGGTCTCCATATAACCTAGATCACCTATAGCTCTATCAATGACCTAATGTAGTGATCTATATCCCTAGTATAATGTTAGCTCTAATGTGTCTATACCTCCTATGGCCACCTAGTAGCATAGCACTACTCATCCACTGCTACTACTGATATATCCAATGGTAGTCCATCAATTCTATCTATCTATACATGCTCCCACCCCTAGATCTAAATCAATAGGTTGCATCCCACTCCTACTCGCCCCCACCACATAATCCAATACAACTCATCATATAGTTGTGTTAGAAGTGCACTCCCCATGCCATGATTAGAGACTACCACATAGTGCATTCTAAGAGATCTTGTATCATATCTAGGAGGTTCCAAGGGAACTTTACACCTTATGTAACTGGTAATAGCACATTACAGATAATATGCATAAAACTACCTGGTATCAAGAGAAGTCATCCACCCTGTACCAATGCTCAAAAGGTTCCCCACCATGCTCAATTTCACCCAATGCTACAAAAGCCCTATTTTGAAACACTCAAGAAAAAACAATATCTCTAACCATAGTCAAGGAAGAAATAATAGGTTGTATATCGATCAGGATCCTAAAAATATGGTAGATGTCCTCCAACATCACCATCACCTATCTAATGGGGAGATGAAAATTATTATTCCTACAATCCCATCGATGGGCTAGGGCTATGAGGTAGGCCTAGTATGATATAATAGTCAGTAATCAAACAATATAGTTGAGGCCAATCACCCCAAACCACTTCAAGTCTACATCATCTAAATGGGGTCACAACTTGAGGAGAATATTGGGCTCTCACCCTTGAGTTGTTAGAGTCTAATGTCCAATAAAATATAATTCAAAAGAATAATTAATCTCTCAATTCATCCAAAAAACAAAAAAAATCAATCAAAAATAAAAAAAAATCCCTAATATTCCCTAGCTGCCCACATCGACAACAACCACCACAGCTGCCACTTCTATGAAATTTTTAGTAGATCATCAAACATAGTGATTCACCATTAGCTTAAATTGAATTACTATCATTTTTATTCCCTAAGAAGGCCATTGTGGCCAGACTACTCCACAGGATAGAGATGTATAATTACTATTAATGGTTGAAATCATAGCTAAATTAGGACCTTACCTACAACAAATTTAATCATCTTGAACTATCCAAATTAATCATATTGGTCAAGTGACTTGTTGCTTTCATCACTTGCCCATTTTTCCTCATTGACTCATCGCTTATGAATAGTCATAATAAAATAATTCATAATGAAAATCAATAATTGAAAACTTAATCAAATTAATCATGTTCATCTCATGAATCATTACTAATAGCTATCACAAGCTTACCCTTTTGCTGGGAAAAAAGCAAATATGCTTATTTAAAGCTTTATCAATTTGACTACTGATCCTTTTGTAGCATAAGTAATGCTACCCGATAACCTTAGAAGGATGCCAAATTTTACTCAAATTAAGCCTTCCATCCTATTGGAAGTAATGATTTAGAGATGTGCACCCTTTCCATGATTAGGGCATCTAACATTGACCAGATAAATGAACATCAATCAACTTATATTATCTATTTTTTCTCAGCATTATGTTTTCCCATAATGCATCTCAAAAATGGGCATCTGTAGATATCTAAAATACGTCATATTTAGGAGGCTACTCATATGGGAAATTTTGTAGACCATATGATTGATATTGGACCTTTCCAAGATCCAATAGTGGTTTTAACCACTCAAATAGGGTAGTCTAGTCCTAGTCAATCTTAGCCACTAACATCATTAGTGGTAGCCACTGCAACCACTAATGATCAAAGCAACTAATGGCTAGTCACACCTATCAATAGTTGCTATGGGTTGCCTACCCATAGTCATGCCTATCGATAGTGATTGATTTTGTAACCAACTCAAGCTACCAAAGCTTAGTGAAATCCATTGTACCTAATGACTTCTTGGATGGTTGGGAGATCGAAGATTTTGGACGCGTCTTCTCAACTACTTGAGCATAACTGCTTCTTGATCTTGGCTTCATTGTGAATATATACCAAGGGGATTGGATGTCTATTTAAGACCCCAAATTTATAAAGCAAACCCTACCTAGCTATCTTCTCTTACAAAGTACTACCAAATTATCTTGATATTTCATGTTTTGATGCCATAGTGGAGCTCTACCAAATTGATGAGTGAATCAACACCCCTCTAAGGCATAGTGAATCTCTATTGAATTACACAATGACACATACCTTCAAACCAATGGAGATTGCCCTAGCTTTAAGATCCATCTTTTTTTTCAAGTGTTAAATCACAACGAATTAAAGCCAATTCTGCCATTAACCTATGTTTTGAGATACAAGCATCCATTGAACATCAATTCTACAGTCGAATTGATTGTTATCAGGCTAGGATACAGAGAGCAAAGCCCTCATCTTGTGGCCACTAATTTTTTATAGTGGTCCACAAGTGCAACCTTTGACAATGACAGTGGCTAGCATATTTGGCTACTCTGATCATCAGCAGCTAAGGTCTGATTGATATTTTCTACATTTAGTTTGTAGGTTTATTATTCTTTACATTTCTTTAGTTTTCCCAACATAGAATAGTTGCTTTGAAACATATATTTATGTTTTATTTATAGTTTTAAATGCATATTTATGCTTTATTTCTTGATTTCATACATTTTTTTATGTTTCCTTTCTATTATTTCATTTACCTTTGCATGTCTATAAGTATTTCCTCTACATCTTACAATTATCACAAAATAGCCTCATCTTGAGAGGCTACACCTTTGCTATTAATGCTTTGTGAGTTTCCTTGTGCATAGGTTCAAACCTTACTAGGATAATTTCACCTTTGAGATCATCTTCAAAACATCACAAAGAGGAGGTTCTTAAGATAATCCCTCCTATAATCAGTTTGTGGGGATCCTAATAATTTAGTGAAGACACCTTATCACATAGAGTGATTTCATTGTAATATGTATCAAATAGTTAATCCCTTAGAGGGATGCTCTTGTAGCCTCTATGTAAAATAGAACTCATGAATATTAATAAAATGGGAACTACTTCTATTTCCTTCTCTTTTATTTGATTATATGTTATATATTATTGTTTTGATTACATATTGCACCATAGGTGTTATATTTTTAGTATCTTACTCTAACATCTATACTATGTGAGGTGGTGGTAGGGATACTAGTGTGTCATACCAATAAGTGATACCTTTCATGGGCACTTGCAAGAGTAGTGGTAGACATACGAGATTAGGAAATTAGATTTGCATGGGGACCATATGTGTTAGCCCACTTGTACAAGACATTGCATGGCATCGTGTATAAGTAGAAGTTAGGGCTTATCTATATGACTTTGCTCTAAGTGTGGTGTTGGAAGTATATAGTATACCTAAGATCAAATGCACTACCAAAACCATTTCATAATGTGGATCAGCCAACAACATATAGATGAAGTTGACACTACAAGTATGGGTACAAGGCATATGCTAGTATCTTACCACTAGGGAGGTAGGTGATAGATGAGCTATAAAAGCATCAGATCATATGGAGACCATGGTATACCCTAGCTAGGTTGGTGTTGGCTTAGGTACGAAAGATTTAGTGGGTCATCATTAAGAGATATGAGTGAGAGTTATACCATTTTGATCGAGTACGGTGCCCATTTGACATCCTACAAGAGATACCAAACCTCAAGAACTACTAGTTTTGAAGGGTGAGGAGGGATCCACCAGGAGTCAGAGGCACTCTTGATGTGGTAAGATGGGTAGAGGAGGATCTAGATGACCCATTGTATGTTATCCATTGATGGACAACATTGGGGTGGCCTTTGGGTATAGGATATGGTATAGGAGTATTGCACCCTTGAGGATCTCTCCACCATTACCAATATAGTGATATCAAGTTATGAGCTAACAAGTGCATCTAGTGCTTCAAGAGGCCACTCGATACACCATAGAGCAATAATAAAGGGGTATAGTCCCACTAATATCAACCTAGTCATAAGTTTAGGTGGAGATAGTGATGGCCATAAGCATAATTATCACCATATCTAGCTCAAAGGGAGAGGAAATTATAGAAGTTGCACCTACAGAGACATGGGTAGGACCCAATAGGGCTAGAGGTATAGGGGAGCAGGCAAGAGAGGTAGAGCTATTATGGGATATAGTGGCAACTATATAGGAAGAGATAGACACCATCTGCATAGCATTGGACCAAATCCAAGTAGAGTAGGACATGATGAGGGTTGAGGTAGAGCATCTCAGAGGGGATATGGACCAGTTGGATTGAGAGTAACAAAATGCTTTGGTGAAGGGGATGGCTATCATGGTAGACAACCAAAAAAGTGAGGGATACCACCTATTGTTAGTAGAGCTATAAAGGATGAGGGATTCATATGAGATGGTGGTGCAGAGGTAATCCTACTACTAGATTATATACTTCTATGTTGTCCTAGCATATCATAGGATTTCTCTACTATCATCCATATGATGATGGAGTTTCTCATAATTATGGACATGATCTGGTTTATAATCTATGAACATGGCTCCTCCACAACCTTTAGTAGGTATATTGAAGGGGATAATATCACACGGCTAGGGATGGTATCGAGATGACATGATCATTTTGATTATGGCATGCATCCCTAGGGATGGTTGAGTGTGCCAAGCTCTCTATCGTGTTACATCGATCAATTGGAACTTAGTGCTTTCGAGTAATACAAGCTAATTTTATTTTATTGTTAAATATTAATGATGTTTGATTATGGTTATGATTAGTTTTTTATATTTTTAATGGTGCATGATGATCACAAACATGTTGAATACAATGCATGATGAGCTAAATGAAGTGAAATGCAATAATGAATCTAAATAAATGAAATGCAATCCAAAATAAATGTAAAAAATGAAATGTATGAATAAGCATGCAAAAGAAGAAAGAATGAAAAGATAATGGAAGAAAGGAACAAATAGTGAAATAAGAAAGAAAGGAAAAAAAAGAAGAAAGCAAAGCTCCAAAAGGTCACAAAAAAGAAAATGGAAAATAGGAGTGGAACCCTTTTAAGGGTGTATGCTCACAAATGATTGAGATGGAGGTTGTTCCTTGCATGTGTCCATGAAGATATCCTACAAGGATATTATACTTGTAAATATGGACAAGTATGGATTAATACATGCTATGGGTGTAGTGTTTGCTAATGGATAGAGAGAAAGAGATACACACTAGGATGTATGTTCACAATGGTCGAATGGATGTGACCCCTCACTCATGCCATGAAGCCATCCTATATGGGGTGTTATGATGTGATTGATATTACCAAAATAAGCAATACCTAATAGGGGTGTGATGTGTGCAAATGATGTATGATCAGAGAAAAAGTAGTGTGAGTGTGTGTGTGTGTTAGAAGAAGATAGAAGAAAGCAAGAAGCAATAAGAAAAAGAAAATGTGTGTGCATCCCTAGTGGAATTTTAAGAGCTAAGAGGTGTGTGTAAGATAGTGAGTGGTTGTATGAATACCATAAATATTATCCATGTGGTATCTACCCTATCTCACAAGGACCACTTAACACTCAAAATACCAATAGGTGTAAAAATAGAAGAAGGAATGTATATCCTTTATCTTTGGGAGGATAAGAAATGATTAAAACTTTCAAGGACAAAGGACATACAAGAGAATAAGAACTATATCCCTTGACTTAGAGAGAAATTTGATGATCATTTAAAATTTCAAGGTCAAGGAATATAATAGAAGAAGAGAGAAGTGATGATTAAAATGCAAATATGAAAATGAATGAAAATGGGCCCTATGTTGAGGATCCACTAGGCATCAGAGCCCTAGTATGAGTGAAATGCACATGATCTAAGACATAACTAAGTTTCATCACTTGCCATCCTCATGAAGTTACAAAAATCTATATGATCAAGCAATCATGCAAATATGAGCAAGCAACAATGCAACTATATGACAAGCAGAATGCAAAGTGGAATAGAATGTCAGGCCAAACATGTAAATTATGATAGGTAGTCATGCAATATGAATAAGTAAATAAAATGTAGTATGAAAGCTAATCTAAATGTAATATAAAAATGCAGAGTGCCAAGGTATACATATCTCTTTAGATGCATTATGTTCATTGGTTATTTACCATATAAAGAAGATAAACAATAGGTCTCTAAGATAAACTTGGTCATTATGACAAATGGGGCTAACCAATTGGGCTATAACTTGCCTTTAATATTAATATGAGCATTGGTGTTCTTTTGGTTTTCTTTGAGAAAAATATCCCCAACCTCAAAAGAATGATTGCAAACTCTCTTAGAATAAGATCACTTGAGCCTATTCTGGTAGGCTCACAAATGCTCCAAGGTATGAATATTCTTTTCATCCAATAACTCCAATTGGTGCAGATGATCAAAGTGATATTCATCACTAATCGAGGCATATTTTAGCAAGATGCATAATGAAGTAACTTCTAACTCAAAAAAAAAAATTGACTTGGTCTCATACACCAAGATGTACGTAGAAGTTTTTGTGGGTATTCACACATTGGCATGATAGGCCCACAGGGCTGGATAAAGTTGGTATGCCAATCATGACCTATCTTATTAACCAAATTCTTAATTATATAGATCAAATACTTGTTGGATGCTTTGGATTATTTTTTCCCCTAAGGATGAATATGGAGTTGACCACCTATGCTAAATATTGTACTTAGCACAAAGTTTATGGACATCCTTGTTCTTGAAAGGAGTGCCATTTTTAAAAATAATCATAGAAGGAATCTTGAATCTACAAAGGATTTGGTTGAAGATGAACTTAACCTGAGCTCTAGTCATTGTAGCCAAGGGTATGTATTTGACCCATTTAGTGAAGTACTATGTTGTTATGATAAACTTGTGATCATCATATGATATTGGGTTAATCTTCCCTATGATGTCAAATCCTTATATGGAAAATTGCCAAGGAGAAGAAATAACCTGAATTTTTTGAGAAGCATGAACAAGGTAGTCATGGCATTGACACTTGTCATAATAATGAACATGGTCACATGCATCTTTCTCCATGGAATTTCAAGGGAGCTTTTTGGTAATAGCATTTACCACTAAAATGGCCTCCACATGAACCTTCATGAGCTTCACTAAAAGCTATTTGGGCTTCATAAAAATTGAGGCATCACAAGAGGATACCTTCAAAAGAACGTTGATATAAAGTAATGCCAATTATAATGAATTATCATGCTCTTTTGTGCAAAATCTCATTGATTGCGATCTAAACCATCAAGAATCAAACCATATTTAAGAAAATAAAAGTTGTTGGTATACCATGACTCATATGGGGAAGCTTTTATGGTCAAAAAAACTAATAAAACAATACTTGAACTACGAGACGTAGGCTCCCAAAGTTATCTAATGATAATTGACACTTGATCATCTTCCAAAACCAAATAAAACAAGGATGCAATAGCTTCCATGGCATTTGCATGGTGGTTGGAGGATCTAGAGATAGACTACGATTACTTGATCAAACACAGACAAAAGCTTGGTGATAATATCTTTCTATGGTTTTAGTTTATCATCTTGAGTCTGATAAATATCATTAATTTGATTCACCACAAGTTGAGAGTCGCCAAATATTGAAATATAACTAACCTTCAAGGCTAAATCTACACTAAGACCAAGGGTGAAAGCTTTGTATTTTTTAGTATTATTTGTGCATGATAAATAAAGCTTTAAGGATAGGGGGATGAGTTATCTTTTGGATAATTAGAATAATTCTAGCATCAATGTCCTTCATGCATTGGGTTCCATCAAAAATGTTCAAAACTTTAGCTTTTGGCCTCTATGCCAAAGCACTCATCAGAAAACTCAATGACCAAAGGATGGGAAACTTCTAGGGAGTGGAGGCTAGTTGATAAGAAATCACCTAACCTTTGATAGTCTTCTAACCTATGAAATTTAGGTAAAAATCACTAAGGGCTAAAACCCACTTAGCAACTTGACTTGAAAGGTGGGGCTTAGACATTAAGTAATGCAAAGGATCAAAATTCATGACAACCAATGTCTTATGGTTGATAATATAGTGTCTTAACTTCTAGAAAGCAAATACCATGGCAAGGAAAAGCATCTCTAAGAGAGTGTACTAGGTTTCATAGCTGACCAAGGTTCTTTTAAAGTGAAAAATGACTAACATTGATAAAGCAATAGATCAAAGCAAACAACAACACATGCACAAAATGATAGATCTGATTTATTATAACTCAAGGAGCTTGGATCTCCAATTTGTACAATAGATTTACCCCAAATATGGGGTTACAATGCAATTTATTGCTTTGATACAAATAATACAATGAGGGGGTTTGAAAACCTCATTGAAAATAATGGTGTTGTATCTTGGATGTCTTCACTCCAAATAATTTGTGAGTGGTCTTGCAATATCCCTACGATACCACTCAAGATGCAATAATAGTTAACAAAGATGTCTTCTATACCTGCAAATATATCACAATATAAAATATTAGTAGGCAAGGGCTCCACTGTGTGAGACCCTTTGAATAATATATCTACAAACCCTAGGTGTAGCGATGATAAAATTTTAGTTGTAAAATCAATAATACATGTTACCTTGTTAGAATATACTTGTTTTATCTTATCTATGCTTCTGCTTCCATGATCTGAATTTGCACGAATGCCCACGAGTATTCGAAGGTTTATAAATGGTAAACTGTATATTGGGGAATGCCTTGGAGAATTCAAGGAATGATATAAAAGCCCTATAGTGTTCCTAGGATACTCTAGGACATTTGGGTAATGCCTTGGAGCATTTATGGGTGAGGGGAAACACTCTACGAAATCTGAGTAGGGTTTTATAGGGGTTTTAGCGACATAAATTGAGGATGTGGTGGTGGAGAAAAGGAGAAATGTTAGGAAGATGCTAGGGTTTGGATTATTATAGATGTAAGGGCTCTAATGCTTTCTAACTTCTAAATAGATCAATTGCTTAACCTCATTTACAAAAGTGAATGATATTTTATAACCTACCTTCATGTTAGGGTTTCAATGACACCAATAAGTGGTTGATATTAAAACATGATGAATGGCTAAGATTATGACTTTGATATATGACATGGATCACATTAGATGGATGGTTGAGATTAAGTCATAATGAGCAATTGTGATTTATTCATATATATATATATATATATATATATATATATATATATATATATAATATTTGTATTTATATATAAATATAAATAAATATACATATATAAATAAATAATGGATGATTGTGATTGGATGATGTGTGGAAGACAAGTGGCTAGGATTTGGTGTCTACAGATGCCCCTTTTTATATCATGTTGCGTGAAACACAATGTGGTGCAAAAACAAGCAACAACTAATTTTGTGAAGTGGCTTTCTTTCCTTAGAGTGCAAGAAGATCTTGGAGATATAAATTGTAGGTGTAGCTTACCCCCTCAATTGGTGAATGAGTGAAGAATGAATCTCATGAGCCAATTGATAGAAATGAGGATGATATGAATGATGTAAATATAGGTGGATGATGTATTTTGTTTTTATCCCAATATATGAAAGGATTTTTGATGATGTGGATGATATGAATGATGTAAGTGATTGTGGAGTGATGTAGATGATGTATTCTATTTTTACCCCAATAGATGAAAGAGTTTTTGATGATGTGGATGATATGAATGATGTAAATGAAGGTGAGTGACAATGATGCAATGATTGATTCTACTCTTGCCCTAATATAAAAGGGGTTTTTACCAATTGTGGGTGATATGAATTATGTAAATGAGCATTTTTCAATGTGGGAAATTCTCCCAAGTTTGGGATGATTCTGTGTTGTTGAAAATTATACCTTTTGGTGTCATTAAGATGCGACATGATGGAAATACAAGATGATAAAAGAGTCATCCTAGGAGGTTCAGCTAGTTACTATAGTCAGTTCCTTAAATCAGAACCAATCATCCTAGTGGGCCTGTATTTGTGATGCTATTAATGTAGAATAAATGATGTAATGAAATTTATCCATATTTCTAGTCCACGTATGAGGACTTCAATGACATCTTTTGAGCAAATTAGTCTAAGCATAGTCTCACTCAAAAAATGAGGGACCAAATAGATTTTTATTTTGAACAAGAGGATGTTGGATGATGATATGAGCAAGTTTCCTTATGGTGGTCTACCCATCCTACCAAAATGCATGGATAACCAATCGCTGCAATCACCAGGGAGAATAGAGTAAACCACTAGATACGAGGTTCACTTGAAAATATGAGTGAAATTGGAAAATTTTGAATGGAAATGCAATGATAAATGAATTTTATGATTGTGAATGATGATGTATGAAGAAAAATGCATTGATGAGTGAATTGTATGATTTTGTGAAATTTGGAATTGTTTTGGAACATTTTTGAAGCAATTTTGGATAATTTCACAATTTTTAGTTGCAAACAAAATTTAATCGCCCAAATCAGTCTATGTTATCACAAAATGTAATTAAATGATGTCATGAATGATTGGGATGATGAATGTGGTAGTTTTGTGAAATTCTAGTCTATTTTAAGGTGTTTTGAAGCTTGTAAAGCATTTTTGTGACTTGTGATCACAATCAAAAATTGATCGCCCAAATCAAATCAGGTTCTTAAAAAACACAATGTGCTGATGGAATGAATGCATGGATGGAATTTGTGATGATTTTGTGGAGGTAAGTTATATTTTTAGGCCCTTTTAGTACCTTTTGCAATGTTCTAATGACAAACATTGGCCAGCATCCAAAGTAGGTACAAACATGGGAGGGCATCCACCACTCTACAACTATTGGGAGGCATTTTAGTGTGCTTGGCAAACACCCTGGGGCATTTGAGTGCACCCAAAATAGTTATAAAAGACCTGTAGATGAGATATTTAATTCATTCTTGCATTTCAAGATTTGAGAAGCAACTTCTAAAGGAGAGTGAGTGAGTGAATGAGTGAAGGATGGTGAAGGAGTGCGACGATGGAGATGGGGGGTGTGGATGTGATAACAGGCATGGAGACACAAGTGGCTAAGGTAAGTGCCCTTGGAAAACTTGTTTGGATTTTTACATTATTTTTTTATACAATGGGTGTGATGTTAATGTGTATTTATTATTGTGTTGTGCTAAAGTTGAGGATTCTAGAGGCTTGATGTTGATTCTTACCCATCATACTAGGGGTGAGAAAGGCATTGCAAAAGGATCACTCGGATTGGCTGGAGTGCATGGGATTGGTTGGAATTACACATATTGATGTGGTGAAGGCTAATTAGGGGTACCTCTCTACCTTGGTAGAGATATGATATCCAGATAGGGGGATCTTCCAATTATCGACTAGGGAGATGACAATGACGCTTGAAGATGTATACTGCATATTTTGAGTACCAATGGAAGGATTGTGTTTCCAAGTTGAACATGATAAGGAGTGTGATTTGAGGCATATTTTTGAATATGGGTGGAGGGACGTAAGCATTAGGGGTGGAGGTATTTGATATTTGGATATGTATGTAAAGAAGTAATTAGATGCCTTACCCACCTTGGTCATGTTCCTTCTTACCAACGTATCGATGCGTAATAGTATTGATTATCTATTCCCATGGAACATAATTCAACTAGTGTATGATATGATTGATGAGCCTTGGGTGTATGCATGGGCACCTGATTTACTAGCTCAAATGTATGTAGAGATGTATGTGGTGAGGAGGTGATGGTAGAAGGGATTGGGTTGTACTATGCTATTATAGGTCTAGGGTTGAGAGCACTTCAGTGTGGCTCATCTTGTGGGTCTACCCTCAAGTATTGGGATAGGGATGAGCCCTATCTATTGAGATGATTATTAGTTAAGGAGGTACAACCTAGTCATCTTGTTCATAGTGGTTAGGAATGTAGAGATCTATGGATAGGGTTGACACCTGATCAGGTGTATTAGAGATCATGGTGGGAGGCTAGGTGGCTTTCAGATAGGGAGCAATTATAGTAGGTTAGATAGACCATAAGGGTGGTTATACGGCATGGGAGTGAGGTGGATTTGATCCAATTTTCATGGATACTATAGTAGTTTGGTTTACACTAGGGGGTACTTGAGGCTCCAATTTTATATAAGCATCGATATGATGAGTTGAGCCTACCTTGTGTGGAGGAGTTGTGGGTGGAGTATGAGGATGATGAGGAGATATATCTCCCCAATATGGATGATGTCAGGACCACAGTGGAGTATGAGGTTTGGTTTGCTTCTCAGCATCCATGGGTACCAATTCAAGTGATCAATGAGGGTAGTGGGTATGTTGGGGAGGCGATAGCTAGGGTGGAGGAGACTCCTTGATGTCAGAGACAACATCAATATAGTAGTCAAGGGAGGTAGGTGAGGGTTGTAGTAGAATATCCTCTAGATATTGGAGGTGATGGGGATGGTGGTATGGAGGAAATTTTGAAGAGACCTCTTGGTCAGAGTGAGGAGGAGTAAGTTGAACTTGAGGTTGAGCGGGATCAGCTCTAATATATGGTGGTAGAGTGGGATGTTATAATAGCATTTTGGGATGATGATATTGTTTGGCTATGGGTGGAGCTAGAGGTATGGATAGTGGTAGATGGAGGTGAGGATACGATAGCAAGGATTCAGGTAGATTTGACATAGATAAATGTTCATCAAAGGCAGGATGTGCTATGCCTTTGATCCTAGGAGAGGTATATCTAGAATTTAGAGGATCTATTGATGTAGTACAACATTGGGCTACCCAAGTGACTTTCCTCCTCCATAGCGGGTTTTGTTAGGTATAGTGACTCTAGACATAGAAACTCAAGGTATAGGGCTCCTTTGGGGTCATAGGGGTCTACTTATGGGCATTAGCTAGTGTTTTGTGGCATTTTTTTATGAGCCTTGGTGATCCATTGTATATAGCCTTCAAATATTCATTATACATGTGATATTTATATATATATATATACATGGCCTTTGCTTTTGTGTTATGACTTTGTATGGATTTTTGTGTGAATGCATGTGTATATGTGATGAATGGCAATGTAATGATGATGTGTATGAATTGTGATGCAAATAAATTGATGCTTTAATGATCATTTATATTAGTTTATATTTTTCTTGACCATTGTTATCATTGTTTCTTAATTAGGGGCACCAAAATGGTGGTATGTGAGATGGAAGACTAATGTAGTGAAATGGTAATGTTATGAATGTTGTTTGGGCTTATGGATGACTGATTATTTTGTAGAGACTCAAATATACTAGTGATTTCAAACAAAATTACTAAGTTTTATATAATTTCTCTAAGACCAAATGTGTGTATAGTGAAATATTCATTTACGCAATCATGAGCACAATGATGACTAAATATAATCAAGAACCAATGTGTTCATTTATCCATCTTGAGAAAGGTGATATGAAACCTATCATGGAGAAGACCAAGAAGCTAGCTTGTCCTTACCTACAATCAGAGGTATCTTCAAGAGATACATGTCGCCATGCATGAGCATACTCCATTAATAGCCTCAGTGGATATTAGCTCCATAGTCCAATAATTTGATCTCTAAGCTTTGGTAATTTGGACTACCTAACCATCTAGATGTAAATGTAGTTATATCCTTACGACTTGAGGATCTATGGTGTATGATATGTAAAAGAGGTAAATATTTGGTGAATTGGATTCTCAACAACTCAAATTGAGTCTTGATGAGAATTTTTATCCTATACTTACTACTCATTCTTTTATTTGGAAGTGATGTTAGTGGTGAAGACCACTATTTTTTATTTTTGACTATGTGCATAATGGTACAAGCAAATATGACTTTTTCACTTTGAGGTTTGACGTAATCATGGTTTTATCCTCTTTAATCCAAGATGTTTTTAATATGTGTGATATGTGTTTGGTTCAAGAATATTAGAGTCAACCTTGAGGACTCAAGATTTTCTTAGTGAAAATGTGCCTTGGTCCTAGAGAAACTCTACATGTATTAGAGGTTGCTCGAACACTAAGAGTGGTTGAGTTACTAAAAATACCTAGGGATGATAAAAATTTGTAGTGCAAATGATGAATTGGCTTATGAAATGGTGCAATGGGATGGATGTTGAATTAAGGGTGCCCCTGATTAAGGCAACAAGATTTACTAGATCAATTATTATCTAAACTTAACAAATGATCTCTAGTATGGTGGATGAAATGCATCAAAATGACAATGAATGTGATTATGAAAAATAAATGTGTGAAATACAATGTATATGAATGATGTTTTTGTGTATTATCCATGTATATATATACATATATAAAATGCATTAAGCATAGAAAAATCTCAACTGGATAATTTTTAGTGGTTCAAGCTCTTCTACTTCCTCTATACTAGCAAGTTTATAAGTTTCTTGATCCACCTTTTATTTGATAATGTATGGACCCAACCAATTGGCCATGAATTTATCATGAAGATGTAATAATGCATTGGTATTTTGTTGATTTTATTTAAGGACAAGATCTCCTACTTGAAATTCACGTAGATGGACTTTGCATTGTAAGCACATTTTAAATGATCTCAATATACTCGTAAGTGCTCCAAGGCATTGATTCACCTTTCATTAAGGAGCGTGAGTTGGTCAAGACATGTGTGTCTATCAATATTGTCACCTATGAATTATTGCAGTGAAATACATAGTGAGGGGATCTCAAACTCAACAGACATGATGGCTTCAGCACCATCGACTAATGAGAATGGTACTGCTCCAGTAGGCATGTGGATGCTTGTTCAATAAGCCCATAATACTAAGAGGATTTATGTAAACCAATCTCAATTATTTTCTTTGTCTAATTTCTTGATAATAGCAATCAAGTTCTTATTGGTTGCCTCAGCTTATCCATTTGTCTATGGGTAATAAGGAGTCAAGAAACTATGTTGGATATTTTACTTCTCACAAAGTTTTCAAACATCCTTATTTATAAAATACTTTCCATTGTAAAATATTATTTTCAAGGCAATACCAAAACTACATATGATATGTTGAAGTATAAACTCCACAATTTGAGGTCTTATCGTACTGGTTAGAGGAATTTCCTCAATCCACTTGATGGAGTACTCAATGGCCATGATGATGAATATGTGTTGTCCTTAGGAAGGAGGCAATATTTTACCAATCAAGTCCAAACCCCATTATGAAAAGGGCCAAAGGCTCTGAATAGGTTGCAATGCTTATGATGGTACATGATTTAAATTAGCATGTTGTTGATATTGTTGACAATTCTTGACATAATTGCAATAGTCACATTCCACGATGGGTAAATAATGACCTATGCATAAAATGTGCTTTACGATGGTCATTCCACTAAAATGACCACCACAAGTAACATCATGAGCTTCTAATATTGCTCTTTGGGCCTCGACAGGTTTGAGACAATGAAAGAGGATTCCATCATAACTACATCTATACAACACATCCTCCAAGAGAGTGAAACAAGCTACTTTTTGCTTGAAAGTGTATTTGGTCATTCATGACAAATATGATGGGAGTTTTCCAAACTTTAAGAAATATTTTACTTGGCTAAACCAAGGCTCATATGGATCTACATTGATGAAGCAAACATCCTTCTCATCTTTAGACTCATCTTGGGAAATTATAGATTTAGAGATTTTTGTGATGATTAGAGGCTATACCTCTCCTACGGAGTTCTTTACAATAAATGATCCTAGAGAGGCCATCGCATCTGCAAATATATTGATCGAATGAGGCAAGCTATTGATTTCATACCAATCAAAATTTTCAAGCAATTTTATTGCTACTTCATGATAAATTTTTATGACTGGTTCTTTGCATTGGTATGATCTGTTTACTTACCGAATGATAAGTTGGGAGTCACAAAATATCTTTATATACTTTATACCCATAGCTATGGTTGCTTAAAGTCCTAAGATAAAGGCTTCATACTTTACCTTATTTTTTGTGCATGTAAAATCGAGTTTGAATGATAAGGTGATAGATATCCCCTGTGGTGTATGAAATACAACTCCTCCACCTTGTCCTTTTGCACACTTAGAACCATCAAAGAAGAGTGTGATATCCACATCCTCTTCAGGAATGATGTTAGGAATCTAGTTCCTATCGATTGGAATTCAATGGAGAACAATGGAAAATGAGTACAAATAAATAAATTAACAATCACTTTTATTTAGATTGTTGTTTCAAATGGAGGTTTCCCTACCAAGTGCTCATAAGGAGATGTAATTATTTATATTCTTCAATTCTCAATGACACCTTCTATGAATGCATATATAAACCTATCTAATGGTTATGATGTGAAAGGACACAATGCTCCATAATCAAATGAGAGAGATTAGTTATATAATATAAGTTAGAATTAGGATCCTAACAAGCCACCCCTCTTAAAAAGAGCTTTGTCCTCAAAGCAAAAATTGGGGAAGTTCTTCAAACTTTTGTAAAAGGGCATCGATAGCCATGTTATCTTTCCCTTTTATATATGATTTCATAATCATATCCTAGTAGTTTTGTAACCCACTTTTTTTGCCTAGAGTGGTTATGCATTGTTCAAGAAATTACTTTAAACTATGGTGGTCAGTGCAAATAATGAAATGTTGACCTATAAGGTAAGGTCTCCAATTTTGAATAGCATGAATAATAGCTAACATATCTTTTTCATATGTCGAATGAGACAAATTATTTTTAGAAAAGGCCTTGCTAGTAAAGACCAAGGGTCATCCATTTTGCATGAGCACTACTCCTATTCCCACTCTTGAAGCATCGCTCTCAATAATAAATGGTTTGGAAAAATCTGGCATGGCTAAGATAGGGGTGGTACACATTGCATTTTTTAAAGCGATGAAGGAATCTTCGGCATTTGGATACAAAAGAAAAGCATTATTCTTAAGTAGTGTTGTTAGGGGGACTGTAATTTTACCATAATTTTTGATAAATTTGCGATAGTTGTCAATCCTAAAAATCCATGTAAGCCTTTTAAGGTTTTTAGTATAGGCCAATTTTTCACATCTTCAATCTTGCAAGGATCCACTTTAACTCCTTTAGATACAGTATGTCTAAGATATTCAATTTCTTGTTTTTTGAAGGAAAATTTTGATATTTTGGCATATAATTGGTTGTCTTCCAAGGTTTTTAATGCTTGGTCTATATGGCGTAAGTGATCTTCCCATGTTTTACTATAAATAAAAATGTCGTCAAAGAAAACTAAAATAAACTTGTGAAGGAAATGGTGGAATAACTTGTTCATTAGACTTTAAAATGTAGAAGGGGCATTCATAAGGCCAAATGGTATAACCATGAATTCATAATGCCCTTCATGAGTGTGAACGGTAATTTCTGGAATATCACTTTTCTTAAATTGAATTTGGTGGTAGTTTGATCATAAATCTAATTTGGAGAAGTATGTCACCCCATGAAGTTCATCTAATAATTCATCGTTGATGGAGATAGGAAATTTATCTTTGATGGTTAGTTTGTTAAGGGCATGAAAATCAATACATAGAAACCATGATCCATCCTTTTTTTGAACTAATAAAATAGGATAAGAGTAAGGACTCACAGTAGGTCTAATAACCCCTACTTTTAGTAGTTCTTGTACTACTTTTTTTATTTCTATATTTTGTAGATAAGGATATCGATAAGGTCAAATATTAGGAGTTTGGTGCCCTGGAAGTAGTTGAATGGTATGATCATGGCTTCGTTGAGGAGGTAATCCTTTTTGTTTATTAAATACTTTGTCATAGCATGCTAGGAGTTGTTGTAATTCAGGTGATATTGTTTGATCTTCATTTGTTGGTTGGATGGAGAATAATTGTGTCATAATAACCTTACCTCATTTTCAAATAAGCTTCTCCATTCTATGAGAACTTACTAATTGAGAAGGTTCTGATTTTAACCCCTTAAAAGCATCTGTTTGATCGTTTTGTGTGAATTTCATCCATAGGTCTTAAAAATCCCATTAGATGGTGTCTAGTGTTCTCAGCAATTAGACTCCTAGGATGATATCACATCCTCCTAGTGACAGTGCATATATATCAACTTTCATATTATAATCACCCATAGTGAGTTTAATATTTTGATATTTTCCTTTGCATACAATTTGTCCTTTTTTTCCAATCATAACTTTGAAATTATTTCAAGGATGTATAAAGTAATCAACTTGTTTTACCACCCTTGGGTCAATAAAATTGTGTGTGCTACCAGATTCTAGAAGCACAATGAGGTTTTGTTTCTTAAATTATCCATTGACCTTCATAGTTTGTAGGGAGGACAAACTAGTAAAAGCATTAAAGCGTATTTAAGGTGCATCTTCAGTGTTACTTTCTGGAGTTTCTAACACTACTTCCACCTCAATAGTATCTTCTTCTTTTGAATTACCTTGGTCAAGCATATCTAAAATATAAATTTTGGGGGTATGGTTATGCATAAGGGGTAGTACCAAAAAAGTATTTATCAAATCGGGGTGAATCAACGTGAAAACTGTATAAACTTTGGGGTGAATTTTTCAAATTTTTCTTCGAGAAATTTTTCAAAACATGGCGATTTTTTCTTTTTTTCCACTAAAATTATCAATAAAATTATCATAAGGCGAGTGGCACAAGGCGAGTGGTAGAAGGTGAGTGGCAGAAGGCGAGTGGTAGAAGGCGAGTGGCATAAGGCGAGTGGCAAAAGATGAGTGGCGGAAGGCGACTAGCAGATGGCGAGTGGTAGAAGGTGACTGGTAGAAGGCAACTGGTAGAAGGCGACTGGTAGAAGGTGATTGGTAGAAGGCGACTGGAAGAAGGTGACTGGAACAAGGCAACTGGCAAAAGGTGACTGGTAGAAAGTAACTAGTAGAAGGTGACTAGTAGATGGCGAGTGGCACAAGGCAACTGGAAGATGGCAAGTGGCACAAGGTGACTGGAATATAGCGAGTGGTACAAGGTGACTGGCAGATGGCGAGTGGCATAAGGCAACTGGCAAATGGTGAGTGGCACAAGGTGACTGGCAGATGGTGAGTGGTACAAGGTGACTAATAGATGGCGAGTGGCACAAGGTTATTGGAAGATGGCGAGTGGCACAAGGTGACTAGCAGATGGCGAGTGGCATAAGGTGACTAGCAGATGGTGAGTGGCACAAGGCGACTGGTATATGGTGAGTGGCACAAGGTGACTAGAAGATGGCGAGTGGAACAAGGCGATTGACAGATGGTGAGTGGCATAAGGTGACTGGAAGATGGCGAGTGGTACAAGGTGACCACCATAATTTGTCAATTAGATGATGCCATGTGTCCTCTCTTCTGCCATGTGTTGTTCATCTATTAACTTTCGCCATGCAGAATTCTATAAATTCATTTACAGGGTCATTTTTTGCCTCTTCCACAATGTTTTCCAGAGCAATTTTAAACCTTTTTCCAACATTTTTAGGGCATTTTCCACAGCGGTTTCCAAGCATTTTCAGAGCATTTTGGCAGTGTTTTCAGAGCATTTTGGCACCGTTTTGGCAGCGTTTTGGCAGCATTTTAAGAAGATTTTGGAAGCATTTCCAGAAGGTTTTGGCAGTGTTTTCTAGTGCATTTCTGAGTGTTTTCCTACTTCTTTTCAGAGATGGCTAGTTGTTCCTCTCCTCTTCCCTCTAAAGTGCATTTCAAGTACATCTTCTGCCCCAACATCAAGAGCATTTTCAACACTCCTGAAAGAGATTCCCAATGGGTTTACACCGATGGACTTGTTGGTGTGTTGAAGATGCCACAGTTGAACATTAACATTCAGTTGATGCAATGGATCATTTCTTGTTACAACCATGACGTGTCCACTATTTCGATGCGAGTGGATAACAAGGACATTGTTTTTTGGTTAAACCCTTCGATGTGCAGTGACTAATAGGGCTACCATTTTTGGATGGTGTACTGGTGAACAACCAGTACGCCTTAACCGACGATGATAAATCCACCCTAGGAACCATTTACTCTATTCATTCTGACAATTTGAAAGGTATAATTTGAAAATTTATTTTTTATTTAACATTAAATATTGTTTTGTTGTAGTTTCATTTCTCTAATAACGTTCTCCTTATTGTACTTTTTGTTTTCTAATAATGTTGTCTCTTTTTTTAGTTAATTCTTCTAAGTCCAAAAGGGGCTTAAACATTTCCAATGTTGGAGATAAATTTCTACATGCTTGCATTGAATTTTTTTAGGCAAGGCTTATTCTATAGGGGCGACCTACAAAAATGCCTTTTTGGGCACTTTCTTTATTGCTTCATTGTATTGGTGGCGGTAGATTTGACTGGTCCACGCACATTTCCAATCGCTTGAAACACGACCTTTTGAGTGCCCAAAAAATTCAATCTGCTTATATAGTGACTACCAGTAATTTTATTCTTTGTTTATTTTAGGAAGCTTATTTCAACCTTCAACAAAGCAGTCCTCCCACTGCATTGCACCCCAGTTTGTTGTCTATTGGCATGTCTGATGATGAGATACAGGTAAACATATTTGTTGGAATATCTTTGTTTTCTTTTTTTTCATTCTATCTTGTTATTCTCTAATTTTGTTTTGAAAACAGAGAAGAGCATCTCAGTCTTCAAGTAAAAGGGATGTCGCATTTAGGATTCAGGAAGTATCTACTGATTCTGACACGCAGTCGCAGTCATCACCAATAACTCCCACCAAACGTGTGAGGTCTCATGGTGATCGGATTCAGCATACACCTGCGACACCTTTTACTGGAGAAATAGTTACTGTCGACGTCGAAGAGGTTACCTCCAACCCACAAGGTAACCTTACTCTTCATTGTTCAAAAATACTTTTTTAAATGATTTATTTTAATGACTTAAAATTATGTTTTTTAATGTGTTTTACATATTTTTCAGACAAAGGGCAAATGGTTGAAACATCAATGGGTGCAGAGTCTGAGTCTGGTATGTATGGTTTAAATAAATATTTTTTAATGCTATTGTTATTTACACAAGATTAAATTTATGTTTTTGTGTGAAATTTAATAGAGGGACCTGCTAGATTCAAAAGGCTGAAAAAAAGGATGGCTCCACCATCTGACCAGCCACAAGCAACAACCACATCCATAGCCACAACCACAACAAGTTCCTGTCCATCCACAGCAGGTTCCACTGTCTATCCATTCAAAGCAAGTTCCTATCCATCCACAGCAGGTTCCACCTATGAGGAACCAATCACGCATGCGTGGTAAAATGTTCCTCACACCGCCACCTCATCATGCAAGAAGTGCTACAGAGACACAAAATGTGTCATCATCTAATGTTTCTATTGTACCGATATTAACCTTAGAGAATTTTTCAAATGTTGAGAGTGCATCTCAAATGCCCTCGGGAACTCTAGAATGTGACTTTCTTTATCGGGGTATGAATCCTAAAAATTACCCTTTAAAGGCAAGTGATATTCTTGAGGATGAAGAGGGCATTGATGGAGAAGAGGATGTCAATGTAGATGCCATCGAATTCCCCCTCCGCCCCATAGCAAGTCATCGCCCGTAGTGTAACAGAAGATGATATCCTAAACTTTTTTGAAAATGTGTTATTAGTCGATAGATGTAAAGTTGTAGTTCATAATACTCTTCTTTTGGATATTGATAAATTGAAAGAATGGGAATATCGGGCCAAGGTTTTGATTAAAGCCATCAATGGCCGATATAAGAATTTTTCAAAAAGAAAAGAGTTGTTTTTAAAGATTGAGAATGAGCCCCAAAAGCTCGATGCCTTGCTACATAAAGTTGAATCTGGCACTATGGAGGCCGAGTCTACATACAGAGATGAAATTTTGGCCATTGTTTTGAATCATTTGGAAAACCTCAATGCAGAAGCCCAAGCATATTTCAATGAATGGGCACTTGATCAGAACAAAGTAGCAGTTGTAGAAACAGCATGACTTACAGCTGATGTAAGTTCTACATCTAACTAAAAAATATTTTTTTGTTAAATATGTTTTGTTTATAAATATTAACCTTTTTTCATTTCTGTTTTGTAGTCTAATTTCTAGCACCTAAAGCAACAAGTCGGTGCCATGAAAGTTTTGATCAAGACTACCAAAATTAGCATTAATAATGCTATTGAATTGAAGAAGAGGTTACAACAGACGGTTAGAGAAAATAATTTGTTGAAGAAGATTATCAGAGATAGGGGCCTAGATGTCGAGGCTAAACTGAAAGAAAATGAGAAGGAGCTGAATGCACCTTTCAAAGAAGATCCAACGAAGGAAGAGAGTGCCTTGTTATCGGGGATCAACACTACAACAGAAATTTTGGTTAGGGTTGGGGCATTAGAAGAAAATGATATTGAGGTAGATGTGGGTGGACCTTTAAGAAACATCGAAAAAGAATAGAACTTTGTTGTGTTGCATTTGAAGTGAAACAAAAACTCTTTATATTTTTATAAATTATTTAAGACTGGTATTTTTTTTTAAATTGAAATCAATGATAGAGGCAATTTTTGAAAAATTCATATTATCATTTTGAAATTTTGTTTTTAATTATTTTTATGTTTTAATTTGAAGTGGAAGAAATAATGTTTGATATGTTTTGTAAATTGTGAATGAATGGTATCCTTTTTGAAAATTGAAATCAATGAATGAGACTATTTTCGAAAAATGTGTTATCTATTGGAAATTTTGTTTTGAATGTTGTTATGTTATGATTATATGTGTTGATGTATTAAGTAATTTGAAGTGGAAGAAATAATGTTTGATATGTTTTGTAAATTGTGAATGAATGGTATCCTTTTTGAGAATTGAAATCAATGAATGAGACTATTTCCGAAAAATGTGTTATCTATTGGAAATTTTGTTTTGAATGTTGTTATGTTATGATTATATGTGTTGATGTATTAAGTAATTTGAAGTGGAAGAAATAATGTTTGATATGTTTTGTAAATTGTGAATGAATGGTATCCTTTTTGAAAATTGAAATCAATGAATGAGACTATTTTCGAAAAATGTGTTATCTATTGGAAATTTTGTTTTGAATGTTGTTATGTTATGATTATATGTGTTGATGTATTAAGTAATTTGAAGTGGAAGAAATAATGTTTGATATGTTTTGTAAATTGTGAATGAATGGTATCTTCTTTAAATATTAAATTCAATGAAAGAGACTATTTGCAAAAAATATGTATTATCGCTTGGAAATTTTGGTTTAATTATTACTATGTTTTGATTATTTATGATGATGTAAAAGTTTTTTATTTTTAATTTGAAGTGGAAGAAATAATGTTTGATATGTGTTATCTCTTGAAAACTTTGTTTTGAATGTTGTTATGTTTTGATTGTTTGTGTTGATATATTAAGTAATATTGAAGTATGTGAATGCAGTAAGATGTTATTTTATGTTATATGAATTAATTTGAAATGTCATAAAATGTAGCATAGACAATTACTTTCACAAATTGCAAATACTACAAGAAAAATAGAAACTTTAAACTAATACTTCAATAACAAGGCTAATGTAAAATGATATACAAAATATCCAGTAACACATTTCTGATAATCCAATAATCAAATCATGTGTAATCAAAGAATATGTGTAACACATGTGTAATCAAATAATACATAATCAAATCAGAGGGCTATGCTATACAGAGTATCCAATGGCATCCTTTCATTCTGATATGTGAAAAAATATGTGAAATCAAATCAAATGATAATATGTGAAATCAAATCAAATAATAATATGTGAACTCAAATCAAATCAAATGAAAGCATCCTTTCATTATGATATGTGAAATCAAATCAAATGATAATATGTGAAATCAAATCAAATGATAATATGTGAACTCAAATCAAATCAAATGAAAGCATCCTTTCATTATGATATGTGAAATCAAATCAAATGATAATATGTGAAATCAAATCAAATAAAATTAACTCAAATCAAATCAAATGAAAGCATCCTTTCATTAAAATCAAAAAAAAATCCTTTCATTCTGATATGTGAAATCAAATCAAATGATAATATGTGAAATCAAATCAAATGAATGCATCCTTGCATCATAATGTTGGAAGCTGGAACAAACTCTTTTCAGATTGTACAAAATGTTTTGCACTCATTCCCAAAAATTTTGTCGTCACAATATGACCAGTGTTACCATCATCCTCATCATCATCAATATTCGTTACACCTCTTCTCTCTGCCAAAGAATTCCAATGTGACAATGCTCTTTCGTAAGGAAACTCCTCCACCTCATAGGTCGACACATATACTCTCAAAAAATTCTCCAAATTTTTGTCCAACCTATTTCGAACTTTAGATTTTACATATGATAGTGCACTGAACACCCTTTCATCTTCCACGGATCCCAAAATCATCGTTTGACATAATTCATATAAATGAAAATATTCACTCATAGTATGTTGTAAGATAGTACTTGGTTGTAATATTCTCCACAAACGTGAAATAGAACCTACTTCATGATGGTTAGAGAGCTGTGAAACTTGAGCAGACATTGTTGTTCCAAAATAGTTTGATTGTTTTGTCAAAAGATCTCTGTTGAGAATGCCATTGATTTCAATACCATTGACTACAACACTTTTACTGAAATGGCCAGCAAGGCTGCCCATGTATTTGAGAAACAAAGAATTTATAGTCTGGTATTCATTACAAGGATCCCAAAACATCGGATTTACCACACCCATAGCCTCTAGCAATTCATCTCTTTGAAAATGGTCTCTTATTTCTTTTGTCAATGATTCTGCTATTTGTTTTAGTTTAAGTTTTGTATCGTCTACAACTACATGAAATCTATTGTAGGTTATGGGCATTTTCTCAACTTCATTTGTAGCTATATCCAGTTGCACACCATAACAATATAAAGGTATTTCCTTTCCATGGACATTAATACATAGATGATCATTTATATTGAACTTCAGAAAGCTTTGAGGACCATTCACATTTGTTAATGCTCTCCAACTCTCAAACATGGGATCCATAAAATTTTGACCAGATGCGTACATCATATCAATATGCATGCAAATTTGTATTCTCACCCTGATGAAATCCACAATATAAATCGATCTTTCTTGTGCAATTTTGATCAAAGTATTCATTTTTTCCAACATTGGAAGAATTCCACACAATGTGAGAAGAGTTTCAAAGTCACTCATTTGAAAAAGTAAATCTTTAGCCTTATCAACTGCCCTACGATTTGCATACATAAACCCTATCAAGGATTGATATTCTTTGAAAACTCTTAATGTCGGTAGATACATCGAAATCCACCTAGTATCCACATCTTTCAACAGTTTTTACCTTCGGTAACTCCTAGTGCAAACTGTTGAAACTCTAAAAATATTTTTGGACTACGTGAAAAATATTCATGAATTTCATGGACAAGCTCTTCCACTCTCGCAACATTTGTAAATGTATCCACAATTTTGTATGCAAGATTCATTCTATGAGCCATGCAATGAATAGGGATCAAATATGGGGCAACCGATGTTTGTAGTCTAACACAAAGACCATTCTTGTGTCCTTGCATTGTAGCAGCACCATCAGCTCCTACACATATTAACTTAGTGGCTATTTCAATTTCATTCATTCCTGCTTCTTCTTTTAAACTAGTTACAACAACATTGTAAATATTTTATGCATTACAATTTTCCACCATTTTGCGTATTCCAAGTAAATGAGGTTGCCTTGAATGATTTTCCAATGTGTAAACATGCATGCAAATCCAAGATGTATTGTCAACTGCAGTCACCTCATCAATTGAAAGTGAAATGAATTTTACCTTTTTTACTTTCTCTCTGAGGTCATCCTGCTCAACCAATGAGAGACATTTTGCCATTTCCCAACCACTTCGATCTGACCAATGGGCGTTGGGTAAGTTCTGCACATCAGCTAGTCAAAATAGAGATTTATAATCCATGAAATCAGACATAGGTCTACCCTTCTTAAGAATAGAGAATACAACAACAAACTGCAAACTTTTTGAAGCTAAAGTTAACTTATTCATTTTTCAAAATTGGGCTTGAATCGTTGCACCTTTCTCAACCAATGTTTGCTTTTGTTTCATTTCTTTATCATATTCTTGTGCATATCTCATATGTGTGCACTCTGATGCATCCTTCCACCTATAATTTTTTTGTGTTGGTCGATCACCTTCTTTTGTTTTGATATAAACCTTTCCACAATGTTTTTCTACTGTATCTTTCTTAAGTTGCAATCTATGCTCCTTTTCGTGTTTCCAACTGCAAATTACGCATCTCAATTCTGTTATATCATCACTACTATTCTCTGGCAGCACTGGCTCAATAAATGGAAATTCTGATATCCAATCAAGCTGAAATGATCTATTAATTGTCCACCTAGATAACCTTGCACGTTTATTTTTTTAGATGAAGATTCTCCGGAAGTAGGGACTGCATAAGAACTATTAGTTTCTTTTCCACTTGGCGTGTTAGATTCAAGAATCTCTTCATGTTGTTGTTTGATTTGATTGAGAATATTTTCATATGTGGACTGTTCATTAACGTGGATATGTGGAAGTGGAGGCATACCAGGGTTAACAGTGTTTTATGTAGAGATAATACTAGTGTCAATAGTAGATTCATTATCACTATGGCATTTAAAAGCATACTAGTGTTTTCTACAGATAAAAATGGACAAAGCCATCAACCAAAAAACACACTTCTTTATGAATGAAGACATTATATTTAAAATTAACAAAGTAAAAAAATTGGTGAGTAAAGGTGTTCATACCTTCATTCTGTGCAGATGTTGATGGTTGACCGGGTTTTGAAATATTATGAAAGTATTTGAGGATACTCCTTTTATTGGAAGACTGGCCTCCCTTCTTTCCACTACTTGTAGTTGACATTTTACCTGTATGAACAGAAGAATAACATGAACAAAGAACATCATTTTTAAAAATGAAAATAACTGGTATAAAAGAGAACTACTACTAGAGACAACAAAATATTTGTCCCAAGAATATCGTTCCTAAGCAGAATAAACCTCCTTATTGAGTGTCCATTAATAAAATTTTAAATGAAATTTAATGGTAAAAGAAACATATCGGTAAATTGAGTCACCTTATGCCAATCGCCTTATGCCATTCTTTGTCATCACCTTATGCCTCATCTTCTCGCTTCTACCAATTGTCTTCTGCCAATCACCTTATTTCAATCACCTTATGCCAATCACCTTCTACCAATCACCTTATGATAGTCACCTTATGCCAATCATCTTCTGATATTGCCTTATTCTAGTCACCTTCTACTAGTTGCCTTCTACCAATCACCTTATGCTAGTTACCTTCTACCACTCACCTTATGCCAATCACCTTCTGAAAGTCACCTTCTATTAGTTGCCTTATGCCAACTACCTTCTACCACTCACCTTATGCTAGTAACCTTCTGCTAGTCACCTTCTACCAGTCGCCTTATGCCAGTCACCTTTTGACAATCTCCTTCTGCTAGTCACCTTATGCTAGTTGCCTTATGCCAGTCACCTTCTGGAAGTCACCTTCTGTCAGTCATCTTCTTCTAGTCACCTTATACTAGTTACCTTGTGCCACTTGCCATCTACTACTCGCCTTCTACCAGTCTCCTTCTACTAGTCGCCTTTCATCAGTTGACTTATACCACTTGCTTTATGTTAGTCACCTTCTGCCACTCACCTTATGCCAGTTGTCTTATGCCACTCACCTTATGCCACTCGCCTTATGTCACTTGCCTTATGCCACTCACCTTATGTCAGTCGCCTTCTGTCGGTCGCCTCCCTCCAGTCACCTTTTGTCAGTCGTGGACTCGAGTTTTGTCAGTAGTCTACTTTGTATCGCTCGCTATCCAAAAAAAATATTGTAATTGTATGGGAGTCGCTGTCAGGGTTAGCTATATATAATGGGGTACAAGGGGCGATTTGGGCGGGATATTTCTTATTTTTAATAAATTTAGGGTGAAAATTAGGTGGGAAACCTTATGACAATGGGGTGAATTTACCCTTAAAAAAATTAGATCCCAAAATTTTTGGGCGAACGGGCCGACCTCTATGGTCCCAAAATTCGTAAAATTAACATTTTGGAAATCTGAATATTCATGCTAAATTGCGAAATTCGCCACTATGCAAAACCATGTTTGGGGGTAATGCATTTATGGTTGAGGATGAATTTCTCATCATAGTGTAAATAAAGGCCCTTTTCTCATCTTTCCTTCATTTCTTAAGGGCTAATTTTTTTAATTGGTAAAACTCTATTTAGTTTTGGTGTGGTGTAGGAATTTGAAGATTTACTCATTGGTGGTACCCCAAGTCGATGTTGGTTATTAATTTTTTCTTCTATCGTTTGAGCTAACGCAATAGTGTGCAACATGTCGATAGGAATGAGCATTTGCACTTCTAATAAAATGTCTTATTTTAAGCCACTTATAAAAAAAATTTGGAAGAATAATGCATCTAGCCCTGATGTAAAATTTACCAATTTCTTAAATTTAGTTTGGTGAGGGCTCCTATGAAATCTTCAAATTTGCTTGGGTTGAATCATACCATTATATTTTTTGTAAATTTTGTCCATGTAGGGGTGTCATTTATCTTTTTGTACCATTGGTACCATTGAGTAGCGATACTCTCCAAGTGGAAGGATGTAATGCGAACCTTTTGGACTTTAGGGATTTGATAGAGGAAGAAATATTAGTCCGCTTGATAGATCCAATTTGTGGGGTTGCCTCCTTCAGACTTTGGAAATTCCAATTTAGTTGTTCAAGGTAGGATTGATATTTGTGGCTCCCCAATTAATGCTTGTTGTGTTGGTGCTACGATAGGTTGGCCGACTTGGATTACTACCATATTTTGTTGTAACATATCCACAAAGAGGTTAGTGGCAACAACTTTTAAATCTATTTCTACTACATTTATCATGAGTTTATCTTCAAGATCGTACTTCCATTTATTCATTCCCTCCATGAAGTCCTTCATCTAGTCTTTTGAACGTCTTCCATAAATCATTGTGGTGGTTTTGCAAAAATTTTAAGCTTAACTTCTTTGAAAAAAATAGTAGAAATTTAATCAAATTATCAAATATTGATAAAATTTGAAAAAATAATTGTAATATTTTGTCAAAATTTTATCAAAAATATTTGGCAAAATTTCAAAAATTTATTACAAAATTTCAAAAAATTTTGTTTCAACTTTAGGATCCTACGATTTTTTGAAATTTTGTGAGAGCAGGGCTCAAAGTTTAAATTTTGAAATTTGGTAGGAGCAGGCTTGAAGAGCGAGGAGAGGGAGCAATAGAGATAAATGGCGGTAGAGATAAATGGCGGTAGAGAAAAATGAAGAGCAAGGTGATGGAGTGGTAGAGACAAGCGAGGTCTGAGCAAGCATGTAGGATGAGGTGGGAGTGGCAGAGACAAGCGAGGGTAGAGTGGGCATAAAGAGTGAGGTGAGAGAGCGACAAATACAAGCGAGGGTAGACCACAGGTCAACATTTGAACAAGGAACACGTGCCAACCATCAGCACCTATTTGCATATGTGTGAGGTGTCTAGCCAAGCTAGATAATCATAAGGGGCACGCTTGATTATTTAAATCCCTTTTGGTTCCTTTCAAAACCAATGTGGGATAAAAAGGGTGTAACAAATTACGTGCTCTTCTTTATCCCCCTTCATAAAATAAAAACTTTCGATGTTGGAGTTGACCATCGGTGATCAAAAAGTTTTTAAAACTTTATTTTATAAATTTTTCTTTATAATTTTTTTTTGAAAAACCTACAGATGTGTCAAAAAACATCATAGATAGAAATTTTATCAAATTTTTTGTCGTCTAATCGTTGTCTGTCGAATCTAGTTTACTCTCCAAGGGATCTATATTTATATATGTGATTTTTTTTATTTTTGACATCAAATATTACTACTTTATTCCTCTGTTATTCATTATATTTTCTTTGCTATGTTTGGAACCATCTCAATTTGCTTATAAATGGATATATCTAGGCTTGTCTTGGGCTATGGTGGTTTTATATGGATTTTTCATAGGGTGATATATATATATGATGCAAAAAAAAATTGTGTATGATGGTGGATATTTTTTTGATGATGTGACAATGGGAGAGATGAAACATAGGTGCAATAGTGGAATGGTAGATAGTTGGAATTGAATAACAGGGTGATAAAATGCTTAATTGAATGATGGCTCTAATACCAGTTGCTAGGAATTTGGTTCCTATCAATTAGAATTCAATGGAGAACAATGGAAAATGAGTGTAAATAAATAAATTAACAATCACTTTTATTTAGATCATTGTTTCAAATGGAGGTTGTCCTGCCAAGTGCTCACAAGGAGATGTAATGATTTATGTTCTTCGATGCTCAATGATGCCTTCTATAAATGCATATATAAACCTATCTAATGGTTGTGATGTGAAAGGACATGATGGTCCATAATAAAATGAGAGATATTATTTATATAATATAAGTTAGGATTAGGATCCTAACAAATGACATCTTCCTCATGTTCAGTGATGGTAAATATCAAGTCATCTCAGAGGTCAATAATCAAGGGTTGATCTCTAGGAAGTGGAGCTTCCATAAACTGATTTGCTATTACTTGAAATTTAATGGATTTTTGGCTAATGAACTCAATAATGAATTCTATCAAGAGCATTATCCATTTTACGATGTGGGTATTATTTCAAGTGTGAGACATCATGTAACACAGAGGGATTTTTGGGCTTCAAAAAAATTTGAACTTATATTTCACCCTTAGTTTTCAAAAATGAACAAATTAAGTATCTAGGTGATTATAGGATGTGGTGTTGAGTTTAGAAAGAGGAAAGTCTTCAGAGAGTCATTCCAATTCAAAAAAAAAGAGTTCTCATGGTTATTGAAGGAATAGGTCTAAGTCTTATAATTCTTATATCCTTCATGAGTTCATCCCTAGCCATCCACTCATTCATAAGGTCATTATTTCCATATCATCACCCCTCACCATATTATCCATTTCATCCATTTTTAAGACTTTTTTTATATTTATCCATTTTATTTCATATCAAATAGTCCACTTTCATTATTCAATTCATACCCTTTAAATATACCATTTAATCCATTGATATTTTCATCATATATAGCCCCATTAAAAGTCATATCACATCCCTAGGTTATACCATGACTAAAAATACCATGAAATTCACCTTGATTGATTTTTCTTAAGTCCTAAGTCTCCAAGTATACCTAAATGTAAAACCTTAGCTAAAAATTTCCCGCTTAATTTTCTCTGCTAAGTCCAATACCTAAATTTATCATCATCCTTCCAAAACCTTATCGGTGATCCATCTATGACAACAATAAGCCATCGACGATGGCCTAAGCCCAAAAATACATTATCACTCATCCAAACCTATTATCTTCGATTCAATTAGTGATAGCATATTTCAATCAACGACTCTATAAAGCCTTGGTATAAAGCAAAATCAACTATCTCTCTTGCAAAATCATCATCATTGATGCATCAACAATTGTTAAATCTCATCAATGATGGAGTATTTCAAGTATGATTTGAGGATTTTAGTCATCATTGACCTAACCATTCCTCCTCTCAATGAAATTAGTCACACTAAGTTGTTTTAAAGTCCTTATCATCTACCTAAAGTCCCCATTGCTCATCGATCAACAACCATTCATTATTATTGATGATAGTGTAAACCAAAGAGTAAGACATCGCTCATCCAAATGCATTATCATTGATCCATCAATGACAGTTGATTTCCATAAAAGATGCCTTAGCCCCAAGTCCTATATTTTTCCACTTGGTATTTGCCTACCTGAGCTTATAAACATAAAATTTTACTTAAATATTAGCCCTCAAGTCCAAATTTGGTTTTTCACCACTGAAAAGAGCGCATCAATGATGCATCAGCGAAAGATTTTCTTCATCAGTACTAAAATATTGGTCTCTTGTCACTCATGTTAAAATCCCATCACCAATCCATTAGTGACCAAGTATATTGATTTAGCTAAGGGTAAATCCATCATTTGTCTTAGGTGTTCTCTCTCCTGTCATGCATTAAATAAACCTTGTGTCTACCAAGTCATCCACCCTAAGTATTTCTAAAAAAAATTAAAGGTTCGCTTGTCGTTGATCACTTTCCTCTTTTGCTCATCCATAGGTGATAAGGTAATCCCATTAGTGATGAAGTATTTAGTCATTACCCTTATAAAATCATTGTCATTGATTTATCAGTGATAGCTCCAAGCAATCAATGACAGTCTATTTTATAAAATCTTTGTCACTCATCAAGGAAGCCCATCGGTGATGCATCAGTGATAACCTAAAATTAAGAGACAAAGGAGCATTGATGATCTAGATCATTCCATAGAGATAAATAATACATATTTTATCTAGAAAGGCATGTGGCTCACTATCCAAGAACTGATAGAAGGTATGATGAGGTGGACAACCCAAGATCCAAAAGCAATGATCCTATATGGGGTGGTAAAATCAAAAGGTGGCTCAAGGTATGAATGTATCTCTTCAAGGAATGTGAATATAAATAAACTACCCATGGCTATTTTCAATATTATGGCTACAACAAGATACAGATGATGTGGCACCAGTGAAAAAGTAACACCTGTAAATACAAGCCTCAGTAGACTAATCATAAAATAGACTCTTATCAAATATTGCTCTTGTGTAAATATTACAGGTGCAATTATTTCGGAATGGGCAAAAGAAGGTTGTTGAAGGTGAAATAAATACACTACATACATGTACTCCCGAATCACTTCAAATACTTCCTTATAAGTCTTGATTCCCCTTAAAGAACATTTATGAGCTAAAAATTTCCCAAGTACAATTGTAAAGGAGAAAATACAAGTGATATTGTATCCATATGCCATGGCTTCTTCTAGAAATCCAAATAAGGCTACAAAATCATCCAAAAAGAAACCCGCTAAAACCATTCAAGCTATCGAGGAAAAAATTATAGATAGACAAATCAGAGTATCACAAACCTATTCCTACGAAGAACTACTAGGTAAACCCATAAATAAAAAACATGAGACTCTAGGGAAGAAGGCGCCAGTGAAATAAATCATAGAAGAACAAAGTTAAGAATATGAAGATGTCAAACACACAGAAAGCATGCAATGGAAAGCATGGAGGCTATCGCAAGCACACAGCAAGTGCGTGATGGTGAGTACAAAGGCTAAGGTGAGCACATGACGATGAGCGCAAAGGCTAGGACAAGGATAGATATGGGTAGTAGGAATTCCGAGGTGATGTGGAGGCAGGCGAGGGTGAAGCCCATGGGGAACCAAAGAGCCAACAATGGTGATAACACTTCTCTTTGCAAAAGGGGTGTAAACCCTAGGTGCAATCAAGCGATGGAACAAAGTGATAAATTTGGGTACAGTATTCACAAAAGAGATGCAAACCCTAGGTGCAGTCAAGCGATGGAACAAAGCAATAAATTTGGGTACAATATTCACAAAAGAGATGCAAACCCTAGGTGCAGTCAAGAGGGTTGTTCGCAAACCGTCTCTTCAGTCTGTGAGAAAGCCTCTTCGATCAGAAGAAATATTTCTCAAGGATCTTTGGGTTTGCAGGTGGATGAACCCATGCCCTCTATCAAGATTTTAGAGGATGAATTTGGGTTGGATCTGATTGATCATGAAGCCCAAAAAATTATTTGCAAACTCAAAGGCAAAAGACTAGGCTTAGAGGAGCTCAAAGGATACATTAAATATTGGTGGAGTTTAGATTTCCAAGTAACTCTCCTACCCAAAAATTTCTTTTCTATTTCCTTTTTTGATTTAGAGGATAAATATAGGGTAATGGATTATAGATATAATTGGTTTTTTGGACAAAGGGGTGTCTATATAAGACCTTGGACTCCTAATTTCAACCCCTTTACAAAAGAAGTTAATTGCTTCCTAGTCTGGGTGAATCTTTATGCTCTCCCTGTGGAGTTTTGGGGAGAGAAGATATTCACCAAAATCGGTAATGCCATTGGTTCATTCTAGTATATGGATACCCAAACTGAGGAAAATTTGTCCAATAAAATTAATATGAGTAAAGCAAGATTGGTTGTTTGGATGGATGTTTCAGTTCCTAGGCCTCAATCCATTACTATCTCCTCGAGCAAAGGGGAATGGCTCCAAAATATTGAATATGAAAACTTCTCCCTAAGATGTTATGGTTGTCAGCAATATGGCCACTTGAAGAAGAGATGCTCGAACATCCGATCATGCTTTGATTCCTCCTTGGTGGAGAAGGGCCTGAATGCGAATGATTCAAAATCTTCAAATATCCCAGTTCAAAAGAAATAAGCTCATCCTCTAGATGCACCAATTGTCCAACAGGAATCATGTGAGCAACAAAATACTCAACCCCAAAAGGAGAATTTGAATCAGATCATTGAGAAAAGCCAAATGGTTACTAAAGAAGAAGCTCATCCTCTAGATGCACCAATTATCCAACAAAAATCATGCGAGCAACAGAATACTCAACCCCAAAAGGAGAATTTGAATCAGATCATTGAGAAAAGCCAAATGGTTACTAAAGACCATCCAAATGATTCCATGGAAAATATTAGCACCTCAGATGGTATACTCAAAGCTAATTATGAAACAATTAATGACGGTGAGTTTTTTAAAAGTGAAGATCCTACAAAATGTGGTACAACTAGATATTACCTCAGGAGCTTGAAGTGCAAAAATGCATTCTCAGATCTTGCCACTCTATAGGAGGAAGAATATCTACTATAGAAGAAAAATAATCAAACTGATTTCCTCTTTGATGGATGACTATTATGTTTGTTTTTCTTCTATCTATTGGAGTTATGTGTCATGTAAGGGTTGTTCTTGTTGTTAGTTCCTTCAAAAAAATTGATTATGGAACCTTAGCAGTTTGAGGAAGATGAAAAATATCTTTGATAGAAAAGCAAAGATAGGTATGCTTTAATTAATTTGTTAGAAATGTAATGAGAGCAATGTATCATTTTGTTTTTGTAATGGGAGTGGCCCCCAATAGAAGCCACACATAGCTTATTCAAAAAAATAATATGAAGATGCCACTATTTTTTATTTTGAACACACTGAAGAAGATTATCGGAGGCATCAAACTCTACTCAAAGATATATTTTAGAGGGCCAGAGATAATCATTACGAAGATAGTCCATTTTGCAATAAATGGAATAGCAACCTGGGGAAGCTTATCTACCCATGAGTCCACCATTCATCAAACTTGCTCTCCTGGCTAGCCACGATGTATGACCCAGATTCAAAAGCCATCCTCAACCACAAGAACTAGAAGGTCTTAAGAATCACCAAAGAAGCCATTCACAAGGTATTTAATCTCTCTCCCTCTCAAATAGTCCCAAACAATAAAGTACTTGAAATACAGTCTTCATGTATGCTAAATACCCATTTCTATCGAAGAATGTTTGGTATGGACTATGAGGTATCATATAAATTCCCCATACCAAAAGTGGCTCTCAGAGTATGGGCCAAAGACTATGTAGATATGATCAACATTGTAATGGGAAATAGAGATCTAGATAATGTGAAAAGGGAGGTGATGTACATGGCTTCACAACTAAATAAAATTGGAAAAATAACTATGTATGCTTGGGAAGAGGTCCTAGAGAAAAATGTGAATAAGCAGCTTACAACACTTCACAAGGCTATTGAGAAGAAGAAAGAAATAATGCCAAAATTCATGTATTATTCTTTTCTTATACATATCATAGTGGGCCAGTTGAGTCCCAATGTTATGCAAATGCTAAGAGGGGTCAATGTCGAATGCATCCAGGACAAACTGCTTGGATTCAAGAAGGCTAGTCTAATATCACTGAGTTTATTGGAAAATTTATGGTGGCCATTCATAATGAGCTATGTGGTGAAAATCCTCCAAGGATCAGCATAGGAATAAGCAACTTTCTGAACTAGACCAAGTCTAGGAAGTTCTTCTTTGTAGAATATTTCACTTACATCAAGTTATATGGTGTGAAGATTCCACCTAAGGCACTCCCAAAGTATTATCTGATGTCCATAGCCACCTTAGAAATTGTGAGGTAGGTAGTTGAAGAAGTAAAAATGAGAGTGAACAGGGGTAAAGCAAGAGTCCCGTGGCTCAAACTACCTTTCAAAATGGGGTACTATATTTTCAAAGGATATCTTAGTCTTCTTAGAGCTATGTGGAGGATGGATGATTACTACTTTGCCAAACTTACGTAGAGAGCCTATGACCCAGATGGAGAATATGACAAAGAAATCTAGAAAGTGATGAAACTACACATGGGCCATGAAGTAGATGCTTTCAAATATGCCATGCAGATCACTATCAAGAATAGATAAAATCTTAAAAGTGTCTAGGAAATATTAGAGAGACCTTATACCCAATTGGAAGAAGTAGGAAGGTACCAGTCAAAATTGAATATACTAAGAGGGGGCACTATTGATTCTTATGCTCCATTAGTCCTAGCAACTAGGCCTGAAGAGCTTGAAGATCCTTTCTTGCAAATAACTAAAAGAAATCCACAACGATTAGAAATAGTCATTGAGGAAGCACCTACTGCTGAAACAAACCAACCACAGATTGAGCTGGCTCCTCAAATGAGCTCTCCAAGAGAATTCTCCTCGATTAAAGAGAAAGAAGAGCCAATCACATCCCAGGAAGCAAGCCCCCTAACAATAGTTGAAGATACCTCAACCTCAGAACCTCAAGTAGCAGAAGAAATGGAAAAAGTGCTCATAAGATCTCAGGTAAAAATGATGAAGAGCACCACCACCGTGCACTTGATAGTGAATAATGAAAAGCACAAAATTCCCCCAACTGCTATGAAGAAAATCACTCGAGTTAGAGGACTAGGAAACCTTTTGAGAGAACTTGTGCCTGAAGAAGCCTCTCCTCCTAGTTCTCCACCAACTAAAAGAGCTCATATTGAATTTGGTTTAGCTTTCGAAACTTCTCATTCTGTAATACTGACAAAAGTAAAAGAAACTAATATACAGTTCAATACTGAGGAAGAACGGTAGATAGAGGTTGTTGAAGAATCACCAATGAGGGGGCTACTCAAAAATTGTTGGCTCAGCAAGGTGTCACATAGGCCAATTCTCAAGTCACTATCACACTGCCTCTACCAAAAAAGCCTTCAAAATTCTTCATTGATCCCAAATCCAAACAAGTGAAGTGGAAGGGGGATACTATTGAAATGATGAAAGTAGATTTGGTAGTTCACACATAGACAACTGCAGTCATTGAAGAACTCAAAGAGTTAAGAGCACAAAAGGCTCAATATGGGTAGATAAAAACTAAAAAATATCAGTTGAAAAGTGATAATAAGGCACTTCAAGCTGAGATAAGTAGATTAAAAGAAGAAATGGATAAGCTACAAAAGCAGAAGCCACTAGTCCTACCTAAGAGAGCAATTGACAAAGAAGAGCTCATTAATCATTTCAAGTTAGGATTGGTCGAATTAACCAAATACCGAGTCAAACCAATGCCTAACATATTCAAAGACCTTCTGGAAATCATGAACATAGCTCAATGGATCAAAAGTCTGATGGAAGAAATAGATCATAGAGCTATGAAGATCTCTCCTATCTACCAAAAATACAAGGAAGAATACACCCAGAGTCTGAGGAGCACAAATCACCACTACAGATGGTCAAGTGTATGATTGTCAAACTAAATTCTAGAAGCTAAAAAATTACTTTCATGAAAGACTCCATTGGGAAGATGCCATATCAAGCATAGATGAGTGGACAAAGGAATTAGATGATGTGGGGTTGCAAAATGTCGATATACTCAGAGAAGTCACTACAAAGACCGACATGGAAACACTCATCATAAATAAAATAATGGAATTCAAATGTGATGGAGAAGATGAAAAGAAATTGGCTTTACAACTAAGAGACTTATCTTCAGTAAACATAGAAGCAATCCAATTTGTTGATCAAAATGGGCCATTGACAAAAAGATATCTCAATCAGATAAAGAGCATTGAACATGAAGTCAAGTCAACCTCCACATTTTTTGATGAAGCCTGGAAACACATTGCTAATATTTTAGGAGTCAAAAATATAGAAGAAGACAAAAGAGAAGATAGCCCAGTGGGTCCCATAGAAGAATACCAAGTAGAAACAGCTGACATCACCCCCACAATAGAAATCAAGGAACAAACAGAACTAGCCACAGAACCAGAACAATAGGAATAATAGTTTCAAGAATAGGTGGCAGAGTATCATCAGTTTTATCAGTGAAAGACAACTCAAGCCAACCTATGAGGCACCCAATAAAAGTAGTGGCTGAAGATAATCCAAGTGGCAACACCTACACCAAGTCTTCTCAATGACATTTTTCAACCCAGTTATAAAAGGAGCCGAAGCATCCAAGCTTCATCATCAAGCAATCATATAGTAAGCTTGCGAGAGGTATTCTGAGTGTTTCTATGAGGGTTATTGTATCTTCTCTATGTTTTCTCTATTTTCACCATTTTCTTAAGTTCTTCCCACCTTTGTGCAGGTATTATCGAGAGTCGAGTAGTCTACCTGAGATCATTTCTAAGAGCTGCTTCAAGGAGCCAGAGTCTATATGTCACTATAATTAGGATAGTAGATAATAGTTCCCTTATTACATTATTCAAATGGGGTGAGCTCTATATTGTATTCATTGAAAGACCTAAGCACTCTACTAGGCTTTATCATTGTAGCCATTATAATTTGAATATAATACAAATCATCTAGTTTCTACTTTCTAGCATATTTTAGTGCAATGTGTGTGTGTTTTCTTATCTATATATTACATTATTTGAATCTACAGGTAATGTTTCTCTCACTGATTTAAAAATCCATGTTGATTGCGATATTCGAATGAATGTGGGTTTATCAATTTTTCTTTCCTTTTCTCTCCTTTTCATGTGAATGATTAAAATTTGCTATGATAACCCAATGGACAAGGCACCAATCTACTTTCATGCCTGAAATGCTTTCAATTGTATGCTTGGTCATTATTTTTGCACATCTATAATACATTAAAATCTGGTTGAGCATATTTGTTTAAGGAACATCATTATAGGCTCATATTAGGGTGTCTAGACCTGACCTATTTAGTTATCAAGCTATCCAAGGATGAAGTGGTGAGTCTACCAGAGCTCACATATCTACTTGTGGGCCATAAGAGAATTTGAATAGCATGACAGATCTTAAGGATATTCAAAATTTTCCACAATAATTTTCTAGCATCGTTTCCATGGATCGGCTATTTTATTATCTATGTGTTCCATAGTTTGTCTCCCCACGATAAAATTTTTACTCGTCAATGCCATAGTTTTTTGGAAATAGATTTTTATTTGATTAACCATAGTTTTCTAAAGTCTATGTGTTCTAGGATTTCTCTGTGCATATCTGAGAGATTGAGAGAATTTAAAAGCCGAGCAATCTTGGCTTGAGTGAGATTCTATTGCACCAAAGTGTTGGTGACTCTGAACGAACCCAAAAGAAGAAGAAGAATCTGACCTAGTGCATACCAGATGAAGCGATAAAGAACTCTTCCCAAAATTTGAAGACCTAGAGGTATTTACCCATTCTTGAAAAGTCCTAATTCTTAAGAAATCTGTATATCAAAATAGATCTAATTTTATTGGTAGTAAATCTACTAAAAAGTATATTTTTATAGTTAATTCTACTACCAATACACCTGTTATTAGCACCTCTATGACTAGTATCCCTATCCTTCCTATGGCTCAACCAAATCCGAATCAAAACCTTCAGGTATGGAGGACTAATAGGTATAGGCCCTTTTGATTACCCCAAAATTTGCATCCCTTGCCAACCAAAGCTCACAAGTATTTACCCAAATTCTAAGGCAACACTACTGTTACTAGGGAAGATCATATCAAAGGATTCCTATATGCATTAGATAGCCTTGAGGTTGAACATGAGGATGTAGTTCTCAGATTATTCCTACAAACACTAGAGAAGGATGTAAGAGATTGGTTTAATTGCCTCCTAGTTGATCAGATTCTTAAATTTCAGACCATGGAGGAAGTATTTTTAAAGAAATATGGAGAAAAAAAAATGAACAATCCTTGTTAATAGAGCTTGCAATAATCAAGAAAAGAGAAAATGAGTCAGTGGAGGATTTTAACAGATGGTTTTTCAAGACTAGGAATAAAATTCCCATAACTCTAAGACCCACTGATCACCAAGCTATATGTTTTTATAAGAATGCTTTTCTTGGGGAATTTAGCTATGAGTTGAGACAACATAGAACCAACACCATTGATGAATGTATGGAACAAGCTCTAGAAATTGAAAGGAATATGTTAGATAGTGGAAAAATGAAGCCATACACATCTGAGTCAAGCTCTAGTCAAGTGGACAGGAAGCCTAAGAGAGTTGGGTTCTCACTATTAAAGAAGGCTAAGATAGATCCCATAGAAAAGTTATCCAACCAATTTACTAAGATGTTCAACACTATCAATAGTAGGCTATCCAAAATTGAGAGGGATAAATCAATAAATGATGAGCCACCTACTCAATCACAAACTGATAATAGACCCCAATTTTAGAGAAGTTTCAACAAAAACTAGGCAAGAAACAATGGAGAAGAAGGGAATAAGAACAAGTAATGGCTAGAAGAGGAAAGAAGGACCAAAAGATATGGATTCAGTCCCAAACCCCATGGCTACTACTAATACAATTTCTAATTTTCCATTCTATTATGATGAATGTGATGCCCCACATGACCTAGCTACTTGTGGCATATACCTGGGTGCACATACCAAAGGCAATTTAGAAGAAGAATTATATGAAGAAATAAGAATAAATACTTGTTGGACTAAGGATGATGAAGAAAGAGAAATACAATTTGAAAAAGAAATGGATGAATTACCTAAGTCAGAAAAAGAGCCTAGAGCTTTGGTTCTCGAGAATGTGGAAATCCTAAAAAGACCTCAAGAAAATAGGTATGAAATGATGAAGCAAGGCAAAATCATTCCAATAGTTGAAGAAATTGAAGCATTAGAAAGGATGCATGCCATCAATCTGAGAAATAGAATAGTTCTTGATAAGACCAATAAGTCTGATAAGGCTGATATAAATCAATAGATTCAAAATAAAGATAAAGCTACCAAGAAATAGAACAATAATAATCAACAAGTAACCCCTAAGGTTGAAGTAAGGAATGAAGTTCATAAGTAGTTGGATTCTGACAAAAATACAGAAGTCAAGAAGGTTGAATTTGATGCAGGCCAAGAGTTGGCCAAATAGAAAATTAATATTACTTTTGGAGAACTGATGACCATACCAAAATATAGAGATCAAGTGTGTCGAGATTTTGGTCTAGTTGAGCCACCAAATAATCATATATGCAATTTTTAGCAGCATAAAAACCCAAGCCCATTCCTAGGAACCCATCGTCAATTAGACCTTTCTATATCTCCTTAAGATATAATTCAGACTTTGGGGATCATTATGTAATCCATAATTGTATGTTAGATAGTGGAGCATCACATAATGTCATGCCTAAACAAGTGGTAGATCAGTTAGGTTTAATATGCACTAGAGATTCTCCCCCAATATCAGTCATGGATAGTAGACAAATACCTTGTGATAGGATCATCATAGGACTATTAGTTTATTTAGACCAATACCCAAAGAAAGGAATAGTTATGGATGTAGTCATGGTTGATGTAGACCCTTTCTTCTCTTTACTATTATCAAGACATTGGGCTAAACAATTAGGAGGATCTATTCAATTAGATTGGTCTTATGCTACTATTCCCTTGATAGCCAAAGAATAGGTCACTCTCAGAAGAGAACCCTTTCATAGGTATTCAGTAGAACTAAAGAAGTCTGACAACACCACTATAAACTTAGTTCAATATTTTGAAGAGAAGGAGATAGGAGTATATTCTATTTGGCATTCACCTTTCCTAGCTGAAGTACCAGAAGTCGTAAACATGGACCCACAAATAATAGCAAAGGTAGATGTTGAGTCTACAAGAATACTGACATCTAAAATATGGACCCTAACATTTGATGGAGCAAAATCACATACTAGAGTAGGGGCAAGGGTTAACTTGATTGACATCAATGGAAATTATTTGGGCATACCATATAGATTGCATTTTCCATGTACTAATAATGTGGTAGAATATGAAGCACTATTATTAGGCTTGAGAAAAGCCAAAGAGCTGGGAATCAATTATTTGACTATATATGGAGATGTAGAATTGATAATACAAAAAATTAAAGGTAAATATCAGACCAAACATCCTAGGTTAAAATAATACAAATAGGTTATTCAAGAAGAAATTGATAAATTTTTGGCTTTCAATATCATATATATTCCTAGAGATCAAAATCATATAGCCAATTTGTTAGCCATAAATGCTTCTGGTTCAGACAATCCAGAGATAGATACAAAATATCAAGAGAAGTTCCCTACTATTTCAGTATATCATCCATCTATCCCAGATAACATAGTATATCTACAAGTTTTCCAAGATGACATAGATATCAAAGATTTTATGACATTACAGAATCATTATGCTGATATTATATATGATGAGGAAGATGAGGAAAAAATAAAAAATATAATTGGAGAACCTATAGAAGTGATACAATTAAAGACTAACAAACTGCCCAAAGGTCTGATTTCATTAGAGAGCATGTTTGATGATTTTAATAGAGCTCACAAACCTACCTTGCAAGGATTGGAAGTAGAGGAAATCAATATTGGAACTGAACAAGAGCCTAAAATGGTGAAAATTGAAAAATCTATGTCTGGGAAAGAAAGACTACATAAAATACCTGAGAAAGCATAAGGATAGCTTTGCATGGAGCTATGAAGACCTCAAAACTTTTAATATAGAAGTAATGAAGCATATCATTCCATTGAAAGAAGGCACTAAGCCACATAGGAAAAAATAGAGAAAGTTCAATCCCACATTACACCCTGTAATGCAAAAGGAAGTCCAAAAGTTATTGGATGCTAAGATTATCAGAAAAGTGAGATTCTCTACATGGATAGCCAATTTAGTGCTAGTAAGAAAGAAAAATGGAGATATCAGGTTATGTGTGGACTTTAGAAATCTGAAAAAAAATTCTTAAAGGATAATTATCCTCTACCCAACATGGAGCAATTATTACAGGCTATTGTAGGATCATCTAGGATGTCTTTGTTAGATGGATTCTCTGGCTACAATCAGATTCAAGTCAACCCTAAGGATAGGCACAAAATAACTTTTACCACTCCATGGGGGACTTTTGAATACCTCAGGATGCCCTTTGGTTTGATGAATGCAGGAGCCACATTTCAAAGAGCCATGGATTTTTCTTTCAAGGGCTTAATGTTTAAAATGGTAGTAGTCTACTTGGATGACATAACTATTTTCTCTAAGAATCCTGAAGACCACTTTGAGCATCTCACCCAAGTGTTTGCAAGATGTAAGGAATTTGGCATCTCATTGAATCCCAAGAAGTGTATCTTTGGAGCAAAGCAAGGCAAGCTATTAGGACACATTATTTCTAAAGAAGGAATTAGTATTGATCCTGAAATAACTGAGGCCATTGCAAAGATTCCTCCACCAAAGAACTTGAAGGGAGTCAGGTCATTTTTTGGGAAGATTAATTTTGTCAGAATATTTATCCCAAATTTTTCTCAAATTGCAAAGCCCATAAATGACATGATAAAAAAAGAGGGTATTATTAGATGGACAGAGGAGAATTTATAGGCTTTCCAGAAAATAAAGGATGCCATCACACAAGCCCCTGTATTAGCATACCTAGATTATCACAAAGATTTTAACATATACTCCTTTGCCTCAGAAGACACCATTGTTGTTGTATTGTCACAGAAGGATGCAGAAAGCATAGAGAGACCAGTGGCATTTATGAGTTCAAGATTAAAAGGATCTCAACTGAAGTATACCATGATAGAAAAATAGGCCTTCTCACTAATAAAAGCCTTAGAGCATTTCAAAGGAATTTTTGGGTCAAACAAAGTAATAGCCTGCATTCCTTACACAGTCATCAAAGATATCTTTACTCAAAATGAACCTACAGGTAGTTCAGCCAGGTGGATGGTTAAATTGCAGTAGTATGAGGTCGAGTTCAAGGTTGTGAAGACCATTAAAGGGTAAGGTTTGGCCAAGTACATGGTAACCAAAGGAGGTGAAGACTTCAACAACATAGTGGTAACAGTTAATGCACAATAGATAGCTAAAATGAAAGCATCTAAAGATGATTGGTATAAGGACATTATGAATTATTTGCAGACATTAACATTCCCTACTAGTTATTCTCAAAAAATAATGAGGAGTATTAAATTACAAGCACAGAAATACTACATTCAAGAAAATAAACTATATTGGAGGCATCCAAGTGGTGTATTATTGCTCTACCTTTTCCAAGAGGAGGTACCTAGAATAATTGAAGAATTTCATACTAGATTTTGTGGAGGGCATTTTGCACCTAAGGCAACTATTAACAACATAATGAGAGTAGGCTACTATTGGCCATCCATGTTCAAGGATGTACATCAATTTGTAAGAAAATGCCAGAACTACCAAATATTTGATGGTAAGAAAAAGTTGCCTGCAATACCTTTAAAACCTGTGATAGTGGAGGCTCCTTTCACTCAATGGGGTCTAGAATTGATAGGAGAAATTAACCCAAATTCATTAGGAGGTCATCGATGGATAATAACTACTACTGACTATTTCACTAAGTGGGTAGAAGCTGCCCCATTGAAGAGATCAACCACTGAAGTAATTATCAGGTTTTTAGAGGAGAATATCTTAACCAGATTTGGAGTACCCAGGAAGCTAGTTACTGATAATGGTAGCAATTTTATTTCATATGAGATGGTAGAATTCTATAGCAAGTATAGCATTGAATTGGCTCATTCAGCTAATTACTATCCTCAAGGAAATGGCTTAGTAGAATCTTCAAACAAAAATCTCATAACTAGAATAAAAATATCTCTTGGCAAAAATAAAAGGAGTTGGGACAATGAATTGAAATTTGCTTTATGGGCTGACAGGATTTCTATTAAAAGAGCAATAGGGAAAACACCTTATGAATTGGTGTATGGAGAACATGCCTTACTCCCTCCATAGGTTGAAAGGCCAACTTTAGCCTTATTACTTCAAGATCACAAGAAGCTAGATAGTTGGCAAAGGAGAATGGATCAAATTATCAAACTAGAAGAAGATAGGAGAGATGCTTTCAAGAGAATGATCCAAGAAACTCAGAGAACAATGTAGGTCTTCAACAAGAAATCCAGAGGAAAGCCCTTTGTAGAAGGAGACATAGTGTTATACTGGGACCCGAAGAATGACAAACTAGGAGAAAAAGGCAAATTGGAGCCAAAATGGTTGGGTCCTTACCAGATCATCCAAAAAATAGGCCATCATACTTACAGGTTGCAGACCCTACAAGGAGAAGAAATGCAATTTCCGATAAATGGCCAACATCTAAAGATGTACCATCCTTGTGATGGGGATTAGTTCATATGAACTATTTATGTCTACCTCTTGTACATAAAAATTAAAAAAAAATTATGTGTGTCTTGTTTTAGTCTATTTTAGTCCAATAAGTTTTGAGTCCATTTATTTTCTTAGGTGATTAGGATTTTACTCTTAGTATTGTTTGATTTAAATAAAAAACTATTAGGTTTTGGTCAGGTTAATCATGAGAACTGAAACATCAAAGAGTCTATAAAGACCAAAGGTAGAAGTCATGTTCATAGGGGTCACACTTGTCTGAAGTCTATTAATGAAGGTCCAAAAGAAATGGGAATGATTAAGTCAACCAGAGATTCTAGGGTCCTCAAGAGAACTTTTAATCTTTTCAGATCAAACACTTCTCTTGTCCCAGACAGAGCCTGTGTTGGGCTTCAAAAATCCCAACTTATATTTCACCCCTAGTTTTCAAAAGTTGGCAAAATTGAGTGTCTAGGTGATTATAGGATGTGGTGTTGAGTCCAAAAAGAGGGAAGTCTTGAGAGAGTCATTCCAATTCAAAAAGAGTCCTCATGGTCATTAAAGGAATAGGTCTAAGTCTTATAGTGCTTAATTCATTATATCCTTCATGAGTTCATCCTATCCATCCATATCATCACCCCTCACCATATTATCCATTTCATCCATTTTTAAGTTTTGGTCCACTTTCATTATTTAGTCCATGCCCTTTAAAATACCATTTAGTCCATTAACATTTCCATCACATATAGCCCCATTTACCCCATATCATTAAAATTCATGTTGCATCCCTAAGTTAGACCATGGTCGAAAATACCATAAATCCACTTATGATTTTATTTTCCTAAGTCCTAAGTCTCCAAGTATGCCTAGACACTTACCTTAATATTCCCCTAAAAATTTTTGCTAAGGCCTAATAATCCTAAGTCATCATCACCCTTCCAAAACCCTATCATTGATCCATCCATGACCATAATAAACCATCGATGATAGCCTAAGCCAAAATACATTATCACTCATCCAAACCCACCATCATCGATCCATTATGATAGACTATTTCAATACAACTTAAAGCCTAGGCATAAAGTAAAGTCAATTATCACTCTTGGAAAAGCCTCATCATCGATCCATCAATGATCATTATCTCATCGATGATAGAGTTTTTCAAGTCCAAAGTAAGGGTCTAGTCATCATTAGCCTAACCATTCCCCCTCTCAATGAAATTAGTCATACCAAGTTGTTTTAAAGTCCTTATCATCCACCTAAAATCCCTATCATTGATCCATCAATGACCGTTCATTTCTATCGACGATAGTGTAAACCAAAAATAAGCCTATCACTCATCCAAATACATTATCATTGATCCATCAATGATAGCCATATTCCCATCAATGATGCCTTAGCCCTAAGTCCTATAGTTTTCTACTTGGTCTTCACCATACCTAAGCCTATAAGCATAAACTTTTACCTAAATCTTAGCCCCCAAGTCCAAATTTGGTCTATCATCGATAAAAAGAGCATGTCATCGATCCATCAATGAAACCCTTTCTCCATCAATTATCATGAAATGACTTAGCCTAAAATATTATCCCTTATACCCTTATGAAAATCTCATCGTAATTCCATCAATGACAAAGTTATTTTGAGTTAACCAAGGGTCAGGCCATCATTATCTTAAGTTTTCCCCTCTCATCATGCATTAAATAAACCTTAGGTCTACTAAGTCATCTACCCTAAGTATTTCCAAAAATTATTAAAGTTCTACCCATCACCGATAACAATCCTCCTTCGCTCATCCATCAATGATAATGTAATTCCATCAGTGATAGACTTTAGTCATCACACTTGCAAAAGCATTATCATTGATCCATCAATGATAACTCTAAGCAATCAATGACCATGTATTTTATGAAATCTTCATCGCTCATCAAGGAAGCCCATCGATGATGCATCAATGATAAGCCAAAATGAAGAGTGACAAAGGCATCAATGGTCCAGATCATCCTAAAAAGATCAATGATGCATACTTCACCTAGAAAGGCATATGGCTCACTATCCAAAAACTAATAGAAGGAATGATGAGGTGGATGGCCCAAGATCCAAAAGTGATGATCTTGTATGGGGTGGAAAAATCAGAAGGTGGCTCAAGGTATGAATGTATCTCTTCGAGGTATGTGAAGATCAACAAACCACCCATGACTATTTTCAAGCTTATGGTTGCAGAGAGATATAGATGATGTGGCACCAATGAAAAAGTGACACTCAAAAAATGTAGGCCTCGATGGACTAATCATAAAAGGGGACTCCTATTAAATATTATCATTGCATAAATATTATAGGCATAATTATTTGAGAATAACCAGGAAAAGGTGGTTAAAGGAGAAATAAAGACACTGCATGTGCATACTCTTGAACTATTTCAAATACTCCTTTGCAAGTTTTGACTTCCCTTGTAGAACATTTTTGAGTTAAAAATTATAGAGTACGATCGTAAGGAAGAAAGTACAACCAACATTACAGTCTTGCACCATGGCCTCTTCTAGCAAACCAAAGAAGGCTACCAACTCGACCAAAAAGAAGCCCACTAAGACCATTCAAGCTATCAAGGCATAAATTATAGATAGAGTACTAAGAGTATCACAAGCCTATCCCTATGAAGAGCTACAAGGTAAACCCATAAAGAAGAAACAACAGAGACTCTAGGGAAGAAGGCACCAATGAAAGAAATCATAGAAGAACAAAGGCAAGAATATGAAGATGCCACTATTTTCTATTTTGAACATACTGAAGAAGATTATCGAAGGCATCAAACTCTGCTCAAAGATATATTTCAGAGGGCCAAAGACAAACGTTATGATGATAGTCCATTTTGCAATAGATGGAATAACAACTTGGGGAAGCTTATCTACCCATGAGTCCACCATTCATCAGACCTACTCTCCTGGCTAGCTATGATGTATGACCTAGATTCAAAAGCCATCCTCAACCACAAGAACCAGAAGGTCTTCAAAATCACCAAAGAAGCCATTCACAAGGTATTTAATCTCTTTCCCTCTCAAATAGTCCCAAATGATAAAGTACTTGAAATACAGTCTTCTTGTATGCTAAATACCCATTTCTATCAAAGAATGTTTGGTATGGACTATGAGGTATCATATAAATTCCTCGTACTAAAAGTGGCTCTCAGAGTATGGGCCAAATATTATGTAGATATGATCAATATTGTAATGGGAAATAGAGATCTAGATAATGTGAAAAGGGAGGTGATGTACATGGCTTCACAACTAAATAAAATTGGAAAAATACCTATGTATGCTTGGGAAGAGGTCCTAGAGAAAAATGTGAATGAGTAGCTTACAACACTTCATGAGGCTATTGAGAAGAAGAAAGAAGTAATGCCATAATTCATGTATTATTCTTTTCTTATACATCTCATAGTGGGCCAGTTGAGTCCCAATGTTATGCAAATGCTAGGAGGGGTCAATGTCAAATGCGTCCAGGATAGACTACCTTGGATTCAAGAAGGTTGAATCTAATATCACCGATTTTATTAGAAAATTTATGGTGGCCATTCATAATGAGTTGTGTGGTGAAAATCCTCCAAGGATCAACATAGGAATAAGCAACTTTCTAAACCAAACAAAGTCTAGGAAGTTCTTCTTTGTAAAATATTTCACTTATATCAGGTTATACGGTGCCAAGATTCCACCTAAGGCACTCCCAAAGTATTGTCCAATGTCCATAGCTACCTTAGAAATCATGAGGTAGGTAGCTGAAGAAGTAAAAATGAGAGTGAACAGAGGCAAAGCAAGAGTCCCTTGGCTCAAATTACCTTTCAAAATGGGGTACTATATCTTCAAAGGATATCTCAGTCTTCTCAGAGCTATGTGGAGGATGGATGATTACTGCTTTGTTGAACTTACATGGAGAGCCTACGACCCAGATGGGGAATATGACAAAGAAATCTAGAAAGTGATGAAACTACACATGGGCCATGAAGTAGATGCTTTTGAAGATGCCATGCAAATCACTATCAAGAATAGAGAAAATCTCAAAAGTATCTGGGAAATATTAGAGAGACCATATACCCAATTAGAAGAAGTGGGAAGGTACCGATCAGTTCTAAATATACTAAGAGGATGCACTATGGATTCTTATGCTCCACTAGTCCCAACAACTAGAACTAAAGAGCTCGAAGACCCTTTCTTGCAGATAACCAAAAAATATCCACAATGATTAGAAATAGTCATCGAGGAAGCACCTACTACTGAAACGAACCAACCATGGATTGAGTTGGCTCCTCAAGCAAGCTCTCCAAGAGAATTCTCTTTGGTTGAAGAGGAAGAAGAGCCAATCACATCCTAGGTAGCAAGCCCCTCAATAGTAGTTGAAGATGCCTCAGCCTTAGAACCTCAAGCAATAGAAGAAATGGAAAAAGTACTCGTAAGCTCTCAGGTAAAAATACTAAAGAGCACCACCACCATGCACTTGATAGTGAATAATGAAAAGCATAAAATTCCTCCAATTGCTATGAAGAAAATCACTCGAGCTGGAGGACTAGGAAATATTTTGAGAGAACTTGTGCCTGAAGAAGCCTCTCCTCCTAGTTCTCCACCAACTAAAAGAGCTCGTATTGAATCTGGTTCAGCTTTTGGAACTTCTCATTCTATAATACTGATAAAAGTAAAAGAAACCAATATACAGTTCAGTGCTAAGGAAGAACAACAAATAGAGGTTATTGAAAGAATCATCAATGAAGAAGCTACTCAAAAATTGTTGGCTCAGCAAGGTGTCACATAGGCTAGTTCTAAAGTCACTATCACACTACCTCTACTAGAAAAGCCTTCAAAATTCTTCATTGATCCCAAAGCCAAACAAGTGAAGTGGAAGGGGGATACTATTGAAATGATGAAAGCAGATTTGGCAGTTCACATGCAGATAGCTACAACCATTGAAGAAGAACTCAAAGAGTTAAGAGCACAAAAGATTCAATATGAGCAGATAAAAACTAAAAAATATTAGTTGCAAAGTGAGAATCTAGCACTTCAGGCTAAGATAAGTAGACTAAAAGAAGAAATGGATAAGCTACAAAAGTAGAAGCCACCAGTCCTACCTGAGAGAGCTATTGAAAAAGAAGAGCTCATTAATCATTTCAAGTTAGGATTGGTCGAATTAACCAAATATCGAGTCAAACCAATGCCTAACATATTCAAAGACCTTCTGGAAATCATGAACATAGCTCAATGGATCAAAAGTTTGATGGAAGAAATAGATCATAGAGCTATGAAGATCTCTCCTATCTACCAAAAATACAAGGAAGAATACACCCAGGTTGGAGAGCAACAGATCACCACTACTGATGGTCAAGTGTATGATTATCAAACTAAATTCCAGAAGCTAAAAAACTACTTTTGTGAAAGACTCCACTAGGAAGATGCCATATCGAGCATAGATGAGTGGACAAAGGAATTGGACGATGTGGGGTTGCAAAATATCGAGATACTCAGAGAAGTCACTACAGTGACTGACATGGAAACACTCATCACAAATAAAATAATGGAATTCAAATGTGATAGAGAAGATGAACAAAGATTGGCTTTGCAGCTGAGAGACTTATCTTCAATAAACATAGAAGCAATCCAATTCGTTGATCAAAATGGGCCACTGACAAAAAGATATCTCAATCAGATAAAGAGCATTGAACATGAAGTCAAGTCAACCTCCATGTTTTTTGATGAAGCCTAGAAACACATTGCTAATATTTTAGGAGTCAAAAATATAGAAGAAGACAAAAGAGAAGATAGCCCAGTGGGTCCCATAGAAGAATACCAAGTAGAAATAGTTGATGTCACCCCCACAACTAAAACCTAGGAGCAAACAAAACCAGCCACAGAACCAGAACAACAAGAATAACAATTTCAAGAATAGGTGGCAGAGTATTATCAATTTTATCAGTGAAAGATAGCTCAAGCCAACCTATGAGGCACCCAACATAAGTAGTGGTTGAATATAGTCCAAGTGGCAACACCTACACCAAGTCTTCTCAATGGTATTTTTCAACCTAGTTATATAAAGGAGCTGAAGCATCCAAGCTTCATCATCAAGCAATCATGTAGCAAGCTTGTGAGAGGTATTTTGAGTGTTCTATGAGGGTTATTGTATCTTCCTTTTTTCTCTATTTTCACCATTTTCTTAAGTTCTTCCCACCTTTGTGCAGGTATTACCAAGAGTCGAGTAGTCTACCTGAGATCATTTCTAGGAGCTGCTTCAAGGAGCTAGAGTCTATTTGTCACTATAATTAGGATAGTAGATAATAGTTCCCTTGTTACGTTATTTGAACGGGGTGAGCTCTGTATTGTATTCATTGAAAGACCTAAGCACTCTACTAGGCTTTATCATTGTAGCCATTATAATTTGAATATAATACAAATCATCTAGTTTCTACTCTTTGGCATATTTTAGTGCAATGTGTGTATTTCTCTTGTCTATATATTACATTATTTGAATCTGCAAGTAATATTTCTCTCATTGATTTAAAAATCCATGTTGATTGTGATATTCGAATGAATGTGGGTTTATCAATTTTCCTTTCCTTTTCTCTCCTTTTCATGTGAATGATTAAAATTTGCTATGATAACCCAATGGACAAGGCATCGGTCTACTTTTACACCTAAAATGCTTTCAATTGTATGCTTGGTCATTATTTTTGCACATCTATAATACATTAAAATTTGGTTGAGCATATTTGTTTAAGGAACATCATTATAGGCTCATATTAGGGTGTCCAGACCTGACCTATTTAGTTATCAAGCTATCCGAGGATGAAGTGGTGAGTCTACTAGAGCTCACATATCTACTTGTGGGCCTAAGAGAATTTGAATAGCATGAAAGATCTTAAGGATATTCAAAATTTTCCACAATAGGGATCCCTAGGTGAGGTGGAGTTAAGACTGGTGGAGAAGCCAAGTATTGCTTGATGTCATCAAAATCTTTTTGACATTCATCTATCCATGAAAATATCACCCCCTTTTGTAGTAGGTGATTGAATGGCCTACATTTGTTCTGAGATTTGTGCAATGAAATGACGGATCGATTGGATCTTTCCTTGTAAACTACGCAACTCTTTCAAGTTTGTTGGGGGAGGCATCTCCATAATGGCCTTGACCTTGTTTGGGTCCACTTCAATGCCTCTCTTGGAGATAATGAATCCTAGTAGTTTTCCTAAGGTGACACCGAAGACACACTTCTTGGGGTTCAACCTTACATTATGCTCTAGAAGTCGATCAAAAACTTTCTCTAAGACACCAATGTGCTCTTGTCGGGTTTTAGATTTTACCAATAGATCATCCACATAGTCTTCAATGATCTTATGCATGTAATCATGGAAGATGTATGTCATGGCACGTTGATAAGTGGCACCTATATTTTTAAGGCCAAATGGCATTACCTTGTAACAAAAAGTCCCCCAAGGTGTTGTGAATGTTGTTTTGTGTTGGTCATCAGGATTGATTCGAATCTGGTTATATCCTAAAAAACCATCCATTAAAGAAAGCATTTCATGGCCAACACAAGTGTCGACAAGAGTATCGATGTTTGGTAGAGGAAAGTCATCCTTAGGACATGCTTTGTTAAGATCTCAAAAATTAGTGCAAATGTGTATCACCCCGTTAGGCTTGCGAATGGGTACCATATTTGAAAGCCACTTAGGATAGTCAATGGGTTGGATGAAACCCACATCTAATAGCTTTTGAAGCTCTTATTTGACCATGAGGGCAATGGTAGGATGTAAATTTCTCAGTTTTTGTTTGATCGGCTTAGCATCAGGATGCAAGGTTAAGTTGTGGACAACCAAGTTAGGGTCAAGACCAAGCATATCTTTATAGGACCATGCAAATATATCCTTCTTCCTCTTGAGGAGAGCTATCAATTGCTCTTGTTCATCAATGGATAAATTTTTCCAAGTTTAATGATTTGTGGATTGTTCATATCTATACTAAGGTTCACATCTATAGTATCTTCAATGGCCATGTGTGAACCTTCCTCAAGCTGATGGGGCATTGGGATCAGATGAATGTCATCAATGATGTTATCAAACTCTTTTGGCATAGTCTCTTCCATTTCTACCTAGAAAATAGTCGGATCCAAGGGTGAAGGCGAAGGTGAAGGTGAAGGTGATGGAGGAATGTAATTGGCTAAAGATCTTAATAATTCCTCAAAAAGGATGAATTTGGATAAGGATGGTGGCGATGAAATTTATTCCATATCGATGAGGCTTATGTCAATAGGAATTGGTTTTGCCAAATCATATGGGTTACGGAGTGGGGTGAATAAGTCAATCAGATTCATGTTGACTTAGTGGGAAATGGTGGTTGGCAATGTGAAGGGTGGTTTGGTCTTATCTCCTAGAATCGATGAAGGAACCTTGAGAACCTAGATAGCAGCAAGCAACACATGTAAATGCAAATGACAAGGCCATGCAAATGCAATGCAAAAATATATTTTTTTTTGTATTTTTAATTTTTTTTTATGTACATATGTTACAAAATGTTGTTTCACTGAAAAGGATGATGTGGTGGTGGTGGTTCACCAGTTGGTTCAGCTCACTCCCTTGGGAGGAGCAAAAAAAAATAGGTTGATGAATAGGGAACATTCTAAGATAATACTCATCCTATTCAGTGAATGGAGTGATTGGGACTGATTCCTCTTTGGATTCATCAGAAGCTATCAATATGATATCATATTCTTCATAGAATTCCTCCTCAAAGTCATCATTGTGATTGTTATCCTCTTCATGATCTAGATGGAGTCATTGAAAGGCTCACTCAAAAGAGGAATCGATAGATTATGAGTGGTATCCCAATCCTGAATGGTCATGCATTTCTTGATATTGAGGCTCAATGATTTCGTGCATGCCCTATTCATGTCATCCTAGGCCATATCCTTACCAATTAACTTGATGAAAGTATCATGATGGAAAATAAAAAATGATCATGCTTTCAGGGTTGGTAGAGGATGGTTGCTTGGGTTCATCTAGGGGAGGTGGATCGAATGATGAATCGATCCCCCATACACAAAATTAATTTGATTAGGTGTTGAACCCATATTGTACACTGCTCCTATGGATAAGGGTGGGTCATGTGGATGACCATAATCCCTAATAGTTTGGATGCTTAGCGGTGTAACTATGACATCTTGAACCACGTATTCACCAATGCTAGGATTAGCGAGGTGGACTGCAACTTGTGTGGATGTGGATGAGGTGGATGGAGTGGATGTGGAAGTATGGGGCTCATGGGTAGCTTGTGGCTCCAATGAGGGAAGAGATGTATGATGAAATGGCATCTCATAGTCTATCAAATCAACTTGTGAGACATCAATTGGTGGAGATGAAGATGGATTTGGTTGAGGGGTTTGATGAATGGTTGATGATGCTGATGTGGATGGAATGATAGTGGGTGTTTGTGGAGTTGGTTGGATGGGTGATGATGAATGGGTGATAATGGGTGATGTTGATGTTGATGATGTGGATGATTGTCCTACTGATGTGGATGTGGAAGGTGTGGATTGGGTTTGACCACATGTACATGTAGTCGATTATGATGAAGGTGGGGGTGTGGAAGTGGAAGCTTGATGTGGGGTAGTGATGGGGAGCTCCTCAAGAATAGGAGATTTTGATGAAGAAGTGTTGTGATGTGAGGTGGATGGTGTGGTTGATGGGGTTAAGAATAGGTGAGTGGATGGAAGTGTGGATTCGTATGGATTGGAAATGAAGTTGCAATACTTAAATGGTTTGATGTCCATTGGTATGCAATGAATCTATCCCTCATGTACATATTTTAAGCATTGATGCAATATTGAAGGGACACATTTCATCTCCCTTATCTAGGGATATCCAAGGAGTACATTGTAAGCCATGGACCCCTCTAGGATATGGAACATGGTATGCAACATCTTAACCCCCACTTCTATAGGTAAGATGATAGTGCCAACTATAGAACAAAGAGCATCATTGAATGCTCTCAAGGTGAATGTGGATTTGGTTATGTGTGAGGGTGGAAGATTGAGATGTTGAAGGGTGGAGGTGGTGATGATGTTGATGGATGATCCAGTGTCAATCAACACTCATTTAAAGGGCTTCCTATCAACTTGAGCCATAATATGTAATGGAGGGTCCAATGATTCTGATGATATTGATTTAATTTCAAAATCATAGAATGTGATAGAAGGTTCCATACATGTTCGAATACTCCCCATAAAATTTTTAAAGGTATTAGTGTCTTGGGATTGAAGTTCAATGGATTTTAAAATTTCCATTAATGCCTCATGGTGTGGGGGAGATTGTTGTATGAGCTCATAGATGGATAGTTTTGTTGAAGCCATTTTAAGGCTAGTTGTTAGTCGGCTACTCAGGGAGATGATGGGTCTTTGTGGATGGCTTGGGGGATGAATAGGTTGGGATGGATGACTTGGAAGGTGGATGGGTTGGGATGAATTGGTAGAAAAATGGATGGGTGATGATGAATTGGTAGGTTGTGGAGACACACTTGCTTGTGGTGCCATAGGAGGTTGAACTACCTATTGTTGTTCATTTTGTTGATTGGTGCTTCTTTGACCTCGGGTGACTACATGGATAGCCCCCACAAAACCTTGGTACTATTGCACATGATTAACTTGGTTAGGAGGAGTCATGGTATTTGATCCCCCTATCATTTGTTGTTGTTCCTCATGATGAGGAAGTGGTATTTGGTATATACCAAGGTTTTGATTTTGTTGTGCCAAGGGACTATCAAACTTAATGGCCCCTAGGTCTATCAAGTCTTGCACCATGTTTTTAAATGTAAAGCATTGTTAATGTCATACCCTTTATATCGATGGAAAGGACAAAACAAGTGCTCCTTATAGTTCTTGCCATGTTTGATTTGATCTTCTGGTTTGATTTTGGGTAAGGCAATAGCATTAGTGTCATACAACCTATGGAAGAGGGAGGTATATGATTCAGATAAGGGTGTGTAGGTGTGATCTTGTCAAATAGATTATTGATGTTGATGGTTGTCCATAGTTGGCACTATGTTATGAAGTTGTTGTGGTGGGGGCACCACTTGATAAGATACTTGTTGTGGTTGTTGCAATGATTGTTGTGGTTGATTGTGGGGTTGTTGAGTCATTTGGGTTTGAATCAAAACCACTTGATTTACTTGTCCTTGTTTGGATTGGCCAGAATAATTTCCTTTAGATTGGCCCTTATTTTGCCATTATTTTTTCTTTGGTTTTATCTCACCCTCTTGGATTTTTATCTCTTTGATTACATGAGCTTGGGTGAGAGCTTCATCGAATGTTCTGTATTGTTGTAGTTGCAATAACAAGGAGATGGGTTTTAGATAACTCCTTGTAAACATTCAAGTCAATTCTTCCATTGGTAGGGAGAATGGCAACTTAGTGATAACTACCCTCCAACGGTTTCCAAAATCATAGACTGACTCTTCTTCAAATTGTTTGAGATTATATAAGTCAGTCAATGTGGTTTTCTTATGAACATTGAGGGAAAACCTTTCCAAAAATTTATCTACCAATTGTTCAAATGTGTAAATGCTATGGTGTGGTAGATGATTATACCAATCTAAAGCATCTCCCCCAATATCTAAGGAAAAGTTCTGAGCATTAATGCATCATTCTCTTGAATTTGAAAGCATGAGTGAATGAATGTGTTGATGTGCTCTCTAGGGTCCTCAGTCCCTTTAAATTTGTCAAACTTTGGTATTGTAAAGTCTACCGGATAAGGTGGTGATGGTACCAAAGAATGAATAGGTTGATTGATCAGTTGTCTTAGTGTAGGCTTTTGGTACATCATACCAAGAGTATGCATCATCAAGTTGTCAATCTGTTGTTGCATGGCTTGGATTTTAGGGTCTTCTACATGTGTGTAGAAGCCCTGGATTATTTGATGATTGTGTGGAGGTGGGGTATGTGGAGTGGTGAATTATTGATATGGAATATGATGTTGATGGTTTGATGGATTGAGGGGTATTTGATGATGTTGGGTATGTTGTTGGGCTTGGTGATGGAATAATTGTTGTTGATGGAGTGGGGATGAAGTTTGGGGAATGTGAATGTGTTGGGTTATGGAAGTGGGGTTGATGTGGGTGAATGGGGGTGTGGGTATAGCAACCTGAGAAGATTGTGATACCCAAGATGGATCAGGGGTGAAGAAGGTGTGTTGGCTTGGAATGGAATGGGGTTTGAAATCTGCTACTTATGATTGTTGTTGAGGGTAAGAATGAGCATCTTGTTGGCCCATGAGCAGTTGATTGAGGTGTTGCCATGCTTGTTGTATGGTAATTTTTGATGCAGATGGTGTGGTTGTGGTGGAAGTGGATGTGGGTGAGGTGTGAATGTTGGCAATGTTGGTTGAGGTTAATGGAGGGTAAGTTGCAAAAGGAATCACAACTGAATGAGGGGTGGTTGATGGAGTGGTGGATGGAATCTATGAAGCAACATTAACTTGTGCTTCATAGAGTGGGTTGGAATAGGTAGTGGTGTAGGTAGATGGGATGGAGGTGATTTGGCTACATTGTGGTGGAGGAATTTGATGTGAAGGGGTGGATGTTGCCTCAAAAAGAGGGTTGGTGTAGACTTGGCTGAAGTTGGTGGGATGTGAGTGAGCAAGTTCCAATTGAGAATAAGGAACTTGTTTGTGTGGGATGTTAAGTTGTTCTAAGACTAGTTTGGTTGGTCTTAAGTAAGCTCCAACTTTATCCATGTCTATGTAGGTGATGCGAGGATCAGTGGGTGTGGATGGCTCTATTTTTAGGATGGAGGTGTGAATGGCTCTATGCATCACATCAACATTCAAAGTGAATACTATGTGTGAAGGTCCTGTAGATAAACCAAAATAGCTTGTCTATGCTAGGTTGGTTGGGTTAGCCACAAAAGTGGTTGAGGAAGGAGTGGAGCACTCCATGGATGAGGTTGGTGCTTGATTCATGGCTCTGGCTTGATTTTTGGTCAATACCATAAGCTATGAGCAAGCAGGGGTAGTGAATGTGAGGGATGTGTGTGAAAAGATGCAATGACAATGAAAAGCACATAGAATCAAACAAACAATTGAATCCTATGTCTTGCAACAATGTTTTTTATTTTATTTTTTGTGTGGTTTGTGTGTTTTGATGTGCCTAAGCCTAGACTACTATGCAAGGTGGATTCCTAAGGTGGATGGCAAGTGGGGATTTTTCTGGTGATGAAATCTAGAAAAATCACTCACGGGCTGCTAAGGTGTCTATGGGGTGAGCCAATGGATGGAGATGAAGCCCATCATCATTGGTCTCGATCAATGGTTGGTGATGAAATCCAACTCACTGATGTTGAAAATGAAGCATGCAATTGTGTGTGGATTATTTTTAAATTTTTGTTGTCTATGGTGTTCAAAATGTAAAGAAACCCTCTTTCACTCAACCAAGTTGGTGACTAAGAACACTAATACTAAGCCCCTCAAAAGAATCTAGGGTACACCTCTTAAGATCCACTCTGAATCAACAAGTGATTCCAATAGTGGAGGGTTCACCTAGCTCTTCCACTCTAAATCAACAATGTGTTTCCAATAGTGGGAGGAAGCTTGAGTACCAATGACTTGTTCCAGCTTAGAAAAGTGGAAAGTGGGAAACTTTAGCCTAAAGTGCAACTACTATGCTTTTTTCATTTATTGCAAACAACACACAAGGCAGAAAGTAAAAACACCATGAAAGATAGCAAAAACTTGAATCTAGTGTAATGAATGTCTAATGCAACTAAAATGAATGCACAGATGCAGATTTATCCCTATGTGCAATTCTATATGATTTTGAAAATGCTTATGAATGCCTAAGATGTTCAACAATGCAAGATGTTGCTTTTTAAATAGAACAATAAATATTTCTTTTCTTTTCTTTCTTTTAAAAAGAAAAAATGTGAGTAGAGTTTAAATAAGACTTACCAGAAGTCCTACGTATTTTTCTCCAACTCTGCAAATATGGTGTAGAATCCCATAGTTTTCTTTATCAAAACTCATAGTTTTCTCTATCAAAACCCATAGTTTCCTCTATTGAAACCCATGGATACTCTGTAGCATCCATGTGGACATTGTGTGGCATCCCTAAACATTGGATGGCATTCGCATGACCATAGATCAAATCCTATTGCTTCTAAAACCCTAGCCCTAGATCTCACAATTTTTGCACTAACAAATTTTTGAAACCTGCAATAAAAACAAAAAATATAGATAAAAAATATTGACAAGGTAAGTTAAAATATGAAACCCTTTGGGGGTCCCACCGTGATCACCATTTTGTAAAGTGAAAAATGAACAACACCAATAAAGCAATAGATCAAAGAAAATGATAATATATGCATAAAATGATAGATATGATTTATTATAACTCAAGGAGCCTGGATCTCCAATTTGTACAATAGATTTACCCCAAATATGGGGTTACAATGCAATGTATTGCTTTGATACAATTATTACAATGAGAGGGTTTGAAACCCTCGTTCAAAATAATGTTGGTGTCTCTTGGTCATCTTCACTCCAAACAATTTGTGAGTGGGCTTGCATATCCCTACGGGACCACTCGAGCTACAATAGCCATTAATGAAGATGTCTTCTATACCTACAAATAGATCACAACACAAAAATATTAGTAGCATATGTGAGGGCTCCACTATGTGAGACCCTCTAAATAATAGATCTACAAACCCTAGGTGTAGCAATGATAAAATGTAAGTCAAATACAAAAAATGTAAGTTGTAAAAGCAATAATACCTATTACCTTGTCAAAATATACCTATTTTGTCTAATCTATGTCTCTACTTCCATGATCTAGTGATGCACAAATGCCCATGAGCATTCGAGGGTTTGTCGATGGCAAATTATCTACTAGGAAACACTTTGGAGCATTCAAGGAAATTTGTAAATGCCCTGCAGTGTTCCTAGGATACTATGGGGCATTCTAGGAATGCCCTGGAGCATTTGTGGGTGAGGGGGAATACTTTGCAAAATCCGGGTAGGGTTTCATAAGGGTTTTGGCGATAGAAATGGAGGATGCAATGGCGACGAGGAGGGAAGATGTTAGCAAAATGCTAGGGTTTGGATGATGATGGATGAAGGGATCTAATGCTTTCTAATATTCGAATAGATCAACCTCTTAACCCTCATTCACAAAAGTGAATGATATTTTATAACTTACCTTCAACATGTTAGGGTTTTGATGACACCAATGGGCGACCGAGATTAAAACATGATGAAGGGCTAAGATTATGACTTTGATATGTGACACGGATCAAGTTAAATGGATGGTTGAGATTAAGTCGTGATGAGTGGCTGAGATTTATTCATATATATATATATATATAAATATATATATATAAAATATTTATATTTATATATAAATATACATAAATATAAATAAATAATGGATGGTTGTGATTGGATGATGCGTGGAAGACAAGTGGCTAGGATTTGGTGTCTACGAGTTCTATTGATATAGTAGATATCTCACTCTTTTTTTTCATCATCATGTTGAGCCAAAAAAGCTTCCAAAGCATGACTTGTGGCTACTATGTAAAGTATCATATGCTTACCTGGTCTAGGTGGCACTAAGATAGGTAAGGAAGTGAGATACCTTTTGAGTTCATAAAAAGCTTTATGGAACTTAGCATCCCACTAGAACACATCTTTCTTAAGAAGCTTAATAAAGGGTTGACACTTATCAATTAACTAAGCTATGAACCGATGAATAGCTTGAAGCCAACCTTGCAACCTATATAACTTTATGAGGGTGCAAGGCAGAGGTATGTTAGTGAAATCCACTATCTTAGTGGGGTCCACTTCAATACCTCACCTAGAAATAATGAACCCTGGCAACTTGCCACATGTGACCCCAAACACACACTTGGAACCTTGAATTATCGAAGCCTTTCAAAAATTTATCTTAGATCGTGAACATGATCCTTTCAATGTATGGAATGACCCAGAAGATCATCCATATAGTCCTCTTGAATATCATGCATCATGTCATGAAAAATATAAGTTATAACCCTCTAATATGTGGTACCAATATTTTTAAGCTAAAAGGCATGAATTTATAATAGAAGGTACCCCATGGTGTGATAAAATTTGTATTGGCCTGATCCTCAAGGGTAACCATGATCCGATTGTATCCTGAGAAACCATCCATGAGCAAAATCATACCACATTTGACAGTGAATTCTATGATCATATATATTTTTTGGAGATAAAAATCATCCTTTGGACATGCTAAGTTAATGTTCCTAAAGTCAATACATATTTTTATTGTTCCTACGTTATCTATAGGAATGATATTGGAGATCCAATCAAAATAGTCGATAGATTTTATAAAACTTATGGCAAGGAGTTATTTGAGATCCTCCTTGACTAAAAGGGTGATCTTAGCATGCATCTTCCTAATTTTTTTCTTAATAGGCTTAGCACTAGGCTTCACTACCTAATGATGCATAACAAGGGAGGGATCAAACCCTGGCATGTCTACATGTGACCAAGCAAAAAATATCATGAAATTCCTTCAACAAATTGATCAACTACTCCTTATCATCCATGGACAAGGCTTTGTCTAGCTTTAGGATTCTAGGGGTCTCCTCATAACCTATATTAAAATCTATGGTCTCCTCAATTATAATATGAGACTCATACTAAAGAGGAGGTGTGGCAAGAATCACTCCTAGTCGCTCAAGATCCTTGGGAGACAAAACAAAAGTTCTCTTGATAACTAGAAGACTCAACCTACATAATGCAAGGGGTTGAACCATCAAAGCAAAAAAAAAATTGGAGGATATCCTCATGATCCATATCACAAAGAGCATCCCCTTCAACATACTCCCCTAGGGTCACAACTAACTCGAGATACCTTTCTCCTAGGCTAAAGCTCAACTTCTAAAGGCTCTTGAATACATTTTTTTTGTGGCCCCAAACATTTACCTATGTATCCCATGCTAGACAAGATTTTCTTGGTAATTGGGTAATCATTGGATAGGTAACAATGGGTAAAATAATGCCCTATAGGAAGAGGGTTGCTACCAAAGATATTTTTTTGAGGGATACACCTATAAATATAAAGGTGCATGTGCTAATGTGTACTTCACCATTCTTATGGGGTAAACCCATAGTCTTTGATGAAGGTAGTAGCTTGGCAAGATCCAAAATAAGTTCTTGAAGAAAAGGATTAACTTGATCTTGTAATGAAACTTTGATTAGTGATTCCTCACTCACCTTTAGATTTTCAAATTGGTTGGTTATGTGAGATGAAGAAATTGATGGACATATATTGAGATCGGATTGAAATGGATGAGGATTTCCCAAAATGATGATAAGTTAATATTTGAATTCAAACTTCGAATATTGATGAAAAGTAGAAAGGGACAACCCTCATTGCATGGATCCAAGGGCATCTAAAAAGTAGATTAAAATATGTGGGGCAAGACACCACATAGAACAAGATATCTAAGATATTAGATCCAATCCTAAGAGGGAGAGATATAACATAGCAAGCCTCTTAGGAATCCTTGTTGAAAGTTTTGATGATGGTATCAAATTTAGTTAAATCTTCCTCTTTTAATCCAAAATTTTGGAAAAAATGATAAGTGCATAGATTGAGGGAGGAACCATTGTCTATCAATATTCGCTTGATAAATGTTTCCCTAATAAATGTAGTAATATAGAGGGAAGAATCCCTTCATATATTTGAGTAAGGAATATTATCATATGAAAATATGATATTATGTATCCTAAGAGAGCTTACAACATCAACTATAGCACTAAGGAAAATTTCTTGAGGAATAGATTGTTGTCTTAGAAGCTTCAACAAGGCTTCCCTATGAATAGGAGAAGTTTGTAAAAGTTCTAAGAGGGAGATCTTAGCTAGGGTACTAGCTAATTATTATTGAATATCAAAGGAGACTTTAGGTTATGGATTCAACACTAAAGGTGGATTTTCTACTCTTGTGCTCCTTTTTTGGGTACTCTTCAAAACTAAGGGTGGTTTTGAAGGTTGGTTGGATGTAGAACTCATCTCCTACTGAGATTGTTGAGTTGGTTGAGCTTGAGCTTATTTCCTTGTACTTATTGCTATCATACCATCCATATTGGTGTAGGGATGTGGCACATTATGATATGACACTTGATTAGTTGCTTGTTTTCCATGCTTATATAGGGGGTCTTAGAAGATCCTCATGTCTTGATTAGTTGTGGATGCTTGTTGAGGAGGTTGATTGTTTATTAGAAATTAGGTTGAAAACCTTCTATAACAAGGCAACCTTCATCAATTAATTCTTTAACCACATGTTTCAATCTCTTACATGAATTTATCATTTGCTCCTCTGCTCTATGATACTTATAATGTTGACTAGGCTTATACCAATCGATCATGGTATCTAGTTTCCTTATAGAAGGCAACTCAATCATATTAGATTCCAAAATCTGCTTTAGGACCATATTCATAGGTATGTTGATTTTTTTAAAATTAATTGGTGGGGATTTTTAAGGTTGGCAAAGCACCATATTTTTTAGGGCATTAACAACACTGTTACAAGTCTACTATATGTTACCCCATTACCAATCACATGCTTGTTTTTATATAAATTTTGTGTGGTCTTATCTTCTTCTTTCTTTGGATTAATTTGACCTCTTTGGATAAGGGCTTGCTCTACCCTTCTTTCTAGATCTATTGCTTGGTCAAAATAGGTGATGGTTGTTGTTTCTAATTCATAAGATATTTGCTCTTGTAAATTCCAATGAAGACCTCTAAAATATCTCGAGGAGGTAAAGTATATCTCAATCGTCCAACTAAACTCCTCCAACGAGACAAGAAATATAAAAAACTTTCTTCTTTACCTTGTTTCAACATATAAACATCTTTCATAGTCACATTCTTCTCAACATAAGCCTCGAATTATTGAACAAATAATTTTGTTGTCTCTTCAAAATTCCTCAAAGAATGATGAGGCAATTGATAATACCATTCCAATGCCATACCACCAAGGCTCTTAGGGAATATTTTTAGCAACAACATATCATCATATATAATATCATGGCATGTTGTCCTAAACATCCTTAAATGTTCAATTGGGTCCTCTATTCCCTTATAAATAGGTAAAACCAACATTGGAAAATGCTTAGGATAGGGCCTAGAAGTGATAATAGGGTCTAAGGGTTGATTGCACATTTTCTTGTAGTTTTAGGTGAAACTTGGAGGTTGAATCATATCCACTCTTGAAACCAATTGCTTCACCATACTTGTCAAACTTTGTATATCATGATTATTGTTGTGCAATACCCCTATATTCCCTAGGGGAGGGGTATAGGTAGGTTGTTGAAAGGGAACTTGGCCAATTTTGGAGGTATTGACACTGTTATGGTATGGGTTATGATATGTGGTATCTTGTTGTGGAGGATAACTAACATTTGGTGGAACAGAAGCATGAATGTTGAGATGAGTAGAATGAGAAGGAAATTGAGCATAATTTTGGGATGCACTACCATTTGGAGGAGCTTGTGGAATTCCCCCAATGTTGGTGGTCATGGTAGTAGCATATGTTGGTTTATGTAAAGTATTAGCATGATGTGAAGATTCAAACAAGGGGTTGTTATGAACATACCTAGGAGAAATAGTTGGAGGATGAGACGTCCCACCTCTTTAGATTCGGGCTTCCTCTTCCATAGCCTTAACCAAAGCCTCCCTATGATGTTTCATAAAACCCCATATATGATCAAAAGATGTGAAAGTGAAGCCTCCATTGGGCCCCTCAAGAGGATCAAATTTGGTACCAATTTCTTCATGTTCTTCCTCTTTTGCATCTAGATTGTGATTCTCCCTATCAATATGATCATCTTCTTGAAAAATCTAATCAGATTCTAAAAGATTTTGCATACCTCTAGTGTTGGGAGCCATTGGGAGGAAGATAAAAGGTAAAGTAGAACACTCACAAAAGACATACAAGAAGATTTTAAGATGTTCTTAATGTCCAATTCTAAGCAAAAAATTTTAGTGTTATTGCTTAATATTTTCAAAATAAAAATAAAAGAGGCCTCCTATCTTTGCCACTAAAATGTGTGTTTACATCAAGTTCACCAAATATGTAGAGGGGGAAAACTACCTTATCGCATATTATTTTTAGTTGGATCTGCTAGGAGCCAAGGTGACCATAGGGGTGTGTTATATTCTCTACACTCGAGGGCTTAGGGATCTAAGGTTTCACCATGAATGGTTTAAAGACTTGCTCCAAGTTCAAGATGAAAATGTTTAATGTGTATATTGAACAAACATAGGGGGCTTAGGGATCGAAGGATTCACCAAGAATGGTTTAAGGACTTGATCCAAGTCAATGATGAAAATGTTTAATGTGTATATTGAACAAACACCTATGTTTGACCTTTTTAAAATCTAAGCTATGGAAAAATAAAAGAACAATGCAAGACAAGCAAGAATGCAAGAAGACAAGAAACTAACCCTAGAATGATTCTTGATTTTCAATGATGACTAAACCCTAATTTGTAATAAAATAGATCTTTTTATTTTGAGAAAGGGTTTTAGAGAATGCACAAACAAAATTAACCCTAGGATGCAAACTATATGCTTTTACTCTTTCAAATGCCTAGAAATAAAATATCAAGTATTTTATTTTTTTTTATGATCAAAATATGAAATGAAAAAGAACAAAGACACTCACCAAATAGCCTAAAGATCTACTAGGGCACTTACCTAATTTTATGGTTGATCCTAGCTTTAACTTGTATCTAGAATATCCAAACAACTTCAACCTACAAAACAACTTAGAAAACCCTAGAAAATTTTGATCAACATTTGGGGGCCTGCTTAGGCCACTATAAGATTGAGCTTGGAGGCACAACAGTCAAGCCCCCTTGGTCCTTTTAGCTGATCGTTCAAAAATAAAATGATATTTTGACCTTTAGAAAAAGCAAAAGCAAAATGGAATGGACATGCAACAATGAAATGAAATGAAACTAAATGTAGATAATAGAAAGCTAAGATGCAGGCAACAAATTAGGGTTTTGGAGAGGCAAAACTTTACCTCCAAGTCCTAATTGATCAAATTCATGTATTGTAATGAGGGATCATGCATATGGTAAGCCAAATTTGTGCCCTATATGGGTGGGACATGAATTTGGTTCAAAGGTACTTTTTGGGTCCCAAAACACCAAAAAATACGATGCAAAATAGTGAAAAATAGAGCTAATGACTAATAATGCAAGTAAAGAACCTGGTCAACTAATGGAGGAAGCAAGGAAAAATGAGAAGATGAAGGAAGAACTCCAAAATGGTATATCTCTTAAACCATCAAGACTCCTCTACTTGATCACCAAGGGCAGCCAACACCAAAGTAGGAAAATAACCAAAAATAGCAAATCGTAGTAGAAGAGCACTTGTTAGCAAGCAATGAGTGAGTTAAGATTTAGGATTATCCAAAAATATTGACTTCATGAAAAAGAGGGAGTCCAATCCTCTATTTATAAGAGGTTTGGAGGACTAAAAGGGGGGAAATAAAATTTTATTATGAACAAGGGCTGACACCAAAATGAGTTGATGAGGGATAGGGTTTTTGAGAGAAAAACCCCCTAAAATACCAAATTTGTGCCCAATAATTATAAGGTGTGAATATAATAAGCCAAATTCATACCCCATATGGACCGAACATGAATTTGGTAAGGCTAGAGAAAAATGTTAGGGGAAGAGAGAAAAAGGGCCCCAAATTTACACTTAGTAAGTTTGGATGGCTTCCTAGGGATCTAAGAAAAGATTAACTCGTTTTGATGGATCAATTTTTTATGTCTACAATTTATAACCTTAAAAAAATAAAAATAAAAATACCATGATTGTATATCTTTTGCAAAGTTTTTTATCTTAATAAATGGGTCCCTAATATATTATTTTTCAAGTCTAAGAGGCATTCACCAAGGGGACCCCTTGTTCCCTTACCTCTATATCTCAGTGGTGGAAGCTCTAGGTAGGACTATTAAGTTAAAACCCTTTGTGTAAGGTATCAAGCCTATTTTGCTAGTGGATCCTATTTCTTAGCACCAATTTGCAAATGATGTTCTTCTCTCCCTCCTTGCTTCAGTTCTCTAAGTAAAGGTGCTAAAAGGAATCTTAGAGGTATTTGAAATTGCAACTAGAAAAAAGATAAATTATATTATAACACCCTAAAATTGACCCATAATAATTTGCATTAAAGTCAAAAACATTCAAAAATTAAATTAAACAACTTCCTAACTGGCTGCCTCATTTTTCGTGCTTTCTTGGCGAGATCGGGTTCAAATGGACGAGATCGTATTACGATCCCTTCGATCGTACATACGATCTCTCAAATCGTACATACGATCTTGCTCCAAATAGAAAAGCTCAGTTTGGTAAAGTGACAAAACAAGTTGTAACATTTTTTATCCTTACCTATCCAACTATGTGGTAGTTACAAGATCGGATCCACCGATCAGTCCCATCTTGGAAGAAGTTACAACCTATTTTATTTTTAGCCTAATTTCACCTATTGGTTTAGCCTATTTAATCAAGCCTTCCCCCTTGAATTCCTCCTAACTCATCGATATAATTTTGCATTTTAGTCACTTAATTTTTACATTAGCCCTTGTTATTTTGCTATTTTTCTGTAGGATCGAAGGATACGATCGGCGATCATGGATACGATCTCACCCTGGTAGCATACGATCTTGCAATCGTAGATACGATCTTGCTCTAGAGTTACGATCTTGCTTGCAGGTCACTTGGGGGCAACTCCAAGCTCTGGTTTGCATCCTTGTAGCTTCCAATTTGTATTTTTACATCACATTTATCATTTGTTATCTCATATAGAATAGTATTTGCATATCATCATTCTTGGAGTTCACCAATTTGCATTCAATTGCATACTTCACATAGTTCAAGGTATATACATGTTAATTCCTTATTTAGTACTGCATTCAATAAGTCTTGTATGATCTAATCTCTGTTCAATAGAGTCTGTAGCATATTGTATTTTTCTATTTTCTGCATTGTACTTATGAAACTATAGGTTTCTGCTATGATCGGATCTGTCGATCACTGATCGGATGGTATGATCATGGATCGTACGTAAGATATTGACCTTGCATCATATGATCTTGATCCTACAGCATACGATCTTGATTGCAACAAGAAATATAATCTTCATCAGACTTTCGGATCGAGTAAGAGTGTCAAATTCCTTCATAATTAAGCATTTGCATTAGATTTTCCTCTATTTACTACTATCTACTATATTCATTGAAAATTGAATTGCATTTAGTGTAGCTTAGTTACATTGGCCAAAACTAGGTGATTGTGAGAACTTAAAAAGAACACATCAAACAAACTCCAAAACCTAGGCGTGGAAACATGCCAAGAAATGTTTCCTGGTGAACCCAAACAATTCATCAAAAAATCACCAAAGAAGACATGAACTCAAGTGTCTCTCTTCGAGGTGTAGACCTACTATTCTCCCATTCCCCTTCGAGGTGTGGATCCATTAGCCTGAAGGAAAGGAGTGCGAGAATTTTAGAGCTACATTCTTTGGTGAACCCAACGTGAAAAACATAGGCATATTTCTAATTTATAAAACACAAAAAAACATAAAAATTATAAAACATAAAAACAAAACAAAAACCAAACAAGATCATTAGTCAAATTTGCACATTTTAAGTAAATTTCATAAATGTTAGACTACAACATAAGAAGAGTTGTACGCATAAACATTAGGACATTATTATCTACACAAGAAATTTCTCAAATAGTTGAAAACTCAAGTCTCCCATCTCAAGAACAATGGACTGAACTCTGGAGAAGATTAGACATCATAAAAACCAACGAACCAAGACTTAGCCAAATTATAAGGTTTGACCTAGCTAGAATCCTTGGATCCTGAAAACGCTTCTCACTACTTTGATATTCAAAGGGTGTGTGAGAGGTGGTTGATGGATAAAAGAGCAAGTATTTCTTCAACTGTTTATACCTTTGATGATTACCTTGAAAATGCTATAACAGTACACAGGTTTTTAGCACACGTAGAAGATCAAGAAATAGTCCTAGACAATAGGAGAAGATTTCATAGAACTCCTAGGGCAGTCCATTATCATGAATATTATCATGAAATATACTTTTATGGTCAAGACTCTAAAGTTGATAATATCACCATAGCCCATTTTGTCAAGTTCTTGAAAGCCAACTTTCAGTTTGAGGAAGAACACTATATGTCACCTGAAGAACTTGAACCCATTAATGATATCTATAGACTCTTTCAGGAAGACTAAAGTATAATATTTAGGATATTATAATTTCTGTTTTCTGCTTTGTTTCAAAAACATAAAAAACCAAAACAAAAAATAAAATATAATATATATTTACATATTTGCATATTTATTTATTTAGGTATATATATAACATATATACCCCAAGAATTTAAGCATATATATAGCATATATATCTGCAAGATAAAAATCCTAAAACCAAAATACCTAAAGTTTTGAGAAATGGTAAACAAATAGAGTCTAATGAACAAGACCAAGAAAACCTTGATGATAGGGTACTTATTGAAGATGATGTACCTTCAGAACAAGATGAAGGTGATAATGGAGAAGATGAAATAGAAGATCCTAACAAACCTACATTAGATCAGAAAGGAAATGTTAATTTCAAGTCTATTGAACATTTTACCCAATTTATAAAGAGCAACATAGAAGAGTTCAATCAAGCAGTACAAATGGATAATTTAGGAGAAGGTGCTATGGAATCAGCCTTGGCATCTGCTTTCCAGATACATACAAATCCACTATCATACATGAATTCAATAGACCAAGATAATGATCAAGCAGGACCATCTAATCAAAACATGATACCCTTAAATCAAAATGTTCAAAAACCAATGGCACAATCATCTAAAATTGCTGCTAGCAACACCAAAACAAATCCTAAACAACAAAAACAACTATTTTCTTCCATCTTCTCTCAAGCTCTTAATCAACAAATATCAAACCAACAAAAAGCTAAACAAGTGCAAAATACCAATCATCAACAGAAAATTCAACAAAATACAATCCCATATCAGCTTCATAACACCCTTCCTACCAACACTTTGCACAATAGTATTTCAATTGGAAATCCTTACACAACAACACCAACTTATCATCAAAGACACAACAACATGGTGCAACAAAATCAATTTGGTGGACAACCACAGGGCCTTGAAGACATGGTCAAACAATTGGCTTCACGACTAGATCAAATGGATCCCTACCATCCCTCATATAGTTATAGAGAGATGTGTAGCCAACCCTTGGATCCTATTGTGGTTGCCCAACCATACCCAAAACATTTCCCTATGCCTGTCCTCCCGATATATAAAGGAACCGAAGATCCTATTGAGCATCTTCGCATGTTTAGGACAACATGTCATGATATCTCTTATGATGACTTGTTGTTGCTAAAAATATTCCCTAAAAGTCTTGGAGGCATGGCTCTAGAATGGTATTATCAACTACCTACAAATTCTTTAAGGAAATTTGAAGAGACAGCAAAAATGTTTGTCCACCAATTTAGTGCCTATATAGAGAGGCATGTGACCATTAAGGATTTATACAATTTGAAACAAGGTAAAGATGAGATTTTTTCTGAATTCTTGACTAAGTGGAGACAACTCTTAGGCAAATTACATTTTGCATTACCTCACCATGAGATGTTGGACATATTCATTGGTAATTTGCAAGAACAACTATCTTATGAGCTTTCTACTACTACAGTAACCTCCTTTGATCAAGCCATTGATCTAGCTAGGAGGGTAGAAGATGCCCTCATTAGAAGAGGACAATTTAAGAAGAAATATGAGGACAAAACTTCTAAAAACCAATATAAGAATAAGCAAGTAGTAGGTGATGGAGTTACTGATAGCAAAAACACCTCAAATGTTAACCTTGCCAAAACTGTAAAGAAATTTGTATTGAAAATTCCTGATAAGCCACCAAGAGAATTCACAAGATTAAATCAACCCTTAACTATGATTTTACCTCAATTATTGGAACAAGGTTTGATACGGTTACCTGAGGTAAGACAACCAGATACCACTGCAACTGGATATAGGGCTGATTTACATTGTAATTTTCACCAAGTGGATGGACATTCTACCAATTCTTGTAAAAGGTTAAAGCATGTGATACAATATTTGATTGATAAAGGTAAAATGGAAGTACAACAATTTCTTGCAAACAATAATACTCAAAATAATACCCAAAAACAAACAAATCAAAATGCAAATCAAAACTTAGATATTTTTCAACATCCTTTACCCAAGCATGGTAAAGAGGTAGTAAATCAAGTAGAACATCATAATGTTCCTCCTCCAACTCAGTATGTGGGAACCATTAGCAACTTTTTACCACAACAAGATTTGCAAACCTCCTATGTACCTACTTTATCTGTAGTCACAACTAGACCAATACAATATTTTCAATATTCATCTTTAGAAGATACCAGAAGTGATACAGAAAGTGAAACAGGAAGTGAACTAGACATCGCCTCAAATAGTTTTGAAGATGAGTCAGATCGAATTACTCCCATTACAGATTTATTAGTTCCAAAAGAACCATTCCCTAGGAGAATGACCATTTGACCCTCATCTCAACAAATGCTTACAAATGAACAAGCAAAAAATGCTAGACCTCATTTTGGTTATTTGCAAAATAATAATGTTGTGGGTACTATTGGAGCCATCACTAGACAACAAATCCAAAATCAAAATTCTCAACCACAAACTCAAACTCAAAATGAGAAAACAACTCCATTTGTATTAAAGGCACCAACAAAAGGAAATAATATATCAAATTCACAACAGAAACCTCCTTATGACATTAATGAACAATTGGCAAATATCACAGCTAGAATTTCTCTTTTGGATCTTTTGAGAACTTCATCCATCCATAGAGAAGAATTAATGAGTACCTTAAGTAAAATGATGGTACCACAAAATATAGAACCTGATGTTGTGGTTAATGTTGTAATCTCTCATGGAACAAATTATATAGATTTTTTAGATAAGGAAATTCCTCCTCAAAGCATGTATAGGGATAATCCTTTATACATCACAACATTAATTGGGGATGTAGGTGTCAAAAGAGTTTTAATTGATAATGGATCATCATTAAACATATGCACATATGAATTTTTCCAAATATTTGGATTTAGAAATGAAGATTTAAAAAGGACTGAAATGATTATTAAAGCATTTAATGATGAAACTCAAGAAACATGTGGAGTGTTGTCGATTCCATTGCAAGTTGGTCCAAGGATCTTGGATACGACCGTGTTTGTTGTACATTGTCCTGCATCGTATAACATACTTTTAGGTCGACCTTGGATCAACGCAATGTGAGCGGTACCCTCTACATTACATCAATGTGTTAAGTTTGAGTTTAAAAATCAACTAGTTACTATCCATGGTGATCCTAGACCATTTGACATGTGTGCTATGGAAGAACCAATAGGAGTTCCATTTTGTCCTGCTATGTCTTCAACACATCCTAATCCACCTTCATCATCAACATCTAAAACTACACCATCTAAATCTACAACTAAAGAAGATAGTCCCTCTACTTCATATCCTACTTTGGATGAAGTATTACTAGATTTATCTTCAATACTCACAACTTTAGAATAACATAATAACTTTGCCACTCAAGATTCCCTAGTGTTAGCCAAATTACCGCCATCTCCCCGAACGATGGGCTTGCCACGAAATTTGGGAAGTATCTATCATGTTGGGAGTTGTGCCTTTGTCTACATAGGGTATGATTATGGTAAAATTAATATTGTGAGTGTCACAATTGATCAAAATGGTTTTGCTAAATGTTACTTTTCTAATGGATATATAAAATCAAAACAAATGATGTGTGACATGGGTTATAGAGGTAAAGGTTTAGGACCTCTTGAAAATGGAATACAAGAACCTTTAGAAGTTGAGGAATGGCCTACCCAATGTGGTATTGGTTACATTCCTACAAAAACCCAACCATTCCCATTTGAGGATGATGATCAACTTGTAACATATCAAGAATATTTAGCACATAAAGAATTTTTTAAACCAAGTAGAAGGATATATTCTTGTAATATGTTATCAATAGCATACCCAGACATGATTGTTGAACCAGATGAATATTTAGAGAGGAGATATATTTCATGATATTTCTCTTGATGAAGTTTTAAAGAATAAATTCTTCTTCGATGGGTCTATACCATCTATAGCCCATGTAGAAGCAACTACCCCTCAAGAAGAGTTAGCTAAATTAACCTTAGAGGAATTACAAGAAATGGGGGTGTCACCCACACCACCCAACTTTGAAAGAGAATTAAACATTGTGGTAGAAAATATTTTACAAGTTAACATTGGGACAGAAGAAAACCCTTGCATGGTCAAAATTGGAGCAAAATTAAGTGAAGAAAGACAGAAATAATATATAGCATTTCTCATAGAGTATGCTGATGTTTTTTCTTGGACATATGCAGATATGCCAGGCCTAGATCCTTCTGTGGTCATGCACCATCTAGTAGTGCGCCCTGATGCAAAACCTATAAAGCAAAAGCTTAGAAAAATGCATCCCAAAGTAGCACTGCTAGTTAAAAATGAGTTAGAAAAACTTTTGAATGTAATTTTTATCCAAGCTATTGATTATGCTGAGTGGATATCAAATGTTGTTCCAGTAGCCAAAAAAGAAGCCACTAAAGTTAGGGTTTGTACTGATTTTAGAGACATTAATGATGCATGCCCTAAGGATGATTTTCCTCTCCCTAATATGGATCAAATCATAGATTTTACAGCTGGGAGTGGGATGTTATCCCTCATGGATGGTTTTTTAGGATACAACCAAATTAGAATAGCTCTTGAAGACCAACCCAAAATAGCTTTTATTACACCTTGGGGTACCTTTTGTTGGAAAGTAATGCCCTTTGGTTTAAAGAATGTAGGAGCAACATATCAAAGAGCTATGACATATATCTTTCATGATATGATGTATGATATTCTACATGATTATGTAGATGATATTATAGCTCGTTCAACTAAAGAGGAAGAGCATATCAATGATTTAAGAAAAGTGTTTGATAGACTAAGAGAATATATGATTCGCTTAAATCCAGACAAATGTGTATTTGGAGTTAAATCAAGAAAATTGTTAGGGGTTATTATTTCTATGCGTGGTATAGAAATAGATCCTCTCAAAATTAAGGCTATCCTTGATATGCCACCACCTAAAAACATATCAGAATTAAGAAGTTTACAAGGTAAATTACAGTCTATCCATCGCTTCATTGATAAGTTGGCAGATAAAACAGGACCTTTCCTTAAATTACTTAAGAAAAACATCCCCTTCCAATGGGATAAGGAATTTCAAGAAGCTTTTGAGAGTCTTAAATAGTATCTTCTTACTCCTCCAGTACTTGTTCCTTATATTTTTGCTTTGAAACTTGCACTTGGAGCTATGTTGGCTCAAATTGATGATGAAAAGAAAGAACGAGCCACATATTATATAAGTAGAACATTAATAAGTTATGAAACCCGTTATACTCCATTAGAAAAACTTTGTTTTGTAGTTGTGTTTTCTACGCAAAAATTGTGTCATTATATGCTCAGTCAGAAAATATTTGTTATTGCTAAGTCTGATCCATTAAGGTACTTGATGAGTAGACCTTACTTGTTAGGGCGCACATCTAAGTGGGTTCTTGCTCTAAGTGAGTTTGAACTTACATTTATCGGCCAAAAATCTATTAAAGGCCAAGTTATAGTTGATCAATTAGTTGTTGCACCTTTAGAGTCTACTCACCCTATAACCATAGAATTTCCTAATGAGTGCCTTAACTTAGAAGAATATTTGTCTGAGTCATGGTCTTTGTATTTTTATGGAGCTAGATGCATGAGTGGTGCAGGTGTCGGTATTATATTAATATCTCCACAAAAGCACCTTATTCCTTTGTCTTTCAAATTACAATTTGCTTATACTAATAATACTGTAGAGTATGAGGCTCTAATCCTGGGATTATGAGTCGCTTTAGCCTTAAAAATTAAATGGTCTACTCCTTACTATCCACAAGGAAATTTCCAGGCTGAAGCTTCTAATAAAACCTTAATCAAAATACTAAAAATATTAGCTATTAAAATAGGTCATGATTGGCATATGCAATTATATCCTACGTTGTGGGCCTATCAAATTAGTTTTCATACTCCTACAGGTGCCCCACCTTTTATATTGGTTTATGGTACTAAAGCAGTCTTTCCATTTGAGTTAGAAGTTCCTTCTCTAGCTCTCCTACTTTAGGATGCTAAAGTAGGGGATGAATATCATGCTGGCAGACTAAATCAGTTAGAACTTCTAGATGAGAAGCGTATTCATTCTCTAGAGCATCTTCACTCCTACCAAGATAAACTCAAAATATCATATGCCAAGAAAGTTCATAATCGATCTTTTGAAATTAGTGATTTAGTACTCAAAGAAAATCAAAAAACACAAATGCTAGAAAATATTTAAAAGGTAAATTTCAACCTAATTGGCTTGGACATTTGTCATCACTACTAAATTTGGATCAGGTGCATATCACTTGGCCACCTTGGAAGGAAAAGATATTAAGGAGCCAATGAGTATCATGCATCTCAAAAGATATTATGCATAAAACAAAAATTCCATTTCTGTACATACTTGTAAATAACTTCTTCATAATTTAGTTTGAAATTCTCATATTATCAAAACACCAAAAAAATCAAGAAAAAATGAAAATTTCCAAAAATACTTCAAATTGTTAAAATCTTTTTCTTTGCATTAGTATGTGTTGTTTTCCAAAATTCAAGTTATATTTTATTGTATTTCAAATAAAATTTAAAATCCATCTTGAACCATGCACTTAATTTACATCTATCATAATTTTTATTTCATCACTTTGATTATAAATCTCTCTTGTATCAAAAATCACTATTACTTCATTAAATAAATTTTGAGTTTTGGGAAATGATCTTGCTACTTCTTGAACCAAGAACACATTCTCACATCTTAAATATGATTTGTTGTAAATTCAAAAAGGATACTACATAGTAGTATTAGTTCCTTAAGCAAAAAATTTCCCTTGCTATCCTATTATGTGCATGGTCTAGAATACTGAGAATTGGTAAAAGGACAAGATCCCCCCTACCCAAATAAAATCCCTTGCTCTACGTTTAATCTGGGCAAGTATCCCGAAAAAGAAAAAGAAAAAGAGAAAGAAAAAAGTAAAGAAATAAAATAAAAAGCAATAACATCCCCTTGTTCAAAAATGAACAAGAATTCCCACTCCAAAAATTAGAAGAAAAGAAGGGGGTAGTGAGCTTGAATCCCTGGAATTACTCAGTTATACGAAAGTTGTGAGGTAAGCCCCATAACAGGTGTTTTGTGCCCAACCCGCTTGACCTTGGGTAATCCCTTTTGTGTGGTGACATGTCTGTCACATTAGCAACCTTCTTTTGTATAGACCAATGTCCACTTGTGGATTAGCTATTTTTTGATAACTTGACTTACATGGTAGTTTGGTACAATGACATGCACAAAATCATAATTAATGAACCTTTCACTTGCACACACATTGGTTCATAAAAGTTTGCTTGTATCACTACCTTACTCAAAATTGGTAAATTAATTTCACAAGCACACACATTTGATCCTTGAGAGATTTTGTGTCATTGTGTTAAATCAAGATGGATAATGAACTCACTCATCACACATTGATTCTTGATAAAATTGATTTTGTCTTAAAAATAAGTTAAAATATTTCTATAAAATTTGTTAGACAACATTTTATCATTATTCATTCATTACATAATTTTTTTTCAAAAATCTCCAAAAATAACTTATTCTAAAGAACTTGTAGTCCAAAATCATTTATCATGCATTGCATTCATGGCTTCATGATGATGGTATAATTCCTAGTAACTATTATCCTCAAAATTTTCAAACTAGGAATTTTATGCCTAGTGCAAGTCATCTTTCTCAATTTTTAGGTCTAAAACATTTCATATTTGTCAATCTTCTTAAATATGTGATACAATTATTTGCTTCATATCAATTTGTACTTCAAGAATAAACAATTTCATATCATCATGCATTGCAATTTTGACTTCGCAATGATGGTATAATTCCTAGTAATTATTGTCCTCAAAATTTTCACACTAGGAATTTTATGCCTAGCACAAGTCATCCTTCCCAATTTTTCATGCTTAAATCACATTATTTTTTTCATAAACAATAATCCTTGTCAAAATATTTCTTAAAAATAATTTTTTCTCAAAAACAAAATCAAACATCTTCTTTCATCATCATAAGCCTCAAAATTATTTTTGAGCACCACAAAAATATTTCTATTATTAGCAATATAAAATTCCTCACAACAGGATTCACTTCATGACCTAACGAGCATTAATCTCCATCAACGGTCATACAAAAAACAACATTCTTCGAGGAATATTGCTAATATATTAATTCCATCCAAACATCTTTTCAAAAACATATCTACAAAAATTTAAATTATTTTTCATTTTAAGCATGATCAAAATATTTAATTTAAAAGCATGATCATAAGAAATTTAATCATAAAATTTCAATCAAATGCAATTAAATCATAAAAAATCACATAGAACAAGAGGATAAATATATATATATATATATATATATTGAAAGTCTATATACAAAATAGAATCGGATTGGTATGCCACGATCCTCAAAAATCAGCATACTCGATCACTAAGGATATATAGTAAAAAAGAGTGTCTAGACTCCTCTCGAGCCTCTAGAGCTCACAACATCATCCTCTTTTCCAAGGGGTGGTGGTGGCGATCATAGTTGTTCCCATACTATCGATGTCCTAGAGGAAGTCGCCCTAGTAGTAGAGAGAGATGATGATCCTATGCGAATAGGACCTGCAATCTCAGGAGGCATAGTCTATCTCTACTCTGTAGGTATTACCATAAAGTATAAGGTTTGGTAAAATGTGGTCTATTGTATAGACCGCACTAGCTCCTCCCCTAATTTACTCCTCCCTGATCCTCCCAACTAGAAAGTGGTCGCTACCCCAACCCCCTGAGTCGTCTGAGCCCGTGCCTATGTGAGCTCTACCTCTAGAGCCTAAATCCTACTCCTCAAACTAGCATCTTGTGCCTTTAGAGACTCAATATTAGTCTTCTAAGAGATATTATCCTCTCTCAAACTAGTCACATATGCCTATAGAGTAGCCACCTCACTGCTCTCCCCCTCCTCCATAATCCTCTTTCTCTTCTCGGACAACTTATGTACAAACTCCTCCTGAGGAGATGCTACATTCTCCTCCTCCATCCTATTATCCACCATCCACTGATAAGAGGCTCTCCTCTCCTCCCTAGACATCCCTGTATCCTAGCAACCCTCCCTAACCTAGATATCCTCAACCAACTCTGATGTCCACCCCTAGTATGAGGATCTTATCTCCTTAAGAAAACCTTTGTCTCTAATTGCTACTGGTGGTTAGTTGTACGTCATTATCTGAAAACCCACTCAACTACCTACTACACTGCACTCCTTGGTGTAGTCAATAAAGTAGGGCGAATACAAGCGTACCACTATCAGTACCTATTTGTAGCCCCAACATCATCCCCCTCTATCGTGGGTAGTATCTCATCATATGGCTCAAGTTCCAAAAACTTAGCCATGCTAGAAGCACCATTAATAGTAGTGTGATCTTGTATTACCCTGGAGTAAGTGGCATTACTATACCAAGGAATTTCCTATTATAGCCCAAACTAGCTCATCACCTGGTCCATGCGGTATAGCTCCAGCTCCCCCTGGTCCATCCGTAGCCAAATGGTTCACCTGATGTGAGCTAGCTCAAAAGCATCCTCTCCTCATCCTAGTAAATCTCTCTAGGGCTTCCACCTGATATCCTCAACCAGTCACTCATCAATGAGTCACCTCACAACATCAAGGCTAACTCATCCCTGAAATCCTATCTATACAGTCCAATAGAATATCCTCGATCTGTCCTCCTCCACCCTATGCGGTCGTCTCTCACTCGGGCCAAAGGAAGAACTACAAGTCACCAAATAGCTATATGCTCCCAACACCATACCTATAGAAAATATGTCAGGACTAGTCCCTTCCCTCCCTTGTAGACTACTCGATGTAGAAATATGTATAACCTACAGAGAAGGAACGGGCCCCAAGCAAACCATGTGCTCTAATCTCACATGTTGTAGATCACCTCTACTAAGGTCTATGGTAGGTGGCATCTACTGAGGTGGCATAATACAAGGCATCCCATGATATCACTCAATAGAACTATCAAATGTTAAACTCCCTCTATCTCCCTGAACCTATCTATGCTGACCCCACCCTTCTTTAGATCAAAGCTATGATCTCTCATCAACCTATTGAGTATCTAACCTTTGTTTCCAGATATCGCTATAAAAATTCCCCTAATAAGCACCCTTATAATCCTCCAGACATCCTCTAGTGTTGGGGTCATCTCCCTTGTCGATAGTTAGAAGCATGAGGACTCTGGGTACCATCTCTCTATGAGAGATGTAAGTAATCTTAGGTCCACTAGAATTTGTGGCATTTCTACCACATGTCTCAGTCCCACTACCTCTAAGTTCTCTCATCAAGTAAGAGAGCACCCAAATCAGCCTGGAGACTATCATATCTCCATTCCTAGTTCTTTAGCTCAAGTATCTATCAATAAAAAAAAGCAACAAAAATTAAATTAGCTAATCGAATTTAAAAGTCAAAATTGTATTAAAATGTGCAAAATTGTATCAAATTGTTCAAAATCGTATCATTTTTTACGATATCGTATTCTCTAATATCGTCGAAATCATTCTGATATTGACCTCGATCAGATTTATTTTTTCAATATCAGATAATACAATATCATGAAATCAGTACGATCTTGCTAGATCATTATGATCTTGCAATTAGGACCGCACGACGGTAATCATACCCTAAAAATCCAAATTTAAATAAAATTAAAGTAAAAAACATGAAAAATATAAGCTAAAAGAGTGAAAAACACTTACCCTAAGAGCTATGTCTCCTGCTCTAACCAAATTGGCATGATGGAGAACATCTACCATAGTTTTCTCTAGAGCTCCAAAATAGCAAATGACAAATAACAAATGAATTAAGTTTTAATTCTACTTTTTACTTTTATTTTACCCTTAAAAATAAAAAATTTAAGTTTTTTTCCAAACGAAGGATTTGACGTAAAAAATGGAAGGGGGTATCACACTTAAAACAACTTGCAATAAAAACCTCAAATTTACAAAAAAAAATTGCAATAAATTTTGGCTTTTGAAGAACACAAGCTTATACTGAGAGGAGGGGTGAACAGTATAAGACCACTTTTTACTTTTCTTCTCAAATCAATATTATGCAGTGTATAGATAACAGTATCAATAGCAGTAATCAAAGCAATGCACAAAACTCCACACACAATAGAGACACAGATTTAACGTGGTTCACCCAATGTGGGCTACCTCCATAGAGAAAATATTTCTTCTAAATATTTCTCAAATAATCTCTTGGGAATATTTCCCAAATTACAATGTTTATGGACCTCGGTCCAAAGGAGATGTTGATCCCCTAAATCTCAAGTTCGTGGATCTCTTCCATAGGAGAACTCTTTCCCCTTCTGCTCTGGCTAGTGATCTTCTAGAAGACTCTGTCTCTCTGCTACACTGACTTGTGGATCTCTCTCCACTTGAAGACTCCTCACTCAGATCTATCTTCAATTATCCTAGCTATTGGATCTCTATCCACTGAGACTCTATCCTCTATACTCTATCACCTCCAAAGCTCTATCTCAATACTATACCAAACATAGTTCAATCGGTCTACAACAGTTCTGCTCAATCTCTTGCACTAAACACAATACATTCGGTCTAGTACAATTCTACTCAATAGGTTCACTTAGAACCTGCTCAAATATGCTCAACAGGTTCACACAAAACCTATCCAAATCTGCTCAATAGGTTCACACAAAACTTGTCCAAATATGCTCAACAGGTTCACACAAAACTTGTCCAAATCTCTCAACATCACAACCCAAAACCAAACAAATCACCAAAACCCAAATCTCAACAGGTTCACACAAAACCTATCCAAATCTGCTCAATAAGTTCACACAAAACCTGTCCAAATCTGCTCAACAAGTTCACACAGAACTTGTCCAAATCTGCTCAACAAGTTCACATAGAACTTGTCCAAATATGCTCAACAAATCCTCTCTAGGACTTGCTCAAATCTTCTCAATAAGTCCTCTATAGGACTTTCTCAAATCTTCTCAATAAGTCCTCTATAGGACTTGCTCAAATCTGCATAGCAAGCTTTCACAAAAGCTTAACTCAAAATAGTCCACAAGTCTTCTCAAAGACTTGTCTCAATCACATAGAATCATAAAGAGAATTGTTAGAGACTCAATATGTTCTAAGCTCAATGTACAATCAATATCTCAAATCAATCTCATAGAAGCATAAAGAGAATTGTTAGAGACTCTATATGTTCTATACTCAAATCCCAATCTCAACTCAAATCAACCTCAATCTCAACTCAAATCAGAATATTGAATAGTTTGTTTCTAGGAACTTGAACAACCACATGCATCCACTTGACTAGGCTTAATCAACTCAACTCAATCAATCACCTCAAGGAACAATCCTTTCTCACAAACCCTAGTCCAAGCATGTATTAACCAACTCAACTCAACCAATCACCTCAAGGAACAATCCTTTTTCACAAACCCTAGTCCAAGCATGTATTAACCAACTCAAAATGTTTCCAACAATGCTCAAGCACAAGTCTCACATAGCAATGATACTCATGTTCTTTTCTAACTCAAGTTCAAGTTCATTTCATCATCAATGGGCTTCAACAACAATGCTAATAAAACAAGGTTTAAATACAACTCACAAACCAGAAAACCTTGAAGCATTCAACCAATCATTTTCTCAAAGGAAACCACAATCAATCCTTTTCTCTCCAATGATATTTCAGAAATCAACCACCATAAACAATCAATAGGAGAATGTGCCCATACCTTTTTGATGCCAATAAGTTGTCCACAAAATCTGCCACACTTAAACACAACTTTCCTTTCCAATCTAAACAAGGGTTAATGGACTTCAAATAATCACAAAATAAAGCATTACTCAAATTACACCCTTTTTACTCCAAGTTAATAAACACATCCACCAAAGTCCCTTTTATTAAAACCCTTATCAAAAATAATAAACCTCTCAAAATTGCTTTTAAAAAACAACTCCTTATTTCTCCTAAAATTAATTCTCCATAACCATCAAATAAATCATAAACCAATTATGCTTTGCAATAATAATCACAGACCCTAATAACAAACTTTAATTTCCATTAACTACCTTATAACTCCAAATCCAAACTTTAGGGCTAATAAAAATTATTTAAATGCAAAACGTAATTACCTCCTCAAGGGGATTCGAACCCCCGACTTGCCACACCACGAGCGTCTTAGCCACGGCTAAGATTCCACACGAGCTAGGCGCTCGTTGGAAAGGCAAAGGCCCAAAGTGCCTTAAACCTTCCTCCACCTTCCGCAAAAGACAAAGCGCCAAAGCGCTTTCCACACGCCTTCCAAAACGCCGTCCAAGGGATTCGATCCCTGGTGTTTGCGCTGCCTTGTCCCTTAAACCAAAATGATTTGCCAATGCGCCATGCTTCCCACCATGTTTTGACTTTCCAAGCACTGTCATTTTCTTTCTTGCTTCTCTTCTCAAAATTCGCACGAGCTCATAGACTTATTCGAATGCCAAACATTTATCACAAGAGCAAGGATAAAACTTTGATTTATTTACCACCCCTTTATATAGTGTTTAAAACACTTTGAAGACGTCGATGAAAATATGAATTTATGTTTGCTTGATGACGTCGGTGGGAAACTTTGCATTTAAATTTAAATTTGAATTTAAATTTTAAATAATTAAAATTTAAACCAAATATTAAAACTCAAATAACTCCATCATCGGGGCACATTTTTCGATGAAACGAAAGCCCAACTTGGGTTTTAAGAAAAACCCAGATCAAATCTGTTGTCCATGGTTTTAAATAAAACCTTTTATTTTTCCTGCCTTGGTTTTCACAAAAACCCTTCATAGATCCTTTTGACATTAAATGCTCTTTTGACATCAATGACAACATTTTAGCTTAGGGACTCAAAATGTCCAACAATCTCCCCCTTTGTCATTGATGGCAACCCAAATCCTTTTACTGAATTCTGACCTTCTTTTCTGCTCCCCCTAGGACTTTGCTCCCCCTGGCTCAATGCTCTCTCAGATATCAAATCTCTCCTCATATCCAAAAACTCTCCCCATAATACACAAATCTCTCCCCCTTTGACATCAATGGCAAAGGGTCACCTTTGGGGCTCGGGGCTAAGAATTAAGCCTCTTAGCTTAGCCCCTCCCCCACCTCCACATGAGGTGGTTAATTCTGGGGTGGGAGTATTTCTACTCCCTGAAAGCATTGTTCTCTGCCTTTGTCTTTTCCTCTTCCTTTTTGTTGAATCCTCTCATTGTTTCTTTCCAAGTCATCATCCCTGTTCTTGTTCCTATTCTTGTTCTCATCCATGTTCCTATTCTTATTCTCATTCTTCTTTGAGTCTCTTTTCTTTTCTGAGTCTCTATTCCTGTTCATCTTCTTGTTTCATGTTCATGTTCTTGTTCATATTCCTGTTCCTGTTCATGTTCATGTTCCTGTTCCTGTTCATGCCTATTTTTAGAATATTTTCTCTACACCATCTTGCTATGTGACCATCATTATTGCACTTATAACACTTAATGTTATTATTCCTTGGATGTGCAACAGTCTTAGGATTTCTCCTAGTGAAGCCATATCCTCTTCTGTCATGAATTCTGCAATTCATTGCCTTGTGACCAAACTCATTACATGAATAGCAATATCCTTGGAAAAGTTGTTCTCTTCCATATACCTATCTTTCATGTGATCTACACTATGAAGCCATATGCCCAAACCTTTGACATGAGAAGCATCTCCCATTGAAGCTTCCTTGCCTAGACCTCATTGGTCTCCTATTCTGATTGTTGTTCCATCTGTATCTTCTTTGCCCATTGTCCCTGTTGGACTCACTGCAATCTGACTCATCCTTAGAAGTTTCACTTTCACTTGCATCTGAGAATCCCTCTTCTAAAGTATCTTCTTCTGATGTTGTTTCTTCTTGAAGACTTGAAGTAGACTTTGCTTTTTCCTATTTCTTTCCAAAACCAAGACCTGTTGAACATGATGTTCTCTGTTGTCCACAAATGAACTTATCCAAGTTCTTAGAGCTATTTGTGAAACTCTTCATCTTGATCTTGGAGTCCTGTAAATATTTCTTTAGAGTAGCCACTTCTTGTGCTAACTTCTCACATTCCAAAATATTTGCTTCTAACTTATCCTTGAACTTACTTGCCTTAGCCTTTGACTTTTCTAAGTCCTCTATGAGCAATAATCTTTCTTCATCACATTCTTGAAACTGACTTTCAAGCTTAGAGTGTTGCTTTCTTACCTTATTTATTGTGTCAAGGGCATGGATAAGTTCTCCCTTGAGATCATAACCATTCTCTATTGAGTAGTCCTCTATTTTTTTGCCTTTGTCCATATCATTTCTTTCTTTTGACTTGCTTTCTATAGGATCACTCAATTCTTCATCTTCTAAAGCCATTAGAAGATTCTCATTTGATCTATCAAGTGCATCTTCAAAATCATCATCACTGAAACTAAAACCATCTCTTGTGCAATCATCTTCAAGATGTCCAAATTTACCACATCTAAAACACTTAAGAATAACTGGAGTCTTTTTCTTAGTTTGATCCTTTTCTTCAATCATGAACAAGACTTCATCTCTATCATTGTCTGAAAAACTAGCATCACTATCAAATGAGTACTTACTTGCATTATCCGCATAGTAGCTTTTCTTTTGCCTTTGGAAAAACTTCTTTCCTTGTTTGTTCTGTCCATCCTTGCCTTTCTTCTGGTACTTGTGTCTTTCTGATTCCCTGTACTTGTGATCCTATTTTTCTTCATCACTATTGTACTTTGGCTCTTTGCACTTTGTTGCAAAATGTCCAAACTTGCCACAATTAAAGCACTTAACTGATCTCATATCTATTGGTCTTTTGAACCCTTTATCTCTTCTACCATAGTTAGCTTCTTCATCACTAGATGACTCACTGCTTGATTCTATTTGCTTTCCCTTTTTATTTTTGTCCACTTTGAAAGCAGCTTCTTTCAGAGGAATAGGATCTTTTGTTCTTATCTCAAAAGTAGTAAGCATACCAAGCAAAGAATTCCTTGTCAAAGAATCACTATCAATTGATGTTTCTATAGCAGAAACCTTTTCACTATACCTTTTTGGAAGAGTTCTCAAGATCTTATCACAAGCATCTGATTCATCAACCTTCATTCCAAGACCTCTCATCTCATGTACAAGTTCATCAATCTTACTGAGATAATCATGAATATTTTCATCATCTCTCATTCTTAAGTTCTCAAATTCTCCTTTGAGATTTTTGATCTTAGCTTTCCTGACACCTTTATCACCCTCATATATATCATGTAGTAGATCCCACATATCTTTTGTTGTTTTACAATCCATAACCTTCATAGATTTTGATCTACCCAATCCTTTTATAATTGCATTCATAGCTCTTGAATTTGCATGCATTAGAAGCTTACCTTCCTTATCTATTGGAGGATTGACTATAAAATCATATCCAAGTTCCACTGCATCCCAAACTTCATTTCCAAGTGCCATCAGGTAAAATCTCATCAACATACACCAATACAAGAAGTCACTTCCATCAAATACTGGTACTGCATTATTGAAGGACCCATCCTTTTGATCTTTGTGATCCATTGTGTTCTTAGACCGCTTTTCCTTCAAGCTGTCAAACTCTTCTGAAGGAACCCACTCTGATACCAATTGAAGAACACAAGCTTATACTGAGAGGGGGGTGAACAAGTATAAGACCACTTTTTACTTTTCTTCTCAAATCAATATTATGCAGTGTATAGATAGTAGTATCAATAGCAGTAATCAAAGCAATGCACAAAACTCCACACACAATAGAGACACAGATTTAACGTGGTTCACCCAATGTGGGCTACCTCCACAGAGAAAATATTTCTTCTAAATATTTCTCAAATAATCTCTTGGGAATCTTTCCCAAATTACAATGTTTATGGACCTCGGTCCAAAGGAGATGTTGATCCCCTAAATCTCAAGTTCATGGATCTCTTCCACAGGAGAACTCTTTCCCCTTCTACTCTGGCTAGTGATCTTCTAGAAGACTCTGTCTCTCTACTGCACTGACTTGTGGATCTCTCTCCACTTGAAGACTCCTCACTCAGATCTATCTTCAATTGTCCTGGCTGTTGGATCTCTATCCACTGAGACTCTATCCTCTATACTCTATCACCTCCAAAGCTCTATCTCAATACTGTACCAAACATAGTTCAGTCGGTCTAGCATAGTTCTGCTCAATCTCTTGCACTAAACATAGTACAATCGATCTAGTACAATTTTGCTCAATAGGTTCACTTAGAACCTGCTCAAATCTTCTCAACAGGTTCACACAAAACCTATCCAAATATTCTCAACAGGTTCACACAAAACCTATCCAAATCTGCTCAACAAGTTCACACAAAACTTATCCAAATCTGCTCAACAAGTTCACACATAACTTGTCCAAATCTCTCAACAAGTTCACACAAAACCTGTCCAAATCTGCTCAACAGGTTCACACAAAACTTGTCCAAATATGCTCAATAAGTTCACACAAAACTTGTCCAAATATGCTCAACAAGTTCACATAGAACTTGTCCAAATATGCTCAACAATTTTCACAACAAATCCTCACTAGGACTTGCTCAAATCTGCTCAACAAATCCTCTCTAGGACTTGCTCAAATCTGCTCAATAAGTCCTCTATAGGACTTGCTCAAATCTGCTCAATAAGTCCTCTATAGGACTTGCTCAAATATGCATAGCAAGCTTTCACAAAAGCTTAACTCAAAATAGTCCACAAGTCTTCTCAAAGACTTGTCTCAATCACATAGAATCATAAAGAGAATTGTTAGAGACTCAATATGTTCTAAGCTCAATGTACAATCAATATCTCAAATCAATCTCATAGAAGCATAAAGAGAATTGTTAGAGACTCTATATGTTCTATACTCAAATCCCAATCTCAACTCAAATCAACCTCAATCTCAACTCAAATCAATCTCAACTCAAATCAGAATATTGAATAGTTTGTTTCTAGGAACTTGAACAACCACATGCATCCACTTGACTAGGCTTAATCAACTCAACTCAATCAATCACCTCAAGGAACAATCCTTTCTCACAAACCCTAGTCCAAGCATGTATTAACCAACTCAACTCAACCAATCACCTCAAGGAACAATCCTTTTTCACAAACCCTAGTCCAAGCATGTATTAACCAACTCAAAATGTTTCCAACAATGCTCAAGCACAAGTCTCACATAGCAATGATACTCATGTTCTTTTCTAACTCAAGTTCAAGTTCATTTCATCATCAATGGGCTTCAACAACAATGCTAATAAAACAAGGTTTAAATACAACTCACAAACCAGAAAACCTTGAAGCATTCAACCAATCATTTTCTCAAAGGAAACCACAATCAATCCTTTTCTCTCCAATGATATTTCAGAAATCAACCACCATAAACAATCAATAGGAGAATGTGCCCATACCTTTTTGATGCCAATAAGTTGTCCACAAAATCTGCCACACTTAAACACAACTTTCCTTTCCAATCTAAACAAGGGTTAATGGACTTCAAATAATCACAAAATAAAGCATTACTCAAATTACACCCTTTTTACTCCAAGTTAATAAACACATCCACCAAAGTCCCTTTTATTAAAACCCTTATCAAAAATAATAAACCTCTCAAAATTGCTTTTAAAAAACAACTCCTTATTTCTCCTAAAATTAATTCTCCATAACCATCAAATAAATCATAAACCAATTATGCTTTGCAATAATAATCACAGCCCTAATAACAAACTTTAATTTCCATTAACTACCTTATAACTCCAAACTTTAGGGCTAATAAAAATTATTTAAATGCAAAACGTAATTACCTCCTCAAGGGGATTCGAACCCCCGACTTGCCACACCACGAGCGTCTTAGCCACGGCTAAGATTCCACACGAGCTAGGCGCTCGTTGGAAAGGCAAAGGCCCAAAGTGCCTTAAACCTTCCTCCACCTTCCGCAAAAGACAAAGCGCCAAAGCGCTTTCCACACGCCTTTCGAAACGTCGTCCAAGGGATTCGATCCCTGGTGTTTGCGTTGCCTTGTGCCTTAAACCAAAATGATTTGCCAATGCGCCATGCTTCCCACCATGATTTGACTTTCCAAGCGTTGTCGTTTTCTTTCCTGCTTCTCTTCTCAAAATTTGCACGAGCTCATAGACTTATTCGAATGCCAAACATTTATCACAAGAGCAAGGATAAAACTTTGATTCATTTACCACCCCTTTATATAGTGTTTAAAACACTTCGAAGACGTCGACGGAAATATGAATTTATGTTTGCTTGATGACGTCGATGGGAAACTTTGCATTTAAATTTAAATTTGAATTTAAATTTTAAATAATTAAAATTTAAACCAAATATTAAAACTCAAATAACTCCATCACCGGGGCACCTTTTTCGATGAAACGAAAGCCCAACTTGGGTTTTAAGAAAAACCCAGATCAAATATGTTGTCCATGGTTTTAAATAAAACCTTTTATTTTTCCTGCCTTGGTTTTCACAAAAACCCTTCATAGATCCTTTTGACATTAAATGCTCTTTTGACATCAATGACAACATTTTAGCTTAGGGACTCAAAATGTCCAACAACTTTCTCGTAAAGTGTGTCGTTATTTTCTTTAACGTATTTTAAATGTGCTAAAGAGGGGGTAAAATATAACACCCTAAAATTGACCCATAATAATTTGCATTAAATTCAAAAACATTCAAAAATCAAATTAAACAACTTCCTAACTAGCTACCTCATTTTTTGCGCTTTCTTGGCGAGATCGGAATCAAATGGATAGTATCGTATTATGATCCCTTCAATCGTACATAAAATCTTGCTCCAAATAAAAAGGCTCAGTTTGGCAAAGCAACAAAATAAGTTGTAATTTTTTTTGTCCTTACCTGTCCAATTATGCGGTAGTTACGGGATCGGATCCGTCGATCAGTACCAGCTTGGAAGAAGTTACAACCTATTTTGTTTTTAGCCTAATTTCACCTACTGGTTTAGCCTATTTAATCAAGCCTTACCCCCCTCGAATTCTTCCTAACTCATCAATATAATTTTGCATTTTAGTCACTTAATTTTTTGGATTAGCCCTTGTTAGTTTGTTATTTTTCTATGGAATTGAAGGATACGATAGGCGATCGTGGATATGATCTCGCCCTGGTAAGCATATGATCTTGCAATCGTAGATATGATATTGCTCTGGTATTACGATATTGCTTGTAGGTCGCTTGGGGGTAACTCCAAGCTCTGGTTTACATCCCTGTAGCTCTCAATTTGTATTTTTACATTATATTTATCATTTGTTATCTCATATAGAACAGTATTTGCATATCATCATTCTTCGAAGTTCACCAATTTGCATTCAATTGCATACTTCATGTAGTTCAAGGCATATACTTGTTAATTCTTGTTACTGCTGCATTCAATAAGTCTTTTATGACCTAGTATTTATTCAAAAGAGTCTGTAGCATGTTGTATTTTTCTATTTTATGCACTGTACTTATGAAATTACAGGTTTCTACTATGATCGGATCTATCAATTACTGATCAACTGGTACGATCACGGATAGTACGTACGATCTTGACCTGTAGCATACGATCTTGACCAACAACATACGATCTTAACTACAACAAGAAACATAATCTTCACCAAACTTTTGGATCAAGTAAGAGTTTCAAATTACTTCATAATTAAGTATTTGCATTAGGTTTTTCTCTGTTTACTATTGTCTGTTGTATTCATTGAAAATTGAATTGCATTTAGTGTAGCTTAGTTGCATTGGCCAAAACTAGGTGATTGTGAGAACTTAAAAGGAACACATCAAACAAACTCCAAAACCTAGGCATGGAAACTGCCAAGAAATGTTTCTTGGTGAACCCTAAATAATTCATCAAAAAATCACCAAAGAAGACACGAACTCAAGTGTCTCTCTTCAAGGTGTAGACCTACTATTCTCCCATTCCCCTTTGAGGCACGGATCCATTAGCCTGAAGGAAAGGATTGCAAGAATTTTAGAGCTACATATATAAAAAACAAATTTGTCTTTTTGAATATCCCCTTAGCAATGCAAAGTATAATTGCTTGCATCTTGGGTTGTGAGGTGGTTGTCCTCCTGTCTCTTTACCTTGGAATACCTTTTTTTAAAGGTAAAATTCAAGATTCACTTTGGGAACCTATGGTGGAAAGATTGCAAAGGAAGTTGGTTGGGTGGAAAGGATCCCTCCTCAATCAAGCTAAAAAGGCTACCCTGGTAAAGTCTACTCTTCAAAGCATTCCAACCTTCTTATCTATTTTTAGAATTCCTAACAAGATTTTATCAAAAATTGAGCATATTCAAAAGTTTCTTTGGTTTGGGTTTGATGAGAACTAAAAAATTTACTTGGTTGGGAGTAATTCTATAGACCTAAAAAGTATGATGGCTTAGGTGTTTGTAACATCATGCAGATGAACAAGGCTTTGGTTGCAAAATAGGGATGAAAGTTGGTAAATCAAACTAAAACTAGTTGGATCAACATTGTGTCAACAAAATACTTGAGATAGGAGAATTGTTTTCTTGTTGATCATTTGTCGACTTCTGGTTAAACCTTTTAGTTGAGTTTGCAAAATTAAAGGGTGCTAGTCTCCAAAGGTTGCAGGTGGATATTGGGTGATGGTCTCAAGATTGATTTCTAGAAAGATATTTTGCTAATGGACCATCCCCCTTATGTAGATTCTAAATTTGGTGTGTTTGAAGTGTGTTTGAAGCCTAGGACCAAATTGGTCTTTGGCTCTAAGGTGGCTAACTTTATCGATATGGTTAATGGGTTGAAGGTTTAAAAATAGTTAGATCAGTCTATTCTCAATAATTCTAAACTTAAAACCCATGTTTAGTAGGTGAGTTGGAGAGGGTATGAAAATCTTCCAAGGGAGGTCCTTGGTTTGAATCTCCACCCTACCAAATGCACATCGACTACCCAAAATCTAGTTGAGAATTATAGTGCAGTCAGGGCCAGGCATGACTCCTGAGTTATTTTGATAGTGTAGAACCCCTGGTCATGGTTTCTCATATCAAGGCAGCCTTGCATGGGATTTTTAGCTAAATTCCAAAAAACAATGTTAAACTTGAAGCTTGGATTCTAATTGCTAATAAGTTGAATTTTTAGGTTATTAAACAGATAAATGAAGAGGATGGGATCTTCTAAGAAGGGTTAAAAATAAATCCTTTTTAGTCAAGTTTGCCTACAATCTGTTGGTTGTCAAGACTCCTCCATGGGTCCCACCTTTCAAAGTATGGTTTAAGAGTCTAATGCCAAAGGTGAATATCTTTTTCTAGTTGGAAACTCAGAATAAGATTTTCACCTTTGAAAATATTTAAAAAAGGGGTTGGTCGATGCCGAACAGATGTTACCTCTATGGTGCTAATGAGGAACAGACAAGTCATCTATTCTTTCAATGCTCATTCTTTGTTAAAGTTCTTAACTTTATTTTTAATTTTGTGGGACTAAGTTGGGTGGTGTCAAGTTTGCTTGTTGATGTTTGTGCTCAATGGTCATCTCCTTTTTACTCTCCAAGGTTGAAATTTTTTTGGGACTTCTTTTTATCGTATCTTTTTTGATGGGTGTGAAAGGAGAGAAATGGTAGAATTTTCTTAAAAACTTCAAAAGATATATTATCTTTATTTGCACTAGAACCTTGGCTTCCATCCTAGACAATGTGTCCTCTCTGGCTTTGGAGAAGAGAAAATTTGAGGAGGCTGAGCTCAAAATAAAAATTAGCTTTCAATAGAGCAATAGGGTTGATGATCTTCCTAGTCCTAATCCTTAGGCCCTTATGGGGTGGAACCTCCTTCTCCGAGCTAGATTAAACTAAAATTTGATGGAGCTTCAAAGGGTAATACCGATAATGTTGGTATTGGTGGGATGCTTAGGGATGGTAGAGGTGGGCTTCTACTTATGTCTACTAAAATATTAGATATCCAAACTTGCCATGTTGCAGAGGCCAGAGCCCTTTACCAAGATCTCTTGCTTATGGAGAATATGGGGTACCAAAACGTTTGCATTGAAGGAGACTCGCTTAATATTATAAACTTGGTCAAAGGTGATTCATTTTCCAGTTGGAACATTGAGGCTATGATTATGGAATCTATACGGATTCTTCAAGCTAAAGAGGATAGGGAGATAAAGCATATCTTCAGAGAAGTAAACTGCCACGCTAACTTTATGGTAAACATGGGTATAAGTCTTAATGGTTTGTTTGTTTGGAGAGATAATTTTCCTAAAGTTCTTCTTCAATTAGATTTAGATGCATACTTCTTGATACTCTTTAAGCTTTTATTGTTTATGAAGAAAGGTTTTGTGACACAGTCGTGTGGGAGTGTTGGTTGGTTGGGGTCTCACCAGCGCTATTTAAATTTTATTTCTTGTATCAAGTTGTAGCTAGTTCACTTGGTGATGGGTGGTCGGTTGTAGTGCTTTATAGTTGTTCTTATCCCTATATTGTTGGTTTTAGGCCAAGTTTTGCAGGGCTTCTCCTATTGTAAAAGGTTCAGGAACCCTTTCAAAACACCTTTTATATATAATAAAAAAAATCATATAGCATTCTTAATTTCTCATTAAAATTATATATTTCACTCTTTACATAAGTTTATAATTGTTAAAACATAACCATGTGAATGTGAATGTCTGATACCATAAGCCAAAATATTAGGACGCTTCAAAAAAAGTGAGAAAGGTTTGTTTAAGAACATCTTAGGGAAAACATAAGGAATTCTTTCAAGTTAATTATATATATATATATATATATATATATATATATATATATATATATATTTATATATTTATTATAGGATTGAAATAATTTTTTTTTATAATTTGGTTAGTGTAAGAAACCCCTACGACCAACACATAGGGCTGAACAGTCTCCTCCCAACCATGACCCCTTCTAAATCCAAGAGCTATGCTTATCAATAGGGAATTTAACACACAACCACCACACACCCACCCCCTCACACACTCATCCACGTCATGGTTTGAACCTTGGACCTCCTAAAGAAGAGCCAAAGCTCGAACCGTTGCGTTGTCCCCCCTGGGACTGATTGAAATAAAATTCAATTTTGTTGCATCATAAATATCTATTATTATTGTTGTTATTATATTTTTACAATTTTATGTTATTTTGATAAAAATGATAGGAGATGGATCCCCCCAAGGGTGGTCCATGAGGACTTAGAAAAGTTCACAAGGGAGGACTGCAGTTAATTGAAATCCAGGATGGATACTTTTTGTCTTGCATCTAAGGGATTTTTATTTACTTGTCCTTGGCAGTTGTGCAGGTGATAGCTTTACTTTGTGTTATAAAAGGGTTTGGTCCCTTTCAAAATTTTATTTTTACCCTAATAAAAAAATTATATACAAAGTTAAAATATTTTTTTGAATTTAGCAAAAAAAACCCCTTGCAAGGCCACCTTGGTCTAAGAAACCACGACCATGAGGTTCTACACCATCAAATTTACCTGGGAGTCGCACCCAGCCCTGATCGCACCAGCATTATCAACTGGATTTTAGGTACCCAATGTGCATTTGGTAGGGTGGAGATTTGAACCAAGGACCTTCCTTGAAGGATTTTCCTACCTTATCCAATTCACCTACACCTCATGGGTATACTAAGTTAAAATATTTAATCAATTTAAATTTTATTATTTAATTTTAAACTAATATTCTTTATATAAACAATTTTAATCCAATTGTAAAAAGTTTGAGCTTTACTTTTTTTTCCCTAATAAGTTTAAGTACTATTATAATTTTTAAGGATGCGGCACTACAATGGAGATGGTTTAGTTTCTATATTTTTTATTATTTTATTTTTTATTTATTTTAAATAACTCTAATTAAATTGCTTTCATTTTTATAATAAAAATAAAAATAATTATATGTGGAATATGTGAAAGAGAATAAAGCTTGTGCTAACCTGTGTTTTAGAATAAAGTAGTAGGTGTTGTCAATCATTTTATAATATCTTTGAAAAGCTTTAAAATGCATCACACATCATTTCTTCATCTACCTTCTTAATTTACATAAGCTTTTTCAATCCTCCAAATCTATTTGGTGGAATCTCCACTTTGAAGATAATTCTTTAGTTCCTCGGAGAGGCTGCTTGGGTATATCTTGGTTAGGAAATGGTATTGTCTGTTTAAGTAGTGGATTTAAAACCTTGAATGAATTTAGAGTGATATATTACATTTCTTGGTTCAGGTAAGAACTTTTACTGATTGTAAATTGTAGCATGATTTTTCTATTGATGTAGACTTTGTCAAATTTTTAGTTAGATATTTTCCTTGTAAAGTAATTTTTTTTGTTTTTGGAAAACATCCCAGAAGGGATGCCACTTTCGGGTAAGACCTAAGGAGATAGGGGTATCTCTTCCACAAAAATTGCCTAGGTCTCACACCAAGCCTACCACCTTTGACATACTCAAGGAGCAAACCTAAAATAACAAAAAACAACACACAAACACAAACACACAATAATATTAAAAAAACATGCTCCTTGAGTGTGTCGAAAAGATAAAGCACAACCAAACACACACAATAAGATAAAAAAAAAAAAAACACAACATGAACCACAAAGAAAAAACACAAGAACAACATAACAAAACACAAACATGAAAAAAACAATAGAATGCTACAAAGACACAACCAACAAAAATATGAAAACAAAAACAACCAAAACCTAAAAATAAAATAAAACAAAAAAAAACAACCAACAACAAACAACAAACAAAAAACTAAAACATAGAAAACACTCACACACCAAAACATAAAAACACTAATTAACACAAACATACAAAAACACAAGAACAAGAACAAAAAATACAAAACAACAAAAACACAAGAACAACAAAAAACACAAAAACAAAACAAAAAACACACAGCTCAAAAACTAAACAAAAAAAAAAAAAAATTGAACACAACAATGACCTTTCTAGACCAAAAGACTTTTAAGGCAAGAATAAACAGAGGAAACAAAAGAAATATTAGTTTGAGCTAGGTAACTAAAATACCCTGACCGAACCAAAGAGAAGTTAAAAAAACAAGAAGAAACTAGGTACCTCCAAAACTGGAGCCATTCAAAGAAATGATAGAAAGAAGAGCTTCCCTTATTTGCAAAGCCCACCATCTAGGAGGGTGGTCGTAGCAAGTAAGATCACCTTTGTCCAAAGCCCAATTAGCTAAAGCATCAACACTCTTGTTCTAATCTCTGACCACATGATTGTAATCAACTTTCAAAAATCCCATCTAGATTAACTGAATCTTCTCAATAATTCTTTTTATTCTCAGTAGCCTCTTGAAGGCCTCTAAGGATACCATACTCCTTAGCAAGGTTATTGGATAAAATACCCAAACTCTTAGCAAAATTAAAAACCATGGAGCCATCTTAAAGTCTACCAATTCCTCTGATCCTAGCTTTTCCAAGGTTCCCTCTAGAGGTTCCATCGGTATTGACTTTTCCAAAATCCTTAGGAGGAGGTTGCCAATTCCTTGTTCTATCCATCTTGCAATTACTCACATTCCCTTTAAGTTGGTTGCCCTTAGAAGAGTTAATCCTCAATCTTTGCATCACTTGATCCCATCTTTGGTGGGAGTTTTGGGAGTGATTAAGGAGTTTTTGGACTGATTCAACTAAGTTGGCAATGGTATTTTACCAGATATAGTGAATATCCTTCCTATCTTGATTAAAAATGTGGTTGCTCCTTTCATTCCAAATATTCCAAAGAAGAATGGTAGAACCCATCCAAACTAACTGCCTAATAAAATGATCAACACCCTCTTGTTTAGGCCAATCCCTCCAAAGTTATTCAAAAGTAAAAAAATTGGACCATTGTAAGCAAGTAAAGTGGCCATTCTCCTCCATATCTAAGAGGCTAAAGTGCACTCAATAAAAATATGATTGAGAGTTTCCACATTCTCTCCACACATTTCACATCTAAAAGGGCCATGAAAACCGTGCTTCATAAGTTGCTCACCAGTAAGTGCCCTGCAATGCAATAAAAGACAAGTAAAAAACCTCACCTTAGGCCATAGCTTTTGAGCCCACATTTGAGAAAATATGTCAGATGATTGGTTGGTATTATTATGGCATAAGACCAAATAAACTTGAGCAACTGAATACTCACCCTTAGTAGTGTTGTTCCATCCAAAACAATATTTTTCATGGGACCAAGAGAGATATCTCATATGAAGGATGCTTTGGATATCTTGTCTTTGCCTTTATGGGATTTGAATAGGCCAGTCCTCAATAGGGATCCAATATCCACCAACCTCTGAATTACCAGTATGGTACCGACAGTAATTAGCCACCTTTATCTAGTTAGCTCGATTTGTGAAAGTAAACTTGTTATGAAATATTGATGGTTTTTTATTTTTAAAGTACTAGGTCATCCAATTTAGAATTTAAAAAGGCATTTTTTTAGATGTTAAAATATTTGACAAAGGTTATTTATAGATAAAATTCAATAGTTGTCTTGTAAATTATTTATTATAGTAGAGAAGTTACAAAGTAGATTTTTTAACTACAGAAAGTTTTTGATATTTGGTTTGACATCATGCACGATTGATAAATATTCTTGGTTGTAACATTCATTAGTTTCATATATGGATTAAAATCCCTTTTTATGTTAAAATTAACAACTCGTATCATAAATTATAATTTATTATTAGTAATACGCTCTATAGATGCCTTTGGGTTGGGTTTTTAGAAGCTAGTTTGCGTATCTGGTTGTGGTGATTTCTAACGAAACATTTCCTTTCGATTATTTTGGTCCTGGGGTATCCTATGCTTACCCCATGCTCTTTAGATCGATAGGAGGTTCCTAGTGTTTCCTCCTATTTCAGGTTGGTTTCGATTGTGCTTCAGGTTTCGTGGGCTTCAAATTTCTTTCTGATTTCATATGGTTTCCAAGCAACACATTCCCTTTTGCAGGGAGATCTTGTGGCTTGTGGAGACTTTCATTTTCTGTTATTCCATTTTCTAGGCCATCGAAAGGACTTTCTCTGCGGGCTTCCTTGTTAGAGCGGTTTTTTTGGTTTGCTTGTTTTTCCTAGGCGAGAAATAGTTTTTCAAGTTTTTCCTCCTAGATGGGATGTTGCATTTCAATTTCATTTTTCCTGAGCTCCTCTAGGATGGGATTCTACTTTTTGAATTCATTTTTCCATGCCCTTCTTGGATGGGATTATTTTAATCTATTTGTCTTGGGCTCCTGTAGGACGGATTTCTTCATATTTTTGTTTTTCCTAGGATCCTCCCATTGGGGATCCCTACTTCATTTCAAGTGAGAATTGTTTCTTTTGTTCCAATTTGTGGTTCAATTTCGAGCAGGAAGCTCTTTTATTTCAAATTTGAATGGTTTGTAGTCGGTCCTCGTGAGATCATCTTGTTGTGGATATCATCTCCCTGTGGAGATTATCTCCCTATTTCCTTTTGTGAGGATCCTTTGTAAAATGTTTGGGGATCCTTTCAAAACCTCTTTTTCAACCAATCAAAAATAATAATTTATTATTAGAATATATTAATTATGAATACTGCCACTTGGAATTTGTTCCCTCGAAGTCATAGTCATCTGAATCATTCTATTTGCAGTGTAATCACACCAATTCATCTAATCCCCAGCTCGATATGATGAAGACTGAGGGCTTCTCTTCGTGCTCATATTCGTCCTTGTTCTTTGTGGTTGCCTTTTTGTTGTATCATCCTTCTCTTCTTTATGGGATAAAGTCTTTGTGTTGATGTTGTATTGGTCTCTTGGGATATTATCTTTTTGATGTTGACCCTTTTAGAATGCGGGTTTTAGTTTCTGATGTTTGTCTTTTCTGGTTGTTGTAAGGTGTCCTTTGAGGTCTTTTAGTCTCTTTGTTTTGTTCTTCTGTTGTAAAGGTTCAAGGATACTTTCAAATCCCCTTCCACCAATCAATCAAAAAAATTATGATTTATTGTTAGCATTGAGAGTGTATGGATCCAATGGAAGGATAGAAAGTATCATGTTTTTCAAGGAGAGAGAGCTAACTTCCTTTCCCAAAGAAGTTGCACTACATTTATTGTCGTGTAAGCCACTCTTCATATAGGTATTCTAGAAGAGGATGTTATGTTTTGCTTGCAAGAGAAAAAACCAATTGATAAAGATCAATATGAAAAAAGGAGAGGAGATTTCCCAAAGTAAATAACATATTCAACTCATTTACAATTAATATTGTTATTTTTCAATCCACCTAATAGAAGCAACATAATGACCTAGTTGTTCGAAAAAAGTATAGTGTTAAAGCAATTTTTTTCAAATAAACGTCTCATCTTTCAAGAGTCACATATTTGCAAAGGGTTGTTGAATTGAAATGATTCTTAGACCAATTTGTGAAAAATTTGAGGAATTTTAAAATTTGAAAAATCTTAGTATTGAGGAAGATACCACCTTGTGAAGTTAGTCATCTGGAAAGGGACATTGATGATTTTTCAAGTCACAAGAAATAAAATTGCAAATATCTTTCAATCAAGGTTTAGATGATGGAAGAAACAAATGGAGGGTTAGGACATCAACAAGGCAAGACATTTTGTTTAGACATGGAGTTTTTCAGCTAATTTTTATTTATCCCTTCATTACCTTAGAAGTTTTATATGCAAATAGGTTTATTATTAAAAAATATAATTCTTATAGGATATACTAGTAAATTTAAGTAGATTTTCAGTTATGGTTTCTTTCCCATGGGTTGATTTATGGCTAAATCCTTAGAGTCATCCCTAATAGTAGAGGTTAGGGAGGACCTCACAAAGCAAAGATCCTTGTTGCTCAAAGATAAGGCAATCATTTTTAAATTTAATGGGTCTTGACCAAGGACTTTAGCTCTTAGCAAATGGATTGATAGGAGTTCAAAGTCTTCCAAAGTGAGTTTATCCTTTCTTCCCAAAGGTTTCTTCCTAGCCATTTTTTGTTCTAAGGAGGAAAGAAATAGAATATTTAAAGGGGTCTTTGGTTTATGGGAAGATTAGGACTCTTCCTTACCCGTTGGTATGAAGGCTTTGCATCCAAAAACGTAAAATTATTCGTAGTACCAGTCTAGGTCAAGATGTATGGGTTGTCCATTGAATTTTAGGAAATGGATACCGTTAAGGTAATAAGCAACACTCTAGGAAAATTCATGAAATTTTAGAAAATGCAAAAGATAGATTATTAGTTATTTATGCCTGGATATTGGACATGATTGATATTAATAACCTTTACTAGAATCAATCATTCTTAAGTATGGGGGTAAGTTGTGGACATAAACCATAGATTATGAAAACATATTTCAAATGTAAAAGATGTTATGAGGTGTGGAATATTTAGAGTTCGTGTCTAAGAAGAGTCCAGCAAAAACATATGTAGAAATCCATAAGAGAAACTTACAAGTGGATATAGATGAGGATGGTTTTCAATTTTTAAAAAGTAGGTGCAAACATATTAAATTAAATAGAGTGGAGACTAATAAGTAAGGATATTGGAAGAAAAGCCAATTCTTTTAAGGTTTTAGCCTATGAAGAAAAAGCAAATCAAAGCTTAGAGGACATGGTACAATAGGATTAGAATATTAATAAGGAATTGTCTACTCAATATGATGTTGATTTAGGGATGAACATTCCTATTGAACCTATGGAATTTGTCTCAAAATTTTGAAGAAGTTCCACGCACCATTTAGAAGAAGGAAACTGGTAGAGAAATTGCAGTGTTAGATGTATACCACTACTATTAACAAGGAAATACCAAAAAAATAGCAAGATGAGTCAAAAGCTTCCTTAGCAGAGTTAGGAGGGGATAAATTTAATGAAAATGAAAGTTGTGAAAGAATATTGAGGAATAGAATAATAAGACCTACTCTTGATACTTACAAGGAAAAAAGAGGAAAACCTTCAAATTATCAAACGATAGCCAGGGAAGCAAGAGCAAACATAGGGAAAGGAACTCAATCTAAGTTGGTTGAACTTCTCTTTACTAAATAGAAAATTGATATTGGTAATTTGTAGGCGGGGCCAACAGCCCCTAATGATACATGATTACCATCTCATGGAGTATAAGGGGTGCCAATGCCCCCACAAAGCAAAAGTGTATTAGGAACCTCTATTTAAGTAGTAAGTCTGATATTCTTTATATCCAAAAGCCTAAAATGACAAAGGAAGAAGTTTCCAAAACTATGAAAGCAATAGGGGCAAGATGTGGATGGGATGTTGTGGATTCAGAAGGAGTAGTAGGAGGAATTCTAACATGTTATAATCTAGTTAGAACCCCCTGTGAAACCTTTCATAAAACTAGGCATTGGATAGCCTCATTAGTCACATGTTGCTTTGCAGATATTCGTTTTATCCTTATTAATGTCTATGGACTTACAATTCAGTCAAGAAGATCATAAGTATAGAGTGGTATTGAAACCTTTATAAGAAGTAAAGACCAAGAAACTCAATTCAAGATCATAGGAGCTTTTAATGCCATAACCAAGCTAGATGAAAAAAAAAATGAGGAATTAGGAAAATAACCCAAAGTATAAGAGATTTCTTAGTTGTTATTCAAAAAAATAATTTATGGGAGGTTGAATTTAAAGAGGACGATTATACATGGACCAACAACAATGAAAAAAATTGGGGGAATTAGGAAAATAATCCGAAGTATGAGAGATTTCTTAGCTTTTATTCAAAACAATAATCTGTGGAAGATTGAGTTTAAAGAGGAAAATTATACATGGACCAACAACATGATAGGCTAAAACCTAATAGAAGAAAAATTAGATGCATGCATACTCTCAAATCATTGGCTAGATAAATGCACTTGTGCTAAAATTTATACATTAACAAGGATTAGTTTAGATCATTGACCAATAAGAGTTAAATGGTGGTAAGTGAATTCAAAAAGGATCATATTTTAAATATGAGCAAATGTGGGAAGATCATCCTTATGTTGTTGATATGATAGCATAGACGTGAAATTCTTCAGAAAATTGTAGGTTGTATACACTTCCAAAACAAATTAAATCAATAACATCTAGATTAAAAGATTGGAACAAGAACACTTTCGAAAATATTTTTTAAAAGAAAGAACTAAAAGAAAAAATTCCAAAAAGTTGACCACAATAATCCAATCTCATAGGTAAGGAAGTTGCTTAGTGAATATCATAATATTTTGAGTAAGCAAGGGAAAATTTTCGAGATTAAAGTTGAAATATACTTAGTTAAAAGGATATAAAAATTTAGTTTTTTCATAGGATGACAATAGTACAGAGATCAACATCTAAAATTAGTGGAATTAAATCAGTAGAAGGGGTTTAGAGTGAAGACCATAGTGAAATCATAAAGAAGAAAAGGTTTTTTAACTAGAATATTTTAAGATTAGAGGAGATTGAAGTATTTTCTTTTGTTACATAGGAGAGTTGGTCACAACCACACTCTTACACTATTTTTAGTAACTAACAAGTGTAGGGTTCAATCCACAGGGGTTGCTCCCATCAAACCTATTCTGCCTTGTTATTGTTGATCTGGCATGCAAGGGACCACCGATCGCTCAGGATTCATTCCATCATCGATTTGGTGCACACTCAGAGGATTCAGATCAGACTACTACTTTTGCAAACAGGATACCTTCAAGGTTTGAACTTGGGTGTCTTCTTCATAAGTGTCTAGCCAGACAAGCACTTACCAATCCACCTAGCCATCAGGGGTAGGAGATTGAAGTTCTTAATGATAAACTATTGCAAGTACCTTTAATTATAACAAATAAAGATAATAGCAAACTGATGGAACCTATTACACTAGAAAAAAATTCATTCAACTCTTTTCTCTTTTGATAAGGATAAATCCCTAGGTCTAGATGGACTCTATATAGAAATCTATTAGCATAAATGGGAAATAGTGAAGGATTCTTTATTGGTGGTAATGGAATAACTTAGGATAAAACAATACATACCTTATAAAATAAATGCATCTCTTATTCTAAATAAGGATGTATAATTATTTGATTCATTTACGATCATAGCCTATGTAATATGGCATATAAGACGATCTCCACAGTGATGGCAAATTGGTTAAGACCACTTTCAGACAAAATTATTTTAGAAGAACAAGCAGAATTTATGAAAGGAAGACAGATTTTGGACGGGATCATAGTAGCTCATGAAGTAATGCATTCATCAACTTCTAGAAAAGAGAGAGCGGTGATCTTAAAACTTGAAATGAATAAAGTCAATGATAAGAGTTAAATGGGAATTTTTTTTGTTGTATTACAAAAGTTTGGACTTGAAATGGGTCAAATGGATTAAAGCTTATCTCTACAATATCATATTTAGTGTTGGTCAATGAGCTAGTGACAGAATGTTTTAAAGCCAAGAGGGGCCTTAGACAAGGAGATCCACTATCACCATATCTATTCATTATTATGGAAGAGGTGTTGGGAAGGAGCTTGAAGAAAGCATACAAAGATGGGTTAATAAGTGGACTTAAGGTAGTAATAACATTGACAACATCACCCTTCAACAGTTTGTAGATAATACAACCCTTTTTAGGAGGGCGGGGAAAAACAAGGCTAGAGCTTTGAATAACTTATTAAAGGAATATGAAAGAGCATCAAAGCATTAGAGGTAATAAAATAAAGATTTATTTCGCCATAGAAGAGTCTAAACCAATCCTATCAACTCACCCAATCCCTAATCTTGAAGATAGATGGAGTCAAGTTATCAAACAGAATTATGATGTTGGGTACAAGAGAAACAAAATGAAGGAAAATAATATATAGTGGAAACCAACAAAAATGGCATTGGTTAAATTAAATTTTGATGAAAAATCTAAAGGAACAAAAATAATTAAAAATAATAAGGGTGAGATTTTGTCACATAACACTTTCAATATCAGACTTAACACCTAATTTAAGAGCATTTTTAACAAAAACATCTTTAACAAAATAATATATCACTAAATGTTATATTCCTCCAAAATGCCTCTAAAACTACTTTATATCTTGTAACTCCATTTAAACAAATGCTACTTTCTTGAAAGTTTCCTCTAAATTTATGTTTCCTTTATCCTGCTTGGGTTTAAAAGCGATCTTTAATAAGATATAAGATAAGACGACACTAAATGTTATATTTCGAAAAAACTACTTAGTAGTATGAGCAAAACTCACTTTCTTAGAAGTTTTTCTTAGAAAATTTAAACCTTATGAAGGAAAAATTAATAAATTTAAGACGACTAATGGAAATATATTTTGGAAACAAATTAATTAAATTGAATTATTTAAAAATTTAATATATAGAGGAAATTAGTTTGTAGACACTAAAATCATATCAATCGGATAAGACTGCAGTGGCACCACTCTTAACTCTAATTTCAAGTTGTTAAAGTTGAGGCTAATTTCATGTGGCCTTTGTCCCACTTGGTTAAAGTTTACTACAATACCTTATTTGGACAAGAGAACCTCGTATTAAAGGATGCAAAGCCTCAAATGCAAAGTCAATTTTGAATAATCCCTGCTCATCATTTCTGACATTTTTTTCATTGTGTTAATTTGCATTACATCGACCACCTTATCGTGTAATATAATAAAATGGAAAAACGAGCTAGCTTCAAGACACAGAAGCTCTCCAAGGCACCATTTTTATAGAACTAAACACAGGGAGACTATCCAGTACACACGCAGATGCAGCGTACATTTTTAAACAAAAAGCATGGAATTGAACGGCCTGCTTGATATAACATTTGCATAAAAACACAGATTCAAAAACAAATGACAAATTAAGATCTTTTGACAAATAGATTTGAAAACCATAGTCATACATGACTGGAGATATATCGCCTCTTCCATACAAGGGTAAGAGATGGACCTCAACGAACGTAATATGCAATTGTCAATAAAGCTTTCAACTTCCTGGACCTTGGGAGCAGCCTTCTTCACTTGCATTTAACGAGTCTTTACTTTGAAAAAGGTGAGCAATAAAACTTGCACCCACACATTCAATTATATCTAACTAGTCTTACTTTGAATAAGGGGAGCAATAAATCTTGCACCCACACATTCCATTATATTTAAAAACTAAAAACTAGTCTTACTTTGAATAAGGTGAGCAATAAATCTTGCACTCATGCTTCCTTCAATAAAATAAAGCTGGAATATATATATACGCGAGTAAGAATCATCGTCTTCAAGTTCCACTTCTTTTTTCTTGCACTCATGCTTGCTTCAATAAAATAAAGCTGGAATATATATATATATACACACACACGAGTAAGAATCATCGTCTTCAAGTTCCACTTCTTTTTTCTCTATTTTCCAGGCTTCAGATGGGAAGTTAAAATTTTTAAAATACTAGCACTTCTCTAAACTTGCTATTCATGAAAACAGTTGGAATTTTTATTTTTTTAAATATACCAAAACAATAGTAAAATATGCGTCCCACTTGGAATAAAAATAAAATGCAATGCAATGGAAAAATATATTATATATTTTCATTCTCGTTGCAAGAGGAAGATCCATCCTCCAGATAAAGTTACCAACCAATCAAAAATTCTCATAATTGAAATTTCCTTCTCCAAGAAATAGAGAATAATAAAATCTAAAATTTAAAACTGGAAGTGTAGAGCAAAATCAATGCTTATGCAGTGTCTCTGGAAAGATATAAGAGACTCAAAATTGTTTATTTACATCTAAGTTCCTAATGTTACAAACGCCGTTGATAAATCTGTAATCCTTCTTCTATCGATGTTCTTTCTGTTAACGCCCCCAAAGAACATTAAGCCTCTCCACAGAAAATCTCCAATTATAGAGCATAATAGTAACCAATAACCAAGAGCACAAACACTAATAGAGTTGCTACGCCTGCCCAAAGCCAGGTAGGAAAAAATTGTTTCTTTTTTAGAGCAGACTTGGGAAATGCAGCCTTTCCTTTTGATTTGCTCGTAAAGTCTCTCTTTCTCTGCCTGAGATTGTCACTAGTCCCGGTTCCTTTCTGCGGATCCGTATCTTCAGTAATTTTCAGTTCTGGCTCAGCAGCGCCATCTGCAGCCTCCTCTGTATTTGGTTCTGGTTCAGGTGTTGAAACCTGACCTGCTGCAGCTTTCTTCTTGGCTTTCTTTTCACGTTCCTGTAACAAAGACATTATGTGCTTATTTTTTTTAAAAAGGAAAATAAAATGACATTGATCAAAAGTGCTTAATTTTTTAAAAAGGGTAAAAAAAAATGTCATTGATCAAAAGTTCTATCGAACGTCGACAAAATGTCTGACATGTGAGAACCATTATTTGTCAACATATACCCTCTCTCCCACGCAGAACCAGTATGTGAAAGGTATTTGAAAGTTTTATATGAGAGTTGTTTTATTATACAAAAAAAAGAAGAAAGAAAGCATTTATCATTCTTATAAGCATAAAAAGTTAAGCAGATCCGGAATGTAGTGGACCTGTAGTACTCAAGATTCCAGTACTAATGAGGAGGTATGTAACAAATTGCAACTGAAGATTGAGGAACACTCAAATTTTGAGTGGGTACAAGACAAGTTACTAATCTAGGCTGTTTAACATACATTCCATGGAATTTAAGTTAAAGAAGTGTTCATTTATGACCAAGAAGTATATGATGGAAGCTGCCAACAAGATTTTTTGACCCGTTTATGACCAAGCATTATATGGCAGGCTGTCAACCAGACTTTGGCATCTGTTATGACCGTTTAGCGTATGATAGCAGCTTTCAACCAGACTTTTCAGCATGATGGATGGAGAATAACATGTTCAGATGCTAATACATTCATCGCAAGGCTTTACAAGGAGACCACAGTAGCTTAAAACAAGTCACATTCCTTTGGAACAGATGACTTGAAACAAAGGAGAACTCTCCAGATGAATATAAATTACTGAAGAAACAACTTGGAACCTCTCTTTAAACATATAAGTGCAAATGCAGATTGTGTTAAATCATACCAACTTCTAAGTGCTTATTAGTTACAAAAATAAAATGAGGTCTTGGTCCAAATTCTATATGAGCCCCAGTTACGAAAACTTCTTGAGACACATCACTATGTAGGTAGGGATCAGGCCATGCATCAGATAAAGAACTAAATCAATATCAAAATATTAACAGTGGAACTTTCAGGGCTTAAAAATTGCAAGAAATGGATCAGACTTGGATCAAATATTAGATAAAGAACCAAAATTATTATCAACATATTAGCACTGGAACTTTCAGTGCTTAAAAAAACAGGAGTCACGACAAGATATATTACAATGTAGGTATAAATTAGGACATCAAAAAGAGAAAAAAAAAGAGACCAATATCAACTTCTACGTGTTAAGACAGCACACTTCGCAGGGGTTAAAAGTTGCAACAACAAAATAAGACTTAAATAAAATGTTGTATGAATAGACGTAAAAATCAACATCAACGTACATGCAAACAGGGCATGCCTATAATCTAATGACTTTTGACTGAGCCATGCATTCATTGGCAGATGCACAAAGCGAAAAAAAAAGGGTCGTGTTTCAATGCCATAAAACACTACTACTATTTAGTGCATGCATGTGTTATATTAAGATTAATGTAAATAAACTAAAAGATAATTTTTTTTAAATAGTTCCGAATGAACATTTATATAGATAAAAACAAAGTAAAAAATATTATGCACACCTTTAATTTTTTCTCAGTTTCCTTTTGAGCCTTTGCTGCAGCCTTAGCTTGTGCCTTTTCAGCCTGCCTCTTCTTCCTTTCCTGAGCTAGTCTAGCTTTAGCAATTTCTTCTTCTCTTCTCTTCTCCTTCAATAGCACTGAATCAACTTCATCTTTAGTTGAAGAGTTGTCCTTATGCATCACATCAGCTTCTGGGGCAATTTCAGTTTCATTTATGTCAGTTGCTTTTGAAGACAGTTTGCCCTTAGTAGCCCCGATTATGTGCTTATGATTTTCTTTAGAAGCTCCATCTGAGACGGCAAAAGTATTATCATCATTCAGTGCCTTTCGAAGCATTGTTTCTTTCTTGATATTGTTCCTGCCAAAATTAGATCCTATAGCTGCCTCTCCATGTGGAATTGGTGACTTTTCATCAGAGTTTCTCATTCGACCATCTGTGCATAGCTTCCGATTGACAAGATAGGGAGCACTTCTCTTTTCATAATCTTCCCTAAAAGATTTACTGCCTTTCCAGAGAGACATAAACTTCTCAATCTGCAGATACATTGTTCAAGTTGAAACAAGTTGCAATAAATACAATACGTTTTTTTAAGTTTCAATTGCAATTAGTAAGCAATTACCAGGAATCCTACCTCATTCTGTGAAATTTCCTCCAGGGATGCCTTGTCCCTCTTTGAAGCCAAGTCTTTGGCAGTGTTCAACACATTTCGATATTGAAAATATGATGCATTCTGAAATCCCAAACAAAATGAGAGTTATCAAAAAAAAATGGCTACTGTAAATGTGATGCAGTCTGAAATTCCTAACAAAATGGTAGTTATCAAGAAAAACGATATTTAAAATATGGTGCATTCCGAAATTCCCGACGAAATGGAAGTTCTCAACATTTACAAGTGTTTTAAGTTCATATAAAACTAGAAATTGTCATATTTCTTATAGTAGGATCTATTGGCCCACACATCAATTAGATTTTTCAGAATTTAAATCTGTAACCAGACACGTTTGCTATATCTATGTAAAGAATACAAATATTAAGATAACTGTTTAAGAAAAGCACCAAGGAAAGACGAGCATATACCCTTGAAAAAAAGCCAAACTTAAACTATGACAGGAAGAAGGATAAGATCCAACATATCTTGTACAAAACATACCGCAGCATCACGTTCTTTTCTAAATTGTTGAACAGCTTCAAAAGCTTTGTCTCTCTTTTGAGTTGCAACAGCTAACTCTTCTTGTAACGAGTTTATTTCCTCGTTAATGACCCTTACATCTTCCTCAAGTGGTTTAATCTTATTCCACATGTCTTGATGCTCTTTCCTTAATGCATCTAAGCCCTCTCCCAAAAGCTGCAAATGAATATTTGGTTATACTGTGTCAATGCCCTAATTTAGATAACAAGAATAACCTAACACAAGCAATAGTGCTCTGAATGGTAACATGTCAAGACAGACAGAAAATGAAAGAATACAAACATACTCTAAACCGGTCTTGAAATAGCTCTTTCTCTCCCATGGAGTCCTGCATTTTAGCCTGCATGGCTTCGTGGGCAATAACCTTCTCTCTTGTACTTTCAAGTTGTTTTATTTCTCTAATCATCTGCTTCTCCTCTACCAATGTATTGTTATCATGCTCTATTCTAAACTGTAGACTTTGAATCTGTTCAAGGCAAGAAAAATGAGGCACCAAATACAGTTTTAACATGTCAACATACCTCGCATATAAATCTAAATCTAATTTGCATCCGAATGTCAAGCATTGAAAATAATATCAATGCAACAAAATCATATTAATTTCAAATGGCAACAAAAGAGTTTTTTAATAAATGAACAACATAATACCCTTCGATTAAGTTCCTCTTCAGATGAGCACAGCCCCTGGCCTCTCTCTCTAGATGCAACATTTGCACTCCTGAATTTGCCTAACGCTGACTGAAGGGGTTCCATTTCTTTTCTTTTCTCATCCAATGTCCTCCTAAAAGCCCTTTCTTCAGTATTTAAAGGCCTCAAAATCTCAATCACTTCGGCCTTCTGGCTCTGCACAATCATTTTGGTCAATGATAGTTTATTAATTACCGTGTAATAACGTGAAAGAGAATTTATATCCAAAAAAAAAAAACTACTCCCAGAGTTAAATAACAGAATAAGAACATGGCCAAAAATGAAAATCGACAGACAACAAAAACCAACCCTTTTGGCTCTTAAGGCATCGGTTATTTGGGAACGAGCTTGATTTTTCTTCTGCAGATCTTTCTCAGCCTGATCAAGTTTCTGCTTAAGCTGTGGATCATCGTAAGGCCGATACTTCACCAAATAGAATGAATGACTTTCGTTTGGGGCAGGCCACTCATCTTTAACATCTTTTGGGACACCATTATCTAAGGCAGCTTCCTGCCTCTGATCCTGAACTTTTAGGGATCCATTTGCACCCTTTGGTACATCAGCTACCTCAAAACCAGAAAATGTTTTGATGACATTAATTTCATCCTTCTGAGCTTTGTCCCCGTCGACTCTTGTCATCTTTGTGACTGTTTGATCGTTAGTATAGTCGGATCCCAAAATCTCAACACCCATATTCTTCAGAAACTACTACTCAAGACCCTTTAATAAACGTCCTACACAATCATAATAACAAAAAAAAAAAATTAATTAATTTTGTCCACCAACCCCATCTAAACAATTGAAAAACTCACATGTGTTGTAGATCAGAAAATCTAAATTTTTGGTTTAACATTCGCAAATTTATAACAAAAATTTAAAATATCTTGGAGATGGATCCAGACCTCCCCAATGAGGGCCAAAATGAATCCGTTTCTTTACTATTGCTTTTAATGCTTTTTAATACAAATCCATCACTTACCGCTTAAATGTCTAGAGAGATTTCAATGTGAAAAAATGCATGAATCAAAATATAATGAAGATTCGACAGATATGGACAAAGATTTTAATATGCAAAAAGTAGGAATAATCCAACCAAACAGGGTAACTTTCCAGAACCTTTTATCCCAAATTCTAAGTCGTCCTCCCCCAAAACAGAAATAAAGGGGCTGCAAAAGTCAGATAAACACAGAAATCCACAACTAACGAATTCCACTGCTTAAAACCAAGATCCTTCATATCTTAAACTGCACGTACACCCTGAAAATAACCCTCGACCAAAGTATCAAATACAGAAATAACCTAGACAACACTTTCACCAGATTTTGGGCACTAAATCCTAATAAAATAGAAACCCCAATCGAAATAGTAGAATTTTAAAACCCGTAATGACAAGGAAAATTCCTACTTTTCTCTTATAAACCATATTTTTTTCCACCGAATAGCATGAAAATGAGCAAGGATCCGTAGACCCACCGTTCAGAAATAAAATTTCTTGAAAACAAAGAAAATAAAAATAAAAAATCATTTCATCTATCTGCAGTTGATGAACAGAACGAGTGCGAATAAAAAAAATCGTCTTCAACCCACGAAAGATATTTGGATTCATTTTTTTACCGGTGTTTCGGACAGCCAGAGCGGAAACAAACAAATAGCTTCCAAGCAAAGCAGAGGATTTCTTCTGACCAGACGAGGTAAAGAGTGGATTAGCCCAAATCAGATCAGATCTGATCAAGTCAGGTCATCCTAGTGCTCGGCGACCAGGCAATGTCGATGTCGATGTTGATGGCAATGGCAATGGCAATGGCAGGCGATATTAATAAGATGCGACTTGGCAAAAATAAAAAATGGATGGATAGATATGCGCTCAGTTTCCTCCAAGTTTAAGTGTGAAATTGGATGTTTTGTCTATTTCCGACGACTTCCACCACCAACCACCAACCTTCAACCTTGTTCTTCTTATCATCGCATTTCTACCTCACGTGCCGCTTGCTTATTCGTCGCATGTAGCGGACATGATCTCCCAAGATTCAATTGGACACGTCCCTAAATATAGATGCAAAGGGCCTCAACTCCATTTAATGAAAAAACTACTTATTTCCTGGTTTTTTATTTTTGTACCGGTGGGTCGGCAAGTGGTATCCAGGGTTTCAGAGTTCCATTTTATAATCTTTTATATATATAAATCGAAAGGAGCGCTGGAGTTTATCTGATAGAGCGGAGCATGCATTCGTTATATGTGTCCTCCTTTCCCGCGAGTTAAGTGAGAGGCAGGCAATTGTTAGTTACAAGCGTCACAGCTTTATGTTAAAAGGCAATAATAAGATGTGATCTTTAATGCTTGCCTACTCTAACCTAATCTAGCAAGTGCATAGAGAAAAAGGAAAAGAAAAACCATAGGAAATATATGAAAATAAAATTTTAAATTATTCTGGGTTGTTTCATCAAGATTATTAGATTTTTTTGTATAATAATGAGTAAATGAATCTAGGATCTTTTGTAGATAACACACAAGAAACATTTTTGTCTTTCAACATAAATAATTAAACACAAGCAAAGGAACAAAAAAATCAAGTAGCCGCAGCTTCTTATACATGCATATATAAACAAGAAACAAGATAGAAAACTACAGTAATCACAACATCTTATTCATATGTATAAAAAAAATACAATAATGCTAAAAGAGAGGGCTCGAAAGCATATCCACAAAACGACCTAGGGCTCCAGTCTAGACTATTATACAAAAGAAAATGAAAGGAAAGTTACATACAAGGCCTGAAGATAGGCTTGAATAAGCAATTAACCAATATTTTATAATGCCTAAACAATCATTGTTTATAGACAAAAATGGAGAGATTTTCCCTCTAAGATTGTGTAAGAATTGGATGATGTCGCTCTATTGCTTCCCTTAATATTAGTCTAAATTAAGTCGCTTTTAACCACTTAGAAATTAATTGTTGTTCCACTCTCGTTTTGAAGGAGATTGATCACCATTTGTGCTATTGCTTCTTTGTCTTGAATTTCAATGATCATCAACTTAAAGTCCAACATAGTGGCTAGCTTTGCCTAATAAATTTTGGCTTTAACTATATTTGTAGAGGCTTCAACGATGTTATACTCAATCTCTTGGCTCATCTGGGCACTTTGAATAATGGTTGTATCAATAAATTTGAATAGTTGGAAGAGCGTTATTTTGGTCTTAGCAATCTCATCCTAGTAGGCATCACTAATCTCTTTAACTAGGCTCATAATCCCTTATTGTTGCTCCATCTCATTCTTCTACCTCAACTCCTCTAATTGTTTATGGATATCTTCTCTCTCATGGTCAAATTTGTTAGCTTTTGAAGCTAAATGCATAGAATAAAGTAATCACAAGATCTAAAATAAAGTTGCAATATAAAATATATGATAATGGCAATCTATTAAGCAATAAAACTCATAAAAAACTTCATAAATTAATCATATAAATGTCATTGATAAATGTTCACGAAAATATGATGTTTATTGAATAAATACCTCAAATACATCATATTTCATCACTCTCCATTGTGATTGTATATGACCAATCCTCTATATCTTTCTATATTTTGCTCTCTATCCATATACCCATTTTTAGGATGGAATGTGACTATTTATATGGAGGATTCTTGGCCTTCACTCTTCCTACGACTCTTCATCTTCCTATTCTATGGATACATGTACATAGGGATATTTATTACATTGCATAAAGTAAATACTTTCATCCTAATCTATGACATTCTTTCCTAATATATAGATGTACCAATGGTGGTACATTGGCATGAACCAAATGATGTAATATATTCCAACAAAATTGAGCTTCTTGTTCAATAAGCCTATCTATGAGGCTTTTGATTTGTTTTCAAGAGAGATTCTCAAGGTTGCTTCTTTAAGCATTTAGCAAGCAAGTTTATTTGATCTTGAAGCGCTTTAGTCTCTACTTGAGAGTTAATGTATTCTTTGCATACTCCAACTCTCTCTCCTTTGGCATTTTTCGACTCAAAGACACATAATTATATCGAATAATCTTCCCAACCTCATTCATGAGTTGCACTTTATCTTTAACCTATATATGTTTTAGATCAAGTCCCATTGATGCCACCCACTAATCCTACTTTACTATTTCACCCTCTAGTTTTGTTATTGATGGATCTTTTTGCATGAATATTAATGCCTTTTTTTTAGGGGTAAAGTGGCTAACTATCCGAGTGTCATTCGATTATTGTGCTAGCTTTGTTTGCTTCCTCTAGTCGTACTACGTTATCTATTGTTGGATCATCTAATATTTCTATAGCTCACTCATTGATAAGAATTAATTAAATATTAATTAAACTTTATATTTAATTAAATTAGATTAATTAGATTTTAATTAAAGTTTGTCATTCTTTAATAGGTTTTTGAAAAGCTATCAGACCTTATATTGTAAATATTGTCAAGCCTATCTTGTTGCCAGACCTTCTCTTTCTCTTTGCTTATGGTTTTGGGCCAATGGTTTTTCCCAACCATGGTTTTGTAAACTTCTATAAATATTCTTTTGATGCTTAATGAAAGTCAATTAGATTTGAGGGATTTTTGGTTCAATCAGATTTTAGGTTTTTGGTTTGGTTTCATATTAGTTTGGGATTAGATCACCATGATCTATTTATGGGTTGCTTACACTAAAGGAACCATGTTGCATAGTCAAGATCCTCACAAGGATATCTCTATGCAAGATTTGATGCATTAAATCAAAGATCTTTGTGCTAAAGTTATCTCAATCATGTCAAAAATGGATGACATGGATAAAGGCCTCAATGTGGAGGACCCCAAGCACATTGACAATGTTATTCAAGCTTGAAATTTTGAGTTGGTCATCAAAGAAGATGACCTTGCCTATGAGGAAATATTATTTCCTAATGAATAAGCACTTGGACTCAAACCAGAATCTATAGGCCCAAAGCTCATTTTCTTACCATTAGACGATAATGCCATAAAATTTGCTTGAGTATGTGCAAATGAGGAAGCCCCTACAGTGACAAAACAATCTTCTATAGCTATAGAAGCTCTAAAGGTCAAGGTTCTCACCAAAGAAAATAATTGTAAATAAGATGTGAGAAAGGAGGAATATGCTTCCTTCTATAGTAGCTTGATCAATGACTCGAAAGATCACTTAACTATCAAGCATTTTTTTATAAAGGGGTAGTTGGAGTTCAAGGTGATTAAGTTTGTACTAAGAAGGAATCTCTTTGATCTCTTTGACATCAATAAGAAACTCAACAACACTCTAGTGAATAAGTGCATTGAAAGGACCAACTGGTTTAGAGGTCTCCTATTGCTTATGCCCTTGGTGTCGTTGGCCAACCATCACAATGGCAACATTCCCACCTCCCCTTAGCTTGCAACTCATCATAGGCACTCAATAGGCCACCCACATGGCCTCCTTCTCCCTCGACTATAACCAAATTTATTCTCTTCTTATCGTATTAATTCTTGGCATGGATTATTCAGCCACAAATTTTTAGGAAAAAATGGTAGATATTTAGATCCATAGTAGTCCCCCAATTGACATTAATCATCTATTACAACCATGTTAACATCTACCAATAAATTGGGAGCACCATAGTGTACCTCATTATGGTCACCAATGTGACCTCCATTGACACGTATGATCCCTACCAACAGGTAATTGAAGTCTTCTACTCAATGTTATCTAGCTTGGAGGATTTGAGGCTACTCCTTTCTAAGGACAACATGGGCAACCAAATATCCATATTGAACTTGAGCGTTATGCATGCACACTCCACTATACATTCTCCCAATGCAGCCACATCGACTACATCAAGTTCTCAATATTCACAGGCTCATGACTATTGCCTACAATGTTTCTCCTCACAGGCTTTGCAACAACTCCAATGGTCTTTTTCCTCACCTCTTGCCTCTACATTTTCCCTAAGTGATGTTTTTAGCTATTCATATACATTTCCCCACCACCTAAAAGGGCACCATGTGGCTCCTCTATTGAGCCACCACCCCACAACATCCTTGCACCCCATCATCAACCAACTATGTGCCCCGTTGAAGCTCCAATCCAATGCTATGTGCAATTTAAAATTGATTATGTCTAAATTGAAATAATATCCTCCTTGACCATCGAGCATGTGCTTCAAACTGTTAATGCCATTTTCAACAAAAGCAAACATAACAATCTCCAAATTCCACCCAACACTTACTTCCTTTTGATGGCATTTGCTATGATGTTTTACCAAAAGTTATAATGGATCTTATCTTCTTCTCTTTCATGTTGTTTATCCATATCAAAGCCATCCTTCGATATTTCCCTACACTGCCCATCCACAACCCCCTCATCTTTGCCTTGGACCTCTAGGAAAACATCCTTCATGACCCCAACATCTTGTGGCTATGCCATCATAGCATGTGGTCTCCATGGTGCTAATGCAAAAATATATGTGACCTCCTTCTCCGCCATGGCACCTGATAGCCTAGCAAATGAAACTAGCTAGCCAATGCCAAGGAGGTACTCCTTCACACCTTGGGAGCACAACATGGACAATTAATCGTCCTACTTGGTAACCATGTGGCATGAAATGGCTTTTGACAAAGAGCTTTACCTAGTGGATGTTCAAGCACTTTTGACAAGGAAGGCATCTTTATGTTGAGCATGTGGTATGATATGTGTCAATTAAGATGTTGCCTTAGCCAGATTATCCAACTTCCCACACAACATTGAGCATTCTAATTGCCTTATCCCCATTCATCGTGGGAAGTCACTTGATATCTTTATTTTATTTTATTTTCATGTTGTTACGTGCATGAATAAAGCACGATGGGTAGATTAAATTTTAAAACACTTGCATCTTCCATTGAATATTCTGATGAAATATTCCCTTATGTCTTTAATTGTAAAAGGGAATATCTCCCTCTTCCTTTTTACTACATGATAAGACTATGTTTTTTCACAAATTGAGGTATCTCCTAGTTACGAGTATAGGCTTATTTATACTCATTGGAAAGCATTTTTTGAGCTTGATCTAGTGGCAACAATATTTTCAAGTTTGTGAAGACCTACTCAAGCTACTGAAAAGTCAAATTTTAAATGGCTTGTCTTTCAACTCTTATGCTCTTCAAGCTTTTCTCCTTCCCTTTTGTAATACATTGGAGTCCAATGTTTTTGTGGTTAGGAGGAATGATAGGATTAATTAAATATTAATTAAACTTTAGGTTTAATTAGGTTTTAATTAAATTTTATTAGGCTTTAATAGGTTTATGAAAAGTTAGCTTTCTAAAAAGTTGTCAATCCTTATCTTGTAAATATTGTTAGGACTATCTTGTTGTTAGGCCTTATCTTCCACTCCACTCATGGTTTTGGGCCAATGGTTTTTCCCAACCATGGTTTTGTAAATATCTATAAATATGTTTTTGATGCTTAATGAATCTCAATTAGATTTGAGGATTTTATAGTTCAATCATATTTTAGGTTTTTTGTTTGGTTCTATATCACTCAAAGTTGGCACAAATACCTACGAGCCTTCTTGTTGCCTATGAGGTGACAAAAATGTCATTAAATGTCCAAACAATGAGACCATTGAAGGAGGGAGGATTAAGGTAAGAAGGTCCGATGAGAGTGGAGTAATGTAGGAAGGTCAAACTATGACTTTCTAGATTAAGGAGATTGTAGTAAAAATATGGAGGGGCATTAGTCAATGTGGCTATGATGCATTTGGGTTGATGGGGCCAAAACCATTTGTGGGGATGGAAGTTCTATAGTAAGAGGATATGAAAGGGTAGATATAGAAACTTCACCTACTAATGACTCAATCCTTGAGATATCTCTTTTCTTTTTATTTGGCCTTGAGGGACTAGTTATCAATTTTGGATTTCATTTTCCTTTCTTTAAATATCCTAGCGTGGGATCTCTTGTCTTTGAGTTCTATGCACTAGTGATGGTGGCACAAAAGTTCTTTTGGGAGAAGCAATGGCTAGGGATTCTTTTAGGACTTTAGATGGATATTCCTAAGCCCCTTATTTTGCTACCCTTTCCTTTTTTATCTTTTGAAATGTTTCAATACTTATTTCTTCCTCACTCCATTGCTCCAACCCAAAGCTCTTAACATCTAGGTGTTCATTGTATACTTTGCTAGATTTATCACCTATAGGTAATGTACCATGCTCTTTTCCTTTTTATTAATTTATTATTGCATTATCCACCAAGCCTTGATCTTAGGCTCCTAGTGTAATTTCCTCAAAGCATATTTCTTCTTTATATTGATTTTGCTTTGTGGATTGATCTCACCCTTTGCCTAGTAGAAAGCTTCATATGACCTAAGCTTTGGAGGAGGCTTGACAAGTAAGCTCAGGTGTCAGTTTCATCTATCAAATTCCGTATAACCTTGACATTGGGCATATGCTCATGTTCAAAATTTGGACACCTAATGCTCATTAACCATTTGATAATTATTCTATCAGGGTCATAATTCCAGTTACCCTCCACCTACTTGAGACCTAGCTCCAACTTATCATCTATAATAGAAGCAAATTTTCTCCTCTCAAGGAGCATTCCTCCTAGACTAGCAAGAGTTTTATAGAGAGATTATTTCCTTCCTGCTCCCAAATTTGCTACCATTAAGGTCTAACTGCTTGGATACTTCTAATACAAAAATCCTATTTGGGATAAATTTAGGGGGGAGATACATGACAAACTAAGGCTATGTATTCTGATAATTGTACCTTCTTCAACAAAGTACCAATTCCTAGTGTGTATCTCTTTTTTGAATGTGTGACATGTCTATGAGAGTCACTTAGGCTAAGAACCTCTACAGTGCAATGGCCAAAGCAAAAAAATGTTCTATAAAAGAATAATTATAAGAGTATTTATTTAAGGCCCTTGTCTAGAGATATACAAGCAACCTTTGACCCCTCTCATTTGATTGAATTTGAGTCAAACCCAAGAATGCTCCCAAATTTTAAAATAAAATTAAATACACTAGAAATAATAAATATTGGAGCACGAATGGTTGAAAATTGACTCAATCCTTCATGCATTTATTCAAAAATTAGTGTGGTGAAATCCAGTGTCATTGGCCCATCCCTGTATACACACTTCATTGTACACAAAATCCCCATTTGGATGGAGACTAGACTCTTGTCACTTTATAATCCAAATATGAAAGCTAGCATGCTTAGTGCATATTTTTTTATTTCACCGAAGATGTTGAGATTTAGAGGACTCTCCATTAATTGCTCATTTAGGCTTAGGTCATCACACTCTATGCACAATAAATTTTATTTTTTGCTTGAGAACTCATCATAGAATACCATGTTGTCCATGTTGACTTTATGTTCCCTTGCCAATAGGAATAGTATATGCTAGATGATATATCCTACAATATGCACCTTCAAATTTTTATTGTAGTATTTTATTTCTCGAACACTAGGATCATAAAATTCTACACACACCAAAATTATCTCATAATAGTTGTGCACTTTTGACACTAGGTATTGTGCTAGACAACTGCTCCAAATCCTTTCTTTGCTTGTAGGTTGGGTGGCTTTTTTAGAGTATATTATATTATTTAATGCATTAGAAAATCAAGAGTCTCTTAGATAAGTGTCAAGATAAGAATATCAAAGGTCATTTTGTAAAACTATATTATGGACACAAAGTTCCATAACTGTATTGTACAAGAATTTCATATAATAGAATTCTATAAATTATGTTCTTTCTTGTTAAATCTGTAAGTTTCATTCTTATCTTACGTATATTGTGGCTATCTGATATTTGATCCTATGAAATTTATCCTGTGATTTTCTTATTAATATTAAGGTCTAAAAAGCCATTAATGGTAATAGTGGGTAGTTTCTTGCAGAGGTTAAATTTTTTTAGTTGCATATAAGATTTAATTTTATCTAGTGTGATAAAATTGATTTAGAGTCTATCTAACTTTAAATATATTTATTTAAGCTACAAGTTATTGAAACGATTAATGTCTTTAAGGAAGACCTTGACATAGAAGGATTCAAGTCTTTAAGATAGACCTTGACATAAGAGTTTTTTAGGTCTTGAAGAGAGACCTTGACAAAGATAAAATATTCAAATATAGAAGATACAAAAAAGGTAGAGGTTATTTTTTGGAATAGATACCTTGATAAAGTTTTTGAGAAAGAACTAGATCATTAGATATCGACCTTGATATTTGACTTGACATTGGTAGTCATATAAAATTTTAGAGAAAGCATTAAAGAGAAGGAAATATTAGAGGACATATCTACAAGCGGTAATATTAAAGGATGTATTTTGCATAGAAGTGGAATACAATCACTTGTGAAGATAAGAGAAGGATAACTTTTGAGCATTTGATAAATGCTATTGGTGGATAAAAGCTACAATTAAGAAGGATGTAGAGACATCAAGGAATAGAGATAAAGCTACCTAAGCAATATTAGAATATAGGCAAAAATATTAGCAAGAGTTAAAGCCAGACAAAGAGCATCATAGTTCATTAAACCAACATTATCAAAGGAAGGCATCATCTAAACAACAAGAGCATTATGAACTCTAGCGCAAGAAGACATAATCTAAATAGTAAGAACATTAAGTTAATTGAAGAAGCTTTCAATGCTAGAAGAGCGCTTGTCCTCTCAGGCAAAAGATATTGTAACCAAAAAGTATAAGAGTGCTAACAACTGTGTTATACAGTGGGCAACCAGGCATGTGCATATCTAGCGAGCTATCAATGAGTAACCGGATGATTGCAATGAGCTACTAGGAAAGCACACATTCAATGAGGTACTAAAGAAGACTCAAAATGATGCAGGTGATGCTTGAGACTCATATCATCACCTATGGATAATGAAGAGATGTAGGCAATGCTTGAGACATAGAACAAAGAAATGCAAGTAGTAATCAAAACTTGGAACGTCATTAGGCAATAGAACGATGAGGTGAAGAGCAGAATAAATATTAAGCAACACTTGAAAAATAAAGTGATATGCAAATTCAAGCATAAACACATTGTGTAGTGGAATGCAAACTCGAGGAGCATTATGGTGCAATTTTGAAAGTTTGAACATTGTAATATAATTTTTATTGGTAGAAGAGTGAATGTTGGAAATCAACCACCTTGTTAGAGCCACATTGCACTTGAGGATATATAATAAAATAATTTTCTTAGGTTTCTTCCCAACACAATTAAGGTAGTTCAACAACAAAAAAGGAAAAATACGCGAGCACTAAACATAGGTAAAATTTGAAATTAAGTTTTTCAAAGCTTGATGGGAGAGAGATAAGTTAGAAAGATTAATTTTAAGTTTTAGGGTTATAAAAGTTTATATTTTGATTTATTAAGTTAAGGAGTTATAAGTTGGAAAATAAATAATTAATGGTAATTTGCTTGTCATTAATTATTTAGTTAGTGGAGAGATAAGTAGGATTATTGATTGGAGTTATAAGGTTTCTAAATAGTTTTTGAATTAATTTTATTTATTGAATTTTTGCAAATTAATTATTTGGGAGTCAAAAGGATTACAACTTCAAATTTAGGAAAAATAAAAAATTATAAAGTTCATTCTTTAAGAAGGAAGCCATAAGAAATAATCATGGATTACCCGTACATAGACTCTGGAGCCAATAGGCATATGAATGGAAACAAATAATGGTTTAATAGTTATTGTAAAAAATATGAAAAACCAATTGTTATAGTAGATAGTACGACTTGTGGAGTTAAAGGAGTAGGAGATGTTCTAGTTAATCTATCATATGGAAAAGGAATAATTAATAATGTGTTATATGTCCTAGGATTAACTGCTAATATTTTTTCATTTTCTTAGCTTATGGTTCAAAACTTGGAAGATTTTAAATATATCAAAGAAAGAAAACAATGTCATATTATCAAACAAGGAAACTTGATAGTTTTAGGATCTTACAAAGATAGTTTGTTTACTCTAGATATAATAACAAATTTGGATCTTTCAGTAGTAAGGTTTGAAACAAAAGAACTTTGGCATAAAATACTAGGACATACAAGTGCATTTTCTTGGGAATCTATAGTCCATAATTTTTAGCAGGAAAACAACATAATACCTTTTGAACTTCATCAACATAGAGCTCAAGAACCATTGGAATTAATTGAAGAGAATTACAGAAACATATTCTAGAAATAATGCAGAAATAATAACTAAGGAAATAATGACACCATTCAATGCACATATAACACACAAGATTTACCCTGGTTCACCCGATTTGGGCTAGTCCAACAAACAAGAGTCTATCCTCCTTGATATATTATTCTCTCTCTTGTCCCTCAAATGGGGCATTACAATAATTATATAAGGAAACTCATACAACCCTAAACCACCAAGTGGTATTAGGGTACCGTGGATACAACACCGTGGGCTAAACCACCCACACCCACTAACCACCCACCAACCGTGGGAATCCCGAGGGCCGCTCCAAAAGTAGCGATAAAAGTAGGTGAAAAATTTTAGGCGGCTCTGCCGCCTATTCTCAGCTGGTCTTCTCCAGCATCTTTCTCTTTCACCGCATCCGAGGGCGTCCCCCTACGCACCCCGAGCCATCACCTATTACGTAATCACCTTTACCGTAGCCGGGGGTCCTTGGGTGCCTCCGGCACCCCCGGACCCCCCCTACCCGTCGTCTTTTGCGTTGTAGTGCCTGTCATACAATTCTTTTCCGACAAAGAATGAGACATATCCAACATTCTCCCACTTGTTGAATACTTTGCCAGACCCATTTCATTTGAACAGAATCTAAACTTTTCAGTGCTTACAGCCTTGGTTAAAGCATCTGCAACATTTTCCTTGGTGTCTACCTTTTCCAGCAACACTTTCCTCTGTTCAAGCATGTCCCTACAGAAATGGAACTTTGTATCAATGTGCTTCGTTCTTGAATGGTAAGCAGGGTTCTTTGCCAAAAATATGGCACTACGTTCATCACGAGTTTATCTTTACTGACTCCTTGAAAGAACCCAATTTCAGCACATAGTCTTTGCAGCCATACAGCTTCCTTACTTGCATCAGTGGCAGCCATATACTCAGCTTCAGTAGTTGAAAGAGCAACAACAGTCTGCCTCTTGCTCATCCAACTAATGGCCCCTCCGAACAAATTGAATACATAAGCACTAGTAGATCTTCTCCTGTCCAGATCTCCACTCAATCTGCATCAACAAACCCTTCTATATCCAATTGTCTATTTTCTTTACCTGTACCCTCATAGCAGATTGTAAAATCGGAGGTGCCACGCAAATATCTAAACACCCTTTTCACGACGAGTCCAATGCTCTTTACCGAGGTTTAGACATATATCTACTCAAGACTCCCCTTTGCATGGGCAATGTCTCGCTCTAGTACAAACCATGGCATACATTAAACTACCTACGACATTTGCATAAGGAATATGTGACATTTCCTCTACCTCTTCTTCTTATTTTTGGACATTGTTCAGTGAGACAATTTTTCACCTAAAGAAATAGGTACCTTCACCGGTTTGCAATCCTGCATATTGAACCTTTTCAACACTTGTCTCAACATACTTTTTCCGATCCGACCACAACCTTCTGTTAGAGCGATCTCTTTTTATTTGCATACCCAATATAAAATTTGCAGGGCCAAGATCCTTCATGTCAAATTGTGATGCCAACTGAGACTTTACTTCCATGACCAGTTTCTTGCTATTTCCAATTAGTAACATGTCATCAACATAAAGAACTATAATGACAATTACATTACCAATTTTCTTTGAATACACACGGTGATCAGCATTGCTACAAACAAAACCAATTCCTAAAACATAAGTATCAAATTTTTGGTACCACATTCTAGGTGATTGTTTCAGTCCATACAATGATTTCTTTAACTTACATACCGGATCCTCCTTTCCTAGCAATGATGAAACCTTCAGTCGCCTCATATAGATTTCTTCCTCCAAATCTCCATGAAGGAATGCGTTTTCACATCCATCTGTTCTATTTCAAGATCGAATGCGGCAACCACAGCTAACATAAATCTAATTGATGTTAGCTTTGCAACGGGAGAAAAAACTTCACCATAATCAATTCCTTCAACCTGAGAAAAACCTTTAGCAACTAGGCGAGCTTTATATTTCTCCACTTTACCTTGAGCATTCTGCTTCTTTTTAAAGATCCACTTGCAACCTATTGCTTTCCTACCACTTGGTAATTTCACTAAATCCCATGTTCTGTTCTTTTTCGGGGACATCATTTCCTCATCCATGGCCTCTTCCCAATGGTTTGCCTCTCCAGAATTAATAGCTTCTCTAACTGTTCTAGGATCTTCATCAGTAACAGATAGTACAAAAGAAGTAGGAAAAGCAGATGGATTGTACCTTTCGGGTTGCCTCCTTTCCCGTGTTGATCTCCTTACCACAGGTGTATGAACCTCTTCTTCATCCTCTTCCAGATCCTCACCTGTATGCTCCTCTTCCATATCCTCATCTGTATGCTCCTCTTCCAGATCCTCTACTGTCTGATAGTTGTCCATGAGATCAAATTGGACCGTTCCAGGTTCCTCTTATGTAACTACCTTCCTAGAATCACTGATCATCTCCCTAAACACCACATCTCTACTATACACTGTACTTTTAGTTTTTGGATTCCAAAGCTTATATCCTTTAACACCATCTTTATAACCAATAAAGATACATTTAACAGCCTTATTATCTAGCTTACTTCTTTTCTCCTTTGGAATATGCATGTATGCATCACAACCAAAAACTATGAGATGTGAAATAGATGGTTTCTTACCAAATAGAGCTTCAAATGGAGTTTGATCCGGCAATGCTGATGTAGGTGACCGATTTCACAAGTAACATGCTGCACTCACGCTTACGCCTGGATTTCTGTGCCAAACCTGCACCATTGAGCATACTTCTAGCCTTCTCCATCAGTGATCTGTTCAACCTCTCTGCAACTCCATTCTGTTGAGGTGTATATGAAGTAGTCTTCTGTCTTGCAATACCACATTGCTTACAAAATTTCTCAAATATATTAGAACAATATTCCCCTCCATTATCAGACCTCAACACCTTAATCCTTTTATCAGTTTGATTCTCAACAAGTGCTTTAAATTCCTTAAATTTTTCAAACACTTCATCTTTGCTCTTAAGAAAGTAAATCCATGCATATCTTGAAAAATCATCAACAAAGGAAGCATAATACCGTGATTTTCCAAGAGACGGCATAGGAACAGGACCAAAAATATCACTGTGGATCAAATCTAGTACCCCACTAGATCTTGTGGCATTAGATGGAAAACTAACCCGATTCTGTTTACCATAAATACAATGTTCACAGAACTCAGAAGTCATTGAGTAATTAGGGATACCATGAACCATACCTTTTGTGTACAGGGTACGCAATCCCTTTTCTCCAATATGTCCCATCCTTTGATGCCAGAGTGTTGAGCTTTTATCGGAATCAACCTCGGGAGCAGGTTGAGCTATTGCACTCATTTCTCATAGTGCTTCCTAATAGCTTATACAATGTTCCAATCCGAACTCCCCTTGCCAACACCATTGATCCACGAACCATTTTGCATGAATCCTTGCCAAAACCGACATTCAACTGCTTGCATCGGCCATTTTGCTTACCGAAATCAAATTTCTAGCAAGTCCCGGAATATGCATCACACCCGGTAGGGTCTTAACCCTACCATCCTGCAGAAAAATTTTCACTCTTCCACGACCCATTATTCTGAGTGGTGAATCATCTCCCAATAGTACCTCCCCTCCATCATATCTTTCATATTCATTGAACCACCCTCTATGAGGAGTCATATGAAAAGAGGCACCAGTATCAATCAACCAATCGTTTTTATCTGATCGTGTGGAGCATGATGAGCGGGATGCCAAATATACATCCCTCGCTTCATCAATGGATTTATTCATCTCTGTGGAAGTCGATTCATCAGAATTTTTTCGGACTCGACTTTCTTTGATCTCGCAATCCTTCTTCATATGACCTCGGCTTGCCACAATTCCAAGCATTTTCTCTCAAACTTCCCCCGAGACTTGGATCTACCTTTAGACTTAGACCTATCACCATATCTAGATTTGTCCTTCTCCTTGGCACGCCCTCTCACCGTTAGGGCTTCCTTAGATGTGCCCTCCATGGCTTTTCTCCTCATATCCTCGGATAATAGAGATGCCACTATATCTTCAAACTTCAATGTGGATGAAGTTGTACTACCAATTGCTACTACTAAGTTATCCCATGAATCCGGTAAAGAGCATAACAAAGTAATGCATTTATCTTCCTCACTCAACTTAATTTCTACGAGATGTTAGTTGACTTACCATTGTATTGAATGCATTCGGATGATCTCGCAACCGAATCCCCGTCATGCATCCTAAGATTGTACAGTTTCTTTATGAGGAATAATTTGTTCACTAGGGACTTCGATTGATACAAAGCCCCTAACCTCTCCCAAAGATCCTTTGCTGTAGCTTCTCCCGAAACATTGATGAGCACCGAATCTGCAAGACACAGTCGAATCAGACTCCTTGCTTTTCGATTCATCTTCTCCCAATCTTCATCGAAAATACCCGTAGGTTGTGTTGTTTCTGAAATAGCAGCCCACTGATCTCTTTCCACGAGCATATCTTCCATCTTTAACTTCCATAGCTCAAAAATTTTGCCGTCAAACTTCTCGATCTCTATCCTTGAATGATTTCCTAACATTTTTCCTTCAAACTCCTTCTGCGTAACTCCCACTCCAGAATAGGTTTCCTCTCACTCCTAGAAACCCTAGATCTTCTTCAAACGGATTTAAACCCTAGCAATAAAGGCGTCCCCCTATGGCTAATGACTTGGCTCTGATACCAAATGAAGAGAATTACAGAAACATATTCTAGAAATAATGCAGAAATAATAACTAAGGAAATAATGACACCATTCAATGCACATATAACACACAAGATTTACCCTGGTTCACCCGATTTGGGCTAGTCCAACAAACAAGAGTCTATCCTCCTTGATATATTATTCTCTCTCTTGTCCCTCAAATGGGGCATTACAATAATTATATAAGGAAACTCATACAACCCTAAACCACCAAGTGGTATTAGGGTACCGTGGATACAACACCGTGGGCTAAACCACCCACACCCACTAACCACCCACCAACCGTGGGAATCCCGAGGGCCGCTCCAAAAGTAGCGATAAAAGTAGGTGAAAAATTTTAGGCGGCTCCGTCGCCTATTCTCAGCTGGTCTTCTCCAGCATCTTTCTCTTTCACCGCATCCGAGGGCGTCCCCCTACGCACCCCGAGCCATCACCTATTACGTAATCACCTTTACCGTAGCCGGGGGTCCTTGGGTGCCTCCGGCACCCCCGGACCCCCCCTACCCGTCGTCTTTTGCGCTGTAGTGCCTGTCATACAATTCTTTTCCGGCAAAGAATGAGACATATCCAACATTAATATATACAAATTTTTGTGGTCCAATAAATGTTACTACTATTGGAGGACACAAATATTCAACTATTTGTTGATGACTATTCCAAAAATATGTGGGTATACTTTATGAAATATAAATATGAAGCATTTGATTGTTTTAAACAATTCAAAATTCTAGTTGAAAAATAATAAGGGAAAACTATAAAAAATCTTCGTTTAGATAGAGGAGATGAATTTTTTGTCAAAAGAATTTAATTTATTTTTAGAAGAGAATGGAATAAATATACAACTTACTACAATATATTCACCACAACAAAAATGATATTGTAAAAAGAAGAAACTGATCTATCATAGAAATGGTTAGATGCATGATAAAGGAAACTCATCCTGATCATCAATATTGGGTAGAGGCAGTTAAAATAGTTGTATATTTTATAATAGATTACCTACAAGAATACTCAAGAATATTACACTAGAAGTATGGTCAAGATGAAAACTAAATGTAGAGAGATTGAGAATTTTTAGATGTAAGACCTATATGCATATTCCAAAACAAAATGAAAAAAATTAGATTAAAAAACCATGTGTGGTATATTTCTTGGTTATGATGATGGATCTGCAAGATATAGAATAATTGATCCAACAACAAGGAAAATCTATACAAGTAGAGATGTAATTTTTGATGAAAATTTTAAATATGGTTTTAAAGAACAAAAAACTAATCTAATTCTTTTAAAAAAAATTAGAAGAAAATTCATATGAAGACATCAAATTAGAATTCCAAGATGAACAAAGTGAAAATACATAAATTTCTACAAACTCATAGAAAAAAGAACCTGTATGGCTTAAAAATACACTTAGAGTTTCAAATATTGAGAAAATGCCAGATCCTATTACTACAAGACCTCAAACTCACAGTCTAATGAGAATAAATAGAGGACTGCTAAGCGCCATGACAAAACTTACAAAAACACTTTAGGCTTTGAGTTATCCAAAATGGAAGGCAATGATGGAATCAGAATATACATCAACATTGAAGAATAATACATGGAATCTAGTGGAGATACCTCTAGGAAAGAAAATAGTTGGTTGCAAATGGGTTTATAAGATCAAATATAAAGAAAATGGTTCACTTGACAAGTACAAGGCCCAATTAGTAGTAAAATGATATACACAAACAAAAGGAATTGACTATAAATAAACTTTAACATCGATAGCAACGATGACTACTATGAGAATAATTTGTGCTTTGGCAACACACCATGGATGGAAATTTCATCAAATGGATGTAAAAAATGTATTTCTTAATGGTGATCTTGAAGAAGATGTTTATGTCACAACCAAAAGGATTTGTATTAAGAGACACAAACAGAAAGTTTATAAATTAAACAAATCCTTATATGGTCTAAAGTAAGCTTTGAAAGCATGGTACATAAAGATCAATAATAATTTATTACAACATAACTTTAAGAGAAGTTTGTTAGATCTGAATCTCTATACAAAGAAGGTTGGAAATGATATAATATAACTTATATTATATGTTGATGATATAGTAATAACAAGGAACACAAAGAGTTTAATAAATGAAGTTAAAAGGGATCTTTAAAAAAAGTTTTAAAATGATTGACTTGGGACTTATGCGTTATTGTCTTGGTCTAGAAATTCATCAAAATGAAGATGATATCACAATAACACAAATAAAATATGCAAAAAAACTACTCGATAAATACAAAATGAAAAATTGTAAGCCTAGAGACACACCTATGGAACAAGGACTACAATAATATAGATATAATGAAACACCATTTTTTCAGCAACAAATTATCATCAATTGATTGGAAGTCTCTTATATTTAACCAAATACTCAACAAGACAATTTTTTTTATTAGATGGACGAAGGAGTTTTGAAAGGATCTCCAAAACTTGTACAAAAGAGACTAAGCCCCACCAAAAAAGAGGGAGCCAAAATTACTTACATCTGATAATAATTGAGGAATGACCAATCAGAGGAGTTATCCCTTCCAAAGCCAAACAAGTAGGTAAGACCATACATAATTTAAAACTTAAAACAAATTGAAACCAAATAAGGATGTGAGAGATCATAAATTGAACATAGATCAGTAGCAAGACCTGAATAATGAACTGAGCCATGCAACAGTCCCATTCTCCCCCATGAGGTCGTTGCTTTCCTAGGCCTGCTAGCCCATCAGAGAAAAAAATTCTTTTGCATTGGAGATTATGGCTTGCAGGGAGGAAACAATAGCTTGGAGATATAAAATATGGTACAAAAATCCAAAATTAAAAACTCGACCAAAGTAGCTAATTATATATGAGGTCATTATCGATAGAAGCAATATCCACCAGGAAATTATCCCACCACACCGCTAAACCATTATGAATAACTCCTTTGTTAGCCAATAGATTAGCCACTTGATTACCTTCCCTGTATGTATGCTTAAACTGAATCTCTTCCAAATTTTGGATGTATCTCTAAACTTCCATAAGAAGGTTCAAAATAGTCCAGGTAGGATATTGAGTCCCTCTTGTCATATTTATAATATTAAGTGAGTACCCTTCAATGATTAGTTTCCTGCAACTTATAGAATCCAATAGAGAAACTCCTTGGAATAGGGCCCTGACTTTGATGAAGTGACTGGTTTGATGACCTATATTATCACCAAAGGCTAAAATTATCAAGCCATCATGGTTCCTTACAATCCCTCCAATACTTGTAGGACCCAAATTCCCTTTAGATGCACCATCAAAATTCAACTTCAGCCCACTAATTGGAGATGGCTCCCACTAAAACCTGGATCTATCTAGAGGTATATTAGGTTTGATTGGTTGAGGATTGGTATTGAATCCAAGATATCTCTCCACTGATCATTCCTACTCTACAATCACAACATTTAGATTTAGGGTTATAATGTTCTCCACAAAAAAAGAAATTTCTTGCAAAGCCACAAATTTAACCGAATGAGTAGCATCCTTAAACACCCTTGAGTTTCTTTCCTTCCAAATCCACCACCAGATATGAGGAAGGTTGAATTTCCAAAACCAACAAAGGTGGAGAGATAGGAAGGGAGAAACCCATTGGGTCAACACATCCTCTAGGCTATTCAAAAACACCCATTGGATGTTCAAATATTTGAAAAAGTAGCTGAAAACCTCCTACGAGAAAGGACAATTGAAAATAAAATGGAGCAGGGATTCCTTCGCATTTTTGCACAGGAAAAAAACATTAGGTAAAATCATAACTCTTTTTTTGAGATTGTCTAAAGTTAGAAATTTTCCTTATACAACCAGCCAAAAGAAAATGTTGATTTTTGGAGTTAGTCCTTTCAGCCAAATTTTATTTACCTAAAAACCAAGGATTAGAAGGACCAACTGCTATGAAATAAGCTGATTTAACAGAGATTTTCCTATCCTTCTCTAATCCCCATATGAATCTATTCAGAATTTTCTCTTCTAGGAATTATAATCCATTTAATGATATTGAAAATTTCATCAAATGCTCTTTTTTTCCTCCACCCAAATTCTTGGTAAGTCAAATAGTTTCCATTGAGGGTGATCTTCAATCCTTTCAATGAAATCACAAACCTTATTACCCCAGAAATGATCTGTAATTGGTTTGACTAAAGCCAAATCTGATCTTGACTCCAACGAAACCTCAATCACCCACACATCACTCTAGAAGTTGATAGACTTGCCATCTCCCAAACACCACCTACCCCCTCTACAAATATCCGATCTACACAAAATCAGGCTAGACCAAAAAGTTGAACCCTAGAGGGCTAACGGGTCTCTAATAAACTACTTCCCATCATTTAGATATTTGTTTTTGACAATATCAACCCATCCCACTTTCTCCTCTTGAACTAGTCTCCAACCCTGCTTGGCAACAAGAGCTTTGTTCATGGATTTCAATCTTCAAAGGCCTAAACCACCCTTCTTCTTCTTGCTGCATACTTGGTCCTATGCCATTAGATGAAAATTATTTTTCTCACTTGCTTTTGAACAAAGAAATAAGTGTTGGTTATGTTCTATTCTTTCAAGAATCTTACCCGATATTTGGAATAGAGAAAGTAAATATATCTGGATGCTTTGAAGGGTGGCCTTTGTTGGAATATGTAATGCAACATTGTGTAAACTATTCTTAGACTAAAATATAAAGTCTAAAGAATAATATTTGAATTAGAAAATAATTCTATTTTATGTAAAAATATTCCCACCCAATTAATAAATAAAATAAGGGTGCTAGGAATATTTAATTTGTGGGAAAAAGTTATTTCCCCTTTTCTAGCAAATATTAGAAAGTAACTAATCACTTTCTAATATTTGATAGATGCCACTTATCACACATCTCAAAGATTAGATTGTGATAAGATTAGAAAGTAACTAAGCACTTTCTAATATTTGATAGATGCCACTTGTCACACATCTCAAGATTAGATTGTGATAAGATTTAGGGTTGTAGTAGAAAAGCTTCTCTTTAAATAGGGGTGTTGTCTACTACATCTTAACATATCTTGTCATATTGACTTGTGTTGTAATATCATGTTGATGCATATTGTTGCATAACATTGAAGCATTCTTGTATTGTTGAATCAAATGAGTAATATAGTGAGCTTCATAGTGGATGTTTCCCTTCTTCATTTGAAGTAGGGTTTTACCACTTAATATTGGTGTTGTGGGTTTTCCTCTTTTGTGTGTGATTGATCTTGTGGAGCATTCTTCGATCTTGGGGAGACTTTGCTTGTCTCACATTTGGTATCAGAGCGGTTGGGATCTCCATCAAGTGTCTTCAATCCTTTGAGGTGAAAAACCCATTAAGGTATATATTTTTTGCATGCATTTGATATTTGGGTATTTTATGCAAACTTATTTTGCAAATCTGCCATTAGGGTTTATAGATTTATTGTGTTTTTAGATCTAGTTGTTAGATCTTTTGCAAATAGTATTTTCATTTTAAATCTATAATTTTTTTTGGCATTGAGCTTTTGCTGGAAGGGTTTTGGAGCCAAACGGACCCCATGGTTGCGTCCGGAAGACCCAAAAACCCCTATTTCCATATATAGTCATTTTTTTTTTTAAATAAAAAAAAAGTCGACTATATATATAAATAAAAAATCTATATATATAAAAAAAATATCTATATATATATATATATATATATATATATATATATATATAAAAACAATCGCTATATAGTCTGAAAAACTTTTAATTTTTTTTAAAGTTTTGCTTTATAAAAATCTTTAAACTTTTTCATGCGATTTTTTTATTAATTATTTAATAAAATAAATTTTATTAATTTAATTGCATTTTTTTAAGCAATTTTTGTATTAAAAAATTATTATTATTTTCCTTAAAATGCAATATTTTTTTGTCTCACATTAACAATGGTTGTTTGTGAGTTTGCTTGTTTTGCAAGGTTATCCAAGTATGTTTTGGAGTATACAAGGCAATTTCGGATCAACTTTTTCACTCTCTTCCCCTATTTTTATTAATTTCTTCTAATCTCTCTCAAGCATTTGCTTGAAGCATAATGTAAATTAATGTAACTTGTATCTCTCATAATGAAAGTAAAAGAGAATGAAAGTGAGAGTGAGAGAGAGAGAGAGAGAGAGAGAGAGTGTATTTGTGTTTTGCTTTGTGTCTCCACTATCTCTTGTTCATATTTCTTACATTTTTTTTCATCTTTTGCATTTTGCATCTCAACTAATCTAACTACTAACTTACTAACTTGCTACTAAACAATCTACTAACCAACTAACTTGCAATTTACTAATTTTCATATTAATCAAGAAGGTTAAAAATGAATCAACTTACTAACCACAACTTTAGTATTTGATTAAAATTTACTTAATCTTGCAACACAGTTTATATTTGCTAAACACCTATTGAATCCAAAAGAATCCGCTCTATCGGTAGCAAGTCCTTTTTGGGTCCTCATACCTGTACCCTTTTGGGTAGCTTGGTTGACCTTGGGTGAGATGAATTGGCAATTCATTAGGCTATAGCAAAACCTTAAAATGAACACTAACTTACTAACTTATTGACTATCTAACATTTAACAAATATTTTATGGTTCAATTCAAGTTAGTTTATTTTGTTGCAAGATGGTTGTTATGATTAGTTACCTTCTTATTGCAAGTTAATCTATTGCAAGTTGATCTTGGTTTATTTCCTTTATTCAATTGCAATATGGTTATAGTTGTTTATTGCAAGATGGTTATAGTAGTTCATGATAATGTTGATTATCTTTCATGATGATGCTTATCTCTCTTGATGATGCTTAATTATAATTATCTTTCATGATGTTTATCTTTCATGATGATTATCTTTGATGATTGAAAAGTAGATTACTTGAAAGTTATGTTTTTTTATATATGCAAGTATGTTTATCTACTTTCTTATTGCATCATTTATTTCCTTTGTCAATGCATCTTATGTTTTGATTATGTTCACTTTCTAGAATGGTTGATCATGGAATCTCCTTCACACCTAAGCACATCCTTGATGGATCAAATTTTGGAATATGGGAACCAAGGATGAGGGCTGAATTTCAAGCAAGAAAGTTATGGCCCATTGTGAATGGAGATGAAGCAATCCCAACCCAGGCAAGGGCACTTGAGACATACAACAACAAGAGTCACCTTGCACTTTCCATGATTATCAATAGTGTGAGTGATGAGATATTGCTCACTATAAGCCATTGTGAGCATGCTAAAGATGCATGGGATTTGCTAAAACAAGTCCATCTAGGGTCCAACACATCAAGGAAATTCACTTTATTGTCCAAAATTCTTAGCACTATGCAAGGTGAAGAAGAAAGTGCCTTGATCTTCCTCTCAAAGATGAAAGACATGAGAACTCAACTATTGGCTTGTAATTGTGATTGGATAAGTGAGAAGCTCTTAAGCTTTATCATTTTGAGGAACTTGTCAAGCAAGTTCAAGAATTTTGTCACCATTATTGAGACTAGGCTAGAGCAAGAAGAGGATGGCATTCCTCTCAACACTCTTTCACAATTATTGATTCAACATGAAGAGTCTCTTAATAGAGACAAAGTGAATGGTCAAGTTGTCAAGGAGAAGAATGTTGCCTTGAGTGCCACTAAGGCTTCCTTCAAGAAGAAATACAAGGGAAGGAAAAATCAAAATTTCCAACCCAACAAGCCTAGAGTTGATTTCACTTGCAACTTTTGTGGCAAGAAAGGCCACAAGGAACAAAATTGTTTCAAGAAGAAGAAGATTGCAGAAAAGGAAGAGCAAGAAAAGGCTAAGGGACAAGGACCTAAGAAATGGTTTGGCAAGGGAAAGAAAAAGAACAACAATGTAAAGCAAAATTCTAATAAAAATGCCTTTGTTTGTGCCCTCTACTCCATTGACTCATCTACTTCTAATGAATGGGTGTTAGATTCTGGATGCACTAACCATATGTGTTTTGAAAAGGATAAGTTTGTGGACTTTCATAAGCACTCTTCAGATTCAGTTGTCATTGGTGATAATACTAGACTTCAAGTAGAAGGTGTTGGCAATGTTGTAATTGAAGGGAAATTACTTGATAATGTCCTATATGTGCCTAACCTTAGGAGAAATTTAATTTCAGTTTTGCAAGTTGCTAGAAGTGGTCACACTATTGAGTTCAATGCAACTTCATGGAGCATTAGGAAAGGCATGCTACCAATCATTACAGGTTATGTGAAGAATAATATTTATGTGTTAGGTGATGCTCCTCCTAAAGTGTGTTTAGCAACTAATGTTTCTCCTAGTAGCAAGCTTTGGCACTTAAGGTTAGGCCATACAAACTATCAAAATATTCAAATGATGAAGTCCAAAAATTTGGTTGAAGGCTTGCCTAACATTTCACCTATTCATGGTTTGTGTGAAACATGCATCTTAGGCAAGATGAGCAAACAAAAGTTTGCAAAGGACAAGTCAACAAGGGCCACACAAATTCTTCAACTCATTCATACAGATATTATGGGTCCATTACATGTTAGATCACTTGGTGGTGCATCCTATATTCTCACCTTTATAGATGATTATTCAAGAATGATCTTTGGGTATCTACTTAAGAATAAATCAGATTGTTTTGAGACATTCAAGGAGTTCAAAGCTTTGGTAGAAAATCAAAAGGGAGCAAAGATCAAAATGATTAGAAGTGACAATGGAGGGGAGTACAATAGCAATGATTTCAATGAGTTTTGTTCTTCTCATGGGATCAAAAGGCAGTTTACTTGTCCATACACTCCTCAACAAAATGGTGTTGCAGAGAGGAAAAATAGGACAATCATGGAGATGGTAAGATGCATGCTTGGTGACCACTTACCTCAATTTCTTTGGGGTGAAGCAACCAGTACAACAATCTACATTCTTAACAGGTGTCCTTCAAAATCAGTTGAGGGGAAGACTCCTTATGAGGTTTGGAATGGTAAGAAGCTAAATTTGTCACACTTAAGAGTGTTTGGATGTGATGCATTTTCATATATTCCTTCAGAAAAGAGGAAGAAATTGGACAAAAAGTCTCAAAAATGCATCTTTGTTGGCTATGATGCAGAACATAGGGGCTACGGGTTATACTCACCTTCTTCACGCATTGTATTTGTTTCAAGAGATGTCAAATTCAATGAAGACCTTCTTGAGTTAGAAAAGGGTGGGCCTTGTGTCAAAAGGACCAAGTGGTTGGATCATTCTAGGGGTCCTAAAGAGCAGAATTCAGTTAGCCAAAGGATAACTAGAAGTATGACCCTTAACATGTCTCTTCTAGCTAAGATAGAGAATGATCATGAGCCTACTTCTTACCAAGAAGCTTCACAACACTCTTGTTGGGTTGATGCCATGAAGGTTGAGATGGATTCTCTTCTAAAGAATAAAACTTGGGATCTAGTGCCTTATCCTAATAAGAGAAATGTTATTGGGAACAAGTGGGTCTATAGAATCAAGTACAATTCTAATGGAGAGATAGAAAAGTATAAGGCTAGATTGGTTGCTAAGGGTTATGCTCAAAAATATGGCATTGACTATGATGAAACCTTTGCACCAGTTGCCAAAATGCCCACCATTCGGCTTCTCATTGCTATTGTTGCTGCTCAAGGTTGGCAGATTTTTCAGCTTGATGTGAAAAGTGCCTTTCTAAATGGTGATTTGGATGTGGATATCTACATGAGTCAACCACAAGGATTTGTTGTACAAGGTAAGGAAACACTTGTGTGTAAACTAAAGAAAACCTTGTACGGTCTGAAGCAAGCACCTAGAGCATGGTACATGAAGATTTCAGGTTACTTCTTGTCTCTTGGTTTTGATAAATGCTATTCAGATACAGATCTCTATGTGCTTAGGAAGGATAACTTGGTCATTTTAATTGCTCTATTTGTTGATGACCTTGTTGTGACTGGAAATGAGAATGAGGCCATTTTTTATTTCATCTCCAAATTAAAGTCAGAGTATGAAATGACTGACCTTGGTCTTCTACACTACTATCTTGGCATGCAAGTTTATCAGCATGAGGATTGTACCTTTTTGAGTCAATCCAAGTATATTGGAGATCTTCTTAAGAGGTTTGATTTGGAGGATGGCAATCCTACTTCCATTCCTATTTCTATAGGGGTTAAGTTGGAAGTAAGTACAGAATCTCAGTTGGTTGATGCTACATTGTATAGGCAGCTCATTGGTAGTCTTCTTTATGTTACCATCACAAGGCCAGATATTGCTTTTGCAGTTGGTATGATGGCTAGGTTCATGCAGAAACCTTATATTGAGCACTTACAAGCTACCAAGAAGATTCTGAAGTACCTTTTAGGTACTAGATATTTGGCACTCAAGTATTCTAGGCTTCCTTCCTTTGCTCTTTTTGGCTATGCTGATTCTGATTTTGGAGGGGATAGAATAGACAGAAAGTCTACCACAACATATATTTTTAGTATTGGGTCTGCAACTATCTCTTGGTCTTCCAAGAAGCAAGATACAATTGCTCTTTCTACAATGGAAGCGGAGTATAAGGCTACGACAATAGCTGCACAGGAAGCGGTTTGGCTTCATACCCTCATGAAGGAAATTGGCTTTGAGCAATTTGGTCCTTCACGTTTGCTCTCCGATAATCAATCAGCTATTGCCTTGGCTAAAAATCTTGTAATGCATCAAAGGACAAAGCATGTTGAAATCCAAGCCCACTTTATCAGAGAGAAGGTATTGGATGGGACTATTCAATTGGAGTATTGCCCATCATCTTCTAATTCTACTGATTTGTTCACCAAACCTCTTCCCAAGGAGCAATTTTGTAAGTTGAGGGACTCACTTGGTTTGGTGAAGTTGTCCTCAAGGGGGAATGAAGTGTAGTTACACTTGTGTGATGACAACTTCATCCTTATGAGGTGTTTTGTGCTATATATATGAGTTGATATTTGGTGGTATAATTGCTTTTTGCATCTCTTTTGAACATGGTACTTTCTTGTTTGCCTTGTGCAACTTTTGTACATGTTACTTTGTAGATGGCATTGTGCAATTATGGTATATGATGCAATTGCTTTATGCGACTCTTTTACATGGTACTTTCTTGTTGCCTTGTGCAACTTTGTACATGTTTTTATGTAGTTGGCATTATGCAATTGGTTTATCATGGTACTTTCTTGTTAGCATTTATGCTACTTTTGTACATGATATTTTATGGTTGGCTTTATGCAACCGGTGTGCACACTTTATTATTTTCATATACCTTATGCAAATTTTGTACATGGTACTTTAGAGTTTGCATTATCATGGTACTCCTTGTTTGCTTTATGCAACTTTGATCATGATATTTTTTGATCAACTATATAGCACGTGACTATAAGTATGGCTTGGCATATTTTTGTGATGACTTATAGTTCACTATTTGTTAGATCAGTTTTGTTATCATCTTTGGATATTCATATATGTTGTGGTGAATATATTTATGATGATGTATCTAACTGATCTTATGTTGAGCTGCTTGTAGCTTGTAGGTACTTCCATTTGGGGTTTTGTAGGCTTACTCAAGACACCCTTGTGATGTTTTCTTCTTGTCATTTGCAACCACTTGTGGTTGATGGATGGCTTTGTAAGTTGCTTGTATCTGAAGCTACTCCGTTGGGGGCTTGTAGTCTCATTTTGGCCCATTTTGTATTGGTGCCTTATTGTAGACCATTCTTGGTCATAGAAGCTCATTGTAACTATATTACTCATTTGATTCTCATCCCCATTTGTATCTTTAGGGGGAGAATGTTTCTTTGTTTCATAATTCCTTTCCCCAATATTGCATTAAGGGGGAGTGTTGGAATATGTAATGCAACATTGTGTAAATTATTCTTAGACTAAAATATAAAGTCTAAAGAATAATATTTGAATTAGAAAATAATTCTATTTTATGTAAAAATATTCCCACCCAATTAATAAATAAAATAAGGGTGCTAGGAATATTTAATTTGTGGGAAAAAGTTATTTCCCCTTTTCTAGCAAATATTAGAAAGTAACTAATCACTTTCTAATATTTGATAGATGCCACTTATCACACATCTCAAAGATTAGATTGTGATAAGATTAGAAAGTAACTAAGCACTTTCTAATATTTGATAGATGCCACTTGTCACACATCTCAAGATTAGATTGTGATAAGATTTAGGGTTGTAGTAGAAAAGCTTCTCTTTAAATAGGGGTGTTGTCTACTACATATTAACATATCTTGTCATATTGACTTGTGTTGTAATATCATGTTGATGCATATTGTTGCATAACATTGAAGCATTCTTGTATTGTTGAATCAAATGAGTAATATAGTGAGCTTCATAGTGGATGTTTCCCTTCTTCATTTGAAGTAGGGTTTTACCACTTAATATTGGTGTTGTGGGTTTTCCTCTTTTGTGTGTGATTGATCTTGTGGAGCATTCTTCGATCTTGGGGAGACTTTGCTTGTCTCAAACCATCATTCTTCTTCTTACTGCATACTTGGTCCTATGCCATTAGATGAAAATTCTTTCTCATTTGCTTCTGACCAAAGAAATAAGTGTTTGTTCTGTTCTATTCTTTCAAGATTCTTACCCGAGATTTAAAATAGAGAAAGGAAATATATCGAGATGCTTTGAAGGGTGGCCTTAACTAACATCACTTTTCCTTCTTGGATCAAGAGAGCCCCTTTCTAGCTTGCAAGCTTTCTCTAGACATGCTCCACAACTGGTTCCCACAAGGATGATCTTGAAGCCCCAAAAAACATTGGTATCCCTAGGTACTCAACAAGATAGTTTTTATTGTCAACTATCTTTCTAAATTTATGCAAGAACTTAGAGAAAGTCATTGGAAAGCTATAAAAAATTATTATAATATATCAATAGGACTACAAAATAGGGACTAACATATAAAAAGGATGATAATAATATTTGTCTACAAGGACATTTAGATTCTGATTATGCTAGTTCTATTGATGATAGGAATTCCACATCAGGATACATTTTTTTATCTTGGTTTAGGACCAATATCATGGTATAGTAAAAAATAGCATGCAATAGCACTTTCATCTACCAAAGTAAAGTATCGTGCAATGAAGGATACAATCTATGAAGCATTATGGTTACAATACATACTATCTAACATGGGAATTAAAATAACTTCAACAATGATAAATTGTGATAATAAAGGAGTATTACATTTGATCAAAAATCCATTCATACATGAATGAACCAAACATATTAAAGCTTAATGTCATTTTATCAAAGATCATTTTTAGAGTCATCATAATAAGTTGAAACATATTCCTATGGAAGAACAAATTGCAAATATTTTCACAAAGGCTTTGGGTTGCAATAAGTTTTAGATATTTAGAGATCATCTATGTAGATCAAGAGAAATTCACATCAAATAATGTAATTCATGGGTTGTTAGAGTATATTATATTATTTGATATATGAATAAATCAAGAGTATCTTAGACAAATATCAATATAAGAAGATCAAAGGTCATTTTATAAAGCTATATTATGGACACAAAGCTCCATAATTGTATTGTACAAGTATTTCATATAATAGAATTCTACATATTGTGTTCTCTCTTGTTAAATATGTTTCATTCTTATCTCACTATATTATGGCTATCTTATATTTGATCCTGTGAAATTTATCCTATGAGTTTTTTATTAATATTAAGGCTTAAAAAACCATCATGATTTAAATATTTTCCCTGCATCTTCCCTTAAATTCTTTGTCCTTTTTGAAATTTTAGGCTCTGAGAAGTTCACAGCTGAATCTTTCAATATTTCAGTGTTGGAGATATAAATTGGTACTTCTAGTCCCACTAGTGAAGGAGCCACCTCTGATTGGGAACCACTTGCCTTGGAAGCAGTTGTGCAATCGATCATCATCTTCTTCTACATTTTAGCTGGGTACTTTCTTGCAATTCTTTGCCTCTACAATTGCACTTTCTAATGCTTTCTTGTGCTCCAAGTATTTTTCAAGTGCTTTAAATATGGTAAAGGAGGAGCTAAATGATAAAAGGATCCTTTATAGGAGCTTTTCTTCTAACCTCACACATTTGTTGCCTTCATTTTTTTGTTATGCATTTATGAATCTATCTTCCTTAGGTTATGGGGCAAGCTCACCATCTTGCCTAATAAATTTTTCTTCCTTGAAAAGTCACTCTAGAAGATCCTCCCAATTTTTGAGACCAATTCATTCATTTCTCCTTTTTCTTGTATGCCATAATTTCCCTTTATTCTATGATGATGTGGTAGTTATTTCAATAATCAATATACTAATTTATACATGATGTATTGATTTAGCCTTGTAGGAATTATTGAAGTGATTGCTTGCTCCTTATGATTGCCATATTGTGAAGCTTTAATAAAAAAATTGGAGGGGGTATCATTTTAAAGTATCACCTTTAGTTTGAATATGGACTACTGATTAGCTTGATTGGATGACATTCATCTAATTGAGAACTCATTTGTCATTAATGCTTCTCATCAAATGGCCCAACCAAGCTCCAAGTTCTATAGATATCTATCGTTGATCTAGGTAGTTTGATGATTCATAGAAATTTGGGTTTCTTCTTCTATTAGAAGTTTTATTGCAAATTGTTGATCATTGATATTTAAAATTTCATCACTCTTGTGACTTGATGCTCCATGACCATATGTTCCCTTAATAACTTAATCCTACACAAAGAATAACCATTTTTTTAATAAATACGAAGTGACACAATTATTTTTTTCTAATGTACACAACCTAGGAAGGGTAAAAAATATGTTCATGCTTTAGTGTCAACCCATGCATATAGGCCCATATGTCTTAGGAGGATCAAAATCATAAACTTCAATTGTTCATTGGTCCAATTGATCGTCGAGTATGCAGGAATGCAGCTCATCAATGGAAACATCTAACTTAGACTACTCCTCTTTCAATATCAGAACTTGATTGGTGCTCACCCCAAATGAATGCAAATATTCAACATGATGTAGTTAGATCAATTTTGATAGATTCTTTACTCTAGTTCCATACCAAGTTCTTAAGACCATAAGGGACCAATCTAAATACATATAGTCTCCTAATTTAGTAGTAAAATCCCTTGATAAGAAAATACCAAATGATGTAGGGAGATCAATTAATACTACATCTTGTGAAGTTTTGGCCATTGCTATCGAGTACATGAAGAGTGGTATGTACCTATATGAAATGAAAAAATTAGAAGGGAATCTAAGGAGGAGAGGTGGTCGTTTTTCCTTGATTCAAGCCTTTGACGAGAAATAACTCTAACACCTATCCAAAAAGAGTCGTTACATCGCCCATGCAGTCTTGATAATTCATAGAGGTTAAGGCCAAGGTTTTGATAGGTGCTACTGTGTTACCCTCCATAGTCCTATTTTATCCAATGAGGATGCAGACTGATACATGCAAAATAAAATAGTTCTTGCAGGGATAATAAATAAGAAGAAATAAGGTTAAAAGTAAGTTTTAATGAGAGTGATAAGGTAAGGCTCAATTACTACAACGCTTGGAGTCAGAAAGCATACACAGGATGTAGGTGCAAGACACAAGTGTGTAGTGGGTTGCACAATGGAAACCCTTGTGCATAGCGGACATAAAAAACAACAAACAAAGCTAGAAGCAACGATGGCAACGAGCAACAACAACGACAAAAAATTTTGCTCGAACTTAGTTGACGGGAGTAGTGGGCAAGGTGAATAACCAGCGAGGGGTCAAAACTTGAAAAGGGGAAAAAAGGAAAACCCAAAATATAGGGTTTTCAATTATTTTCAACCCATAAATGAGTGTTTGAGTTAAAAAATGAAACGACTAGGAAAATGAGCAAATAGACCAGGGTTTGGAGTGATCGAAGCCAGATGAAGATCGGTTGGTGTAGGAATCGAAGTGGGGAAAGGCCGTATTGGGACCTTGGAAGGTACATAAATGGATGTGACATTGGATGAAGATCTGGAGAATGGATTTATAGGAAGAAAAGTCCAAGAACCTCTTGATAAAGTGGTCCCAGAGAAGGGGCAGGATGAATTAGAGGTAGACAACGATAAGGAGAATCGGGCCCCAGAAGTGGGACAAAAATGCTCTTGGGCCTAGGTGGTACATGGTTCTAAAACTAATACTACTCTTCCTCCATTAGTAAACCACTTAAACTTGAGAGTTAAATATGAAATTCTTAATATTACCTCGAAGATAGTTTTGAACATGAAGGCGGAAGGGGAACATAATTTGGTGGGCAAGTTTTTTGGGGCAAGGCCAGATATAGATACTATTCAAAGGTGGGTATTTAATTTATGGAAACCAATGGGATGCATGGAGATTATGGCACTTCCAAATGGGTTATTAATGATCAAACTTACTGAGGTAAATGACATGCAAAAAATTCTAGATGGAGGACTATGGTCGATGGGGAAGCGTAGCTTATTTCTTAGAAAATGGGATGTGGATTTTAATCCTCACACCCAAAGTCTCAACATAGTTGTTGTTTGGGTAAGATTACCTCACCTTCCATTTCAATATTAGCATGATGAAGTTTTAATGGCTATTACAAATGGTATTGGTACCTTTGTTACCATTGATAGGGTAACTAGGCTGAAGTCCCATATGGTGTTTTCCTGAATTTGTGTTAATGGTGATATGGATAGAAAACTTCTAGAAACAATAGGCCTAACATCCCTAGTGGGTACCTGGACTCAAAAGTTGAAGTATGAAAATATTAAGCCTCTTTGTGATCTTTGTAAAGGGAGAGTTCATATCTCAAACTTCTACCCGAAGAAGAAGAAAGCTCCTAATAAGAAAGTCTGGCAGAGGAAGGAGAGTAAAGATGTAGAGTAGGGTAAAGGCACGGATCTCATGGTGGATAATCAGAAAGAAATAAGCAAATAACACCAATCGAATGTGGTGGTTGAGGAGGAACATATGGAAGATACCTCTTATGGAGTTGTGGTAGTCCAACCCCCTAGATCTATGGAACCACTTGACTTTGTAGATCATAACTCTTTTGCTTGCTTGAGAGGAGCTAAAGAGGACAAATTAGAGACCCAGTCAAAGTTGTGAAATTTGTGGATGAGACACAATGGGTGAATCATGAGGGGGTACAAAGGAGAGTCTAAAACCTTTATAAGAGGATGTAGAGGTTAACCCTATTGACATGATCCTTACAAATCGGTACAGGCAAGATGAAGTTGGAAAAGAATTAAAGGAAGATAAGAATATCCTAAAATATAGAGGTGAAGCTTGTAGCTCCAATACAAGAGGATTCCAATTCAAAGGAGGTTTTGATGATGCCCTCAAGGGTGACTAGGAATCAAGCAAAGAGAACTCCCTTGGATGTTGGTAAGGAACACATTATATGTAGACCTCCTTTAACAGAGGTAAGAAAGAGGGAAACAACAACAAAGATAGCCAAAGGAACACAAATCATCATCAATCTAGGTGGGGGAGGGAAGAAATCAGTTAAATCTAAAAAATGAAGGTTTTATCATGGAATTTACGACGTCTCAATGGAACTAGAAGACATAAATTGGTACAAACATTGAGAAGACATAATCACCTAGATATTTTGCTATTACAAGAGATAAAGGTGGTGGAAGCAAACTTAGCAATCGTTAGATATAAGATTTGGAGAGGAGCAAACTTTGTCGCTCAACCCTCAATGAGCTCCTTGGGAGGAATGATGTGTATTTGGGACCCAAATAAATTGGAAGGACAAAAAATTATCTCAAATGATAGATTTTGTGCTATCCACTTCTTTTCGAAGGAGGATAATTCCCACTGGATCATTACAAATGTCTATGCACCCACTACTATGGTTGGTAGAGGAAGGTTATGGAGGGAATTGGGTGAACTTAGACATGTATTTATAGGTATCCCATGGATAATTGTAGGGGAGTTCAATACCCCTATGTATCCATTTGATAAGAAGGAAGATGTTGAAGGATATTCAGAGAGTATGATTGAGTTTTGTGATTTTATAAATTCAAATGCTTTGATGGACTTGGAGCTTAGACAAGCAAAGTTTACCTAGACTAATAGGTATCTAGGGAGTCAATTGATTCAGATAAAAATGGACAGGGTATTTATTTCTTAGGAGATCTTAGTGTTGTTTGGGGACACTACTCTCACGACCTTCCCAAAAACTAGCTTAGATCATAATACTTTGATTTGGGAAATAATGGATAGGAGAAGGTTCTTTGCTACCCATTTTCTATTTGAAAAGATGTGGATCCTTCATTTTTATTTAGAGAGTAGGATTTAATCTTGGTGGCAACAAGAATTTTCTGGGGATAGATTGACTCAAGTAGCAAAGAAACTGAGATTTGTTAAGTGAAACTTAAAACTATGGAATAAATAGGTGTTTGGAGACATTATGGTTAAAAATGCAACTTTACAACAATAGCTCATGGAGTTAGAAAACCCTTTGCATTTTGGAGAGTATTCAGAGGAAGTTCAAACTAGAGAAAATGATCTTCTATGTTATTGGCACAATAATCTGGCGTGTGAGGAGGCTTTATGGTGGTAGAAATCAAGAGCTTTGTGATTAAAGGAAGTGTATATGAATACGAGATTTTTCCATGTTTCAACTCATAGGCACATAAGTTTTAATAAAAAATATATATTTTTTAAGCGAAAAATCCCTTACGGGGCCGCCTTAGTCTAAGAGACCACGAACAGGGGGTTCTACACCGTCAAAGTCACTTGGGGGTTGCACCCAGCCCTGCCCGCACCAACATTATCAATTGGATTTTGGGTACCCAATTTAGCTTTTTGGTAGGGTGGAGATTTGAACTTGGGACCTCCCTTGGAGGATTGCCCTCTCCTCTCCAACTCACCTACAACACCTGGGTAATTTTTAATAAAATATAGGAGATCAAGATTGTTGATGGTTCTTCTACAAGGGATCCTTTCCAAATTAGAGGAGTTGTTAAATTTTTCCAAGATATGTTAGGAGTGGATTCAAAGCTATATGAAGAGGTGATGAACCTATTGTTAGGCCATATTCTCTTAAAGATTACAAACTAGATAAATGACTATCTCCTCAACCCCTTTATAAATGAGAAAATTAAATAGGTAGTCTTCTCCATGAAGGGAGACAAATCTCCTGGTCCAGATGGGTTTTTGTACCTCTTCTATCACAAGTTTTGGCACATCATTGGCAATAAGGTCACCTTGGTAGTTACAAAGTTTCAAACCTCTAAAAGGATATCTTTTGATGTGAACTGTACATTCTTAGCCCTCATTCCAAAGATTACATGTGCTAAATATTTTACAGATTACCACCCAACTAGCTTGTGTAATACTCTATACAAAATTATGTCCAAAGTTCTTGCAAATTGATTGAATATGGCTTTACCTTTTGTCATTAACAAACACCAAAAGGGTTTTGTTCAGGGATGACATATTCTTGATGGGATCATTTAGATCCATGAGATCTTGCACTCTATCTCTAAATAAAAAAAGGAAGGTATGTTTCTTAAATTGGATATGAGTAAAGCATATGATATAGTTTATTGGGATTTCCTTATCAAAGTGCTCCAACATTATGGTTTTCATGAGGATTGAATCTCTATGATGAAAAACTACATCTCCACAGTAATGATCTCCATCCTAGTTAATGGGTCTACAATGGGTTATTTTCCTAGCAAGAGGGGGTTAAGAAAAGGGTACCCCTTGTCCCATTATCTCTTTATAATTTTAGCCTTCACAAAATCCACAAATAGAGGAGACATAAAAGGTATCAAGCCAGATTCCACTCTGGAACCGATCTATTTTCAACAGTTTGTGGATGATACTCTAATTTTGACAAGATCATATCTTCCACAAGCAAGACATATTAAGATGATTTTGCATTTCTATGAGCTTGCAATAGGCCAAAAGGTAAATTTTAATAAAAGCAAGTTTTTTTCTTGAATACCTCTAGAGCTCTCCAACTACAAATAGCAAGAATATTCAACTATGGCATAGGTGATTTGCTAGCAACCTATCTAGGGATGTATTTATTCCATTGGAGTATGAAGGAAGTCTTGTGGGATCCAATTATTGAATATGTTACAAAAAAATTGTCTTCCTAGAAAGGCTCTCTTCATAGTCAGGCAAGAAAGGCCCAACTTGTGAAATATTGCCTTCAAAGTATACCTATTTATTTCATGTCAATTTTTAAAATGCTAGTATTAGTTTGCAAAAATATTGAACATATCCAAAGGATTTTTCTATGGTTTGGGGCTGAGGAAAATAAGAGGATATCTTTACTTTCTTGGAACAAAGTTTGTACCTCTAAACAATATGGGGGATTGGGACTGAGAAATATTCCCAAATGAACAAAGCTCTAATGGGAAAGTTGGGTTGGAAGTTGGTGAAGGAAGAAGACACTCCCTGGGTCAAAATTGCAAAAGCTAAGTATTTATGTAATTCCTCCTTTTTGTAAAACCTCAACAGTCTAGTTTTTGGAATAGCCTTCAATAGGTAAGACCTCTAATCTAGTAAGGCTATAGATGGTAGATTGGAGATGGTGCCAACATGATATTTTGGTAGGATACTTGTCTTTTTTACTCTCCCCTTTGTGAGATCCCAAGGTTTGCAAACTTAAGAACAATCTTGACTTTTATTTATGGACTGTTGGTTTGGGATATATTGTGGAAGAAAATGGCATCAATAAGTGGAAGCAGTTTTGTCTTAATACCTACATCCTAAGCCATTGGCAATCGAATGATATATTTATTTGGATGAAAAAAGAGTGGATATTATTCTGTGATGTTTGGTTATAACTTGGTTGAAGGTGTGGGGGTAGTGTGGCCCCATGTAAAGATTTAGGACAAATATCTTATCCCTAAGATTACTATTTTACAGTGGCTGGTTATACATAATAAAATTATGACCTAGGTTAATGTGAAAAAATGTGGTTTCTCCTTACCAAATAGATGTTTCTTGTGTGAAAAAGAGGAGGAATTTATCATCTACTTCTTAAGTTCTCCTTTATCAAAAACTTATTTTATCAACTCTGTAGTGAATTCCAAGTTCAGTGGGTTTTCCCTAGAACTATCTTAGATTTGAACTTGCAATAGGAGCCTCCTTTTAAAGGTAGAAGAATCACGAAGTTATGGCTCCTAAGCCTTCCACATATCTGGTGGAGAGTTTGGAATGAAATAAACTATAGATTTTTGAGGACTTGAAGATGTATTAGGAAATGGTTTGGAACTGAGCAAAAGTCTCTTGATGAAGAATTTTGACACTATCTACTTCAAGGATGGATGGGAATTAGAGTAGGAAATGTGGATATTGGAATGCCAAGGAGTTAGAGAGAAATTACCAATGCCTTGAGTTCATCCTAAAACTCATGCAAAATGGATATCGTCGTCAATTGGATGGTTCAAATTAAATTTTATGGGGCCTCAAAAGGTAATATAGGGCTGGCAGGAGCTGGAGGGGTGATCTAGAATCATCTAGGTAAGGTAATCAAAGCCTTTTCTAAACCATTGGGTGAACAAATAAGTCATTTTACTAAAGCAAGAGCAACTTATGTAGGAATTTTTTTGGCTATCAGTTGCAATTTGGATAATCTGATAGTTGAAGTTGACACAAAATATTGTGACCATTTTAAAGGGAGAACAACCAGCCACCTGAACTATTGATTTAATGGTGGTGGAAGGTTGAGCACTTTTGGATAGACTCGAGAATATGTCTATCAATCATATTTATAGAGAAGGCAATAGGATAGCATATGGTCTTGCTAATGAAGGAGTTATGGAAGATGCCAGAAAGGAATGGGGGAATGATATCCCAATGCACATAAATAATTTAGTTAACAATGATAATGCCACAAAAATTGACAATGGAGATCAATAGGAAGAGGCTACTAGGAAAGCATAGAGTATATGATATTTAGATATGTAAGGTGTATGCTTATTTTCTAGTTTTGTATGTGGTTAGTGAAGTGTGTTTGTTGTTACATAGTTGGTATAGGATTTATGCCAGTGGAGAATCCTTCTTGGTGAAATGGATAGTGATTGGCCATACCTGTTTATGTAAAAGGTTAGCATTCCTTTCAAAAATGCACTTTTCCAACTTAACAAAAAAACAATTACTACTACATCGTGTGAAACTGTGAGGATCATATAAGAATATAAGGTGAGAGGAAGACCCTCAACTATCCCCAATATTTGGACCATATTACCATCTAGTTGCACCACCACCATTTTTTTCATTGGTTGATAATCTAAACCTATTGATAAGGCTTAGTCTCTATATTAGGCTTGGTCTCTATATAAAACTTAATGTCATATAACAATATTTTATTTTTAGTTAAGTCCTATGTTTAGTATTTAAAAAAGAAGAAGCATATATTATTTAAAAAACAAGTCTTCTAAAAAATATGATTGTACTCCTTTATAATACTAGATATAAATAATATTATGTGTCTGAATTTTCATGCCAATTCTTGCTCATACCAATTTGTATCAGACCCAAGCAATTGCAACCTTGGATCTAGCCTTCTAAAATATTGTGGTGCAATCTTCACCTAGATCCTTTATCTCAAGTTTTCAAAGATCTGCCTACTTAAGGGTTTTCACATATTACCCTTTCTAGGTATCTATTCACATTTTCTTAGAAATTCAAGTGATCATGACCATGGGTATGGTATTCTTAAATATTGTGGCACAATCTTCACCCAGATCCCTCATCTTAGGTTACCAAATATGTAGCCTCCTTAAGGGTTTTTACATATTATCCTTGCTAGATCTCTATTCACTTTTTCTCAGAAAGCCAAGCGATTGCAGTGTTGGATATAGTGTTCTAAAATATTGTGGCACAATATTCACCCAGATCCCTCATATTAGGTTGCCAAAGATCTAGCCTCCTCAAGGGTTTTCACATATTACCCTTTCTAGATCTCTATTCATTTTTTCTTAGAAAACATCACTCTATTTGAGAGATATAAATCTTTCTTTCAAGAAGTCAAATCCACAATATTCTTCTACCATCATGTAGATCATTTTAAGTACTACAAAATGAGTTGTTGTATGCCAAATTCTCAAAAATATTGAAGAAGTTATGGTTATTTGAAGTTGGGCTAACAATGTTGTTTTTTTATTCAAGCAAAAAAAGACAAAATTTATTTTTAGAAAGAAAAAAGCAAAGCATATTCTTAGAAAAAGAGGTTCTTTATTATTTTTAAAAGTGCTTTATTTTAAAAGAGGGCTTCTTTTATGAATTTGATTTAACCAATTGTGTAATTGTGATTGTAAACAAGGTGCATTATTGGTAGAGTCCAATGCCTTCATTATTTTTCTTCCATGTTTTCCAAGTTTTGTAGGTAATATTTTATAGCCATCCCTTTTGCAATGGCTCCTAAGTGGGATATCCATCATGAGGAGACTTCTGAAGCATTAGTGAATATGAGTATGATCCAACAAATTTTAGCAGAGAGCCACAATCATTTCATGCAAGATCTTGTGGCAACATTTCAAGCAATGCTCCAACATTTAGCACTTCATGTCACTCATCAACCTATGAAGGATAATATAGGGTAGTTGATACCCTCTTCTATCAAGAATTTGGTTGAGTGTTACTTAGATGTGGACACTTGTGTAGAAGGAAAAACTAAGGCAATCACCTCCATTTATGCTATAGGTGCAGTTCTTAAATAGGGAGGACAACAATAATCACCCCTTCCTATATGATAATAGTATAAGCTAGTTCAACATTCATACTCTCAAGTGCAACCATCTTGACATTCCTTGCAATAATTTGGTCATCATCTTCAAACAACATAAGGTGCAACAATAATATTCTTTTGATCGAGTATCATCACCACTATAATTACCTATGTATGCTCAATTGCTAGTTTTACAGCCTTACGTGTAGCCACATATAACCCCTAACATACAACATGTTTCTTCTTGTTTGTGAAAACAATGATTGCATTTGTCCTATCTACTCTTCAGTAGCAACAAGATTTGTTCCTACCTATCTTAAATCACAACAACAACAACAATATTCACTATAAACATAGTCACCAATACAACAACCACCACCACCACAACACCATGCACTACCATAGTTCTATTCTTATTTATAGCAACAACAATCTCCAAGTACCACTACATACTTGGTTGGTCATATGGGTACATAAACAACCCAAGCACAAGGGGTATCTATGCCATATTTTTTATATTCTTTTCCCTCTATTCTAGTGAAAGTGGAGACACAAACATAGAAGGTCTCTACACCATATTTTTCATAGAATTTTTCCCCTATTCCAATGAAATTGGAGACACTTTCCACTAAATAGAGAGGGATAAAAAAAATATTATGGAGAATTGTCACCATAAACCTACACTGAAGTAACTAATCCAATATCAACATCTACCTCAACATCCATCACCATTACATATGGTATAAAAAGATAAATCTCATCCTCTCTAGGATCCAAAACTATAGATTATGGATAAAAATTTACAAAGGAAGGATATGAATCAAAGAAAGCCAAAATAACTAGAATGATGCCAATGAGAATCTTTTAGGGAGGAGAAGGAATCACTAGATGAGCTATGGACAGAATCCTCAACAAAAATATTAGTAAGAGGGTCAAAATAAACATATGGAATAACCTCATTAAATATTACATCTCTTAAAATAAGAATACCTTGATTGTGTAGATCATAGAGGCAATAAGCCTTGGAGGTATCAAAATACCCTACAACAATACAATAATAACTCTTCAATTGTACCTTCTTATGGGTATCTTTAGGAGTATGGGTCTATGTATTGGATCTAAAGATATGGAAATGAGACACGTTAGGCTTATTACCTATGAAAATCTAAGAAGATTTATACCCCACATGAATCAAGTAAAAGTCTAATTGATGATATGTACTATATAAATAACTACTTTACCCCAAAACTTGTGGTTCATCTATTTGGTATGCAATATACATCTCTCAATATCCATAATAATCGTATTCTTATTAGCTAAACGATTCTATTTTGGTATATAATGAATAATCCTCTAAAAATAATACCATGAAGGGTAAAAAATCAATAAAGGCATGACTCACATACTCACCTTGTCCATCTATCCTTAAGCACTTGATATTCCTCTCTAATTTTCTCTTCATAAGAGCCTTAAAGTCCTTGAGATTTCTAAAATATCTATCTTTTATATGATGGTTTATAACCAAAAATACCAATAGAATTCATTAGTGAAAGTAAATAAGTACTTGTTCCTAGAAAAATATGGTTCACCATGGGTGCACAAATATCACTATTAATAAGCTTCAATAGTCATGTAGCACATATAACAATTCTTTTTGGAAAGAACCCTTCATGATGCTTATCTAAAATTCACCCCTTACAAACACCACTAGAAGGAGATATATAAGTAATCCCAATAACCAATTGATATTGGCTCATAAACCTTAAGGATCCATGGCCAAGATGCCCAAGTTTTATATGCCATCAATAACTAACATTACTAGCTTATGCCACCATAGCCATGAAGTGTTTCCTCTTAGATAAGTTAGAGTAAGAAGCCAAATGATCACCAAGCTTGTACATCTAGTCTTTATTCATCATAATATCCTAAGGCAACTATATTGGAACCATCTTTAATATAGTTAATAATCAAATGACCCAACTAAAACTCCACCTTATTATGCATATGGGTAATGCTATAAATAGATAGAAGGTTGGGACCTATACTATGAACAAGAATGACCTCATGAAATGAACAAGAACCATATTATCTCACTCTATACAACCAATGAGAATACACCCTCTAGAATGTTAAATGCTATAGCCATGCAAGATATAATGATGCTAAAGAACACAAGCTTATAATGAGGGGGGTGAACAGTATAATATAAAACTTTTTACTTTTCAATCCAAATGATAACATCAATAATATCAATGTAGTAATGAAACAATGCACAAATCATCACACATATGAGAGACACATATTTAACGTGGTTCACCCAATACGGGCTACATCCACAGAGAAATATTGTTTATAAATTTCTCAACAAATTTTATGGATACCAACCCACAAGAGATACCAATCGCCTATTACAATGTTCATGGATACCAATCCACAAGAGTCACCAATGCCCTCTCAAGTTCATGGACACCAATCCATAGGAGACACCAATCCTCTCTCAAGTTTATGGACACCAATCCATAGGATACACCAATCCCCTCTACTCTGGTTCATGGATACCAATCCACAAGAGACACCAATCCCCTCTCAAGTTCATGGACACCAATCCATAGGAGACACCAATCTCCTCTCAACTTTGGTCAGCACTCTAATCAAGTATGTCCTCAAATCCTACTCATAAACCTGCCCACAAACACTGCTTCAAATCTGCTCCAAAATCTGCTCAAATATACTCCATAATCTGCTCATAAAAACTGCTCAAATATGCACTAAAACATACTCAAATATGCTCTAAAACTTGCTCACAAAACCTGCTCAAATCTGCTCTAAAACCTGTCAAAATCTGCTCTATAACCTGCTAAAATCTACTCCATAACCTGCTCATAAAACCTGCTCAAATCTGCTCTATAACTTGTATACAAAAATCCTCATCTATTCCCAAACCTTGCACAATGATGTCATCAAGTTCTTCACCTATTCTTCAAAGTGCTTTCCTTTTGTATGATCTTTCCACACCTATTTTGACAAAAATAATTTTCCTTTTGTTTGTCCCTTCAAAATCTGGTTAGTAATTTTTTTTTTTTTTTCTTGATTAAATATAAAATCAATCACTTTAAAATCCCTTATAAAAAATATACACATTAAATCTTAAAAATAACTCCTTATATCTCCCCTTTTGAAACTCATAATGTAAATCTTTATTGATAACTAAAATCCTTATATCTCCTTTTATAAATTTTAAAAAATGAAACCTTATACCAACATCACAACCCTTATATCTCCCCTTTATTTAATATGCAAAAATATAATTCTATACTAGCACCATGACTCTTATTTCTCCCTTAATTAAATTTTATAAAGTAAAACTTTAAATACCTTGCACAAATGTGATGAGATTTGATCCCCTGTCCTCTTGAAGCATAGTGCTCTCACAAGCACTTGTAACCAACTGTGCTACCACATCACATAAAACCTAAAAGGGCACCCAAATATTTTTCCTTATCTTTGCACTCCATCAAACATTAAAACCCCAACAAAATGACATCGAACGGATTCTATCCCTTAACCTCTTGTACAACAGTGCTTCCACACAAGCTAGGCGATCGTTTGGACTACCCCGATGGATAGAACCAAAGGCACAAAATTATGGATCCTTCATAATTTTGCCTTCACTCTTCAGAAAAATAGTGTCAACCAGATTCAACCTCTTAACCTCCTACACAACAACGCTACATGCAAGCAGGGAAACCATCTGGGCTACCCCAACGGATGGAATCAAAGGAGTAAATATGATATTTATCCTTGTCTTTTGCTGCTCGATTTTTCATTGCTCTTATCCTCTCTCTATCACTTGTACTCACCATGAGGATTGATTGATTACTTGCCCATTCAAAGATGAAATGATACCTCATATTAATGTGTTTCCCATTGTCTTCGATAAGGAGGTTAGCTCTTTTTTTCCTTCGACTTTCTATCTTCTCCAAAGATAATAGCACATTAATTTTTTTAAACACTTTAGGTTATAATATTTAAACCTATGATTTAAATACTATAATATACAAATTCTTAAACTCTTTTATATTTAAATCCTTTGATTTAAATATGTCAAACCTTTGTCCCAACCTTTTTCCTTCTCTTTATAATATTTCAAGCCTTTGTCCAAACCTTTGTCCTTCTCTTTATAATATTTAAATTTGATATTTAAATATTATAATATATTTGCCTTACTTTGAAATATACTTTCCTTGCTTCTCTTGAAATATATCTTTGCCTTGGATGATTTTTTGTTGTTTGCTATTTATCAAGTCCATCTATGACATTATTGATATATTTTACAACCTTATAAACTTATCATCCTTGAAGAATACTTTTGCCTTGAATACCATGCACCTTTGACATAATGATAACTTAGTATTTCTAAAAATCTCCCCCTTTGTCATTGATGGCAACCCTACAAAAAATTTCTCTTACTGCAACTGGATTCATAATATGCTCCCCCTGAAAAGCTACTCCCCCTTACTAAAAACTCTCCCCCTTTGACATAAATGGCAAAGGGCTCCTTGTGGCTAAAAATAAGACACTTAACACAACCCCCTTACCACATCGTTTTCTTGAGGTGATCAATTATGAAATGGGAGTAAAGTTACTCCCAAATTCCTGTGCTCCTCTTCTTGTTTCATTTTCTTTCTCCAAACTTTGGAGATCATACCCTTTTACACATTTTGACTATCCTTCTTCTTGCTTGACTTTGAGAGCTTAGGAAATACTATTCTACACCATTTAGCTCTATGCCCAAAATTGTTACAATTGTAACAAATGATGTTGTAGTCCATGAAAGGTGTAAATGAATTGATATTTCTTCTGCAATTTACATCTTTATGACCAAAATGATTACATGAAAAATAATAACCTTGAAAAGAATATTCATCTTGCCTTGGAGGATTTGGTCGCATGCTTATTTCTTTGATTTTTCTATGATGGTCCTTGTTCCTTGATGGTGCATTGTTTTCTTCTTCATTGATGCTTCCACTTCTCAACATATTAGCATAGGTCTTGTATGCTTCTATTTATTTTGAGCTTGACTCCTTTTGTTTCTCTTGACCTTCTTCAAAACCAAGTCTAGTCTTCATAAATGGAGATCTCTGTGCTTTGATAATATCATCCAAGTTTTTTGAGCTTTTCCTAAATTGATATATCTTATCATTAAATTTTTTAAGTCCCTTACTTAAAATGACTTCATGTTATAGTCTTTCACACTCTAGTTCTTTTGCCTTTAACTGTTTAGCCATACCTTCTTCAATTATCCTTGCCTCTTCAACCTTTACTTTTAAGTCGGTGAGATCTTGTAGAAGCTTTGTCTTTGTTTTCTCATCCTATTATACTTGATCCTTCAATCTTGAGTTCTTCTTTGTAACCCTTTTCAACTCTTCAAGAGCAATAGTAAGTTCCTCTTCTATGTCAATTGTGGCTTCCTCTTCATCTTCTGAATATTTCTCTTCTTCTTGGTCTTCAACAACAGGATCATCTTCTTTCTCTTCTATGTCCAAAAATAGGATTTCTTCTTTTTCACTATTGGAGAGGCTTTCATTACCGTTTTTGGAAGCAATGCTTGCTTATTCAACATAAAAATTGTTCTTGTGTCTTTGAAATATCTTCTTCTCATGCTTTCCTTGATCGTGCCTATTTTTCTTTTCATGATAAAATTTTCTTTCTTTGTTTTTATTGTATTCCTTTTCTTCTTCACTACCACTACTTCTAGCTTGTAGATAATTAGATGCATACTGACCAAAGATACCACAATTAAAACATTTCATAGACTGCATATATTTATATTTTCTTGTACCCTTCTTATTCCTTCTCATAAAATTAGCTTCTTTTTCACTATTTGATTCTTCACTTGATTCTGGTTCTTTATTATTTGCCTTCCTTGAAAATTTGAATGTTGCCTCTCATTTGGATGTTTGATCTTTTTCTATCCTCATCTCATAGGCTATAAGAATCCCATGTAGCTCATTCATGTTTAAATTTTTGAGATACTTCATTTCTTCAATTGCTGAAACCTTTGCATCAAACCTCATGGGAAGTGACCTCAAGATTTTCTAAACAATATTAGAGTCTTCAATATTTTCTCCAAGTCCACGAATGGTGTTGACAACCTCATCAACATGAAGTAGATACCTAGTAATATCTTCCTCATCTTTCATCTTCAAGTATTCAAACTTCCTCCTGTGGGTTTGAAGTTTTGCCATTTTAACCTTGTCATCTCCTTCATAAGTTCTATGTAACTTGTCCCATATTTATTTTGTTGAAGTGCATTGCATGAATTTCACAAACTCTGATTTGCATAACCCACTTAATATTGCATTCATTGCCCTGACATTATTTTCATATGGTTTCTTACCATTTACATCTATGGGAGAAGTTGTAGGTGGAGTGAACCCATTCTCAATGGATTGCCATATATCATATCCATGTGCCATCAAATAAGTCTTCATCCTTATGCTCTAGAAAGTATAGTTAGTTCCATCAAACAATGGTGCCTTGTTTGATGAAAACCCTTCCTGATGGGCCATGTGTGTTCCTGTAAGATCTTCCTTCAAGCTGTTAGGATTTCATGAAGGAACCCGCTCTGATACAAATTGAAGAATACACGATTATACTGAGAGGGGTGTGAACAGTATAATATAAAAGTTTTTACTTTTCAAACCAAATGATAACAATAATAATATCAATGCAGTAATAAAATAATGCATAAATCATCACACATATAAGAGACACAAATTTAATGTGGTTCACCCAATATGAGCTACATCCATGGAGAAATATTGCTTATAAATTTCTCAACAAATTTCATGGGCATCAACCAATAGGAGACACCAATCCCCTATTACAATGTTCATGGACACCAATCCACAAGAGACACCAATACCATATCAATTTTATGGACACCAATCCACATGAGATCCTAATACCCTCTCAAGTTTGTGGACACCAATCCATAGGAGACACCAATACCCTATGATCTAGTTTGTGGACACCAATCCATAGGAGACACCAATCCCCTCTCAAGTTCATAGACACCAATCCATAGGAGACACCAATCCCATATCAATTTTCAACACTTTGCTTAGGTTTATCCTCAAATCTTGCTCACAAACCTGCTCACAAACACTACTTCAAATATTCTCTAAAACTTGCTCAAATCTACTCATAAAAACTACTCAAATCTATTCCAAAACCTGCTCAAATCTGCTCCAAAACCTACTCACAAAACTTGCTCAAATTTGCTCCATAACCTGCTCACAAAACTTGCTAAAATCTACTCCATAAATTGTATACAAAAAATCCTCATATATTCCCAAATATTGCATAATGATGTCATCAAGTTCTTCACCTATTCTTCAATGTGCTTTCCTTTTGTATGAGCTTTCCAAACCTGTCTTGACAAAAATAATTTTCCTTTTGTTTGTCCCTTCAAAATCTGGTTAGCAATTCTCTTTTTATTTTATTTATTAAATATCAAATCAATAAATTTAAAATTCCTTATAAAAAATATACACATTAAAGCTTAAAAATAACTCCTTATATCTCCCCTTTTGAAACTCATAATGTAAAGCTTTATTGACAACTAAAACCTTTATATCTCCTTGTATTCATTTTCAAAAATGAAACCTTATACCAACATCACAACCCTTATATCTCCCATTTATTTAATATGCAAAAATATAATTCTATACTAGCACCATGACCCTTATTTCTCCCTTAATTAAATTTTATAAAGTAAAACTTTAAATACCTTGCACAACCACGATGGGATTTGATTCCCTGTCCTCTCAAAGCGTAGTATTCTCACAAGCACTTGTAACCAACTGTGCTACCACATCACATGAAACCTAAAATGGCACCCAAATATTTATCCTTGTCTTTGCTCTCCCTCAAACATTAAAACCACATCAAAATGGCATTGAAGAGATTCAATCCCTTAACCTCATATACAACAGTGCTTCCACACAAGCTAGGTGACCATATGAGCTACCCCAACGGATGGAACAAAATGTGCAAAAATGATATATGGATCCTTCGTAATTCTACCTTCACTCTTCAGTAAAATGATGTTGACCAGATTCGACCTCTTAACCTCCTACACAATAGCGCTACATGCAAGCAGGATGACCATCTGGGCTACCCCAACAGATGGAATCAAAGGGGCAAATATGATATTTATCCTTGTCTTTTGTTACTTGATTTTTTGCTGCTCTTCTCCTCTCTCTACTGATCGTACTCACCATGAGGATCGATCGATTACTTGCCCATTCAAAGGTGAAATGATACCTCATATTAATACGTTTTCCATTGTCTTCAATAAGGAGGTCGACTATTTTTTGCCTTTGAATTTCTATCTTCTCCAAAGATGTTGGTGTATTAATTTTTTCAAACACTTTAGGTTATAATATTTAAACCTATGACTTAAATATTATAATATTCAAAATTTTGAACTCTTATATATTTAAATCCTTTGATTTAAATATGTCAAACCTTTGTCCCAACCTTTGTATTTCTCTTTATAATATTTCAAGCCTTTATCCAAACCTTTGTCCTTATTTTTGTAATATTTAAATTTGATATTTAAATATTATAATATATTTGCCTTACGTTGAAATATACTTTCTTTGCTTCTCTTGAAATATATCTTTGCCTTGGATGATTTTCTGTTGTTTACTATTTATCAAGTCCATCTCTGACATTATTGATATATTGTCCAACCTTATAAATTTATCATCCTTGAAGAATATTTTTGCCTTGAATACCATGCACCTTTGACATTAATGACAACTTAGTATTTCTAACAAATGCTTAGACATTTGTCAAGTTGCCACAAAATTTGTAATTCACTCATAGAATATGTGGATTTGTAATATACTAAATATGTAGCAACATGTCTGCAAGGTCTCCCCATCATGGTTGTACTCACCCTAAGTGTAGAAGAGAGTAGCATCAACACCTTTCTTTTTGGATGCTTTCCCAAGTTTCTTAACATTTATCTGATAAATATCTACCTTGTATTCTTCATTCTAATAAAACTACAAACAAGCTTCTTTGAGGGCTTGTAAGTCTTCTTCTTTCCTTGCTTTGGATTCTTGTCATTTTTTGTTTTAATTACTTCCTTTGCATGAGCTTGAATCTTGAAAGAATAAATCTTATACTTCTATAACTATGTGCGATGGTCAAGGAGGTACTTAAACACATCATCAAGAGAAGGCTCATTATTCAAAAAATATACTTGAAGAATATCAAGTACAATATAAATTATCTTATATGTTTTAAAAAAGTTATTGAACATAATTTTGAAAAGATCAATGTCCCTTTTTCCACTATCATAATTTTATTTCTTTCCACTATCACCTCTTCTATAAATGAGAATATCTTATTCTAACTTCTTGAACTGACTAATGTACTCATCTATGTTCTCAAATTTATTTATGTTCAAGGTAGTAAGCTCTACCTCCAATGTTTTTATTTATGTAGAGTCAATGTGATCACCTAGGTTATGAACCTCATCTAATCTCTCATTGGGATCTGAAGTGTTGCTAATGTGGGTATCATAGATCTTATTAACATGTTGAACCAACACATGAAGAACCTTGCTTTTATCCTTGAGTAACTACTTTATCTCATTAAAATTAGTGTCTAGAGGGACCTCATTTACATATTTAAGCAATGCCTTATTTTATAGGAAAGATTCAATCTTGATTTTCTAGGTGGCATAATTTGGTCCATTGAGCAAGGCCATGCTAATCCATGGAATCCCTATCAAAATATACTCTTACATACAATTATGATTAAAAATAATACTACCAATGTAAAGAGTTTGAAAAATAAGTTGATTTAATAAAAAGGGTTCAAAGCACTTCCATATACAAAATTTATGGCACCTAAAATTTTGCCCCAAAATTCATAAAATACCACCAAAACCTTTTAAAAAATTAAGAAATTAATTATAGGGAGTACCAAATGAGTATTGACTAGTCTACCACTTTGATAGTATAAAAACAAAATAACTATCCCCAATTGTCATTGATCTATGCAATGCGGTACTATTGGGACACTAACTATGCAGGCACTCATAAAGGGTATTGACAAACTAAAGTCTATCATGTGCCACATTTTAAATTCAAGAAATAATAACTAGTTGTCATGTTTTCTATTGACTAGGCAAGAACAAGTACGCGTATTTAATAAGTCATCATCTATGATTAGCTAAACTAATATTTGTAGAAAAAAATATGTTCCACATCATCAATTTTGTTATGTTGACCACAATCATATAAGCCTCTACCATGTTGGCTAGTCATGTCTTTAGGGTGTGTCATTCCATTAGAGTGTGTCATGTCATCAAAATCTAACCTTAGACCTCTTGGGTCCTAAGTGTTAATGCTTCCATGCCAATACTATTTATAATTTTGCATGCCATAGGGATCTTCAAATCCTTGATCAATCAAAGGGAGAAGCATCTTATACCATGATGTAGTAGGCACCATAAAAACCTATCCATTGTATTATGTGATATTTACCCTATTATTCATAATGTTAGCTTTTGATGTAATGGCCACAGGGAGATAACAATCACAAGATGCAAAATAATATGAAAGAAAGTAAATCTGCTAGAAGACTAAGATATGAAATAAATAGAAATGATATAAATGAATACAATGTAGCTATGGAGGAAATGAACACTTCATTAATAAAGCTACTAAACTACATTACACCCATCACCACTAGATGATGATCCAAACAAAACTGTACTAACCTCTAAGCTACTATGTCCTCGACTCTCTCTATTTCTATATATTTGTATTACAATGAGGTCTTTCTTATATAGGTAAAATAGGTTCCTTGGCCAACACTCTACCTAGCTGTGTAAGGGACAACTTGCACATATACAACTCACACATTGACACTTGTGCATTTATTACATTACATGAAGTAACTAGATAAATCCCCATTAAAGTAATCTAATGTCCTAAGTATGTACCTTGGAAGATACATTTACATGACCCAAATGATGTAATATAGTCTACTTATAACACCCCTTGTATTACATTATTTGGGTATTGAAGACTTTAGTCTTCAATGTCAAAAAATGTACGATCATATCTATCGTGGGGAGAGGAAAATAATTCTTGGGACATGCTAAATTAATGTCCTAAAATTTGGTACATATTTTGATTATTCCTTCCTTCTTAGATATAGGAACGATGTTGGAGATCCAATCAGAATAGTCAATGTCTTTGATAAATCCGATATCAAGAAGTTCTTGGAGCTCCTTCTTGACTAAAAAGGTGACCTTAAGATGCATCTTCCTAAGTTTTTAATTAATATTATTGGCATGGGTCTGACTACCAAATGATGCATAACAAGGGAGGTATCAAGCCCTAACATGTTCGCATATGACCAAGCAAAAATATCTTGAAGTTCTTTTACCAAATTGCTCAACTGATCCTACTTGTTCATGGACAAGGCTTTGCATAACTTAAGGATTTTAGAGCTTTTCTCAAAATATATATCTACCTCTATGGTATCCTCTATGAGGATGTGGGATCATCATAATAATGAGGGGAAAGGATGACACCTAGTTTCTCAAGATCTTTAGGAAATATAGGAACAAAATCCACTTAAGAACTAGAAGACTCGACATGGGTGACACAAGGACCCATACAAAAAGAAGCTATTTTGAAGGATATATTCATGATCCATAACATACTCCCTTGGGGTCACAACTAAATTAAGGTGCACCAAAGTTATCATATTGCAAAACAAAATGTTAGAGGGAGAAGGTGGAATTCAAAATAAGTGACAAGTTGATCATGATTAGTTGGTAAGGGTTGGTTTTATTGGGAATGTAGCCTATGACACATATCCTAGGCCAAAGCTCAATTTTCAAATGTTCTTGAATGATTTTTTGTTTTGGACTGAAACCCTTACCTACATATCCCATACTAGACATGATCTGCTTAGGAATTGGGCAATCATTATATAGGTAACAATGGGCAAAGGCTCACTCTATAGGAAAGGGATTACTACTATAGATGTAATCATTAGATATATAAAAATGGGTAAAGGATTGCTCTATAGGAAAGGGGTTGCTACCAAAAATATTTTCTTTGAGGGATGTATCCATGTAGATAAAGGTGCACATACTGATGTGTACAACTTCACATTTTTTATGGGGTAAACCCATAGTTCAGGGTGAAGGTGGTAGCTTTGCTAGATCTAGAAGAGGACTTTCATCGAGTAGGTTGATTTTATCCCATGATGATATTATGGTTGGTGGTTCCTAATTTATTTTAAAATTTTTAAACTCCTTGATGATTTTAGAGAATGAAAGAGAAGTATAAGATATTTTTTAGAGAGAAATAGATGGACATAAATTAAGACTAGATTGAGCTTACTCAACCATCAAACAATATTGGAATGGATGAGGGTCACCTTGAACAGTGATAAGTTGATATTTAAATTAATATTTTAACATTTATGAATAGTAGAAGGGACAACCCTTGTTGCATGAATCCAAGGGCGTTTAAGAAGAAGATTGAAGATGCGGGGAAAGATACCACATAAAATAAGGTATCTAAAATATTGGGTCCAAACTTAAGGGGAAGGGATAAAATACCACAAGCCTCTTGAGATTTGTTAATGAAATTTTTTATTATGACATCATATTTGGTTAAATCTCCCTCCTTTAATCCAATATTTTAGAAATAATTATAAGTGCTTAGATTAAGGAAGGAACCATTGTTTACCAAGAATATCTTGATAAACTTATCCCCAATGTATGCAGTGATGTAAGGGGAGAATCCCCTTGAAAATTTGATGAAAGAAGTTTGTCATCATAAAAGATATATGATTAATCCCAAGGGAACTTACAACAAGCTATTTTACTAGGGGGAAAATATTGTGGGATAGATTGTTGACTTAGAAGCTTTAACAAGGTTTCCCTATGAATATGAGAATTTTGCAAAATATCTAAGAGGGATATATTGGTAGGCACATTACTTAACTATTTTTTAATGTTAAAGGAGACTTTTGGTTGTGGTTTCAATGCTAAGGTTGGTTTTTCTATGCTTGTGCTCCTTTTTTGGGTACTCTTCAAAACTAAAGGTGGTCTAGAAGGTTTGTTGGATGTAGAACTTGAATCTTATTGAGATTGTTGAGTGGGTTGATCTTGAGCTTGTTGTTCTATCATAACAACTATTATACCAACCATATTGTTTTAGGATGGTGGCACATTATGATAGGACACCTAGTTGGTTGTCCGTTGCTGATGATTGGGTAGGGGATTTTGGAAGATCCCCATATCATGATTAGTTGTAGGTGCCTATTGAGTAGGAGGTTTATTAGTTGGAGGTTTGTGGTTAGGAGCACATTGGAAGTCCTCTATAACAATATGAACCTCATATATCAATTCCTAAACCACATGTTTCAACCTCTTACATGAATGTGTCATGTGCCCATCCACTCTATGATACTCATAATGTTGATAAAGCTTATACCAATTTGTTGTGGTATTGGATTATATTATGGGAGGTAGCTCAAGCATGTTAGCTTCCAATAGTTGCTTAAGGACCGCTATCATAGGCATGTTGGGTCTAGTAAAGTTACTTGGTGGGGGTTTTTAAGGCCTATTAAGTACCATATTTTACAAGGTACTAGGAACATTAACATTATTGGTTTGTCGATTGTGTGTTACCCCATCACCAACTACATGATTATTCTTATATTGAAATTTCAAGGTTCTATCCTCTTATTTTATTGATTTAAGTTGACCTCTTTGAATAAGAGCCTTCTCTAATCTCCTTGCCAAATCTATTGCTTGTTCAAAAGATCTAACCATTGCCATTTCCAACTCATATGAGATTTGTTCTAGTAAATTTCTAATAAATATCTCTAACATGTCTTGGGGAGGTAAGGTATAACTTAATCGCCCAACTAAACTTCTCCACCAAGCCAAAAACTTTGAGAAAATTTCATCTTTACCTTGCTTTAAAAGATATAAATCTTGCATAGTTATATTTTTCTTAATACAAGCTCTTAATTACTAAACGAATAACTTAAATGTCTCTTCAAAATTCCTTAAATAATGATGAGGTAGTTGACAATACCACTCCAACGCCATACCACTAAGGTTCTTAGGGAATGCTTTTAGCAATATGTCATCATATATTTTTTATCATGGCATACTATTCTAAACTTATTTAAATTTTCAATTAGGTCCTTTATTCCCTTATATATAGGTAAGATCGACATTGAAAAATGCTTAGGGTAGGGCCTAGTGGTGACCATAGGATCTATAGGTTGATTGCACATTTTATTATAGTCATAAGTGAAACTTGGAGGTTGAAGCATATTCATTCTTGACACCAAATGTTTCAATACACTTATTAAAATTTGTTGTAGACACCAAAATATAGCCACTTGTCATCCATCCATACCCTCCAATCACAACCATCCATTATTTATATAAATATATATATGTATTTCTTTAATGTATATTTAAATATTAATATTTTGTATATTATATATATATATATATATGAATTAATCCTAGACCTCCACCACATTTTAATCTTAGCCATACATCCACCTCAATCCACGTCATTTACACAGATTTAATATCCACCCTTATTGATGTTTTAATCTTGGCCACAAATTTTGTGTCATTGAAAACCTAACGTGTCCAGGGGAAGATTATAAAAGAGGAGTCATTTTGACGATTCAGACCCCTAACATTCCTAAAGCTTAATCCTGAGTCCTTGATTTTTGGGATTGAATTCTATCGATGAATATTAAAAAATAATTCTTAGAGATCATTAAGCCCTTCTACCCTAGCCATATCATCATTACTTTTTCTCTTCATCATCGCATTCACATAATTCGCATCTACCACCAAATAACTTGGGCAAAACCAAATCTAGTTCTGTGACACCTTCCTCAACCCTTGAATGCCCTAGTGCATCTACCATCATTGTAGATTGTCCTAATGCATCTGCCACCATCATTGAATGCCCTGGTGCATTTATCATAATTGTAGAATACCTCTTGATATTTCTTGTAGTAGATCTATAGTTTCAGAGTCCTCGAGCACCATTCAGGAATCCTCATAACCATCATATACAGAAATAGAAGCCAAAGTATTAAGTGACAAGGTAAGAAATTATTTGCACTCATTTCATATTCCTACACTTTGTTTTTAGCATCATATTACAACAACTAGGGTTTAGTGGTTATTTTATCTTTTTGATGGTCTCACACTATGGAGCCCTCACAGATATACTAATGTCTTTTGCTATTTTTCTAATTGTAGGTACAAGAATCATATAGTTGGTAGCTTTTGAAGCTAGGGTGGCCCTTTTAGGATACACAAGCCCACCCACAACCTCATTGGGATCAAAGACAAGCGTGAAGACACCAACCATTATTTTTTAGCTAGGGTTTTAGATAACCCTAGAAATTATAAAAATTTGTATCACACAAAAAGCATTATAAAACCCCATATTTGGGGCACATTGATTGTATCATTTTGAGATCCATTCGCATTAATAAAAATTTTATCTATCATTTTATCTTTTGTATTGGTGTTGGTTGATTTTTGATTCACAAATGGTGATCACCCACCAACCATAACATAACCTATATAGACATGGCTAAAGTGGAATCTTTTTAAAGATTTGCTAACTATGTTCTAGAACAAATCGATAGCCCACGTAGACATGATCCTTATTTTTAGCAGGAACCTACCTCTTCATAGCCTTCCAACCTCACCCAGGTGTATATCAACCCTCTTTTTGAGGTGTAAGTTGCACCTTCCCATCATTGGTCCATTCCACAATAGTCATCTGCTCAAGGCACTTTTCCTACCTCTTCATAGCCTTCCAACCTCACCCAGGTGTATATCAACCCTATTTTTGAGGTGTAAGTTGCACCTTCCCATCATTGGTCCATTCCACAATAGTCATCTACTCAAGGCACTTTTATCCCATCTTCATACACCACTACCTATGGTAATCCATTATATGAAGTACATGTCAATGTTGCTTCATAAATGCTAGCCTCCACCCCATCCAATATTTCCCATCTAGTTGTAATTCCTATTGCAACCTATCCTCCACCTACAACATATATTCCATCCACATCCACACCATCTACCTTAGAGGTGACCATACAGAAAGTATGACAACATCTCAATACATTGCTTATGGCTCAACAAGGTGCTCAATATTGTTCCCAACAATAAGTATAGGTAACAAATTTTAAGTCTCAACCTATTTCCATACAACCCATATTTTTCACTCCAAACCCATCATGGGTACCACAATATTTTGTGTTTTCGATCCCCACACCACCATTAACTCACACCAATGCCATTCCCACAAATCATCACATTCATAGTCCTTATACATCATCTCCTCTTTAACATTCACAATTATTTCTTCATCAACCTCAACATAACCAAATTCAGTTCAATCCACAAAATCATCACCATCTAATCACACCCCAACATATCACTACTCCACCTTCACAAAGTCACCAAGTGATTCAGGGCTTCCACATACCTGGGGAAGACCCTAGAATTCAAGCCATGCAACAACAAATTGATATCCTAGTGCAATATACTCCTGGTATGATGAACCAGAAGCTAACTCTAAGACAACTGATAAATCAACCAATTCATTTTTTGGTACCATCACTGCCATATATAGTATATTTTACAGTATCAAAATTTAAAAAATTCAAAGGGACTAAGGACCCTAGAGAGCATGTGAGTACATTCATTCACTCTTGTTTCATAATTAAACATTATGATGCTCTAATAATCTAAACATTTCCTTAGACATTGGGAGGAGAAATCGTAGAATGGTACAACCATCTACCTCATCACAATATATATATACTTTTGAACAGTTGGTTGACCAATTTCTTGAAAGGTTTTCCCTCAATGTTAGAAAGAAAATATCACTGTCTGACTTATATGGCTTAAAACAATATGATGATGAGTCAGTATATGATTTTGATAACCATTGGAGAGATGTCATCACAAAACTATAATTTACCCTACCAATGGAAGAGCTAACCCAATTGTTTACCAAGAGTTGCCTAAAACCCATCTCTTAGCTATTACAATTACAATAGTAGAGGAAGCTCTTGCTCAGGCTAGCACAATTGAGGAGATAAAAATCCAAGAGGGTGTGCTTAAGCCCAAAAAGAAATAATGGTAGAATAAGGTCCAATGCAAAGGTAATTTTTATGGCCAATCCAAACCACATAAGGCCAATCAAGTCAATCAAGCCAATCAAGCCAATCAAGCCAATCGAGCTAATCAATTGGTCATGAGCCAGCTGGTAATGGTTCAACAACAACCCATGCAACAACAATCATAACAAATTGTATATCATGTAGTTCCATCACCATCACAATTAGTCCAAAACATAATGCCAACTATGGAAACCCTCCACATCAACAATTTGTTTGATAAAACCACCAATACACCCCCTTAGACAAATCATATACCTCCATCTTTCACAAGTTGTATGACACCAACCAACTTGCCTTGCCTGAGGTAAAACTAGATGACCCTACCAAGCATGGTAAACACTATAGAGAATATTTGTTTTATCCTTATCATAGGTAGAATGTGCATGATATAAACGGTTGCTACAAATTCAAAGACATAGTGCAAGATCTCATTGACTTAGAAGCCATCAAGCTTGATAGCTCCTTAGCTCAAAAAACCAAAACCTTAGAATCTATCAAACACCACTTCCTCATCATGAGGAGGTACAACCAACAATAGGAGGGTCTAACACTAAGACCCCTCCTAATCAAGTTAATCATGTTTAAAATTTCCAAGGTTTTATGGGTTCTATCCATGTAGTTACCCAAGGTCAACAACACACTAACAATCAACAAAATGCTCACCAAAAACTTGTTCAATCTCCCATAGCACCATAGGAAAGTGTGTCTCCTCAACCTGTCACATCATCATCCCCCATTCAATTTTATACCAATCCTCCCCAACCAATTCATATTCCAAGTCATCCAAATCCATCCATTCATCCTATAAATTATCCATCAAGGCCAGTCATCTCTCTGAGTAGTCAGTTAACCACTAGCCTTAAAATGGCTTCAACTAAACTATCAATTTATGAGCTTATTCAAAAATATCCCCCATATCATGAGGCATTAATGGATATTTTAAAATCCATTGAACTTAAATCTCAAGATGTTAATACCTTTAGCAATTTTGTGGGGAGCATCTAAACATGTATGGATCCTTCCATCACATTCTATGATTTTGAAATCAAACCAATATCATCAAAATCGGTGGACCCTCCATTGCATATCATGGCTCAAATTGATAGGAAGCCATTTAAATGAGTATTTATTGATACTAGATCCTATATCAACATCATAACCACAAACGCTCTCCAACATCTCAATATTTTGTCATCCCAAATTATCAAATCCACCTTCACCCTAAAATCATTTAATGATGCTCTTTGCTCCACAGTTGGCACTATCGTTTTATCCATTGAAGTGGGTGTAAAAATATTGCTCACAATGTTTCACATATTAGAAATTTTCATGGCATACAATATACTCCTTGGACATCCTTGGATGAGAGGAATAAGATGTGTCCCTTCTATACTTCATAAATACTTAAAATATGTACATGAGGGACAAGTTCATTTCATACTGATGGATGTTGAACCATTTAAGTATTACAATTTCATTTCAAATCCTTACGAATCCATGCTTCCTTCCACTCATATTTTCTTGAAATCATCAACCACATCATCAACCACACAATCCACCTCTTTATCAAAAGCTCCTATTATTGAGGAGCTCCCCATCACCACTTCACATCAAGCTTCCATATCCATACCCCCATCTTCATCACCTTTGAATACATGCACATGCAGTCAAAATCAATCCACATCAGCCACATCATCAACATCAACATCATCCACCATCATTCCTTCCACATCATTTACCATTCAACAACCACCTCAACCAAATCCAACTCCATCCACATTAGCTGACATCTCACAAGTTGCCTTAATGAATTGTGAGATGCCATCCTAGTCCATATCTCTCCCATTGTCAAGACCCGAAGCCAATACCAAGTCATCCATATCCACTTCCACATCATCCCAAGTCATGGTCCACCTCACTAATCTTGGTATTGGTGAATATATGGTCCAAGACATCATCGTCACACCACTTAATATCCAAATTTCTAGGGATTATGGTTACCCATGTGACTCGCCCTGATCTATAGGAGCGGTGTGCAATATGGGTTCAATACCCAATAGTATTAATTTTATGTATGGGGGGATTTATTCATCATCCAATCTATCTTCCCTAGATGAACCCAAACAACCAAATCCTGCCAACATACAACACATGTCAGGTTTTCCATCATGATATTTTCATATAGTTAATTGGCAAGGACATGGCCTATGATGACATGAACAAGGAATGCATGAAATCATAAATGTTTCATATCAAGAAGCACATGACCATTCAAGTTTAGGATATCATTCACTTTCTTCCACTTCTTCTATTGAACAAGCCTTTCAAAGTTTCAATTTGAATTCAAATGAAGGTATCCATCACACCAATGAATCTAAAGATGAAATTTATGAAGATTTTGATGTTATGTCATTTGCTTCTAATGAATATGATGAGGAATCAGCACCCATTATTACACACATCGAATAGGATGAGTTTTACCTTAGAATGTTCCCCATTCATCAACCCATACTTCACTTGCTTCTTACATAAGAGTGATCCAAACCAATCGGTGAACCACCACCTCCACTTCATTGATCCACCTCATTGGAAAATTTTGTAATATATGTATATAATTCATAAAAAAAAAATCACAAAGACACAAAAAAAATCTCAAAAACATTAAAAAAACAAAAACAAAAACTTTGCATTGCATGTGCATGGCTTTTTCCTATTGCATTCCATTGTGTTGATTGTTGTTTTTCAACTTCCTAGAATTCTAGCATAGGTTCTAGAAATCAGGATCCATCCATCCCCTACATTTCTAATCATTTCGCCCCTTAAGTCAACATGAATCTTATTGACTTATTCACCCCGCTTCATAATCCATATGATTTGGCAAAGCCAATTCCAATTGACATGAGCCTTATTGATATGGATTGGATTTCCTTACCACCATCCTTTTTCAAATTTATCATTTTCAAGGAATTGTTAAAGGCTTCAACCAACTACATTCCTCCATCACCCCCAAATTCACCTTCACCTTCATCTTCAGATCCTGAGGTTTTCCAAGCAGAAATAGATGAGGTTAAGTCAAAATAATTTGATGACATCATAGATGACATTCATCTGATCTCAACACTCCATCAACTTGAGGAAGGTTCTAACATATTCATTGAAGATACCAGTGATGTGAAGCTTATCTTAGATGTAGAAAATCCCTAAATTATCAAACTTGGTAAAATTTTATCCAGAACAAGAGCAATTAATTGCTCTTCTCAAGAAGAAGAAGGGCATTTTTGCATGGTCCTACAAAGACATGCCTGGTCTTGATCCTAACTTGGTTGTCCAAAATCTCACTTTACATTTTAATGCTAAGACGATCAAATAAAAATTGAGAAGGATGCATCCTACCATTGCCTTCATAGTCAAGGAAGAGCTTCAAAAACTTTTAGATCTAGATTTTATTGTCCCCATTGACTATCTTGAGTGGCTTTCAAACATGGTACATGTTCGTAAGCATAACAGGGTAATACACATTTGCACTGACTTTTGATATCTTAACAAAGCATTTTCAAAGGATGACTTTCCTCTACCAAACATTGATACTCTTGTTGACACTTGCACTGGCCATGAAATGCTTTCTCTCATCGACGACTTTTCAGGATACACCCATATTTGAATCAATCTTGATGACCAACATAAAATATCATTCACTACACCTTGGGGGACATTTTTTACAAGGTGATGCCCTTTGACCTTAAAAATGCAGGTGCTACTTATCAACGTGCCATGAAATACATATTCTATGATTACATGCATAAGATTATCAAAGATAATGTGGATGATCTCTTGGAAAAATCTAAAACTCAATAAGAGCATATTGGTGTATTAGAAAAAGTCTTTGATCGACTTCTATAGCATAATGTAAGGTTGAACCCCAAAAAGTGTATCTTTTTTGTTACTTCTGGAAAACTACTAGGATTCATTATCTCCAAAAGAGGCAATAAGGTGGAACCAAAAAAATTTAAGGCCATCATGGAGATGCCTCCCCCAATAAACTTGAAGGAATTGTGTAGTTTACAAGGAAATATTCAATCGATCCGTCATTTCATTGCACAACTTTTTGAGAAATGTAGGCCATTCAATCACCTGCTACAAAAGGGGGTGACATTTTCATGGATAGATTAATGCCAAAAAGCACTTGATGATATTAAGCAATACCTAGTGTAGAGGGAGAAAATTGCCCTATAGCATACGATTTCCAAAAATGCTGGATCCACAAAGATAGAAAGCCTTATGGGGTGAACCATGGGGTATGTTGTTCTCTACACTCGATGCTAGGGAGAATGGTTCACCAAGAATGGTTTAAGGAATCAATCCAATTCCATAGGATTTCGAGATATTTGATGTATTCAGTTTTAAGCAATCACCTAAGTTTAGCCTTTCTAGATCTATGCTATGTGTAGACACCAAAATCTAGCCACTTGTCCTCCATTTTAACTTTCTTGCCATTTACACCTTCAAAACATAGCCATTTTTCATCCATTCTAAATTTCTTGCCATTTCCACCTATTATTTATATATATTTAAATAATAATATTCTATATATATTTAATAAATATATATTTATATAAATAAATTAATCCCATCCATCCGATTTCATTTAATCTCATCCGTTCATTTATCTTAATCCATGCCACACCCTAAATTTAATATCCACCCTTAGATATTATTTAATCTTAGCCACACGATTAGTGTCGTTGAAACCCTAGCCTGCCCTAGGTTGGATTATAAATATGAGCCATTTTGATGGCTCAATCCCTGAATCCCTGAGTTTCCTAAGTTTTTGAAGGCCCTAAGTGATTGAATTTCTTGAGTCCCCTGAGGTTCCCTAAGCTTTCGAAGTACCTTAGAGTTCCAGCCCAACACTTATGCCCTAACCCCTACTCCATCCATCATATTCCCTATTCCCTCACTCATCGTCATCGCCATAACATCCCTCACATCTGTTAAATCTACTTTTACAGATCTGATTTGATCTCATGAGCACCCTGCTGCTCTCTACCATAGTCTCGAGCATTGCACTACTCTCTACCATAGTCCTGAGTATCTTGTTGCTCTCTGCCATAGTCTCGAGTGCCCTGTAGCTCTTTGCCATAGTCTTGAGTGCTCTACTACTCTCTACCATAGTCTCAAGTGCCTTGCTACTCTTCACCATCCTCCTAAGCACCTTGTTGCTCTCTGTAGACCTCCTAAGTTCTTGGTTGCATTTCAAATCCCTATTCTAAAGATAAGAAAGATCCTCAAGTGTCGTTAGGGCATGTCTTCACCATTGAACTACAACAAATACAACCATTGATAGGCAACAAGCAAGAACAAGGTAAATCTTTTTTGTTTTATCATATTTTATATTGTTTAATTTTGTTCCCATTCATATTGTTATAGCTAGGGTTTTAGTTGTGATTTTTGAGGGCTCACACAGTGGAGACCTTATCATTATTACTAAATATTTGGTGTTTCTTTGTGTGCAGATTAGATAGTACATCAGAAGCATTGGATAACTGATTAAGCTAGAGTGGCTCGACATTAGATACGTAGAAGCCCACTCACACATGTTGGGAGAAGAAACACAACTGAAGACACCACCATTTTTTATGGCTAGGGTTTTGGAGAACCCGAGCAATATTTGTAAAAAATATATTAAAGAGGATTCTTAAATCCATTATTGTACCAACAAAGTTTTTATCCTCCCCCCGTTTAATATAAATCTCATTTATTGTGCAATATCTGGTTTATTACAATTCTTTTTAGTTAGCATTATTTGGTGTCGTATTTTTAGCTCTACAAATGGTGATCATAGTGGGACCCCTAAGGGTTTCATGTTTGAATTTATCTTGAATTCTAACTTGTTGTTTGTTGTCTTATTTTGCAGATTTTTAGGAGCACAAATCATGTATTTTTCACCTGTTAGGATTTTTGAAAAATTGTAGAAAATTGCAAGAAGTCCATGAACACTCTACGACACTTGAGGATCATCTAAAAATTCCTATAGGTATTCTAGAAGCACCCTAGGGCACCTCGGAAGCAACCAAATGCATTTTACGGTGATTTGGAGTAGATACGTGGGTTGTCCAGTAAGTCTACTGTCTAAAATCCAAGTTTTTTTTTTATGTATTTTGGGTTCTTTGCTATATTTTTCAGATTCTAAGCATGAAATGAAAAATCATTAAGTAATGTGGAAAAGAACTCATTCTAGTTTGCATTTTAGGTTTCTTTTGCATCCATTCACATATTCTAGTTAGGGTTTCTATTTTTAATGTATTCATAATATAAAATGTTGCATTCTATTTGCATCTGAATTGAGAATATGCATAAAATAGGATTGCATTTTAGGGTTAGAAGTATTTTATTTTATTTATCTAAGTAGGAACATCATTAGGGTTCTAAAAGTATTCCTACCATTGGGTAATTCCAAGCAGAGGAGTGGAAAAACCCTCCAATTGTCTTTGACAGGGGTCTTAAGTGGTGTACTTCACAACCTTTGGAGAAATTGGCATTCTCTTATTGGATTCTGATTTAGATTTATGAAATTAGTTGTTCCTAACATTGTTTGTCCACATTAATAAATGGAAAATTTAAATAGAATTCACACACAACACGCTTCACTCAAAATAGTAGTGGTTGGATTTCATCACCAACCATTGCTTGAGATTTGGTGACGGTGGCATTCATCTCCATCCACCAATCTCTTCCCATAGAAACCATATGATACCCCCAAGTAAACTTGTTGGATTTCATCACCAATAAGAATATCGCTGCCCTATCTTCGCCATAGTTTTTAACTTTATTTCATTAAGCAAGAATAGAACATAAAAACATACAAGACTAACACCTAAAATGAATACATATTAAAAATAGAACAATCAATGAACAAGGTAAGCCACACTAGTTGAAACTTAACATTGGTTATTTATTTCCTTTTTTCTCTTTAAGTATTTTAGTTTTGTGTCACATTTGATAGTTTAATTTGTATTTTGATTTATTTTCTTATGGTATTAAATAGAAACCGAAAGAAATCTATAAGTGAAGATAACTTAATGGAACCTTCATCCACCTTCCCTACCACTTTTGTGGTAGATTCCTTGAATGTGACATAGGCAGATTTTTCTACAGGTCCTTCACAATCCTTACCATCCATAGCATTCCATATGGCCATGCCCCAAGAGGAGTCAACCTCCCCTACCATTGAAAATCACATTACCCATATAAACATGGCAAGAGTAGAAGATTTCATGAAGTCTTCTAGTTATGTCTTAGAGTCCATTCCAAATTTACCTAGACAAGATTCTACTTTACAACAAGAGCTTGTTTATTCCTAGCCCCTATCTACCTTTACCTAGGTGTATACTAACCCTCTTTTTGAGGCATCATTTGCACCTTATTTCTATATATCCATTCCCAAACCTTCATGTGCTCCTAGCACCTCATATACCTCCACTTACTCCAACACCTTGTATGAAGCACATGTCAATGCTACTTTACAAGTTCCAGCCTCACAAGTTACCATACTTAGTATAAATTGTACCCAAGCCACATACTCCATACCATCTACCTCCATACCCTTAGCCTTTGATAGAGAGATTAATGAGGCATGGGAAAACCTGAATAAATTGCTTAGATAACATCAAAATGCTCAACAACAAGTACAGGTGAACCCTAAACCCTTACATAACTCTACTCAGACTATCCTTGTCAACCAGGGTCCATCATGGGCATAATAGTCTTTTGTGGTTTCTATCCCTCTTCCCCCACCAATCCATACCATTACCCATCCTATTCCTATTGGCTAGCGTAGCCATAACCTTCATACACCAACATCATTCCATAATTCCCCATATTTTAATCAACAATCTCCCATTCATAAATTTCCATCAAATTCACCTAGCCTTCACTACCAATCTCATCATCACTTAGTCACCTCACAACATTTTTCCATGCCGTCACAAAATCATCAGGTAATTCAAGGTTTCCACATTCTTGAGGGACCCTCGAATTAAGGCCATGTAGAAACAAATAGATCAATTGATTCAATTTACCCTTGGTTTTTCAAACCAAAAGCCAACCTTATGCCAATTGATCAATCAACCAATTCACCCTTTGATACCATCACCGCTATATCGGATAAACTTTACGATACCTAATTTTGACAAATTTAAGGGAACTGAGGATCCCAAAGAACATGTGAACACCTTTGTTCATGTCTGCTTTAGAATTCAATATGACAATACTCTCATGCTTCAAAATTTTCCTCAAATATTAGGAGGGGATCCCATAGAATGGTATAATCAATTGCCAAACCATAGTATCTATAAGTTTGAGCAATTGATTGATCAATTTTTTGATCGTTTCATCCTAAAAATTAAAAAGAAGATCTCTTTGTTTGATGAATATGCTTTAAGGCAATATTATGATGAATCTATCTATGATTTTGGAAACCGTTGGAGGGTTGTCATCACTAAATTACCATTCACCCTACCAATGGATGAACTAATTAAGCTATTCACCAAGAGTTTCTTAAAACCTCTTGGATGATCCAACTGTGAATTTAACAATCATTTGAAGAAGCTTTAGCTCAAGCTAGTGCCATTGAGGATATCAAAATCCAAGAATGCATATTAAAGCCTAAAAAGAAAGAATGGAAAATTAAGGGCCAATACAAAAGCAACTATTATGTCCAACAAAAATCAATATAGGCTACCCCAGCCACCCAATCCAACCAAGTTAATCAAGTGATCATGAGCCAGCCGATAATGGCTCAATAACAATAATCTATGCAGAAAATACCACAATAAATTTTATATCATGCAGTCCCCTTGACAACACAAGCTCCAATAGTGCATAACATAGTGCAAGTTGTGGAAAATCATCCTCGATGACAGTCTATCTAACAAACTCACCAATATACCCCTTTAGCCGAGTCATATGCTTCCGTTTTTAGAAGGTTGTATGAGACAAATAAAATTGCTTTTCCCAACATTAGATTGGATGATCCTGCCAAATGTGGGAAACACTATTGGGAATATATATTTTGTCCTTATCATAGGTAAAATAGGCATGACATTAACAACTACCATGTATTTAAAGGTATAGTCCAAGACCTCATTTGTGGGGGCGATCAAGCTTGATAATCCCCTCTCTCAACAAAACCAAAACCTTGGTATATTTCAAACACCACTTCCTCATCACAAGGATGTTCAACCAAATGTATGGGGAGCTAACACCAAAACTCCTCCTAATTAAGTCAATCACATTCAATAATACCAAGGGTTTGTAGGGACCATTCATGTGGTCACTAGAGGGCAAAGGAATAACCGACAAAGGAAACCAGCTCCAACAAGTGTGTCACAACCTTCTACATTTCCACCCATCCAAGTTTCCCCCAATACTTCATCACCTCTCCATATATCTAGTCAATCGAATCCCCCAAATCAACCCATCAATCATCCACCTCGACCTATCATCGCATTGAGTTGTCGGCTAACTACAAGTCTAAAAATGAATTCTACCAAATTGTCAATCTATGAGCTACTCCAAAATTTTCCTCCACATAATGAGGTATTAATGGACATTTTTAAATCCATAAAATGACAATCGCAAGATCCTAATGCCTTCAATAATTTTATGGGGAGCATCCACACATGCATGGATCCTTCCATAACATTCTATGACTTTGATATTAAGTCAATCTCATCAGAATTAGTAGATCCTCCATTGCATATCATGGATCTAATTGAAAAGAAGCCTTTTCAAAAACTCCTAATTGATATCGGTTCCTCTATCAACATCAACACCACATCTTCTCTCCATCATTTGAACCTTCCTCCATATCACATCACCAAGTCATCCTTCACCCTCAAAGCATTCAATGATGGTTTGTGTTCCATAGTTGGCACTATTTTTTGCCCATTGAGGTAGGGGTTAAAATGTTGCACACAATGTTCCACATATTGAAATGATCCATGGTGTACAATGTACTCCTTAGAAGACCTTGGATGAGGAAAATGAAATGTGTCCCTTCAATACTACATCAATGTTTGAAATATGTTCATGAGGGACAAGTACATTGCATACTGTAGGGGGGGAAAATTGCCCTACCACGTACAATTCCCAAACAAAAGGTTGGATCCGCAAGGAGGGAACCTTTCATGTGGTGAACCGCGGGGTATGTTGTACTCTACACTTTGTGCTAGGAGGAAGGGTTCACCAAGAATAGTTTAAGGACTTGCTCCAAGTCCTTAGGGTATTCAGGATAGTTTGATGTATTCAATTTTAAGACAAACACCTACGTTTGGCCTTTTTAGATATGAGCTAGAAAAGATAAAGGACAATGCAAAAAGTAGAATGATGTAGTTGAAAATAGTATGCAAGCATACAAGATCTAGCTTAAAAATGATTCTTTATTTTGGATGCTTACTAACCTAGGGTTTAATTTTGAAAAACCTTTAAATCAAAGATATACAAAATAGGTGTCCCTAGATGTAGGCTAAATGCCTTTCACTTTCAGATGCCTAAGAATCAATAATTATATCAAATTTTCAACCAATAGAATGAGTAGAGCACTTATCTAGACTGGTGGTTCATTCAGATTTTTTTGCCTCTTATCCAAAGATATCAAGAATACCTATTTCTGCAAGATCACTCATGAAACACTAAAAAATGGAATTAAAATTATGGGGCTTGCTTAGGTCATTGTGTAATAGATCTTGGAGGCAAAGTAGTCAATCCCCCTAGGTTCTTTTAGATGACCTTCTAATACAAAAGCAAAAATTGACCTTTGGAGAATTAATCATAAAACATAAATATAGTAACAAAAAATAGAAAATAGAGTGCAAAAATATGATCTAGAAGCTGAATGGAATACAATAGTGAAAGTAGAATCTAGAAATTACCCCTAGTGTGCCCTAGGGTAAAATTGTGCCTCGCTTGGAGTGGGCATAATAATGCAGCAACAAAGTCGCAACCTACCTGGATGGGACATTATTTTGCTTTTACATTTACCTTTATTAGGGCAAGCAAAGTCACACCTCGCTAATGCCAGGCACGATATCATTGCAGACTAAATAAAAATAAAAAGTGAATGCAAAAAATAAAATAAATATAAAAAACAAAGTGAGAAAACCCTAATGGATGTTGCAAAAGGTAGAGAATATTGAAGTATCCGAGTGGGCACACTATCTATTTGTACTACACCATAGATCCACCAAGTCAAACAACAAATCAATCCAATCCACAAAATAGGAGATCAATTTAAAATTCGCTCTTTAGGGTTAGCTTGCAGCAGAGAAAACAAAGGAAGAAGAACAAACTATCATAAAATTTTTGAGATTAATCAATAGTTATAAATTTGCACTAAGATCACACATTAAAATTTCGTATATCGTATCTTATTGATTTTAGTAAGAACATATTTCCTTTTATAGATGAAATTGGAGGGAAAAGGTAGGCAAAAATAAACTCATAGCCAATGCCAAAACACACTAGAGGGTTTAAACCTGGGTCTAAGCAAGCTCAAAATAATAAAATAAAATAAAATTAAAAATTAGGTTAAACAACAAAGTCGCACCCCATCCTGACGAGGTGCGATATCGTTGGCGCGAAGTCGTACCTCATAAATATAGGGTACGATTTCACTAAAAGATAAAAAAGTTAAGAAAAGGAGGCAAAGCGGTCTTTACTTGCCCTTGGAAGGGGCTGAGGGTCTCTTAGGTGCACTAAGGAATATTACCCACTCAAAGTGGGTTAATTTTTTGTGTCTACATGTTTCCCCTCTTTGATGCATTTATGGCCTATTAAATACGTCAAAGAAAATATGTAGGCATACATTGAGAAAAAATAACAAGTGAAAATGGAGTGGTCAAGTTATAAGAAAGGAGTGGTGCAAAAATGGTGTCATTCTAGACACTTTTTAAATTTGCACGTAAATCAAGCCATTAGGAACATTAATGCCTCTATAGGTCAGGGTTCCCCCTCGAGTTTTTATGAAAATTTGATATTTCATAAAAACTCAAAAGAACTAACACAAAAGAAAAGGGAGAGAAAGAGCGATAATCGAGTGAAGAAAAAGGGGAGAGAGAAAAATAAAAAATAGGGTTAAAAAGGAAAACAGGGGTAAAACCCTAATTCATTTTTACTGTGAGGAGAAAAATAGAGCTCTGGTAGAAAGCAATGGCACTTCTAGTTCACCGAGCAGTGACTACAAGAGGCAAGGCCGAGGCTCGAGAATGGGTAAGGATTGCTTGTAACCCTCCTTTTACTTTATTTTCTTCTCATTTTGCATAATTTGATTAGGATTTTAGGATTTTTTTAAGGAAAAATCATCATAAAAGCTGGCGATTTTTGCGCTGCGACCCGAGCACAGCTTTGCAGCCTGGGCATGATTTTGCCTTAGGAAAAATGTAAGGAAATTGTGCCTAGAAGAAACCAGGCATGAATTTGCAAAGTCACGCTAGGAAAACAAAGGGCACGAATTCATAAAAGCAAAGTCGTGCTCCCTAAAAAAGGGGCATGACTTCACAAAAACCTAGGAAAGGAAAAAAAACAAAGAAAAAAAAAGAAAAAAAGAAAAAAAAAGAATAAACAAGTAAAACTCGAAGTGCTAATTGTGAATTGCAATTTTTTTATGTTGAATTTTTAATTAATTTGATTTTATGATGGAACTGATGAAATTTTTATGTTGTTTTGTTGAGTGCAACTAGGTATTATCGAGAGTCGAGAGTGGTGGGCAGGGGCTTTGGTAGAGCTAGATGCTCTAGGGTCGATAGAGAGGGCTAGTAATTTCCCCCCTTAAGTCAACATGAATCCTATTGACTTATTCACCCCACTTCATAATCCATATGATTTGGCAAAGCCAATTCCAATTGACATGAGCCTTATTGATATGGATTGGATTTCCTTGCCACCATCATTTTTCAAATTATCCTTTTCAAGGAATTGTTAAAGGCTTCAACCAACTACATTCCTCCATCACCCCCAAATTCACCTTCACCTTCACCTTCAGATCTTGAGGTTTTCCAAGCAAAAATAGACGAGGTTAAGTCAAAATAATTTGATGACATCATAGATGACATTCATCTGATCTCAACACTCCATCAACTTGAGGAAGGTTCTAACATATTCATTGAAGATACCAGTGATGTGAACCTTATCTTAGATGTAGAAAATCCCTAAATTGTCAAACTTGGTAAAATTTTATCCAGAGATGAACAAGAGCAATTAATTGCTCTTCTCAAGAAGAAGAAGGGCATTTTTGCATGGTCTTGACATGCCTGGTCTTTACCCTAATTTCAAAATCTCACTTTACATTTTAATGCTAAGATGATCAAACAAAAATTGAGAAGGATGCATCCTACCATTGCCTTCATAGTCAAGGAAGAGCTTCAAAAACTTTTAGATCTAGATTTTACTGTCCCCATTGACTATCATGAGTGGCTTTCAAACATGGTAAATGTTCGTAAGCGTAACAGGGTAATACGCATTTGCACTGACTTTTGATATCTTAACAAAGCATTTCCAAAGGATGACTTTCCTCTACCAAACATTGATACTCTTGTCGACACTTGCACTGGCCATGAAATGCTTTCTCTCATCGACGACTTTTAAGGATACACCCATATTTGAATCAATCTTGATGACCAACATAAAATATCATTCACTACACCTTGGGGGACATTTTTTACAAGGTGATGCCCTTTGACCTTAAAAATGCAGGTGCCACTTATCAACATGCCATGACATACATATTCTATGATTACATGCATAAGATTATCAAATATTATGTGGATGATCTCTTGGAAAAATCTAAAACTCGATAAGAGCATATTGGTGTATTGGAAAAAGTCTTTGATCGACTTCTATAGCATAATGTAAGGTTGAACCCCAAAAAGTGTGTCTTTGTTGTTATTTCTGGAAAACTACTAGGATTCATTATCTCCAAAAGAGGCAATAAGGTGGAACCAAAAAAATTTAAGGCCATCATGGATATGCCTCCCCCAATAAACTTGAAGGAATTGTGTAGTTTACAAGGAAATATTCAATCGATCTGTCATTTCATTGCACAAATTTCTGAGAAATGTAGGCCATTCAATCACCTGCTACAAAAGGGGGTGACATTTTCATGGATAGATTAATGCAAAAAATATTTTGATGATATTAAGCAATACCTGGTGTAGAGGGAGAAAATTGCCCTATAGCGTACAATTCCCAAAAATGCTGGATCCACAAAGATAGAAAGCCTTATGGGGTGAACCACGGGGTATGTTGTTCTCTACACTTGGTGCTAGGGGGAATGGTTCACCAAGAATTGTTTAAGGACTCAATCCAATTCCATAGGATTTCAAGATGTTTGATGTATTCAATTTTAAGCAATCACCTAAGTTTAGCCTTTCTAGATCTATGCTATGTGTAGACACCAAAATCTAGCCACTTGTCCTCCATTCTAACTTTCTTGCCATTTCCACCTATTATTTATAAATATTTATTATATATATTTAAAAAATAATATTCTATATATATGTAATATATATATTTATATAAATAAATTAATCCCATCCATACGATTTCATTTAATCTCATCCATCCATTTATCTTAATCCATGCCACACCCTAAATTTAATATCCACCCTTAGATATTCTTTAATCTTAGCCACACAATTAGTGTCGTTGAAACCCTAGCATGCCCTAGGTTCAATTATAAATATGAGCCATTTTGATGGCTCAACCCCTGAATCCCTGAGTTTCCTAAGTTTTTGAAGTCCCTAAGTGATTGAATTTCTTGAGTCCCTTGAGGTTCCCCAAGCTTTCGAAGTACCTTAGAGTTCCAGCCTAGCACTTGTGCCCTAAACCCTACTCCATCCTTCATATTCCCTGTTCCCTCACTCATCGTCATTGCCATCACATCCCTCGCCTTCATTAGATCTACTTTTGCAGTTTTGATCTGACTTCCTGAGCACCCTGTTGCTCTCTACCATAGTCTCAAGCATCGTACTACACTCTACCATAGTCACGAGTATCTTGTTGCTCTCTGCCATAGTCTCGAGTGCCCTGCTGCTCTTTACCATAGTCTTGAGTACTCTACTACTCTCTACCATAGTCTCGAGTGCCCTGCTACTCTTCACCATCCTCCTAAGCACCCTATTGCTCTCTGTAGACCTTCTAAGTTCTTAGATGCATTTCAACGCCCTATTATAAATATAAGCAAGATCCTCAGGTGTCGTGAGGGTACGTCTTCACCATCAACCTACAACAGATACAACCATCGATAGACAACAAGCAAGAACAAGGTAAATATTTTTTGTTTTATCATATTTGATATTGTTTAATTCTGTTCGCATTCATATTGTTATAGCTAGTGTTTTAGTTATGATTTTTGAGGTCTCACACAATGGAGACCTCATCATTATTACTAAATATTTGGTGTTTATTTGTGTGCATATTAGATAGTACATCATAAGCATTGGATAACTGATTAAGCTAGAGTGGCTCGACATTAGATACGTAGAAGCCCACTCACACATGTTGGGAGAAGAAACACAACTAAAGACACCACCATTTGTTGTGGCTAGGGTTTCGGAGAACCCAAGCAATATTTGTAAAAATTATATTAAAGAGGATTCTTAAATCCATTATTGTACCAACAAAGAATTTATGCTCCCCCCCGTTTAATATAAATCTCATTTGTTGTGCAATATATTTTAGTTAGCATTATTTGGTGTCATGTTTTTAGATCTACAAATGGTTATTGTAGTGGGACCCCTAAGGGTTTCATGTTTGAATTTATCTTGAATTCTAGCTTGCTGTTTGTTGTCTTATTTTGTAGATTTTTAGGAGCGCAAATCATGTATTTTTCGCCTGTTAGGATTTTTGAAAAATTATAGAAAATTGCAGGAAGTGCATGACCACTCTATGACACTCTAGGATCATCTAAAAATTCCTATAGGTATTCTAGAAGCACCCTAGGGCATATCAGAAGCACCCAACTGCATTTTACAGTGATTTGGAGTAGATACGTGGGTTGTCTAGTAAGTCTACTGTCTAAAATCCAAGTTTTTTTTTTAATGTATTTTGGGTTCTTTGCTATATTTTTTAGATTCTAAGCATGAAATGAATAATAATTAAGTAATTTGGAAAATAACTCATTCTAGTTTGCATTTTAGGTTTCTTTTGCATCCATTCACATATTCTAGTTAGGGTTTCTATTTTTAATGTATTCACAATATAAAATGTTGCATTCTATTTGCATCTGAATTGAGAATCTACATAAAATAGGATTGAATTTTAGGATTAGAAGCATTTGTTTTGTTTATCTAAGTAGGAACATCATTAGGGTTCCAAAAGTATTCCTGCCATTGGGTAATTCCAGGCAGAGGGGTAGACAAACCCTCCAATTGTCTTTGAAAGGGGTCTTAAGTGGTGTACTTCACAACCTTTGGAGAAATTGGCATTCTCTTATTGGCTTCTAATTTAGATTTGTGAAATTAGTTGTTCCTAACATTGTTTGTCCACATTAATAAATGGAAAATTTAAATAGAATTCACACACAACACGCTTCACTCAAAATAGTAGTTGTTGGATTTCATCACCAACCATTGCTTGAGATTTTGTGATGGTGGCATTCATATCCATCCACCAATCTCTGCCCATAGAAACCATATGATAATCCCAAGTAAACTTGTTGGATTTCATCACCAACAAGAATATCACTGCCCTATCTTCGCCATAGTTTTTAACTTTATTTCATTAAGCAAGATTAGAACATAAAAACACACAAGACTAACACCTAAAATGAATACACATTAAAAAGGAGATAATCAATGAACAAGGTAAGCCACACTAGTTGAAACTTAGCATTGGTTATTTATTTCCTTTTTGCTCTTTAAATATTTTAGTTTTGTGTTACATTTGATAGTTTAATTTGTATTTTGATTTATTTTCTTATGGTATTAACTAGAAACCAAAAGAAATCTATAAGTCAAGATAACTTAATGGAACCTTCATCCATTTTCCCTACCACTTCTATGGTAGATTCCTTGAATGTTACATAGATAGATTTATCTACAGGTCCTTCACAATCCTTACCATCCATAGCATTCCATATGGCCATGCCCCAAGAGGAGTCAACCTCCCCTACCATTGAAAATCACATTACCCATATAAACATGGCAAGAGTAGAAGATTTCATGAAGTCTTCTAGTTATGTCTTAGAGTCCATTCCCAATTCACCTAGACAAGATTCTACTTTACAACAAGAGCCTGTTTATTCCTAGCCCCTATCTACCTTTACCTAGGTGTATACTAACCCTCTTTTCGAGGCATCAGTTGCACCTTATTTCTATATGTCCATTCCCAAACATTCATGTGCTCCTAGCACCTCTTATACCTCCACTTACACCAACCCCTTGTATGAAGCACATGTCAATGCTACTTTACAAGTTCCAGCATCACAAGTTACCATACTTAGTATAAATTATACCCAAACCACATACTCCATACCATCTACCTCCATACACATAGATTTTGATAGAGATATTAGTGAGGCATGGGAAAACCTAAATAAATTGCTTAGATAAAATCAAAACGCTCAACAAAAAGTATAGGTGAACCCTAAACCCTTACATAACTCTACTCAGACTATAATTGTCAACCAGGGTCTATCATCGGCACAATAGTCTTTTGTGCTTTCTATCCCTCTTCCCCCACCAATCCATACCATCACCCATCCTATTCCTATTGGCTAGCCTAGCCATAACCTTCATCCATAAACATAATTCCATAATTCCCCATATTTTCATCAACAATCTCCCATTCATCAATTTCCATCAAATTCACCTAGCCTTCACTACCAATCTCATCATCACTTAGTTACCTCACAATATTTTTCCATGCCATCACAAAATCATCAGGTAATTCAAGGTTTCCACATTCTTGAGGGACCCTCAAATTAAGGCCATGCAGAAACAAATAGATCAATTGATTCAATTTACCCCTGGTTTTTCAAACCAGAAGCCAACCTTATGCCAATTGATCAATCAACCAATTCACCCTTGATACCATCACCACTATATCGGATAAACTTTACGATACCTAATTTTGACAAATTTAAGGGAACTGAGGATCCCAAAGAACATGTGAACACCTTTGTTCATGCCTGCTTTAGAATTCAATATGACAATACTCTCATGCTTCAAAATTTTCCTCAAATATTAGGAGGGGATCCCATAGAATGGTATAATCAATTTCCAAACAATAGTATCTATAATTTTGAGCAATTGATTGATCAATTCTTTTATCATTTCATCCTAAATGTTAAAAAGAAGATCTAATTGTCTGATGTCTATGCTTTAAGGCAACATTATGATGAATCTATCTATGATTTTGGAAACCGTTGGATGGTTGTCATCACTAAATTACCATTCACCCTACCAATGGATGAACTAATTAAGCTATTCACCAAGATTTTCTTAAAACCTCTTGGATGATACAACTGTGAACTTAACAATCATTTGAAGAATCTTTAGCTCAAGCTAGTGCCATTGAGGATATCAAAATCCAAGAAGGCATATTAAAGCCTAAAAAGAAAGAATGGAAAATTAAGGGCCAATACAAAAGCAACTATTATGGCCAACAAAAATCAATATAGGCTACCCCAGCCACCCAATCCAACCAAGTTAATAAAGTGGTCATGAGCCAATCGATAATGGCTCAACAACAATAATCTATGCAACAAATACCACAATAAATTTTATATCATGCGGTCCCCTTGACAACACAAGATCCAATAGTGCATAACATAGTGCAAGTTGTGAAAGTCATTCTCGATGACAGTCTGTCTGACAAAATCGCCAATATACCCCTTTAGCCGAGTCATATGCTTCCTTTTTTAAAAGGTTGTACGAGACAAATAAACTTGCTTTTCCCGAAATTAGATTGGATGATCCCGCAAAATGTGGGAAACACTATTGGGAACATATATTTTGTCCTTATCATAGGTAAAATAGGCATGACATTAACAAATACAATGTATTTAAAGGTATAGTCCAAGACCTCATTTGTGGGGGCGATCAAGATTGATACTCCCCTCTCTCAACAAAACCAAAACCTTGGTATATTTCAAACACCCTTTCCTCATCACAAGGAGGTTCAACCAAATGTATGGGGAGCTAACACCAAAACTCCTAATTAAGTCAGTCACATTCAATAATACCAAGGGTTTGTAGGGACCATTCATGTGGTCACTTGAGGTCAAAGGAATAACTAACAAAGGAAACCACCTCCAGCAAGTGTGTCACAACCTTCTACATTTCCACCCATCCAAGTTTCCCCTAATACTTCATCACATATCCATATCTCTAGTCAATCGAATCCCCCAAATCAACCCATCAATTGTCCACCTCGACCTATCATCTCATTGAGTTGTCGGTTAAGTACAAGTCTAAGAATGACTTCTACCAAATTGTCAATCTATGAGCTAATCCAACAATTTCCTCCACATAATAAGGTATTAATGGACATTTTTAAATCCATAAAATTACAATCACAAGATCCTAATGCCTTCAGTAATTTTATGGGGAGCATCCACACATGCATGGAGCCTTCCATAACATTCTATGACTTTGATATTAAGCCAATATCATCAGAATTAGTAGATACTTCATTGCATATCATGGCTCTAATTGAAAAGAAGCATTTTAAAAGAGTCCTAATTGATATCGGTTCCTCTATCAACATCATCACCACATCTTCTCTCCATCATTTGAACCTTCCTCCATCTCACATAACCAAGTCATCCTTCACCCTCAAAGCATTCAATGATGCTTTGTTTACCATAGTTGGCACTATTTTTTTCCCATCGAAGTAGGGGTTACAATGTTGCACACAATATTCCATATATTGAAATGATCCATGGTGTACAATGTACTCCTTAGAAGACCTTGGATGAGGAAAATGAGATGTGTCCCTTCAATACTACATCAATGTTTAAAATATGTTCATGAGGGACAAGTACATTGCATACTGTAGAGGGGGAAAATTGCCCTACCGCGTACAATTCCCAAAAAAAAGGTTGGATCCACAAGGAGGGAACCTTTCATGGGGTGAACCGCGGGGTATGTTGTGCTCTACACTTGGTGCTATAAGGAAGGATTCACCAAGAATAGTTTAAGGACTTGCTCCAAGTCCTTAGGGTATTCGGGATAGTTTGATGTATTCAATTTTAAGATAAACACCTAAGTTTGGCCTTTTTAGATCTGAGCTAGAAAATATAAAGGACAATGCAAAAAGTGGAATGATGCAGTTGAAAATAGTATGCAAGCATACAAGATCTAGCTTAAAAATGATTCTTTATTTTGGATGTTTACTAACCTAGGGTTTAATTTTGAAAAACATTTAAATCAAAGATATACAAAATAGGTGTCCCTAGATGTAGGCTAAATGACTTTCACTTTTAGATGCCTAAGAATCAATAATAATATCAAATTTTCAACCAATAGAATGAGTAGAGCACTTATCTAGAATAAGCAAGTAAAACCCGAAGTGCTAATTGTGAATTGCTATTTTTTTATGCTAAATTTTTAATTAATTTCATTTTATGATGGAATTGATTAAATTTTTATGTTGTTTTGTTGAGTGCAACTAGGTATTCTCGAGAGTCGAGAGTGGTGGGCAAGGGCTTTGGTAGAGCTAGATGCTCTAGGGTCAGTAAAGAGGGCTAGACTGGAGGTAATTGTGCTAGACCATGTGGTGAGGATGCCACAGATAGAGATGGATAGGGCCATGTTGACTGTCCTGGCAGAGCAGTGGTATCCAAAGACTTCTACATTATGGATACCAATAGGGGAGATGACCGTCACATTGGAGGATGTGTGGTGGATCTTGAGGATCCCCATAAGGGGAAACAAGGTTTATGGGGCCTACGAGAAGGTAGCTATACTAAAATTGTTTTTCATAGGTTTCACGCACTAGGTGCGAGAGGGAACCATAGTAGTGGATGACCTAGTTGACCACTATAAAGCAGACCCTTTGACCACCATACTCTCAGGGGGGTGGCTGTATCTTGAACTACCACGCTAGCATGTGATATTTGTCATGGTTATGGTAGGAGTAGTGGCAGACATGAGATAACAAGGATTCCACTTTGTATGGGTCCCTTATGTGTTGGCCCACCTATATAGGAAGTTATATAATTTCATGTATAAGTGATGTATAATACTGGTATGTATGATGTTGCTCCATGTATGGTGCTAGGAGAACATTACGGTGCAAAGAACGTTAGCACTACCAGGTCCATCACCCAAACTAGTGCAGCCAAAAACATACATATGGCCTAGATCCTTGGAGAGGATCATGAGGGACTATGTAGGGAACCTACCACTAGTGAGGCAGGTGATCGATGAGTTGCAAGATACAAAGATCATCTGGTGACCATGGAGGCTTCACCTTAGCTAGGTAGATGATGGGATAGAGCTGGTGGGGGTGAGGAGGATAAAATAGCTATAGTCAGAGAGGGGAGAGCTTGAGGTGCTCAATTTTGACTGAGTCTTGCAATAGTTTAGAATCTTATAGGGAATCCCAGACCTGGGGGACTACTAGTATCGAAGGGTGACCCAGGATCCAAAAGGAGTTGGAGGTGAGCTAGACCTCACCAGATGGGCCAAGGAGGATCAATATGACCCTCCTTATGTTGACCTAGGGGTAGGTGATGTAGGGGTGGCCTAGAGGATCTCCCCACCTATACCAGTATAGAGGCTCCAGGTGATGGACCTGGCCATATAGTGATAATTTTGAGAGGTAGCTTTTAGGAGCATAGAGAGGGCACAAAAAGATCCTAGTATGACTAGATAGAGGCTGACACAGGTCTAAATCTGGGTGGTAGAGGAAACCATTCTAGGATTAGGGACTGGAGAGGGAGGAATGGGAGATGCCCTCACATAGGTAGAGGGGCCATAGGTTAGAGACCTTGGGGAGGCATCCACATCAATAGTTGTGGGAGGCTATAGCTAGGAGATAGAGGAGCTACGGGCACAACTAGCTTATCTACAAATACATATTTCTTAGCAATAGACTGAGAGGGACACTGCACTAGCAGAGGTTACCCGACTGCAGGGAGAGACAATTTGATTCAATGGAGAGAACTAGTAGGCCAAGGCTGAGGGGATGGATTCCATTGGTACCAGCCAATAAAGGGATGTGATGTAGTCCCTTAAGGTAGAGTTATAGTGTACCAATGATAGGTTGGAGAAAACCATTTAGAGGTCCATGTTATTTAAGATGGCTTACTACACAACTGTCCCTCTAGGGTAGAGGATGGAGTTTTATCCATATCTTTAGTCAATGAGTAGGTCATGATATTTATCATAGGCACTGATGACATCGTAGTAGTCAGTGGCACAACTGAGACTACCTCCACCCTAAGGAGGGCAATTGGGAGCTAGCTCTCAGAGCTAGGATAGGTTAGGCTAGGGATCAGGATGACACACCCATTTTTTAATTGTGGTATGTATCCCTAGGTTGAGTTTACTGAGTCTAGATTATGGTACACAAATCTCACATGATGCACTCTTTCCTATGAGTAATACATAGATACAGATTTAATTATGATTTTGTGTTCTATGTGAAATATTTTAATGTATTTTTTTATATATTTTGCTTATTTATTTTTAGTGTTTTTATGTATGTAAACTATCCTAATGCACACTATATGAGGGATGAAATGAATGCAAATAGAATAAGAACAAGGAGAAGAAAGAAGGAGAAACAAGACTAAGCAAGAGAAAGACAGAAGGAGAAAAATAAGGAGAGAAGGAATAAGCAAGAAAATAAAGAGAAAAGAGAGAAAAGACAGAATAAGAAAAGGAAGAGAGAAAGAAGAGAATGAGGAGAAGAACAAGAGAAGGAAGGGAAGAAGAAGAGAAAAATAGGGAGGTCCAAAGGTCAACCACTAGAAAAGGAGAAAATGAACGATCCAAAGTATAAGGTTAGCATAGATTGTTGTGAACTAGTGTAGCTCGACACTGTAGATCAGGATAAATGAGGCAGCTAGACCCGCTATGGGTGTAGCACTTGCATCAATGTGAACAAGTATGTGGAGGTTTGACCCACTATGGGTGATTGCTCCTTTATTGACTACTGTGAGGCAATTACCTGCTAGGATGCATGTTGAGGTTTGCTAAAAATTACCGAGGAGCTTATCCTGTAATGGGGCATTGAGCGTGCTGAGTCAAAAGAGAGTATGAATCGATAGAAGATCATGAGTAGTGCAATACCTGCTAGGATGTACAAGTATCCCATATGGGGTGTAATATGTATAAAAATATTATGTAAGTGCTATCCTAGAGTGGTACTATGAGAAATATTTTGTATAACATCATGAAGAAATCAAGAAAAGAAGAATAAGTGATCATAAGAATAAAATGAGGGGAATAAAGAATTCCTATGGGGGGTCTTGCTAGGCATTAGAGTCCTCATGAAAAGTGCAATGTATGTGAACTATGACCTAACTAGGTATCATCACATACCATTGTCATAATATCCCCAAAATCTATATGAGCAAGCAGTCATGAATAATTAATCATGCATTTATGATAGGGAAACATGCAAGGAGTTTGGTTTAGATGTGAAATCATGCAAATATGACAAGCAAGAATGCAAAATGAGAAAACAAGCAGATGCAAACAAAAAATGCAAATGCAACTATATGAAATTTTTTTGTTTGTTTGTTAAGAATTGAAATAAATGAAAAACCTAAATGCATCATTTATCTTATTAAAATAAATTAACGTGCCATGAGGTGTCAAATAAAAGATATCCCCAAGGAGTGCATTTTCTCAATGATGAAAATCATGGGAAAGTTCTTCCAAGGCCCTTATTTTGACATCCATGGCAAGATAATCACTACATTTTCTAACAACACCATTTATTTTAGCATAAAGACATTATACAGAGATTCCTCATTCTCTAAAATAGAAGGAAGGTTATTTTTAGAATAGACAAAGCCAACCATATTACAAGACATTATATTTGAAGAAAAAGAAAAATTAACACTTTTATTATCATCCATTGACAACTTTTGATATTACATATATTTTGCATAAATCATAAGATGGTCATCATCCTTAAAAGGCAAAGGTTCATTTTATCATATATAAAACCTATACCACATCTCCCAAGCCAAATATTAACATCCAAGGGCTCTTGAATACCCTTCTGTTGTAGTCCCAAAACTTTACCTGCATATCCCATACCAGACAAGACCTGTTTAGGAAGGGGATAGTCAATAGTGAGATAACATTGAGCAAAAGAGTGCTCATTGAGAAATGGGTTGCTACCATGAAGTTTTTTTTATAATCCATAACTCCAAAGATAAAAAAACATGTGCCAATGTGTACAACATCATCCTTCTTATGAGGCAAGACCATAGTTTGAGGTGAAGGTGGTAGCTTAGCTAGATCGAGAAGAGGCTCTTGAAGAAAATAATTATCATGATCCAAGGAGAGAGAATGAGCTTTATGTTCCTCACCCACTTTTAAAATTTGAAAATATTCAGACATTTGAGATGAGGAACATGGGGAAATGGATGAAGAAATATAAGGACAAGAATAAGAATCAATTTGAGCTAACTCTATATTTGAACATAATTCAAATGGTTGAGGGTCACCCGGAATGGTGATAACTTGATTCTTGAATTCAAACTTGATATATTGATGAAAAGTAGAAGGGACAACCTTCATAGCATGGATCCAAGGTCACCCAATAAGAAAATTAAAATATGTAGGATAATGTACCACATAAAACAAAGTATCCAATATCCTTATTATTGAAAGCTTTAATAATGATATGACACCACATGCCTCTTGGGACTCATTATTGAAAGCTTTAATAATGATATCAATTTTTGTTAAATATTCCTCTTTTAATCCAAAATTTTGAAAGAATTGATATGTACACAAATTGAGGGATGACCCATTATAATTCAAAACTCGCTTGATAAGGGTATCCCCAATAAGTGTGGTGATGTAAAGTGATGATCTCCATGTAATTTTGAGGAAGTTTTATCATCATATGAGAATGAGACATGATGTATCCCAAAAGAACATATAGTGTCAACTATGGCATCAGGAGGGATGTCTGGGGAAATATACTATTGTTGTAAAGTTTTTTTCAAAGCATCTCTTTGATCGGGAGAAGTCTGTAAAAGTTCTAACACTAATATCTTTGTTTTTGTACTAGTTAACTACTTCTGAAGATAAAATGAAACCTGTGACTATGGTCTCAACACTATATGTGTAATCCTTGTAGCTGAATCTCTTCTCTCATTATCATTTAGAACTAAACTAGGCTAAGATATTGAAGTTTGTCTTTGCTGATGTTGCTGATTATGAGCTTGTTTCCTTATAGTCACCCCAACCATACCAACCATATTTCTATGGCATAGAGAATCATATTGATGAGCCACTTGATTAGTTTCTTGTTGCTCATGCTTAGGTAGAGGATCCTTAAATATCCCCATATATTGGTTTGTTGTTGGAACACGTTGGGTAGAAGTTTTATTATTCATTGATTGGATATTTTCCTAAATCAATACGTCCCACATCAATTAAATCTTGAACCACATGCTTCAATTTCTTACAAGTATTCATCCAATGTCCTACTCTATGATATACACAATGTTGATATGCTTTATACCAATGATTTGTAGTATCTGGCTATCTTACTAGAGGTAATTCTATTGCTTTAGCATCCAATAATTGTTTCAAAACTACTTCCATAGGGATACTAAGTCTTGTTAAATTCCTTTTAGGAGGTTTCCAAAGTACAATATTTTGTAGGTTGTTAGTGATATTGTTGATAGGCCTACTATCACTATTACCTCCTATATGCCTATTCTTAGGTTGAGACTTAGTTGGCTTATCTTATTTAATCTTGAGTTGACCTCTTCTAATGAGAGCTTGTTCCACTTTTCTAGCTAACTCAATTGCTTGGTCTAAATATGTGATAGTAGTAGTTTCTAAAGCATAAGATAACTGTTCTTGTAAATTACCAATGAATATATTAAGCATATCTTTATGAGACATAGGTTGTATTAATTGGCTAACTAGACTGCTCCAACGAGATAAAAATTCTAAGAAAATTTATTCTTTACTTTGCTTTAAATCATATAAATCTCTCATTGTTACTTCCTTTTCAATATAGGCACTAAAATAACGAAAAAAAATATCGTAGTCTTCTCAAAACTCGTCAAAGAATAGTTGGGCAACCGATAATACCATTCTAATGCCATTCCAGCAAGACTCTTTGGAAATATTTTCAATAAGAGCATATCATCATAATAATATCATGATAATCTATCTTGAATCCTATCAAATGCTCTATTGGATATTTAGTCCCTTTATAGATTGGAAATACTGGCATAGAAAAATGCTTAGAATAAGGTCTAGCAAAAATAATAGGATACAATGGCTGACTACACATTTCTTTATAGCTATATATAAAACCTAACGGTTGAATCATATCCATCCTTGAAACCAATTGATTCACAACACTTGTCAAATTCTGCATTTCAGGATTGCTATGTATGTTTCCCAAAATTACCAAAGGAGGAATGTATGTATGTTGAAACCCTGATATTTGATTTAAGCTTTGGATACCTTGGTTGTATGTGGCACTTTGAGGATAAATCATGTTTGGTGGAACATAAGAAATGGTGTTGATATTAGAAGATACAAGAGGAAATTGAAAATAAATTTTTGGGCCACTACTAGTTTGAGGGACTTGCAGATTCCCTCCAATATTGGTGGTATTAGTATTGGCACAAGTCACTTAGTTCTTAAAATTGTTTTGATGCAAGGATTTAGATGTAGGAATACCATGATGAAGCAAAGGAGACCTATTGGGAGGGGAAGGAGTAGCGTCCTATTTTTCAAGATGAGCTTCTTGCTCCACATATTCCAATAGTTTTCCTTATGAGCTTTCATGAATTCCCAAATGTGATCAAATGATGAAAAGATATAACTTCCATTGTGTCCAACAAAAGGATCATGATTAGTTTTTGTTTCCATGTCTACCTCTTCTTGCTCTTCCATATCTACATTAGGGTTTTCCTTATAAATTTGATCATCTTCCAAAGGAACATAATCATACTCTAATTGTTTCCTTTGACTTCTAAGGAAAGAAGCCATTAGAAGCAGTGAAAAAAAAATAGGAGAAAATACTAACAAATTGTTTTTAATTACTTAAAGACTAAACAAAATTAATGATCTTTCTTAATGTTTAAAGGAAAAGGAGGTGTTCATGTCGGGTTCACCAAAGATGTAGAGGGGGAAAAATGCCCTATCACGTACAATTCCTAAACAAAAGGTTAGATCCACAAGGAGGGAACCTTTCATGGGGTGAACCATGGGGGTATGTTGTACTATACACTCGGTGCTAGGGGGAAGGGTTCACCAAGAATGATTTAAGGACTCACTCCAAGTCCTTAGGGTATTCGGGATAGTTTTATGTATTCAATTTTAAGATAAACACCTAAGTTTGGCATTTTAGATCTAAGCTAGAAAATATAAAGGACAATGCAAAAAATAGAATGATGCAGTTGAAAACAGAATGAAAGCATACAAGAGCTAGCCTAAAAATGATTCTTTATTTTGGATGCTTACTAACCTAGGGTTTAATTTCAAAAAACCTTTAAAGTAGAGGTATACAAAACAGGTTCACAAAAATTATTCCTAGCTATAGGCTAAATGCCTTTCACTTTCATATGCCTAAGAATCAATAATTAAATAATATTTTTAACCAATAGAATGAGTAGAGCACTTATCTAGACCAATGGTTGATTCAACTTTTTCTACCTCTTGTCCAAAGATATCAAGAATACATGTTTCTGCAAGATCATTCATGAAACACTAAAAAATGGAATTAACATTAGGGGGGCTGCTTAGGCCATTATGTAAAAAATATTGGAGGCACAACAGTTAATCCCCTAGGTCCTTTTAGATGACCTTTTAATACAAAAGCAAAAATTGAACTTTGGAGAATTAATCATAAAAAAATATACAGTAATAGAAAATAGAAAATAGAATGCAACAATATGATCTAGAAGTTGAATGGAATGCAACAATGAAAGAAAAATCTAGAAACTGCCCTTGGTGTTCCCTAGGGCAAAATCACACCTCGCCTGCAGCAGGAACGATAATGTAGTAGCAACGTCACACCCTACTTGGATGGGGTGCGATATCACTTTTGCAGATTAATTTACCTTAATTAGGGTAAGAAAAGTCGTGCCTCACTAATGCCAAGTGTGATATTGTTGTAGACTAAAGAAAAATAAAAAGCAAATGCAGTAGATGAAATAAATGTTGAAAACAAAGTGAGCAAACCCTAATGGACATCATAGAAGTAGGTAGAGAATATTGAAGTATCTGAGCGCACACTCTATCTCTCTAAACTACACCATGGATATACCAAGTTAAAAAACAAATCAATCCAATCCATGCAATAGGAGATCAATTCAAAATTTGCACTTTGGGGTTAGCTTGCAATAGAGAAAACAAAGGAAGAAGAATGAACTATCATAAATTTTTTGAGATTAATCAATAATAATTTTTTTTCACTAAGATCACACATCAAAACTTCACATATCGCATCTTATTGATTTTAGCAAGAATATATTTCCTTTTATAGATGAAATTGGAGGGAAAAGGTGGGCAAAAATAAACTCACAACCGACACCAAAACATGTGGGAGGGTTTAAACCTGGGTCTAAGTGGGCTCAAAATAATAAAATAAAATTAAATTAAAAAATTAGGTTAAATAGCAAAGTCGTGCCCTATCCTAATGGGGCACGATATCACTGGCATGAAGTCATGCCTCGTAAATATGGGGCACGATTTCACTAAAAGACAAACAAATTAAAAAAAGGAGGCAAAGAGGTCTTCCCTTGCTCTTGGCAGGGGTTGAGGGTTTAGAGGCACTAAGGAAGATTACCCACTCAAAGTGGGTCAATTATTCATGTCTACACATACCAACAGATGTCGAACCATTTAAGTATTACAATTTCATTTCAAATCCTTATGAGTCCATGCTTCCTTCTACGCATATTTTCCTATGGACATCATCCAATCCATCCACCATTTCACCAATTTATTCATCAAAGGATCCCATTCTTAAGGAAATCCCTATCACCAACCCTCATCAAAATTCCACACTCCCATAATATTCATCATTAACTACCTGCACATGTGGTCATAGTAATTCCACATCATCAACATCATTGCCATCCACATCATCACTGTCCACTCAGCAACCTTCCCAATCTAATTCATCGCCATCACCTAATGTTTCATAAGTTGAATTGATATATTGTGAGATATATCCATTTCCACCATTTCTTGATCCCTCACCTGATCATGATCCTCCAATTTCATCCCAAGTTGAGTTCCACCTCACTAATGCTAGTATTAGTTAATATATGGTCCAAGACATCATCATTACACCCCTCACCATCCCTAGTGCTAAGGATTTTAGTCACCCACGTGACCTGCATTTAGCAATAGGAGCAGTCTATAATATGGGTTTAGCTCCAAATAACATAAATTTTCTATATGGGGGGTTGATTCTTCATCAAACCTAGCTCCCATAGAAGAACCCAAAGAAGTGGTTCTTGTCAATATTCCAAACATGTCAGGATTCCCATCTTGATATTTCCACATTATCAATTGGCAAGGCCATGGCCTAGGATTGCATGAGCAAGGAGTGCATAAACCTATAAATGTTCTATATCAAGAGGTACATGACCTTTTAGGTCTAGGATACCACCCACTTTCCACCACCTCTTATCTTTAAAAAGCCTTCCAAAGGCTTAATATCAATTCAAAAGAAGAAGCCCTCCATACCAATAATTATATTGATAATTTTAGATGAATTTGAAGAAGAATCGAAGCCCATCATTCTCCATTCTAAAAAATATGAGTTTTATCTCAACATGTTCCCCATCCATGAGCCCATATTTCACTTGCTTCTTTGACAAGAGTGAGCTACCCTTACCGATGATCCACCACCTCCATTCCATTAAGCCAAACTTGTAACATATGTAGATAATACAAAAACAATGGTTTTCACCACTACCAAAAAATAAATAAATCAATAAAAACATTTTATTTCTTGGAATTGCATATGTACATATCATTTAGACAAATGAATTTATTTGTTTTGCTTGTTGTTGTTCAGGTTAACCAATCCCTTAGCACTAATTTCAAGTTCCATCCATTCCATCCAACCTTAACTGCCTTGCCTATAAGTCAACATGAATCCTATTGATTTATTCACCCCACTCCGTAATATATATGATCCAACTATACCAATTCTAATTGACATAAGCCTTATTGATATGGATCAAATTTCCTTACCTCCATCCTTTTCCAAATTTGTCTTGCTTGAGGAATTGTTAAGTGCTTCCACCAACTACATTCCTCCATCCCCTCCGCCTTTGCCTTCACCCTCACTTTCAGATCTCGAGGTTTTCCAGGAAGAAATAGATGAGGATAAGCCATAAGAGTTTGAATACATCTTAGATGACATTCATATAATTCCTACACCCCATAAACTTGAGGAAGGTTCCCACATGTCTATTGAAGATACCATCAATGTGGACCTTAGTTCAGATAAAGATAATCCCCAAATTGTCAAGCTTGGTAAAATTTTATCACCCGACAAATAAGAGTAATTTATTGCTCTCCTCAAGAGAAAGAAGGACATATTTGCATGGTCCTATAAGGACATGCCCAACCTTAACCCTAGTTTGGTTGTCCATAATCTCACCTTACATCTTGATGCTAATATAATCAAACAAAAGCTTAGGAGAATGCATCCTATCGTGGCCCTCTTGGTAAAAATAAAGCTTCAAAAACTCTTAGACATGAACTTCTTAGTTCCTATCGACTATCCTGAGTGGCTTTCAAACATGGTACCCATTCGTAAGCCTAACGGAATGATAATGTGTGCACCGAATTTCAAGATCTTAAATAAGTGTATCCTAAGGATGACTTCCCTCTCCCAAACATCGATACTCGTATCAGTACCTATGCTGGCCATGAAATGCTTTCACTCATGGATTTTTTATCAGGATACAACCAAATTCAAATAAATCTTGATGACTAACACAAAACAACATTCACTACATCTTGGGGAACTTTTTGTTACAAGGTGATGCCCTTTGGCCACAAAAATGTAGGTGCCACTTATCAACGTGCCATGACATACATTTTCCACTACTACATGCATAATATTATCAAAGATTATGTGGATGATCTCTTGGCTAAATCCAAAACTCAACAAGAACACACACACACACACACACACACACACACACATATATATATATATATTTAAGCAAAAAATCCCTTGCGAGGCCGCCTTGGTCTGAGAGACCACGAAAAAGGGGTTCTATATTGTCAAAGTCACCCAGGAGTCACACCCAACCCTACCCGCACCAACATTATCAATTGGATTTTGGGTACCCAATTCAAATTTTTGGTAGGGTGGAGATTCGAACCTGGGACCTCCCTTGGAGGATTGCCCTCTCATCTCCAACTCACCTACAACACCTGGGTGCAAGAACATATTGGTGTATTGGAGAAAGTTGTTGATAGACTCTTAGAGCATAATGTAAGGTTGAACCCTAAGAAATGTGTCTTTGGTGTTACCTCGAGAAAACTAATAGGATTAATTATCTCCAAAAGAGGAATTGAGGTGGATCCTAAAAAGGTCAAGGCCATATTGGAGATGCCTCCCCCAACTAATTTAAAGGAATTGCATAGTTTACAAGGAAATATCCAATCAATCCGTAATTTCATTACGTAACTTTCTGATAGATGTAGGCCATTCAATCACCTACTAAAAAAGGAGGTGCCATTCTATTGGATAGATGAATGTCAAAAAGTCTTCGATGACATCAAGAAATACCTAAATTCTCCACCAGTCTTAGCTCCTCCTCATATAGGGATCCCATTTTATCTTTATATCTTAGCAATGGACTTTGCATTAGGGACAATGCTTGCACAAAAGAATGAACAAAATCGAGAGCAAGCTATCTACTACATTAGTCAAACATTGGTAAGCTATGAAATAAAATATGCTTATGTAGAAAAACTATGCTTAGTAGTGGTTTTTTCCACTAAGAAACTTTGACATTACATGCTTAGCCATACAACATACATCATAGCTAGAGAAAATTCTTTGTGTTACATGATGTCCCACACTTATAATAATACCCGCAATGCTAAATGGATAATGCTCTTTATCGAATTTGATCTGGAATTCATTAGACAAAAATCCATTAAAGGTCAGGTAATAGCCAATAAACTTGTAGAAGCTCCACTACCTAGTGACCATCCTTTGATTATTGAGCTCCCAGATGACTTGGTATTTGTTGTCACTGAGCAAGAAGAATATGTCATTCTGGAGGAAGACATCATATCATATTATTCTTTGATGGCTCTACGTGCATGAAAGGTCAAGGTGTTGGAGTTGTATTTCACACACCACAAGGGGTACCTATCCCCTTATCATTCAAACTTGACTTCCAATACACAAACACCACTGCAGAGTATGAAGTCTTAATATTAGGTCTTCAATAAACTATAACTATGAGCATTAAGCGTATTAGGATATTTGGTGATTCTCAACTTGTTGTTGAACAAATCAATGGGGAATACCAATGCAAATAACCTACCATTAAGCTTTATCATGAAGTAGTACTAAAATTGATCTCTAAGTTTGATTGGTATGAAATCAATAACTTACCACATTCAACTAATAGATTTGTAGATGCAATGGCCTCCCTTGGATCATTGATTCCAAAAGACTCATTTGGACAGGTACAATCCCTCATGATTTCAACAATATCTAAATCTATAATTACTCATGCTGAGTCTAAGTATTAAAAGGATGTTTGCTTTATCTAGTTGGATTCTTATAAGACTTGGTCAAGCCATAAAGTAATATTTCTCAAGTTTGGAACACTCCCATTTGATATATCTCGAACTACCAAATGCACTTTCAAGCAAAATGTAGCCCGTTTCACTCTTTTGGAGGATGTGTTGTATAAACATGGTTATGATGGAGTTCTTCTTCATTATCTTGAGGCTAGTGAGGCTCAAAGAGCCATAGATGAAGCCCATGATGGTACTTGTGGTGGTCATTTTAGTGGAATGGCCATTACAAAGCATATTTTATGCATGGGTTATTATTGTCCCATAATGGAACGTGATTGTTGCACCTATGTCAAACATTGCAAAAAATGACAAGAACATGCTAACTTAACTCATGTACCATCACAATATTTGCAGCCCATTCAAAGCCTTTGGCCCTTTTCATAATGGGGTCTATATCTAATTGGTAAAATTTCACCTCCTTCTTTAGGATAACATACATTCATTATCACAACCACTGAATACCTCTTAAAGTGGGTTAAGGCAATTCCTCTAACCATCACAACAGGACCTATAATTGTGGAGTTTATACTTCATAATATTATTTGTCATTTTGGTATTCCCTCAAAAATCATTTCAGATAATGGCAAGTCTTTCAAGAACAAGTATGTTTGAGCACTTTGCAAGAAATATAATATTCAACATAGTTTTTTGAATCCTTATTAAACACAAGCAAATGGACAAGCTAAAGCTTCCAATAAGACCTTAATTGATATTCTCAAGAAATATGTCAAAGAAAATAATAGAGACTGGTATACATAAATTCCCTTGGCATTATGGGCTTATCAAACAAACATCCACACACCTACAGGGGCAACACCATTTTAATTGGTCTATGGAGCCAAAGCAGTCATGCCTCTTGAGCTCAAGATCCTTTCCTTTTTAATTTCTTTACAGGAATTCATAGATGATGACACAACTAGACAAGCACATCTTAACCAACTCACACTTCTTGATGAGAGGTGAGTCAATTATTTAGAGCATTTACAATTTTATCAGGACTGCCTCAAACATGCTTACAATGCCAAAGTCCATCTATGTGAATTCCAAGTAGGAGATCTTGTCCTTAAAGAAAATCAACAAAACACCAATGCATTGTTACATCTTCATGATAAATTCATGGCTAATTGGTTAGGTCCATACATTGTCACACAAAGAGTGGGTAATGGTACTTATAGGATTTCCAGTCTAGAGGGAGAGGAAGAATCCAAACCACTTAATGTTATAAAATTGAGAGCATTCTATGCATAATTTGATTGTTATATATGTATATATATACATGGCTAATACACAAAAACATTTACATACACTTCATTCATAACATTGCATTTCACTTGCATTTACACTCCAAAAATAATGCATTCACCCACATTTCATATTACATTCCACATTTCACAAAAATTGCATGTCACACATTTGACATCTCATATAGGGATCCTTTATTAAATTCAAGGTCTTAATTGGTCCAACAAAAGTCATGTTGCCTTAATCAGGGACACCTTCACAATGTCATCGACATAATTCCACCAAGTAAAATTGTCATTAGCACAAGCCACATTCACAAGTCCTAGGTGTTTTTGGTCACTCAACCACTCCTAGTGTTTTAAAAAACCTCTAAAATACATCCCGAGTTCTTCTTAGGACCATTGCACATATACACTAAGAAAATATTGAGTTTTGGGAATTGACTCCAAAATATTATTGAACCAAACACAAATTTCTCATCTTAAAAATATCTTGTGTCAAAGGGGGATAACACCATACTTGGTATGAACCTTGAAGCAAAAAGGGTCATCCTTGCTAGTCCTATAATCCAACATAGTCCATAAAAAATAGTTGTTTTCACCACTATCATAATTCCAAAAATAAAAGAAAGAGTAGGGACAAATTCCTAACAAAATATTTAAATATTTTGTTAGAGATCACACCATTGATCAATTGGATCATAGGATCGTACTACATTTCTAGTCAGACGGTTAGGTAGTCATTCCCAAAACTTAAGAGATCAACAACAAAAGTCATGGACTATGGAGTTAGCCTCCATCGGATCTATAGATGCTTGACTGGTAGTGGAGTATGCTCATGCGTGGTGACATGTCTCTTTTAAAAGAGACCTCTAACTACTCATACGGACAAGCTAGCCTCTTGGTTTAAACTATAATAGGCTTATCCAATTTAATCAAGATGAGTTAATAAACTCACTTGTATACACACTGGTTCTTAATTGCCTTGAGTCATTACCATGCTATTTATTAGGTAAATGCATTCAATGCACACACATTTGGTCCTAGAGGTATTATGTAATTTTAGTGAGTATGTTTGATGCCACTAGGATGTTTGAGTCTCTGCAAAACATGCAATCTTCCATATTAACATCCATGTCTTCTTCCATATCGACATCCATATCTTATTCCATATCAAAATCTATATCTTCTTCCATATCAACATCCATATCTTCTTCTGTGTCACCATCCATGTCACGTAAAAAGCCATTAATCCTATATGCCACCAAGTCTGGTGCCCCTGGTTAAACAACAATGCTAGAAAAGGGTCAAGCAAATATCTAAACTGTAAATGATCATTAGAACATGCCATATTGCATTAATCATCCATACATGCCATCTTGCATTAATCATCCATACATGCCATCTTGCATTAATCATCCATATATTCCATCTTGCATTAATCATACATAACATATCATATGCATTCATCATAAATAGAAAACATGGATAACACAAAAGAATTCACAAACACATAAAACACAAAAGGTAAAAGCCATGTATATATATGTATAAATATCGCATGTAAAATAAGTGCCCAAAGGCTACATACAATAGAGAACCAAGGCTCATATATAAAAAGTGCATTTAAGCACTAGCTAATGCCCATGCGTCGACCCTTGGGACCTACTAGGAGCCCTAGACCTAGAACTCTGCATAGACTCAGCTGGCCTAGTCGATTCCATCATCGAGAAACATGGAGGATATAGCAACATGATATGATTAGACATACATAAATCCTCCAAGGAGTGCACATATGCCTCACTCACTTAAAGTCACTGCAAGTCTAGCCTGTATTGATGTTCCTTGCCTAGAAGCTTTGCATGGAGCATCATGATCATCTTTTGATCATCCTCACTAGATCCTCTAGTCACTAGATCTACCTACATCTGAGCTATAGTCATATCCTGTGCACTAAGATATGCCTATAGTTGTGCCACTGTCTCACCATGAGACTGCACCAAAGCCTCCCACTCCGCTCACAACTGCTCCATCTTGACCCACAACATTACCACCTCAGATATCTCCCTCATATCATCCTCCTCCTCATCCTCCCCTATGCCAAACATAGGATTTTTTGCCTTGCACCTTTCGACTTCTTCCTTTGACTACTAGCTTAGAGGGATCTCGATCACTTTGGAGTCCCATCAGACTCCTCAACATCATCCTCATCATTAGCCACCGCCTTAGGTACCCATAATGGTTGGGCACCAAACCACACCATATAATTTAGGGATATCCTTACATCATCCACATAAAGGACCTCCAACTTATCATACTCCTCGATCATCACCCTCCATGGATCTGCACATGGAAGCCCTACTTCCTCTTGGTACCTCCTATAAAGCACCAAATCATTCAGTACTCCCTATGGTAAGCTAAACTACTACAACACCTACGAGAACTAGAAGTACTCCACCTCACCCTACTGCCTCCCAAATATCTATCTTGATTGCATGATCTACCATAACTACTACCTAACTCCAATCCACCTAGTCCCCTTCCAAGGCCTCCACATCACTTGGGTGGATGTTTTTCTAGACCACATATCTAAGTACCATTGTCTCGAGCACACTGGATGAATCGACTTTACCTCCTATACCACCATCCATCTCCTAGAATATGGCTACACACCATCCCACTCATGATAGGATAAACCCTCCAGTAATGCCACACTGAAGTGCTCCCATTAGTTATATTTTTTACAAATTATCACGTTTCTTCTTCAAAATTTCATATTTTACCAACATCATACTCCATCATCCATCTCTCTCCACATGTGCCACATTTTAAGTGAATCTTGTATATAGTGATTTTTTCTATATACTTGGTGATTGCAGTGATTTGCATCCATGCAATTCGGTAAGATGAATGAATCACCATATAGATACTTGGTCATCATCATTATTCCATATTTCCTATTTCAAAAGCACAGACAAATTTGGTTCCTCACATTCTAGGTGAACCTTTAACAAGATTAATATTGCTAAAAAGCTATCTTTGATGGCGTAGTTCATGGGGCTTGAAACATGAACAAAATTACATTACATCATTCCCAATTTACTTGATAGTCATCATAGTGATTGGCTCTAGCTAGGGTGATTGGTTCCATTTTAAAGGAATTATCCTACAGTCACTAGCAGGCCCTCCAAAGTTGACTCTTTTTATTTTTGCATCTTCATTTTGCATATCAATGAGGTCATACGGTAAAATTTATTTAACATCATGGAATCACCCCAAATCCGAGGCAACTAAATTTGATTATTATTTTACCACAAAGGGATATATCTCACATGATCATGACATCTACATTTAGCACGAAACCCTTCATCTATTAGGGCACATATAAATGCAATCATAATTAGCATTTCTCCCAAAACCCCTCATTTGTTGGGGCAAAAATAGACACATTCATATTTCCCATCCCAAATATCACCCTTCAACCATTGGGGAAAAAATAGTCGCACATTCCATTGACCCCATTGCCTTCTTTGCACAACATTTTCTTCTATTCATTCTTTTTCAATTGGCTTGTGAGATTCATCCACAACTCATTCACCAATTAAGGGGGTAATCTACACAATAATTCCAAATTCTTTATTCTTTTACTTTTAATTTTATCTTCACATTCCAATAAGAAAGCGAAGTTGCAACTGTGGCTAGCCCAATCAGGTGTCTTGTATTTTTGCACCATATTGTGTTTCACACAACATGGTACAAAAAGGGGCATCTGTAGACACCAAAATCTAGCCACTTGTCCTCCATCCATGTTTTCCCACCATTTCCACCTCCAAAACATAGCCATTTGTCATCCATTCTAACTTTATTGCCATTTTTGCCTATTATTTCTATATATTTATTACATTTATATTTAAATAATATTATTTTATATATATTTAATAAATATATTTATATAAATAAATTAATCCCATCCATCCAATTTTATTTAATCTCATCCGTCCATTTACCTTAATCCATGCCACACCCTAAATTTAATATCCACCCTTAGATATGCTTTAATATCAGCCACACGATTAGTGTCATTGAAACCCTAGCATGTCATAGGTTGGATTATAAATAGGAGCTATTTTGATCGCTCAAACCTTGAATCCTTGAGTTTTCTGAGTTTCTAAATACCCTAAGTGATTGAATTCCTTGAGTCCCTTGAGGTTCCTTGAGCTTTCAAAGTGCCTTAGAGTTCAAGCCCAACACTTGTGCCCTAACCCCTACTCCATCCATCATATTCCCTATTCCCTCACTCACTGTCACCACCATCACATCCCTCACCTCCATTAGATATACTTTTATAGATCTAATCTAACCTCCTAAGTGCCCTATGACTCTCTGCCATAGTCTCGAGCACCTTGCTATTCTCCACCATAGTCCTGAGCACCCTACTACTCTCTGCATCCACCATAGTCCTAAGTGCCCTACTACTCTCCGCCATAGTCTTGAGCATCCTTCTGCTCTTTACCATCCTATTGAATGCCCTGCTGCTCTCTATAGATCTCCCGAGTGCCCAAATGCATTTTAGAGCCCTATTTTGAAGACAACAGATCCAACCATAGATAGACAATAAGCAAGAACAACGTAAATCTATTTTATTTTATCATATTTCATATTGTTTAATTTTTTTTGCATTCATATTGTTATAGCTAGGGTTTTAGTTATGATTTTTGAGGGCTCACATAGTGGAGCCCTCATTATTATTACTAACTATTTAGTGTTTCTTTGTGTGCATATTAGACAATATATTAGAAGCATTGGACAACTGATTAAGCTAGAGTGGCTCGACATCAGATACGCAAAAGCCCACACACCTATAAGGAGAAAAAATGTAACTGAAGACACCACCATTTGTTGTGGCTAGGGTTTTGGAGAAACCTAGCAATATTTGTAAAAATTATATCAAAGAGGATTCTTAAATCCATTATTGTACCATAAATGTTTTTAGGCTCCCTCCCATTTAATATAAATCTCATTTTTCATGCAATATCTGGTTTATTAAAATTCTATTTTAGTTAGCATTGTTTGGTGTCATGTTTTTAGCAAAATTGATCAAATCATTAGCCTACCTCCTCCAAATTTCACTAAATTTCACCACATCAATTCCATCATAAAATCAGGTTTTGTGAAAAAAGAAATCAGTTTGGACGCATAATTTTTGTTTGCGATCAAAATTCATAAAAAAGCACAATTCCACTTACAAAACATATCAAACTAGTCCAAATTTTTACCAAATGACCATCTTCATCATCTGCATATTAATTCTTATCATTCCATCAATTCCTGTGAAAATATGAGTTGATTTGGACCAATAAATTGAATTTTGTGTCCAAAATGATGCAAAATTAATCAATATGCTACCCAATGTTCGCCAATCAATTCTATTTTTCACAAATCATCGTATTTATTTTTCAAAATTTCAAAATTTTCCAACATCATACAACATCATCCATCTCTCTCCACATGTGCCACATTTTAAGTGAATATTGTATATAGTGGTTTGTTCTATATACTTGGTGATTACAACGATTTGCGTCCATGCAATTAGGTAAGATGAATGAATCACCATAAGAATACTTGGTCATCATCGTTATTCCATATATCCTAGTTCTAAAGCACAATCAAATTTTGTTCCTCACATTCCAAGTGAACCTTTTACAAGATTAATCTTACTAAAAATCTATCATTGATGGCCTAGTTCATGGGGCTTGAAACATGGACAAAATTACATCACATATTTTCCAATTTCCTTGATAGTCATCATAGCCACTGGATCTAGCTAGGGTGATTGGTTCCATTTGAAAGGAATTATCCTACAGTCATTAGCAAGCTCTCCAAAGTTGAATCCTTTTATTTTTGCATCTTCATACTGCATATCAATGAGGCTATACGATAAAATTTATTCAACATCATAGAATCAACCCAAATTTGGGGCAACTAAATTTGATTATGATTTTTCCACAAAGAGATACATCTCACATGATCATGACATATACATTTTTCATAAAACCCTTCATCTTTTGGGGCACAAACAAACACAATCATCATCAACATTTCTCCCAAAACCCCTCATCTGTTGGGGAAAAAATAGACACATTCATATTTCCCATCCCAAATATCACCCTTCAACCGTTGGGGTAAAAAATGATCACACATTCCATCATTTCCATTTTCTTCTTTGCACAAAATTTCTTCCATCTATACTTTTTCAATTGGCTCATGAGATTAATTCATAACTCATTCACCAATTGAGGGGGTAAGCTATGCAATAACTCCAAATTCTTTATTATTTTACCTTCAATTTTGTCTTCACATTCCAACAGGAGAGAGAAGCTGCTTCTATGCCTAGCCCGATCAGGTGTCTCATATTTTTGCACCATATTGTATTTCACACAACATGGTATAAAAAGGGGCATCTGTAGACACCAAAATCTAGCCACTTATCCTCCATCCATGCTTTCCCACCATTTCCACCTCCAAAACATAGCCATTTGTCATCCATTCTAATTTTCTCTCCATTTCTACCTATTATTTCTATATATTTATTATATTTATATTTAAATAATAATATTTTATATATATTTAATAATTATATATTTATATAAATAAATTAATCCCATCCATTTGATTTTATTTAATCTCATCTGTCCATTTATCTTAATCCATGCCATGCCATAAATTTAATATCCATACTTAGATATGCTTTAATATCAACCACATGAGTAGTGTTATTAAAACCCTAACATGCCCTAGGTTGGATTATAAATACGAGCTATTTTGATGGCTCAACCCCTGAATCCCTGAGTTTCCTGAGTTTTTGAAGGCCCTAAGTGATTGAATTCCTTGAGTCCCCTAAGGTTGAGATTTTGAAGTGCCTTAGAGTTCCAACCCAAAACTTGTGCCCTAACCCCTACTCCATCCATCATATTCCCTTTTCCCTCACTTGCCATCATCGCCATCACATCCCTCACCTCCATTAGATCTACTTTTGAAGATCTAACCTCTCGAGTGCCTTATGGCATCCTACCATAATCTCGAGTGCCCTATTGCTCTCTCCCACAGTCCTGAGTATCCTGTTGCTCTTTGCCATAGTCTCGAGCATCCTATTGCTCTCTACCATAGTCTCTAGTACCTTGCTACTCTCTTCCATAGTATCGAGCACCCTACTGCTCTCCACCATCCTCACAAGAACCCTGCTACTATCTGTAGACCTACCAAGCACTAGAATGTGTTTCAAAGCCCTATTTTAAAGATAAGCGAGATCCTTGAGTGTCATTAGGACACACCTTCACCATCGACCTACAATAGATCCAACCATCGACAAAAAACAAGCAAGAACAAGGTAAATATATTTTATTTTATCATATTTCATATTGTTTAATTCTATTCGCATTCATATTGTTTAATTCTATTCGCATTCATATTGTTATAGCTAGGGTTTTAGTTAATATTTTTAGGGGCTCACATAGTGGAGCCCTCATTATTATTACTAACTCTTTGGTGTTTATTTTTGTGTAGATTAAACAATACATCAAAAGCATTGGACAATTGATTAAGCTGGAGTGGCCCAACATCGAATATGCAGAAGCCCACTCACACCTATTAGGAGCATGAATGCAACTGAAGACACCACCATTTATTATGGTTAGGGTTTTAGAGAACCCTAGAAATATTTGTAAAAATTGTATCAAAGAGGATTTTTAAATTCATTATTATACCAATGGAGTTTTTAGACTCCCTCCCATTTAATATAAATCTCATTTATTGTGCAATATTTGCTTTATTAGAATTTTAATTTAGTTAGCATTATTTGGTGTCGTATTTTTATCAAAATTGATCAAGTTGGTAGCTTACCTCCTCCAAATTTCACCAAATTTCACCCACATCAATTCCATCATAAAATCAAGTTTTATGAAAATGGTTTGGACGCATAATTTTCGTTTGCAACCAAAATTCGTAAAAAGCATAATTCCACTTACAAAATGTATAAAACTAGTCCAAATTTTCAAAAAATGACAATATTCATCATCTACATCTTAATTATCATCATTCCAGCAATTCCTATGAAAATCTGAGTTGATTTGGCCCAATAAATTGAATTTTAGGTCCAAAACGATGCAAAATTAATCAATATGCTACCCAATGTTCGCAAATCAGTTCTATTTTTCACAAATAATCGCATTTATTCTTGAAAATTTCATATTTCACCAACATCATACTCCATCATCCATCTCTCTCCACATGTGCCACATTTTAAGTGAATCTTTTATATAGTGGTTTGTTCTATATACTTGGCGATTACAGTGATTTGCATCCATGAAATTTGGTAAGATGAATGAATCACCATAAGAACACTTGGTCATCATCATCATTCTATATCTCCTAGTTTGAAAGCACAATCAAATTTGGTTCCTCACATTCCAAGTGAACCTTTGACAAGATTAATCTTGCTAAAAAGCTATCATTGATGGCCTAGTTCATGGGGCTTGAAACATGGAAAAAATTACATAATATCATTCTCAATTTCCTTGACAGTCATCATAGAAACTAAATCTAGCTAGGGTGATTGGTTGCACTTGAAAGGAATTATCTTGCAGTCACTAGTAGCTCTTCCAAAGTTGAATCTTTTTATTTTTGCATCTTTATATTGCATATCAATGAGGCCATACGAAAAAAATTATTCAACATCATGGAATCAACCCAAATCTGGAGCAACTAAATTTGATTGTGATTTTCCCACAAAGGAATACATCTCACATGATCATGACATCTACATTTGGCACAAAACCCTTCATATTTTGGGGCACAAACAAACACAATCATCATTAGAATTTCTTCCAAACCCCTCATATGTTGGGGCAAAAATAGGCACATTCATATTTCCCATCCCAAATATCATCCTTCAACCGTTGGGGTAAAATACGGTTGCACATTCCATCACCCCCATTACATTATTTGCAAAATATTTTCTTCCATTCATTCTTTTTCAATTGGCTTGTGAGATTCATCCACAATTCATTCGCCAATTGAGGGGGTAAGCTACGCAATAACTCTAATTTTTTTATTCTTTTACCTTCAATTTTATATTCACATTCCAACAAGAGAGAGAAGCTACTTCTATGCCTAGCCCGATCAGGTGTCTCATATTTTTGCATCATATTGCATTTCACACAACATGGTACAAAAAGGGGCATCTGTAGACACCAAAATCTAGCCACTTTTCCTCCATCCATGCTTTCCCACCATTTCCACCTCCAAAACATAGCCATTTGTCATCCATTCTAACTTTTCCATCATTTTTGCCTATTATTTCTATATATTTATTATATTTATATTTAAATAATAATATTATATATATTTGATAAATATATTTATATATAAAATTAATCCCATCTGTATGATTTCATTTAATCTCATCCATCCATTTATCTTAATCCATGCCACAACCTAAATTTAATATCCACCCTCAGATATGCTTTAATCTCAACCACACGATTAGTTTCATTGAAACCCTAGCATGCCCTAGGTTGAATTATAAATAGGAGCTATTTTGATGGCTCAACCCTTGAATCCCTAAGTTTTTTGAGTTTTTTAAGGCCCTAAGTGATTGAATTCCCTGAGTCCCCTGAGGTTTCCCAAGATTTCAAACTACCTTAGAGTTATAGCCCAACACTTGTGCCCTAACCCCTACTCCATCCATAATATTCCCTATTCACTCACTTGTCATCATGGCCATCACATCCCTCACCTCCATTAGATCTACTTTTATATATCTGATCTAACCTCTTGAGCACCCTACTGCTCTCTACCATAGTCACAAGCACCTTGCAGTTCTCTACCATAGTCTTGAGTGCCCTACTACTCTCTACCACAATATCAAGCATCCTACTGCTCTCCGACATAGTTTTGAGCACCCTTATGCTCTCTACCATAGTTTTGAGTTCCCTGCTACTCTCTGCCATCCTCCTGAGTGCCTTGCTACTCTCCACAGACCTATTGAGCACACAGATGTATTTTAGAGCCCTATTCTGAATACAAGCGAGATCCTCACGTGTCATCAGGGCATGCCTTCACCATCGACCTAAAATAGATCCAACCATCAATAGATAAAAAGCAAGAACAAGGTAAATCTATTTTATTTTATCATATTTTATTTTGTTAAATTATGTTCACATTCATATTATTATAGCTAGGATTTTAGTTGTGATTTCTGAGGGCTTACACGATGGAGCCCTCATTATTATTACTAAATCTTTGGTGTTTCTTTATGTGTAGATTAGACGGTACATCAGAAGCATTGGATAGCTGATTAAGCTGGAATGGATTGACATAGAATACACAAAAGCCCACTCACACCTGTTGGGAGTAGAAATGCAACTGAAGACACCACCATTTGTTGTGGCTAGGGTTTTGGAGAACCCTAGTAATATTTGTAAAAATTGTATCAAAGAGGATTCTTAAATCCATTATTGTACCAACAGAGGTTTTAGGCTCCTCTGTTTAATATAAATCTCATTTTTTGTGAAATATTTGATTTATTAGAATTCTATTTTAGTTAGCATTATTTGGTGTCATGTTTTTAGCTCTACACTATAAAATATAAAGGACAATGCAAAAATTAGAATGCAAGAATACAAGAGCTAACCTAGTATGATTCTTTCTTTGAATGCTTGCTAATCTAGGGGTTTATGCAAAAAATATTTAAAGCAAGGGTACAAGATAAATGCATAATATTAACCCTAGATGCACACTATATGCTATTCAATTTCAGATGCCTAAGAACTAATAATAAGTTCAAATCTTCAACCAATAAAATAATTAAAGCACTTATCTTGACCAGTGGTTGAGTTAGATTTTTATGCATCTTGTTTAATGATATCATAAATACCTGTTTCTGTAAGATAAATTATGAAACACTTGAAAATGGGATTAGCATTATGGGGCCTTCTTAGTCCACTATACAACAATACTTGGAGATGCAACAGTCAAGCCCCCTAGGTCCTTTTAGATGACCTTTGAAAACAAAAGCAAAAATTGACCTTTGGATAATTAATCATAAAATAGCAATGCAACAATAGAGAAACATAAAATAGATAATGCTATCAAGCCCTGAATGCAATTTAGAAACTACTCATGCAATCAGAATCTGATAAATACCCCCAGTTTAGTCCTAGGCAAAATCATACCTTGCAAATGGTGGGTGCGATAACACTATAGGTGAAGTCACGTTCTATTAGAATAGGGCATAATTTTTCTTATGTGAGTGAAAAACCTAAATTAGGGTTAGCGAAGTCGTGCCTCACTAGGACAGGGCATGATTTCACTTCAAAAACATGAAAAATAAAATAAATATGCAAAATGTAAATAAATATAGAAACAAAGTGTGCACAACCTGATGGACGATGCATAAGTAGTCATAAGAGATCAAGGTATCCAAATGGGCACTCTCTTTCCTTATGAACTACACCACGAATCCACCAAACCACACAGTAATCCAAATCAATGCAGCAAAATATCAAATCCAAAATTCACACTTCAGGATTAGCTTGTAGAAGAAATAGGCAACAAAGCAAAAGTAATAATATGAGCATTAATTAATCATAATAATTGTGAGCTTAATCAATTTCCAATATTGATCATTTGTCTCCTTGGGAGTGGTATTAACCCCCCCTTTTATAGATGAAAATAAGGGTAAAAAAAGTGGGAAAACAAACACAAGCCGACACAAAACATACCAGAAAGGTTAAACCTGGGTTTTAATAAATTAAAATCCTAAAAATAGCAAAGTTGTACCCCATGTCGATGGGGTGCGATATCGCTTTGATGAAGTCATGCCCCATCATAATTGGGTGTGATTTATCTAAAGGGCTAACAAAAAAGTAAGGGAAAGGGGAAAAAAGGCTTACCCTTGCCTAGGGAAAGGGTTAGGACCTCTTAGGGGCTATAAGGAAGATTGCCTACTAAAAGTGGGTCAATTTTCCATGTCTACATTTTTCCCCCTCTTTGATGCATTTAAGGCCAAGTAAATGCATCAAAGAAAGGTGTAGACTCCTATGGGCAAAAAGGGAAACAAACACACAAAAGAAAATGCGTGGCCAGCTTTAGGCAAAAGGGCAATACATTACTACCATTCCTCTATGGCTAGGGTTGCCCATCGAATTTTGGAAGTTTTGTGGCTGCTCCACAACACACCCCAAAATTGGGGACCCCCCCTTTGTTTGCACGCTTTCCAAGAAGATTGCAGTGGCCCAGATGTTAAAAGAGCAAAGAAAAGCAAGAAAATGAAAATGTCGCGATATCGCGACATGTTGCTCCATCGCGGCTCAAAAAATGAAAATGTCATGATATCGCGACATGTTGCTCCATCGCGGCTCATAAAATGAAAATGTCGCGATATCGTGACATGTTGCTCCGTCGCGGCTTTAAAAAGAAAATTGTCGCGATATCGCGACATGTCGCGTTTTCGCGGCTCAGACAAGCGAAGTACAATGGAACGAAAAAGTGTCACGATTTCGTGACATGTCACGTTTTCATGGCTAAGAGCAACAGGATGCAGCATAAAGTGAAAAACGTCGTGATATCACGACATGTCATGAAATCGCGGTTCATAGAGGAGAGAGAAGACAAAGTGAAAAAACATCGCGATATCGCGACATGTCATGAAATCACAGCTCATAGAGGAGAGAGAAAGACAAAGTGGAAAAATGTCACGATATCGTGACATGTCATGAAATCACGATCAAAGGTAGCAAGAAAAAGTCAATGCAAAGTTGTCACGATATCGCGACATGTCGCATTTTGCAACCCGAAGACGAAATGAAGCGCAAGGAGAAAAACAATGTCGTGACATCGTGACATGTCAGGTTTTCATGGCTGCACAGCAAGGAAGGAGTAAATGAAAGAATCTGTCACGATATCGTGACATGTCGCGTTTTTGCGACCGAGAGCAACCAAAATGAACATAGAGGAAAAATGTCGCGATATCGCGACATGTTGCAGTTTCGTGACTAAATGCAGCAAGACAGAGAAAAATAAAAATATGTCACGATTTTGCGACATGTCACGTTTTCGTGGCCAAGTACAGCGAGACAGCCCGAAACAAAAAAATGTCACGATTTCGTGACAAGTTGCATTTGCACGGCCCGTTGACAGAAAAATGTCGTGATATCACGACATGTCTCATTTTTGCGATGCATGAAGGTGGACAAGGCTATTGATAGAAAAATGTCGCGATATCGTGACATGTCTCATTTTCACGATGCATGAAGGCGGACAAGGCTATTGACATAAAAATGTCGTGATATCGCGACATGTCTCATTTTCGTGGTATAAGAAGAATAATAAAGCTGTAGGTATAAAAATGTCGCGATATCACGACATGCTATTTTTTTTGTCGTGATTCATGATGGGCCGTTATGGAACATGCGGGGAAGCACTGAACACGTGGCATAAAGGTGTAAGGGTTACAGAACGGTTACAGTTAGCAAAGAAGATCAAACGTTTCGATGCTCGAACAAAGGCCAGAAATAATGAAGAGTCGGGGAAGATGAAATGAAAAGATCTGGGAAATGAAACGAAGGGTCACAGAGCGAAATAGAGAACCGCACCAAAAATTTTAAAAGCAGAAGCACAGGACAGGTACAGGGGTCAAAAACCGCTGTGAGTAGGGTTGCAGAGCTGAAGGCGAGAAGGCCATTCTGGGCCTGTTTGAGTTGTTTCTCTTCCACAGACTGGTTTGGAAAAACCAGAGATTTTGCTATTGTAAAATGACATATTTTTAATGCAGAAGTGTTCAAAAATTTGCATCTTGTGGGCAAGAAAGAAGGAGATATTCTTTGCATGCTATGGATTTAATGTTTATTCTTTTATTTTTCAGATTTTGAATTTATAGATAATGTTAAATGCCATCTTTTTGGGTTACATTAGGCGAATATTTGAAATCTGAAATGTTATTTCATACCCTAGGAACTAGCACTTAGTCTATGGGGATTGTGCATGTTTTGCAAGTCCAATAGGTTAGGTTGCATGCATGGAGACCTCACATCTTCGGTTTTGTCGGAACAAGATAGCATCAGACTGAATGTGTTCTATTTTTAATTTTTTGCATTTCTTTTTCATTTTATTTTATTTTTCCAGAAAGTTTAACTTATTTAAAATAAACATTTAAAAATTACAAAATCCAAAAAAAACAATGAACAATCACTAAAGCTTCATGATGAAATAAACCAACATTGCCCCTTGTTTACAGTTACTTGCAATCACTAAGGTGTTCCAAGCATTTAAATTGATTATCTTCATTTGAGATTACCAATACACAGTTGCAAATGCTAATACAGCGGAGACCTTGGAGAAGTTGTTTGTTTGACTTCTTTGCAAGAGGGGATTTGGGACCCAAATCCTAAAGGAGAGTTGTACTTTCACAATTGGGTGAAAATACCACTCAACAGATTGGCGCTAGAAGGAGGGCCTGAATGGGTTTATTTTAGTGTGATTTAAATGCTACAGGGATTTAAATTTTGAATATTTCATGCCCTATTGGTTATTATCTTTAGCCCTCTTTTAACAATACAACTTTGTACTGTTAAAAGGAGGACATGAATTGCTATGCACTTTTCTAACGCTTTGATTGTTCATACAAGAATAATGTGATTTGATTTGATTTAAAAAAAAAAAAATTGGGTATTAAAGTTATATTCTTTAAGATTCACTAATGGCTATGTTTACACCGTGGATGACAGGTAGCCCATTGAACATACCGGGAGTTCAACATTATTTGCCCGTTGGTTTTGAGAGATGTCTTCCTCGATTTTTGTCTAATGGGACAAATACTACAGAAGAACATATTCAAGCATTCAAATTTGTTGTGAATCACTTAACAATTTGGTATGATGATGTTGTTTGTAAAATGTTCCCTTACACCTTGGACAAAGTGGCATATGATTGGTTTACAAGTCTACCTTTAGGGTCTATCACTTCTTGGGCTCAACTAGAGGCAACATTTCTTAATCAATTCAACAAAAAGCGAGTTGACCCAATCCTCATGTACAACCAGTTGGTCTATATTAGAAAAGAACCGAGTGAAAATGTGAAGTCATTTTCTGAAAGGTTCTTTGGATTATATACTCAATTAGTGACATTTTATGCTCTTTCAGAAGAAGTGGCTCTCCAAATATACGTCAATGCTCTTGACCCACCCATTTCCACATATTTGCGAGGGATGCCTCAAATCACATCTTTGTCACAAGCCTATACTCAAGCAATGGCAATTGAGCAACAATTGAGTTGTCAAAATTATGGTGTGGGTTTTGGATCATATAATATTCAATCATTTAATACCTCCTTTACCCACCCAATGATTTATCCACCTCAACCGAGTTCAAGTTTGAATCAATTTCAGAATCAACAATCATTCCCAAGTTTCAATCAATTTCAAAATCCTCAACCTACTATGCAAGATCAACCATCTTTCTTAAGTATGAATCAACTTCAAAATACTCATCTTGATTCAAAAGATGTTTCTAAAATCAATTTACAATGGTTTTTCATAATAATATGATTTTAGGCAAGGGAGGAGTACTAGATCCAACTAGTATTGAAACATGTGAGAGATTGGGAACCCTTGTGCTCACCAAAAGATGAATTCTATGAGGATGAATCCGTCTCGGATGACACATTGGATGACATTGTTGAAAGTAATGGCCCAGAAAATTCACACCTTCCAAATTATGTTAAACGTGAATCATGGGTTACACATGTGGATTATGATAGCCTTATCAATTTGAATACAAGCAATAACCCAATTTTGGAAGTAATTGAACCATCTAAGGAAGGTGAAGATAAATTTGATGAGAAACATGTTGATGAATTAAAAGATGATGAAGAAATAGTTGAGCATCACAATTTGATTTTGAAAGATGATCATTATGATTCTTGGGAAGAGTATGCTCACTCCAAACCTTCTGATGAATTTTGTGTGCCTATTGATATACAGGATAATACAATTGCCTTTTCATATGAGGATATTACAAGTCCTGTGCAATCTGAGAATGTTTTGGAAGAAGGGTTGGAATCTCATCAAAGGTTGGAGAAGGATAATGATTCTACTACCAGGGATGAAGAAGGAGAATCAATTGTTTTTGTTCCCCTTAAGGGGCAGGAAATCAAAAATCTTGATCCACCTATTGATTCTACAATGTCTATGCCATCTCAAAATGATCAAATTACAAAACCTAAGTGGTGTGGGTTTGATACTATTGATGATCCTAATGAAAATGTGGATTTCGAGGCAACTCAAGCCATTGATCATGGAAGGGTGTCACGCGACACATGTCTTGAAAAACTAGGCTCTTGTTTTGAAAAGGATGGACGTATGTTTGATTGGGTGCCTAACTTTGGTGTTTTTGAACAGGTATTGGATGATGAAGAAGACAACGAGAAAAAAGAAAAGGCTACTAACACTCATCAAGTTATGGTAAATTTTAATCATGATGGGTTGAGTATGGATGACAAGGTGAAATCTTTACCTTTGGTAGTAGCTACAAAAATTTTAAGTGATAGGTTACATGGTGTCCTTTTGGATGCTAATATCATTAATGGGGAAATGTCAAATTTTGTTGATGCTTGTCAAGTCTTGAATTATTTTGATTGCTTTAAAATCTTGGAAAATGATTTGAATTCAAGACTTTTAGAAATAGGCTCTTGTTTGCAACATCTCACATTTGAAAAGGAAGGCCTAGTTCTAAATCATGAATCGAATTATGAAATGGATACTTTCAAGAATAGACAAGATAAAATTGAATACCATTTATTGTCTAATCAATTTAGATTTTAACGCTCACCTATGAGAGTACTAATGGAATTAAATCTAATTGGTGGGGTGAGCAAGGGAAGTTAAAAGTTGTTGCATTGTTTGGTCTAGTCTTGTTTTTGTTGGATTCCCACAACATTTGGCATGCGTATCACGTTATATTTTTGTTGAAGTGTTCTAATCATGTTTGGGATCCGGGAAAAGGATGGCCCAAATCTTTGCACCATCTTGTACAATAGTGTATATAATTTTTGGTTTTTGGTGTGGGTTTTCAAGTTTTCATTTTTGGGATTGTTTTTTTGGTTTTGGTTTTAAGTGTTGTGTGTTGGTCCTTTGGACATGTTTGGTTTGTCTTTAAAAAAAAAAAAAAAGGATGAAAATTTGAGATGTCAACTTATGCCTAAGATCAGGAGAATATGAAACATTGGAATTGTGTTGTAGAAAGCTCCACAAGTAACACAAACATTTTAAATAATATCGTTTGAAACTTGTGATGCATGAAGTTGTCAGTTTTACAAATTATGGCAATACTCCATCCGCAATTCAGAAAAGCAATGCATTCATATTACATCCCACTTTGCATATACATGCCATCTTAGTTGCATATGCATTTCAAATACAATCATTAAAAATGTGTCAAATCCTCTTAGGGTTATTCTATAACATAAAACATAAAAAATCCTAAGGTTGGGAACTGATGCCCGAGCTATCTTGAACCAAGCACATTTTATACACATTAAAAAGGATCTTGAGCAAAATGATCAAAACCTTGCTTGGAAGAAAAGGTCAGGCGAAAGAAGTATTTCATGTCTATCCTATCATGCAACATGATCCTTAAAACAGTGGTTTTTACCACTTCCATAAAGCTTAAAGCCTAAAATCAGAGTAGTAAGGATAGGGTTAAATCCTCATCGAACTTAGGTTGAGGATCCAACTCCCCAAAGCTCTGATTTGACCTACATGGAGTAGTAAGGATAGGGCATAATTCTCATCTCGCCTAGGTTGAGAATCTGATTCCCCAAAGCTTCCTATTTCTCATTTCATCATAAATCTTGGATTGGAAGGATCGTACTACATGTCCTCTCGCAAAGGATGGGTAGTCATCCCAAAGGTCCAAGAAATAAAAACTAAACTAATTTTTCCCATTTCATCTCAATATTGGATTGGAAGGATCGTACTACATGTCCCTAGCAAGGATGGGTAGTCATCCCAAAGGTCCAAGAAATAAAATTAACTAATATTTCCCATTTTATCTTAATATTGGATTGGAAGGATCGTACTACATGTCCCTAGCAAGGATGGGTAGTCATCCCAAAGGTCCAAGAAATAAAAGAAAAAGAATGAATGAAGCCAAATCATGGATTATGGGGTTAAGTATGCTCATGCGTGGCAGCATGTCTTGTCTAAAAACAAGACCACTGACTGCTCAAACGGATAGACTAGCCTGACCATTTCATCCATAACTGGTTAAATCATTTTGCTCAAAGTGAGGTAATGAATTCCAAATCAGAGTAGTAAGGATAGGGTTAAACTCCCATCTCGCTTAGGTTGGGAGTCCGATTCCCCAAAGCTCTGATTTCACTTTCACTTGCACATGGGTTCAAGATAGTAGTGACTCATAACCAACTTTGGGATCTAATAAAGCAATTCATTATACATATAGTTGATCCTAAGAGGGTTTGACAGTTTTAAAATGTTTGTATATGATACTGGAAAGTTTTAAAGCCTTTATAAAGCAGGTTGTTATATCTCAAGCATATTTATCAGACTGCTCAAATCATTCATAACCTCACATATGCATTCATGTAAAACTGACAATGGAATGTGAATCAATTTCAAACGATAGAAAATGGAACACACTGCACACACCGAGCTAATACTTAATGATTCTGATGTTTCATGTATTTTTGATCTATCGGTATTTGTTTATCTTTTATGTGTTGACGCCTGTACTTAAGCTTGTATATTTTAGGGTAGGTTCTCACCGAAATGCTCAGGAGCATTTCCCAATAGAGTCACCATTTGTTGTGGCTGCTCCACAACACACCCCAAAATTGGGGACCCCCCTTTGTTTGCATGCTTTCCAAGAAGATTGCAATGGCCCAGATGTTAAAAGAGCAAAGAAAAGCAAGAAAATGAAAATGTCGCGATATCGCGACATGTTGCTCCATCGCGGCTCAGAAAATGAAAATGTCGCGATATCATGACATGTTGCTCCGTCGCGGCTCATAAAATGAAAATGTCATGATATCGCGACATGTTGCTCCATCGCGGCTTTAAAAAGAAAATTGTCACGATATCGCGACATGTCACGTTTTTGCGGCTCAGACAAGCGAAGTACAATGGAACGAAAAAGTGTCATGATTTCGTGACATGTCATGTTTTCGTGGCTAAGAGCAACAGGATGCAGCATAAAGTGAAAAACGTCGCGATATCGTGACATGTCATGAAATCGCGGTTCATAGAGGAGAGAGAAGACAAAGTGAAAAAACGTCATGATATCGCGACATGTCATGAAATCATGGCTCATAGAGGAGAGAGAAAGACAAAGTGGAAAAATGTCGCGATATCGCGACATGTCATGAAATCGCGGTCAAAGGTAGCAAGAAAAAGTCAATGCAAAGTTGTCGCGATATCGCGACATGTCGCATTTTCGTGACCCGAAGACGAGATGAAGCGCAAGGAGAAAAAAATGTCGCGATATCGCGACATGTCAGGTTTTTGTAGCTGCAAAGCAAGGAAGGAGTAAATGAAAGAATCTGTCGTGATATCACGACATGTCGCATTTTCATGACCGAGAGCAACCAAAATGAACATAGAGGAAAAACGTCGCGATATCGCGACATGTTGCAGTTTCATGACTAAATGCAGCAAGACAGAGAAAATAAAAATATGTCACGATTTCGTGACATGTCGCATTTTCGCGGCTAAGTACAACGAGATAGCCCGAAACAGAAAAATGTCACGATTTCGTGACAAGTTGCATTTGCGCGGCCCGTTGAGAAAAATGTCGTGATATCGCGACATGTCTCATTTTCACGGTGCATGAAGGCGAACAAGGCTGTTGACAGAAAAATGTCGCGATATCGTGACATGTCTCATTTTTGCGGTGCATGAAGGCGGACAAGGCTGTTGACATAAAAATGTCGCGATATCGCGACATGTCTCATTTTCGCGGTATAAGAAGAATAATAAAGCTGCAGGTATAAAAACGTTGTGATATCGCGACATGCTATTTTTTGTCATGATTCATGATGGGCCATTATGGAACATGCGGGGAAGTGCTGAACACGTGGCATAAAGGTGTAAGGGTTATAGAACGGTTATAGTTAGCAAAGAAGATCAAACGTTTCGACGCTCGAACAAAGGCCAAAAATAATGAAGAGTCGGGGAAGACGAAACGAAAAGATCTGGGAAATGAAACGAAGGGTCACAGAGTGAAACAGAGAACCGCACCAGAAAGTTTAAAAGCAGAAGCATAGGACAGGTACAGAGGGTCAAAAACCACTGCAAGCAGGGTTGCAGAGCTGAAGGCGAGAAGGCCATTCTAGGCCTGTTTGAGTTGTTTCTCTTCCATAGACTGGTTTGGAAAAACCAGAGATTCTGCTATTGTAAAATGACATATTTTTAATGCAGAAGTGTTCAAAAATTTGCATCTTGTGGGCAAGAAAGAAGGAGATATTCTTTGCATGCTATGGATTTAATGTTTATTCTTTTATTTTTTAGATTTTGAATTTATAGATAATGTTAAATGCCATCTTTTTAGGTTACATTAGGCGAATATTTGAAATCTGAAATGTTATTTCGTACCCTAGGAACTAGCACTTAGTCTATGGGGATTGTGCATGTTTTGCAAGTCCAATAGGTTAGGTTGCATGCATGGAGACCTCACATCTTCGGTTTTGTCGGAACAGGATAGCATCAGACTGAATGTGTTCTATTTTTAATTTTTTGCATTTCTTTTTCATTTTATTTTATTTTCCCAGAAAGTTTAACTTATTTAAAATAAACATTTAAAAATTACAAAATCCAAAAAAAACAATGAACAATCACTAAAGCTTCATGATGAAATAAACCAACATTGCCCCTTGTTTACAGTTACTTGCAATCACTAAGGTGTTCCAAGCATTTAAATTGATTATCTTCATTTGAGATTACCAATACACAGTTGCAAATGCTAATACAAGCGGAGACCTTGGAGAAGTTGTTTGTTTGACTTCTTTGCAAGAGGGGATTTGGGGCCCAAATCCTAAAGGAGAGTTGTACTTTCACAACCGGGTGAAAATACCACTCAACAGGAAGGAATGAAAATTCCTTAAGAAACTAAAAAAAAGGCAAATAAAGAAAAAGCAAAACATAGAAACACAAAGGAAAAAGCAAGCAAACAAACAAGAAAGAAAATAGCATTGGGTACAACATGAATCTACATAGAAGAAAAGGAAATATAGAAAAAGGGAATAGAATAAGAATGAGAAGAAGTGTTGGATGTGTCTCATCCTTTATAAAGGAAGTACTGTATGATAGGCCCTTGGTCCGGTGGCCCCACTTTTTTTCGATATATTATCAGAGCTATTTTCGAAGGCATTGGTGGGATTCCCATGATTGGTGGGTATGGGTTGTTTTAGCCCATGGTATTGTACCCATGATATTCTAATACCACATTGTAGTTTAGGGTTGTAAGAGTTTCCTTTATATTTATTGTAATGTCCCATTACGAAAAAGGTGAATAATAATATAAAAGGAGGTGTGGCTCTTTTTTGCTAGACATAGCCCATATCAGGTGAACCAAGATAAATCTCTTGTGTTCTATGTGCATGTATTGTGTGAGTTGTTATTTTCTTCTGAGTTATTTATTTTTGCATTATTATTTTGGAATAAGTCTGGGTATAACTCTTCAAGATGAAGAAAAAGAAGATCCAAAGGTCAATAATCTAAAATTGAGAAGGATAAATTAGAACCCTTACAAGAGGGTGTTATGCTCAAAATATGGTCCATGTATGGAGTGAAACCCGCTATGGGTGTAGTACTCACTAAGATGGATAAATGAGAAAAATATGAAGCATAACCCACTATGGGTGATTGCTTGCTAGTGACTAATGTGGGGTGATTACCCACTAGGATGTATGTCAAGGCTTGCTAAAATGGCCAAGGAGCTTATCCTGTAATGGGGTGTTGAGCCCGCTAAGTCAAAAGAAGCGTAACTCGATAGGGGTGATATGTTATTGTTGATGTGAATGATGTATTAGCAAGTACTACCCGATAGGGTGTGTAAGAATATGTATAGACCAAGTCATATGAGCATAAAAAAATGTGAGTGTGTGCATGTGCTAGAAGAAATAAGTGGAAGAAAATGAGGAGCAAAGAATTGTGTGTGTGTGACCCCTTCTTGAAGTTTTAGCAAGTGAAAAGTCAAGAGGGAGGAAGTGATCAAATAAAGAAGAGAAGAATGTATATCCTCATTTGAATCAAAGAAAGCAAAAGAGAAACAATTATCATGCAAAAGATAAGAATATACAAAAGGAGAATTGTATTCCTTGACTTTGACAAGAGATGATGAATATTATAAAAATTTTCAAAGCCAAGGTATACAAGAAGAAGAGAGAAGAGAAGAGAAATAACAATAGGAAGACAAGAAGAGAAGAAGGGATGAAAATGCAATGGGCCCTAGGTTGGGGCTTCGCTAGGCATTAGAACCCTAGTGAAGAGTGCAATGCATGTGAGCTATGACCTAACTAGGTATCATCACATGCCATTGTTGCAAATCCCTAAAAACTATATGATCAAGCAGTCATGAGAAAGCAATAATGCAAATATGACAAGCAATATGCAAGAATAAAATGTCAAGCAATCATGCATAATATGATAGGCAAACATGCATAATATGTCAAGCAAACATGTAGTATGATTGTAACTAAATGCATATGTAATATAAATCAAGCATAATATCTTTTTAGATGCATTATATTCATTGGCTCTTTAAGTTCTTTACCATCCATAGAAGCCAAATTATAAGAACCGTAGCCAAACTTAGCTATTATGACAAAGGGCCCCAACCAGTTGGGCTAAAACTTACCTCGAAGATCAACATGAGCATTAGTGTTCTTTTGGTTTTCTTTGAGGACAAGGTCCCCAACCTCAAAAGAACAATTGCAAAATTTCTTAGATTAAGATCATTGGAGCCTACCCTGATAGGCTCGCAAATGCTCTAAGGCATGAATATGCTTCTCATCCAACAACTCCAACTGGCACAAACGATCTACGTGATACTCATCACCGACCTCAGCATCTTGCAATAAGATGCACAAATAAGGAACCTCAAGCTCAAAAGGAAACACTTCATTAGACCCATACACCAAGACATATGGTGAGGCCCCTATTGGAGTACACACACTAGTGCGGTAGGCCCACAAGGCAGGATAAAGTTGGGTATGCCAGTCATGACCAATATTACTAACCAACTTCTTCAAAATATTGATCAAGGATTTATTGGATGCTTCGGCTTTTCCATTACCCTAAGGATAATAAGGAGTTGACCATCTATGCTGAATTTTGTACTTAGCACAAATATTATGGACATCCTTATTCTTGAAAGGAGTGCCATTGTCAAAAATAATTATCGAAGGAATCCCAAACCTACAAAGAATCTGGTTGAAAATGAACTTGGAAACTTGAGTTCCAATCACCATAGCTAGGGGTATGGCTTCAACCCATTTAGTGAAGTACTCTATCACAATAATGATAAACTTGTGACCATCAGATGATACTGGGTTAACCTTCTCGATAATGTCCAACCCCCACATGGAGAATGGCCAAGGGGAAGAAATAACCTGAAGGTCTTGAGAAGGAGCATGAATAAGATGATCATGGTGTTGACACTTGTTGCAACACCGAACATAATCACATGCATCTTTCTCCATGGAATGCCAATAATACCCCATTTGAAGGAGCTTTTTGGCAATAGCATTACCGCTAAAATGGCCTCCACATGAACCTTCATGAGCATCACTAAGAGCAAGTTGGGCTTCATCGGAGTTAAGACATCGCAAGAGGATGCCTTCAAAATAACATCAATACAAAGTATTTCCAATTATAATAAATCAACACACTCTTTTGCGCAATAGCTTGTGCTAATTGTGATCTAAACCATTAGGTATTGATCCATATTTAAGGAAATTAAATATTTCATTATACCATGGTTCAGGTGGGGAATCTCCGATGGTAAAACACTCTAGGGGATCCAAAAAAGAACTCAAAGATGTAGGTTCTCAAAGTTTCTGAATGATAATCAAAGCTTGATCATCTTCCAACTCTAAAGGGAATAAATATGCAACAATAGCCATGGCATATGCATGGCGGTTTGAGGATCTAGGGATAGACTCTATGGTTACCTGCTCAAAAGAAGACAACAACTTGGTAATAATATCCTTATATGGTTTAAGTTTATCATCCCGAGTTTGATAAACATCGTTGATCTGATTAACCACAAGTTGAGAGTCACCAAAGATCGAAAGGACCCTAACCTGTAGAGCTAAGGTTACTCTAAGACCAAGGATCAAAGCTTCATATTCTACAATATTATTTGTGCAAGAAAAATGAATCTTGAAGGACAAGGGGATGAGATATTTTTGTGGTGTAACTAGAATGACTCTAGCTCTAGTGCCCTTCATGCATTGAGCTCCATAAAAAAATAAAGTCCAAGACTCGGACTCTTCAATTTCAACATTGAAGCACTCATCGAGAAACTCAACAACTATAGGATATGTAGCTTTTAGGGGAGCGGAGGCTAATTGATCAGCAATCACCTAACCCTTGATAGCCTTCTGACCTATGAAAGTTAGGTCGAAACTCACTAAGGGCCAACACCCATTTAGCAGCTCAACTTGATAGGTGAGGCTTAGACATCAAATAACACAAAGGATTAAACTTTGCAATCACTAATATTTTATGGTTGTGCATGTAGTGCCTTAACTTATGGAAATCAAACACTACAACTAGATAGATCTTCTCTAAAGGAGTGTACTTGGTTTCATAGATGGCCAAATTTGTACTAATATAGTAGATGACCCTTTATTTGTTTTCATCATCATGTTGAGCCAGCATGGCTCCCAAAGCATGAGTAGTGGCCGCTATGTAAAGCAACAAATGCCTACCAGGTATAGGGGAACTAGAATAGGCAGGGAGGTGAGATACCTTTTGAGGTCATCAAAAGCTTTTCTATCCTCTGAATCCCACAAAAAAACTACATCCTTCTTAAGGAGTCGAAGGAAAGGCTGACACTTATTGGCTAATTGGGTGATGAATCGATGAATAGACTGCAACTTACCTTGCAGACTACACAATTTGATCAAGGTGCGGGGAGGAGGTATGTCAATGATAGATGCTATCTTAGTAGGATCAACTTCAATGCCTCACCTAGACACTATGAAACCTAGAAACTTGCCATATGTGACTTTGAACACACACTTAGCAAGGTTTAAGATGAAATTTATATTGCTAAAGCCTTTCAAAGATTCATCTTAAATCATGGACATGATCCTTTCATTCTAAGGAATGAGCCAAAATGTTTTCCACATAGTCCTGGAGAATATCATGCATCATGTCATGGAAAATATAAGTCATGGCCCGTTGATAGGTAGCTCCCACATTTTTCAAACCAAAAGGCATGACTTTCCAGTAGAAGGTACCCCATGGAGTAGTGAATGCTATCTTGGCCTAGTCTTCAGGAGCAATCATAATTTTATTGTAACCTAAGAAACCATCCATGAGTGAAAGCATCCCACATTTGGCAATGAAATCTACAATATGGTCTATGTTGGGCAAGGGAAAATCATCCTTGGGACATGCTAAGTTAATGTCCTAAAAGTTGATACATACTCTTATTGTTCCTTCTTTCTTAGCTACAGGAACGATATTAGAAATCCAATCAGAATAGTCGATGGCTTTTATAAAACCAACATCAAGGAGTTTTTGGAGCTCCTCCTTGACTGAAAGGGTGACCTTTGGATGCATCTTTCGAAGCTTCTACTTAACAGGATTAGCACTAGGATTAACTACCAAATGATGCATGACAAGGGAGGGATCAAGCCCTAGCATGTCGACATATGACCAAAGAAAAATATCTTGATATTCTTTTAATAAATTGGTCAATTGCTCCCACTCATCCATGGTCAGAGCTTTGCCTAACTTAAGGATTCTAGGGGCTTCCTTAGAACCTATGTTCACATCTATGGTCTCCTCAATGAGGATGGAAAAATTATCCTCAAGAGGAGGTAGGGCAAGAATCACTCCTAATTGCTCAAGGTCCTCAAGAGACATAGAACCAAAGTCCACTTGAGAACTAGAAGACTCAACTTGCATTGTGCAAGGGATAAACCCATCAAAGTAGATATCATTCTGAGGTAAATCCTCATCTATAACATGCAACTCTAGGGTTAAGACCATAGGAGAGGGCGTGCCCTCATCCTTAAAACTCCACTCTAAACCTTGATGAGATTCATCAAAGAGAATATCTAAGCAAGAAGAATCATCTTGATCCTGTGATGAAACATTTGTAGAAAAATTCTCAGAGGAATATTGTGAGGAATGAATTTGAGCTAAATCCTCTGGTGAACAAAATTCAAATGGATGTGGATCGCCCATGATAGAAATAATTTGGTTTTCAAATTCAAATTTTACACATTGATGAAAAGTAGAAGGGATAACCTTCATTGCATGAATCCATGACCATCCTAGAAGAAGATTAAAATATGCAGGACAAGACACCACATAAAACATTGTATTCAAAATTTTGGGTCCAACTCTAAGAGGGAGTGATATAGTACCACAAGCCTTTTGAGACTCATTGCTAAAAGTTTTAATGATGTCACTAGTTACAATTAAGTCTTCCTCTTTCAACCCAAACTTCTAAAATAAATGATGTGTACATATATTAAGCGAAGAACCACTATCAATCATAACCCTTTTGATGAGAGTATCCCCAATAAGAGCAGTGATATATAAAGATGAATCTTCTTGCATTTCCAAAAAAGACATATCATTATCTAAAAATGTGAGATGAGGCATCCCAAGAGAACTTACAACCTTTGCCATATCACTAGGAGAAATATCGAGAGGTACTAGTTGCTACTTCAAAACATTTACCATAGCTTCCTCATGGGCCTGAGAATTTTGTAGAAGTTCTAAGAGAGAAATATTTGCTGACATACTCATCTCCTGTTGAGATCACTAAATTTGCTGACTTTGTACTAACTTTTTTGGAGTAGCTATGATAATTCCAACCATATTGTTATCGTACTAATGTGGCACATTCTTATAGGATACTTGGTTGGTTTATCTAGTTCTATCCTAATTCTATTGATTGTTGGAAGACTAAAGACTACTGGTGTCAATACGACCAACATCAATTAAATCCTGAACCACATGCTTCAATTTATTACAAGAATTTATCTAGTGTCCTTCTACTCTGTGATACGTACAATGTTGACCTGCCTTATACCAATGAGTTGTAGTATCTGGATATCTTATAGGAGGTAATTCAATTGCCTTAGATTCTAGCAATTGCTTCAAAACTGCTTCCATAGGTATATTAAGTCTGGTAAAATTCCTTTGAGGAGGTTTCTAAAGTATAATATTTTGTAGGCTATTGGTGACATTGTTAATAGGTCTACTATCATTATTACCTCTTGTAGGCTTATTCTTATGTTGATACTTAGTAGATTTTTCTTCATTATTCTTAAGTTGACCTCTCCTAATGATATCTTGTTCCAATTTCATGGCTAACTCAATTGCTTGATCAAGAGAAGTAACAGTAGTAGTTTCTAGTGTATACAATATATGTTCTTGTAAATTACTAATGAATATATCAAGCATATTTTTTTGAGAGAGTCTATCTTAATCGACCAGCTAAACTTCTCCAACGAGCCAAAAATTCTAAAAAACTTTCTTCTTTACTTTACTTGAGGTCATATAGGTCATTGTCACTTCTTTTTCAATATAAGCACTAAATTGATGCAAAAATATTTTTGCAATCTTTTCAAAGCTCTTTAAAGAATAGTTGGGCAACCGATAATACCATTCCAATGCAACTCCAACAATACTCTTTGGAAATGTTTTCAATAGAAGCATATCATCATAAAAAATATCATGGTAAGCTATTATGAATCCTCTTAGATGCTTTATTGGGTATTTTGTCCCTTTATAGATCGATAAAACTAGAATAGAAAAATGCTTAGGATAATGTCTAGTAGCAATAATATGATCCAATGGTTGACTACACATTTCCTTATACTTGTATGTAAATCCTAAAGGTTGAACCATATCCATCCTCGAAACCAAACGATTCACTATATTTTCCAAGTTTTGCATTTCTAAATTATGTGTGTTTCCATATTCCCTTGAATTAGGTTGGACATGAGAAGGTTATTTTTATATTTGGTGCCTTGTGAGAATGGAAGATTAAATTTTGGTGGAATAGAAGCACAAGTGTTGACATTAGAAGATAAAGGAGGAAATTGAAAGCAATTTTGGGTGCCACTACTAGTTGGAGGAATGAGTGGATTCCATCCAATGCTGGTGGTCACAATAGTGGCATAAGTAGGTTGACAAGTTTGATTACCATGACTTAAAGGTTCACTCAAAGGATTTTCTTGAAGTGGGATATCCTTTTCAATTAATGCTTATTCCTCTAAGGCTTGATCCAATGGATGTTTATGATATTTATAAAAATTCCATACATGGTCAAAATATTTAAAGATAAGATTCCCATTGGGATCTTAAATAGGATCAAGATGATTATCAACTTCTTCTTCTAGGTTATGATTTTATTTGTCAATTTTATTATTATCATGAAAAATATCATCAAACCTAAGGAGTCTTTGTCCTTCCCCAAGGTCAAAAGCCATTGAGAAAAAGAAAGAAGACAAGAATAAGAACTAATACCATATGCATAAGAACCAATAATCACATCATATATTCAAAAAATATTTAAAGCAAGGGTACAAGATAAATGCATAATATTAACCCTGGATGCACACTATATGCTATTCAATTTTAGATGCCTAAGAACCAATAATTAGATCATATATTCAACCAATAAAATAATTAAAGCACTTATCTTGACTGATGGTTGACTTAGATTTTTCTACCTCTTACCCAATGATATCAGAAATACCTATTTTTGCAAGATAACTTATGAAACACTTGAAATTGGAATTAGTATTAGGGGGCCTACTTAGGCCTCTGTACAATGATGCTTGGAGGAAAAAAACTCAAGACCCCTAGGTCCTTTTAGATGACATTTGAAAAAAATAAAAAATTAACCTTTGGATAATTAATCATAAAACAACAATGCAACAGTAGAGAAGCAGAAAAAAGATTATGCTATCATGTCCTGAATGCAATTTAGAAACTACTCATGTAATTAGAATTTAACAAATACCCCTAGTTTAGTCTTGGGAAAAATAATACCTCACAAATGGTTGGCATGATAATGTGACAGGCGAAGTCGCGCTCCATTAGAACAGGGCACAATTTCACTTATGTGAGAAAAAATCCTAAATTAGGGTTAGTGAAGTCACGCCTCATTGGGACAGGTCACGATTTCACTTCAAAAATATGAAAAATAAAATAAATATGCAGAATGTAAATAAATGTAGAAATAAAGTGTGCACAACCTAATGGACAATGTAGAAGCATGTTGAAGATATCGAGGTATCCAAATGGGCACTCTCTTTCCTTCCAAACTACACAAATATACCAAACCACATAGTAATCCAAATCAATGTAGTAGAGGATCAAATCCAAAATTCGTACTTCGGGGTTAGCTTGTAGAAAAAATAGGAAGCAAAGTGAAAGTAATAATGTGAGCATTAATTAATCATAAAAATTGTGAGCTTAATAAATTTCTAAGATCGATCGCTTGTCTCCTTGGAAGTGAGATTAACCCACCTTTTATAGATAAAAATCAGGATAAAAGAAGTAGGAAAATAAACACAAGCCAATGGCAAACATGCCATAAAGGTTAAACCTAGGTTTTAATAAATTAAAACCCCAAAAATAGTGAAGTTTTACCTTGTGCCAATGGGGTGCAATATTACTTCGATGAAGTCATGCCCCGTCGTAACCGAGCATGATTTTTCTAAAGGGCTAATAGAAAAGCAAGGAAAGGAGGAGCATAGGCTTGCCCTTGCCTAGGGCAAGGGTTAGGGACATTTTATGGGCTTTGAGAAATATTTCCCACTAAAAGTGGGTCAATTCTCTATGTATACACCTGGCTTCTCCACTAGTCTTAACTCCTCCTTGTATAAGGGTCCCCTTCAATATTTATGTTTCAACAACGGACTTTGTATTAGGAACTATACTTGCACAAAAGAATGAAAACAATCGAGAGCAAGATATCTATTACATTAGTAGAACATTGGTAAGCTATGAAACCATATATAATTATGTGGAAAAATTGTGCTAAACAGTGATTTTTTTTTTTTTTGAAAAAAAACTTGTATTAAGACATAGATCAATTACAATGTGGGAAGAGCCTCTTCCTAGCCAAGGTCCGAGAGGACACAGTCATACAATAGTAAAGGAAGAACAACACTGGAGCCAATTTTTGTGAACCAAAAACTAGCTGCCATGGGGTCCCCCATCGTACTCTATTTTTTTGAAGGTCATTAGCTCAAGGACCTTTCAAGACCCTGTCTAATCACCTCATCCTCAATATCCATGTCACTATGCAACTGAACTCCAACCTCCTTTTTTGCACCCATCTTAGCCAGAAAGTCAGCCGCTTTATTCAAATCTCTACTCGCATAAACTGGGATCATGTCCTCCAATTCTTTCCATAATTCTTTAATTTGGGTAACAAGAGCCCTCAACCTCCAAGCTTTCAGATCAAAGTTCCTCATGCAGTCTAGAGCTCCAACCATTATTTGTGAGTCTGATTCAAGAATAATCCTGCGGTGGCCATGTTTCACTGCCCAAACATAAGCAGACTTGATGGCAATGGCTTCGAATTCATTGTTAGTGGTTCTTCCCAGGCCTTGCAATTCCCAATAGAGCACCATCCCAGCATGGTTCCGACACACCCCTCCAATTTCGGCTCTACCCGAATTGCCTTTTGCAGCTCCATCAGTATTGATTTTAATCCAACCTTCAGGGGGAGGTTTCCGAAAATTTTTTTCCTCTCCCTCTTGCAGTTCAACGCATTCTTCCATAGCTCCAATGTTAATTTGAGCTTCCTCCTCAGCATGAACAACCACAGTTTTGGTAACCTTGCTCCAAATGGTCTGCCAAACCCTGTCTAGAGAAGTAAAAGTTTCTCTAAAAATTTTGGCATTTCTTTCCAGCCATACTTGCCACCAGATAAAACTTAAACCGAGCTCCCAACCAATACGAAGAGCTTTAGATTTGAATCTACCTTTCTACCATTTTGCCCAAATATTCATCCGGTTCAGGTCACCACTTACTTGAATTTTAAAGTATGCAAACCAACGTAGCCAAATTTGTTGGGTGAAAGGGCAACCAAATAGCAAATGGTTAGTAGTTTCCTCACTCTTGTAGCATAGTACACATTGAGAAGGGCCGATGATACCTTTTGATCTGAGATTATCAAAAGTGAGGATTCCATTGTGCATGCACTGCCAGGCAAAAAAGTTAACTTTCGGCCAGCCTTTAGAGTGCCAGATTTTCCTCCAGTCCTCAACCTAAAAAGTATGAGGGGGGGACTTTGGGAGAATGTTGTCATATTCATCATTTACTATATAGATGCCAAGATTCCCAAAGCCCCAAGCTAATTCATCCTCCATGTCTCCCCCTGTAAGAAATCTTTCTGTCAGAACTTTAGTCATGATGGGAGTCAAATCTGAAGGGATTGAAATGGGCCACTCATCCAACTTCTTGAACTGCTTAAACTTACACTCCCCCAGTTGAGTAGTTGTGAAATAACTTTCAATACGGATCCATCCCTTGGATTCAATGGTTGTTTTTATTGGATGTAATTCTAGAAATTCAGCAATGATGCATGGGAACAGATCCCAAGAATCTGTCCAAAAATGAGCCTTCTCCCCTCTTCCCACTTTCCAAAATAAGCGGTCTTTAACAACCTGAGACCCTAACTTGAGAGCATGTAAAACTAGGGACCCAGTACCATCCAAGGGGATGCGAGCTACATCATTTGGGTTGGCCTATCCCGGTATTTTCTAGTTAGGATTCTACCAAAAAGGGAGGTGGGTTGGGAGATCCATCTCCAAGATCAGATTTCCAGCCAAAGCTTTATTATTCAGCTTAGATTTTCTCAAACCCATACCTCATTTAACCTTGGGCTGGGTAACTTTGTCCCAGCCCATTAAGGCCCACTTCCTCTCTCCCTTTGCTCCTTCCCATAAAAACTTTCTAGCCATCCTGGCCAACTCTTTCCATATTGTAATCGGGGCAGCCAGGATAGAGAATTTGTAAATTGGCATGGCTTGAATGACTGACTGTAAGAATGTTAATCTTACACCATAACTTAACCACTTGTGAGACCAGTGATTAATTCTGTCCTTGATACACTCCAGCAGATTCCTCCATGTGTCTAATTTCAGCTTCTTAAAGTGCAAGGGGACCCCCAAGTAAACCACTGGGAGAGAAGTCCTTGTGAATCCTAGGATTTCTAAAATTCTGTTTTGAAGCCTTTGCTCCAGATTAAAAAAAACCACTTTGGATTTCTTGTCATTAATGACCTATTGAGTAGCCCTGAGATAGACATTAAGAGTATCTCTAATCATTCTTGCTTCCGTGAAGCTGGCCACTCCCACAAAACTAGTGTCATCCACAAACTACAGGTGCATTAAAACTTCGTCATCCACCTTGATACCCAATAATCTACCTTGCTGTCTTCTCCTCAAGAAAAGTATACCAAGACCTTTAGCCAAAATGAGAAAAATATAAGGAGAACATGGATCCCCCTGGTGCAGTCCTCGAGTAGCTCCAAATGGTTGTGAAGGAAGGCCCTTGATTAGCACAGAGTAAGTCGGGGTAGAGACACAGCTCATGACCCACTCTATCTAGATCCGAGAGAAACCAAAGGCTGCCATCATTTTAGCCAAGAAACTCCATTCAAACCTATCATAAGCCTTTGACATGTCCAGTTTTATGAACATCCCTTTATTACCAGAAGTGTGCATTGAATGGATTGCTTCCTAGGCCACAACCACCCCATCCAAAATCTGTCGTCCCTCAACAAAACCCCCTTTCTCAGAGGAGATAATGTTGTGAAGAAGAGGTTTTAGGTGCTCAACCATTACCTTTGTGATTATTTTGTACAATACATTACATAAGGCAATAGGCCTATAATCTAAAATATGAGCCCCCTCCTCCCCTTTTGGAATTAAGGTAATGAAAGTGTGGTTTATAGCTTTAAGAATTCTCTTATTTTCTCTGGACTCTTCTACAACAACCATTACATCTTCCTCTAAGTAGTCCTAGAAAGCCTGAAAAAACTCAATTGGGAAGCCGTCTGGACCTGGAGTTTTACCAGTGCTCATTCCAAAGACCACGGTTTTCAATTCATCTCTATCAATGGGTTTGAGAAGGGCCTAATTTTCATCCTCAAAAATAACAACAGGTATGATAGAAATAACTTCATTTTGGGCCTCTACATCTTGTACCACACTTTCCTTAAAAAGCTTAGAAAAATAATCCATAGCATGGGAATGCATACCTAGAAGTGTATCAAAGGAATGATCGTTCTCATCTTGAAGGGCCTCCATATTGTTCATCTGTCTTCGAGCACAAGCAGTCCGATGAAAGAATTTTGTATTTTTGTCCCCTTCTAATAACTAGGTGGTTCTTACTTTCTGCTTCCAATAGGTCTCCTCCTGGTTGTCAATGTCCTCAACTACTGTACACAGGGCATCATCCTCAGCTTTGAGCTGGTCTGTAATTACTCCTCTGAACTATTTTTGGACCTCATCCCATCTGGCCACCAATGGAGCTCTTTGGGCCTGGAAGTCTATTTTATTAGCACGCCTCCAATACTTCAACTGAGTTTTGACATATTGTAGTTGTTTGTGGATTTTGAACATAGCTCTCCCATAAGCTGGGCAACCTTCTTCCCACAACTATGGAATTTTCTCCTGAATTTCTTCTTTCTGAAGCCAAAAATTCTCAAATCTGAAAGGTTTGTGATGCTGCCCCATCCTAGTCCCACTTTCCAACAAAATGGGATAGTGATCTGAAACTGGGCCTTCTAAAATCTGAAAATTTATATTCCATTTTACAAACGCCTCCTCTAAAACCAGAAAATGATCTAGATTAACCTTCCTACTATGTGGCTCCCACTTTTTATTAGTCCAAGTGTAGTTAATGCCAGGACATTTAATGTCCACTAAGTGCAAAGCCTGGACTTGGGCAATCATGAAATGGTCCCCTAGGTCCAAAAATGGTGTTCCCCCTTCCTGATCTCTATAAGATAATTTAGCGTTAAAGTCTCCCACTATAATCCAATCTAGATCTTCCCTTGAGGTTCACATGTTATGCACAGCCTTCCACTGCCGCCTCTGACCTTCTAGGTTTTGAGACCCATAAAAGTTTGTGATTAGAACGTGTTCCACAGTGACATTATTCCTAAAAAGAGAAGTGAGAACACCCCTCTAGGCAAGATGTTCTATTGCGGACCATTCAAGAGAGTTCCATAGAGTAACAATCCCCCCCCGAGGAACCTTGGGCAGCCACATCCATATGACCAGCACCCCTCCAAATTCTGTTGACTGTTTTGGACATAAGATCTAATGACATTTTAGTCTCTTGTAAAAGCAAAAAATCAGTATTACGATTCTCTAAAAGTCTTTGAACAATAGATTGATGGGTTCTACTGTTTAAACCCCTCACATTCCATGATTGTATAATCATTGGTTACCCTGGGAGCAATAAGAGTCTATTGGCCTCACCGATCCTCTCGTGATCAGTTTGTCTCCTTGGACTGCTAGCAACTCCTTATTGGATCTTCTACCTACTCCCTGAGAATTGCTATTTTTTGATCTTTTTCTACCTGGGTTATCCCCAAAGTTGGCCTTTCCCTCTTCTTCTCTGCTATTCCCATGCTGACATCTTGATATACTATCTGCTCCTGGTTATGCACTACTAAAGCCCCTGAACACACTGGCTGTGATATCTCACAAAGTTCAACTACCTACTGTATGATGGGAGGAGATGCACAAGAATATTAGAATTTTCCTTATTACCCTCCATGCCCTCCATAAATTGTTCCTCTTCGTCAACCAGTGACTTAAATATCTCATACCTATTGGCAGGTCTGAGATGGGATTGCTCCTTTCCCTCTTTTTTATTTGTCCATCTTTTTCTTCCAGGTCTGTTCAAAACCCTCTCTCTGAGCTTCCTGGCCCTGACCGATGCTATTAGAATCTTTATTAATTGTTGCCTTATCCTCTTTAGGCAGGTTTGGCATTCCTAAAGGGGCCTCCATTTTATCATTCATATTATTAGGGCAAAAACGGGCCAAATTTCCATGTTTGTGACAAACCCTACATCTAAAGGGTAGGGCCTCATAGTCCAGTTGTTGAATCCAGGAGAGTCTTGCCAATTCAATTTCCATCTCTACCGAAAAAGGCTGGCTGAGATCCATCTCCACACATATTCTTGCATACATCGCCATGCTCCCTTCAATTGTGTCTCCGGAAACACCCAGATGTCTTCCAATAGAATTGCCAATCCTTGCCAACACCTGCTCACTCCAGAATTCCATTGGAAGAGCATATAGTCGGATCCATACTCGGACCGCAGTAGGTTCAACTCAGGGATCGAATCCCACTCTCCATGGTTGAACAAATAGCCCTGTTGGGCCATGATTTTTCTTCTGACTCGAAAGCCCTATTTCTATCGACCAAAGACAAAAAGCTAACAATAAAATATCCATTGCTAATAAACCACAATGAATACTCATCATGAGGCTCCCAGTTTTGGCAGATCCAAGAGTGTAGAAAATTCAGGGAAGGACATATACCCATGAACTTGCAGATTAAATCGTGATTAGCTCTATAAATGACTGATTCTTCAACCATACTTGGCTCGATGACAATTTTTGGCCTGGTTTCAGCCTACGGCAAACATCCATTCACACGATGTGCTGTTGACCTATTCCCAACAGCCATGAAGAGCATTTTATATGTCATTTTTTGAGATTCATCGTTCTTTAGAGGATATTTTTATTTAAAAAAATCTGTGTATGAGCTGCTACTCCCTAGAAAATGAGCCAGAGAAGTCCCCATTGGACCCTCCTAGGGAACCAATCTAGCCTTCAGATCCACCGTACCCCGAAAGCACTTCTGCAATCCAGCTGATGCCCTAGATTTTTTGAAGTTCCAGCACTAAACAGTGGTTTTTACCACTAAGAAAATCTGACATTACGTGCTTAGTCACACCACATATATCATATCTCATGAAAATACTCTACGTTATATGATGCCTCACACTTACAATAACACCCACATAGCTAAATGGATAATGCTTCTCACTAAATTCGATCTTGAGTTCATCAACAAAAAATCCATTTAAGGTCAGGTCATAGTCAATTAGCTTGCAGAAGCTCTAATTCCTAGTGATCAACCTGAGATAATTGATCTCCCAGATGATTCAATATTTACTATCATTAAATAAGAAGAAGATGTTTTTTTGAAGGAAGATGTTGATATCACATTATTATTGGATGGTTCTAAGTGAAAAAGGTCAAGGTTCTAGAGTCGTATTTCATACACCACAAGGGGTGCCTATCCCCTTATCATTAAAATTAGACTTCCAATGCACAAACAATAATGCAGAGTATGAAGCCTTAATATTAGGTCTTGAAGCAACCATAGCTATGGGTATAAAGTGTATCAGGATATTTGCTGATTCTAAACTTGTTAGCTAAATCAATGAATACCAATGCAAAGAAATTATCATAAAACTTTACCATGAAGTAGCAATGTCATTGCTCTCTATGTATTATTGGTATGAAATCGATAGTTTGCCACGTTCAAATAATAGATTTGCAAATGCGATGGCCTCTCTTGGATCATTGATTCAAAAGAACTTTGAAGGAGAGGTACAACCACTCATTGTTACAATGATCTCTAAATCTACAATTATCCATGCTAAATCTAAGGATAAAAATGATGTTTTATTTATCCATTCAGAGCCATATGAGCCTTGGTCAAACCAAATAATAGCCTTCCTCAAGTTTGGAACACTCCCATTAAACATATCACGAACTACTAAATGCACTTTCAAGTAAAAGGTAACTCATTTTACTCTCTTGGGGGATGTGTTGTATAGACATGATTATGATGGAATCCTTCTTCATTGTCTTGAGTCTGTAGAGGCACAAAGAGCCATAAATGAATCTCATGATGGTACTTGTGGTGGTCATTTTAGTGGAATAGATATTGCAAAGTGTATTTTATGCATGGGTTACTATTGGCCCACCATGGAATGTGATTGTTGCACTTATATCAAGCATTGTCAGCAATTTTAACAACATGCTAATTTAACTCATGTGTCATCACAAGAATTACAACCTATTCAAAGCCTTTGGCCCTTTTCACAATGGGGTCTTGATTTGATTGGAAAAATCTCACCTCCTTCCTCGATATAACATACATTTATCATCATAGCCATTGAATACTTTACAAAGTGGGTCGAGGCAATTCCTCTAACTAGTATGATAGGACCTCAAATTGTGGAATTTATACTTCATCATATCATCTATCATTTTGGTATTCCCTCAAAAATTTGGTAAGTATTTCAAGAATAAGGATGTTCAAGCACTTTGCGAGAAATATAATATCCAACAATTTTTTTTGACTCCTTACTATCCACAAGTAAATGGAGAATATGAGGCTACCAATAAGATATCAATTTCTATTCTCAAGAAAATAGTCAATGAAAATCATAGAGATTGGCATACTCAAATCCACTTGGCATTATGGACTTATCGAACAAGCATCTACATGCTTACTGGAGCAACACCATTTTAATTGGTCTATGGAGCTGAAGCAATCATGCCTCTTGAGCTTGAGATTTTTTCATTATGAATTTCATTGCAGGAATTTATAGATGATGATACCGCTATACAAGCACATTTTGACCAACTCATGCTTCTTGATGAAAGGTGAGTCAATACTTTAGAGCATTTACAAGTTTATAAGGACTGCCTAAAGTGTGCTTACAATTCCAAAATTTATCTACATGAATTCCAAGTAGAATATCTTATTCTTAAAGAGAATCAATAAAACACCAATGCATTACCACATGTTCATAATAAATTCATGTCTAATTGGTTAGGTCCATACATTGTTACTCAAAAAGTGGGTAAAGGAACTTATAAGCTTTCCAGTCTAGAGGGAGTTGGAGAATTTGAACCACTTAATGTCGACCTCTTGAGAGTATTCTATGCTTAATATGATTTTTATATGTATATATACATGGCTATTACACAAAAACAACGTTGTATTTCATACATTACACTTCACACATAGCATTGCACACATCTCATTTCACAAATTGCATTTCATTCCATTTGCATTACACACATTTCATTTTACAAATTTCATTTCATGCATTTCATTCACAACTGCATTCACACATTTCACATTTCATATTAGGGATCATTTATTCTATACAAATATTAATTGGTCCAATAAAGTTTTGTTGCCTTAATCAGGGGCACCTTCAAACCACCACCCATTTCATTGCACCATTCCAAAAATTCAAATTTTCATTTACAAAGCCATATTTCCATACTCCCTAGGTGTTTTTGGTCACTCAAACAGTCCTAGTGTTTCTAGTAACCTACACTACATGTCGAGTTTATTTAGGACTAAGACACATTTTCACTAAGAAAATCTTGAGTTCTGGGAATTGAATCTCACATTATTGAACCAAACACAATCAAAACATCTTAAAAACATCTTGTGTCAAAGAGATAAAACACCACACTTGGGCTGAACCTTGAAGTAAAAAGGGTATTCCTTGCTTGTACCATCATGCACATAGTCCAAAAATAAAAAATAGTGGTTGTCACCACTATCACAATTTATAAATAAAAGAAAGAGTAGGGTAAAATGCCCAAAATATTTAAGTCTTTTACATATCACACACCATAGATCCTCATGTTGTAAGGATAGAACTACATTCGAGTCAGAGGGTTAGGTAGTCCAAATCCCCAAAACTTAGAGATGAAAATCTTGTACTAAGGAGCTAATCTCCACTAGGGCTATAGACACTTGACTGGTAGTTGAGTACACTCATGCATGGTGACACATCTCTTTTAAAGAGATCTTTTATCACACATAAGGACAAACTAACTTCTTGGTATTCTCCATAATATGTTTCATCCCAAGTCACTCAAGATGGGTTTCATCCCAATTGGTTCTTGATTACCTCATGTCATTTCGATGCTCATGATTTGGTAAATAAATTTACTGCACACACATTTGATATTTCAAAGACATTAGGTAGTATTTAGTTATTTTGTTTGCTATCACTAGTATGTCTGAGTTTGTGCAAAATAATCAGTTTTCCATATCAACATCCATATCTTCTTCTATATAAACATCCATATCACTACATGAGTCTTTCATTTCACATGCCACCAGTTTTGTACCCTTGATTAAACAACAACATTATACATGGTTAAGAAACATATAAACTATGAATTATAATTTGCACATTAATTCATTTGCTTTCATAAGCATATTTCATTATATTTTCATCCATCATACATATACACATGTATTTACACAAAAGCATTCCACAAAAGCATCCACACAAAAGCATAACACAAAAGTAAGAACCATGTATATATATATATATATATATCACATGTACAATAAATACCCAAAGGCTATATACAATGGAACACCGAGGCTCATATACAAAAGTGCATCTAAGCACTAGCTAATACCTATAAAAGGACCCCTATGATCCCAAAGGATCCCTAGACCTAGAGCCACTATGCCTAACAGATACAGATATGGATAAGGAGGGTGGATCTAGTAGCCCAATGTGGTGATGCATCAATCGATCCTCCAAATATTAGATATATACATATCTGGCCTGAAGGCATAGTACATCATATCTCTAACAATGGTCCCTCTCAAGTAGCTGTACCTAGAGCCTCGTGATCCTAGCCTCACCTCTACCTATAGTCATTTTTGCCTCTAGATATGCCTATAGTAGAGCTATCTCTGCATCTCAAGCCACTATATCCACATCTCAAGCTATTATAATCACATCCCACTCTACCACTAGCAATTATAGCCTCACCCAATCCTCCTTGCTCTGACTTGGAGGTCCCTCTAGAAACTCCTCCATGTCATTCATGCCATATCCATCACCTTCAACCTATAGAGCATACTCTATTACATCCTTTGATCACCTTCCTTGACTGCTAGACTAAAGGTATCTTCAACATCTGGGAGCTTCATCTGCATCCTCCATCTTGGCCTCTACCTCACCCTAATTCATACCACCATCATCCACTTCCAAAATTGGTACCAATGGTAGCTTTGTTGTGAACCATACATCATACTCTACAGTAGTCCTCACATTATCCAAATCAAGATCCATATCCTCGTCATCCTCATAGGTCACCCTCCATGTCTCAGTCCATGGTAGACCCGTCTCATATCGATGATTATTTTAGAGCACCAATGTCTCAGGAGCCCTCTACCTCAACCCAAAATATCATAGAGCCTATGAGAATTGGATGTGCTCCACCTCACTCATATACCTCCCAACCACCCACTTAGCTTGATGAATCCTTTGTAGATATTCCCAATCACTAGCCTAAGTGGCACCTCACCATGGTATCCAAAGCACCTAAGCTGATATTAGTCTAGCCCATAGATCCTTGTACCATTAGCTAGTCTGAATAGGATGACTCGACTGCACCTCCTCTACCACTAACCATCTCATTGCATAGGGCTACTCCCTATCCCATGTCTCAACATGTAAGCCTACAGATTGAGCCATACTAAAGTGATCCCAATACTAACAACGTAGTAGAAAACTACATCCCAGCCCCTTCCTCTGCTACCTCTTCACCTCATACAACTCTTGTTATAGTTGCATCAATAAAATAGGTGCTTGTATCGCTCAAAATTTTTCACACCCTTACCTTCAGGCTATAGGATCCATGCCCGAAAGGGGGATGTGAAAAGGATGGCGCAGTACCTCGGACTGAGAGGCCTTGCGAAGGTCCCGCCTCTCGAGGGAGGTGTATATTGGTGATTTTTTGACGGATGGTGGGTTCACCAGGAAACATTCAATGGCAGTTTCCACACCTAGGTTGGGAATGTGTTTTATGTGTTCATTTTAGCCTTAAGCATTCAAATCCTAGGTTTGGCCAAAATGCGTCTAAGTTATTCTATATGAAGATGTAAATTAAATGAATATAGAAAATAGGATTAAGACAGAAAACAGAGAAACTAAAGAATGTTAAAAGAAAAATACCTGATCCAGATGTCTGATGAAGATTCTAATTCTTAAAGCAGTCAGGATCGTCTGGAATTTGATAGAATCGTCTGAGATCTGACAAGATCGTCTGAGATCTGACGAATTCATCAGAAAAATTCATCAGAGACTTGCAAACAGAGAAATAGGTGCAAAACACAAAAAATGCAACTATTCTAATAGAGGGAAACAATGTAAAATGACAACAATAATATCAAACTAAAACTTAAAAATAGAAACATGAATGAATTATGCTAATTTGATCACAATTATGGCTTAATTATGCATTTAATATAGATGGGTGAACTCCAAAATGCAGAATAACATAAACTTATAAATTAACTAGCTAATTGCAGAATAAAACATCAGAAAAAGAGATGAAGAAATGCAAACTTTAGGCACTGATTGCCTCAATGTTGACTGCAGTCAAAATTGTCTCGCATTGGTACGAAATCGTCTTTGATTCGACAGGATCACCTCCGATCTGAACAGGATCGTCTATGACGATGTAAGCTTGCTCCGGCTAAAAAACACTAAGGTACCTACAACAAAAATTGTATAGAACTACTACAAATATCAATTTGGGATGTCTTAGTGCGTATGAAGTCAGTTTACAGGGAATTTCAGCCAGGGGGGTGCTAAGGGAAGGGCTTAGGATTAAATAGGCTTAGGAGGGAGGTTAGGAGGTTGGAGATCATCCCTATTTGGGAGATATCCAATGGGGGAGGGTATCTAATGGTGCAGATACGCTTCTGCCCGGATTAGAGACCCGTTGAAACAAAAGCTAATTGTGCAAAATCAGTTTAGGGACAAGATCGTCTGGACGTCCTAGCCCAGACGAAATCATCAGATCTGGGGCGATATCGTCTGATCGGCGACGATATCGTCAAACGGTTAAAACAAACTCTAAAAATGGCACGGGAAAGGGGGAAATGGATTACACGACGGTTAACGAGCGGTTTGGGAGGTTAAAATTTGAATTTAAATTATTTACTAGAGTAAATGTAATTATTAATATTTTACTGCACCAATTTTAGGGTGCTACATTTTGCCCCCTCTTTAGCGAATTTTCCGAAGAAAATGCGTTAAATATGAGTTCTTCTCGATCTACGAGAAAGCAAAAATTATTCCCATTTTTAGGCGACAATTCTTGGTCGAATCGTACGATAGCTTACTATGGTGCCCCCTCCGTGTTTTTACCCAAATCGAACGTTTGAGGTAAAAACACGGAAAAGCAAAATTATTTTTGAATAAAATTAAGAAAAATAGGATAAAACCCTAATTCATTTTTATTGTTCATTTTTTTGGTTTTAGAGCTTTGGAAGCAAAAATGGTGGAGACGACGCACAAAGCAACAAAGGTCCGACGCGGTCTACGGGTAAGAGTCTAGACTTAACTTAGAATGGTTTAAGTTGAATTTACATGCTTTTTAGGTAAATTTTGATTAATTTTTGAGCATCGTAGCCGTTTTTGGGCTGTCGACGTCGTTGGGATGAAATCGTCCCGATTTCGATGAAATCGTCTCAATTTCGTCGATTTCGTCTAAGGGTGAAATCGACGAAAGGGGGACGATTTCATAAAATTAGGGACGATTTCGGCTTGCAAAATCGGAGACGATTGTGCTCAAATTGGGGATGATATAATCCAATAGTGGATGATATCATCATTTCTAAAATTGAACTTATTGTAACTTGCATTTTTAATTAATGATTAATGATTGTTTGTTGTTGTTTTATGTTGCAGAAAGGATTGCTAAAGAGCAGGGAATAGAAATATGGAGGTTTGAGAGATGATTTGGCCACTTTAACACAGGCAAAGTGGGATCAGATGGCACAGGCCGACTTACTGCATGTGGCAAAAATGCCACAAGTTTCTACAGACATGGGGCTACTGACAGCCCTAGTAGAGAGGTGGTATTCGGGTTCTTCCTATTTCTGGCTACCTACAGGGGAGATGACTCCCACTTTGGAGGATGTATGGAGGATTCTAAGAATCCCCATACAAGGATGGTTGATCACTCCTACGACCAATCAGGGCCATGCTATGGGGTGGTTGTGTGGTGACCCGAGCTTCACCTTGGAGAAGGGTGAAGTTAACATCGAGATGCTGCATCAGATGCCTGGGGCATCTAGACTCACACAAGTTTTAGTCGGAGTGGTTGGTGGACTTATGCTATGCCACCAAAGTAAGTGTAGGGTACCATGGATGCTAGCAGATGTGATCTACGATATGCAAGACCATGGTTACAGATTCTCTTGGGGCAGCTTTGTGCTATGCCGGTTGTACAAGATCTTGCATGGGGTCATGTACAAGGGCAACCGATGTCTAGTTATGACATCGCTCCTACAGGTTTGGTGCTGGGAGCACATTGCAGTGCGAAGGACGATAGGGCTTCCTTTGACAGGGATTGACGAGGAGAGGCCTCGAGTTTTCTATTAGTGGCTCCAGAGAGGGTCACAATGACGGATTGACCTATCGATGTCTCAGAGACTACTAGATGACCTTGTCTCAGACCAGATCACTTGGAGGCCATGGCGAGAGCACCCAAGGTGGGCCGAGGATGGACAGGAGTTAGCTCATGTCAGGCGAGTTTTCTGGCTATGGATGGAGAGGGGAGAGGTGGAGCTCCACCGCTATGACTAAGTTTTGAGGCAGTTCGGTCTACAGTAGGGGATCCCATCTCTCAAGGATTATGATTTTTCTTGGACTGTCTGAGATAACACCACAGTGAGTGGGGTTCCAGACATGTAGCACTTCTAGATTCAGGACTCGGACGATGCCCCCATTTAGCCAGTGGATGGGGATGATGTAGGGGTAGCCGATGGCTATGATGCTTGGTACATAGGCATTCGCCCTCCTCGGATGACGAGGGCTTAGGGTCCGATACATGCAGTTGTGCATTGGATAGGGAGGCAAAGGCGGCTATGGAGGCAGCCCAAGGTCACAACAAGAGAGAGCTAAGGAGGCCACAGGCGCAGGAGAGGCCATGACAGTGGGAGAGGAGGGCGAAGAGACCTCCTTCTCCATAGAGAGAGAGGCCACCATCGACCGATAAGGGTAAGGGTGTGGACACTGGGGAGAGCAGCGAGACAATGACTCTCTGATCAAAGACGATCCGTATCTAGGCATAGGTGTAGACCCTACAGGAGGAGGCTGCACGACATCGAGCTGAGGTTACACAGCTTAGAGACAAGATTGCATGCCTTAGAGCGCAGGGCAGAGGGGCGAGCACTGGGGAGCTGGCATGGGCTATTGCCCAAATCACTTTCTATCAGACCTTATACTATCAGATGGTGCTAGAGGAGGATAGACTACCACTGTTGGCTAACATCACAGAGCCGATCAGGATCGTGTCGTCTAGGACGTCGTCCCGATCGACGAGTAGGACTTGCAGTACTACACATACTGCGTTGGGGCCACCTCATCCACCTCAGGGTGAGGGAGGAGATGAGGCTGAGAGCTCGAGGGGTTCTCGAGGCTAGAGTACTACAAAACATTGTACATATTGAGACATAGAGCATTTATTTTTTATTTTTTGTGGATAGAGGATTGAGTATGCCGAGGTACAGATTGTGGCATACCAATCCAGTTTTGATATGATGTATATATACTGTTGATATATTTATGAGATGAGATATTTTTTGATCATATGACTTGTGTTACGTATTTTTACGATTCTTTTATGTTTGATTGATTGACTTGATGATTCATGTAATTATATCGTTGGAAATATTATGATTTGAATGTCATGTTTGTAAAATTTAAATGAAATAATCTGATGTAACAAATTGGTTGTTTGTGATGTAATATGATAAAAAATAAAAAGAGACTTCTAACAATAATTTCAAAGGACATTGTCGCTATTATAGACCATTTCATGGAGTCGCCGCTCACTTGGTCGTCAAGCTAATCCCAGTATAGAAATATTGTTAAAAGTAAAAGAGTGCTTAAGAGACTGTCTTAAGACTTTGGTGCAATGGTGCAAATGATGATGATGATGGTTTGTTTTCAGATTTTCATAAAAATAGTATGCATGAAATAATGTTAAAATGAACTTTGCTAGGCATAAATTCCTAAGTGTGATAAATTTTTTGGATAATTCACTAGGAATTATACCATCATTGCAAAATTGAATGTTGACATAATGACATGAAATAATGAAAATGCGTTTGCCTTTTTAAAAGCATAATTTGTGTAACATAATGATTTAGGTCATATGTTTTTCATGATTTTAAATAAATGAGGAATAAAAATTGTTACAATGATTTGCGCTAAGCATAGAATATGTAGATATAGACTTATACCATCATCGCAAAAATCCAAAAAAAAGAGTTTTATTGCATGATTGGTTTTTGATAAACAAAAAATATGAAGATGAGGACTTGCGCTAGGCATAAAATTCCAATTTTGGTTTTGGAACTATACCATCATCACGAAAGTCAACTATAGACAACTACATGCCTAATAGAAAAATTAAAATTTCTTTCAAACCATACAATCACACACACACACACACACACACACACACACACACATATATATATATAATTTCTTTCAAACCATACAATCAACACACACACACACACACATATATATATATATATATATGTGTGTGTGTGTGTGTGTGTGTGTGTGTGTGTGTGTTGATTGTATGGTTTGAAAGAAATTTTAATTTTTCTATTAGGCATGTAGTTGTCTTTATACTAAACAATTATACTTGAAAGAAGAAAAAGAATTATTCCAAACAATTTTTGCAAAAAAATATTTCAAAGTATTTCGAAGACAAAAGTTAAATTTATAAGGAATCCCATGTGCACATGATAGTTCATTTCCAATCTTGATTTATCATAATGATACACAAAAATCTCTCAAATATAAAATGTGTGTGCAATTGCTATGTTCATTTACCAGTTTTGAGCAAGATAATATGATACAAGTGATTTGAATGAACCAAGTAAGTGTTCATTAACCATGATGTAGATGCATATAACCATACTAGACTACTATGTAGGTCATATTATCAAGAGCTAGCTAATCCATAAGCAGACATAGGTCTATACAAAAGAAGGTTGCTAATGTGATGGACATATCGCCACGCTAGGAGTTACCCAAGGCCAAGCGAGTTGGGCACAAACCACCTGTTATGGGGCTTACCTCACAGTTTTCGAATAATTGAGAATTCTAGGGATTCAAGCTCATCAACCCTTCTTTTCTTTTCAAAGGGGTAGGGAAAGGGATTTTATTGCTTTTGCTTTTTGCTTGCTTTTCTTTTCTTTTTCTTTTTGTATTTTTGCTTGATAATTGAGATAATGCTTGAAATATTGCTGTAATGATATAAAATAACATTTTTTTCCTTGTTCTTTTTTTTTTTTTTTGAACTTTGCCTTTTGTTCTATACTAGGGATACTTGCTCAGATTAGCTGTAGAGCAAGGGATTTTTATTCTGGGTAGGGGTGAGCTTGTCCTTTTGCCAACTCTCAAAGATTCTAGACCATGTGCATAATAGGATAGCAGGGGAAACTTTTCGCTCAGGAAACCACTTCTACTATGTAGCAAAGCATGGAAATTACAAATATAATCATTTTATTGTGAAAATATGTGCTTGGTTTAAGTAAATAACAAGATCAATTCTCTATGCCCAAACTTTATTTAATTGAATTTTGTGGACTTTGATATAAGAGAGATTAGTAATCGTGCCAGATAAAATCAAGATATTTATTTTTTGAGTGTGAAAGTGAGGGATTCCAAAGAAATGCTAATTTATCCAAAATAATTTGAAATATATAACTGCAACATTTGTAAGAAGATATATATAAATACTATTTTGAGAAGTTTTGAGAATGTTGACTCTCTCTTTCTTCTTTATATTGTTTTGGTTTCAAAAGAGTCAAGAATATTGCTGTTTTGATTTATATATATATATATATTTTTTGTTTTTGAACAAAAATTAACAAAGTGCCATAAATACAACAAATAGTTTTGAAAATTTTGATGATTATGAATGTTTTTGGTGTTTTTGAATTTATAAATTGAAAGAAATACAAAATAGTGATGTTGAAATATTTTAAACAAATATATACAAGGATGAAATGACCAAATTTATACATAGTAACGTTTAAGATGCAAAATATTCATGGGTTCTTTAAGTTCTTTACCATCTAAGGTAGATAATTTGTATGCTCCTGATTCAAATTTAGCAGTGATAATGTATGGTCCAAGCCAGTTGGGCTCAAATTTACCTTTAAGGTCCTTAGTTGCATTTGTATTTTTTTGATTTTCTTTTAAAACAAGGTCGTCGATCTCAAAGGATCGATGATGAACTTTTTAGCATATGATCTTTTAAGCTTGTTTTGGTAGGCACGAAGATGCTCCAAAGCATTGATGCATTTTTCATCTGGGAGTTCCAGCTGACTGAGTCTGCCAGCATGATATTCATCTCCTACTTTGATATCTTGAAGTAGTAGAGCCAAAGAAGGAACCTCTAATTCAAAGGAAAAAATGGCTTCAACGCCATACACCAAAACAAAAGGTGAAGTTCCAGTGGGGGTTCAAAAACTAGTTTGATAGGCCCACAAGGTTGGATATAACTGAATGTGCCAGTCATGACCAGTTTTATTGACCAATCTTTTGAGAATCTTGATTAAGGTTTTGTTAGATGCTTCTGCTTGACCATTACCCTGAGGATAATAGGGAGTGGACTAGCGATGTTGAATCTTATATTTTTGGCATAATTGTTTAACATATTTATTTTTGAAACAAGTTACATTGTCAGAGATGAGATTTGCAGGAATTTTGAACCTACAAATGATTTGATTAAAAATAAATTTAGAGACTTGTGTGCCAGTGCAGGAAGCTAAAGGCATAGCTTCAACCCACTTCGTGAAATACTCGATGGCGGTTATGATGAATTTGTGTCCATCAGATGACACATGATTGATTTTGCCAATAATATCTAAGCCCCATTTTGAAAAGGGCCAAGGAGATGAAATAGCCTATAGTTCTTGTGCAGGTGCATGGACAAGGTCAGCATGTTTCTAGCACTTGTCGCAATGGCACACATAATCATGTGCATCCTTTTCCATGGTAGGCCAAAAGTATCCTATCCGAAGGAGCTTTTTAGCAATGACACTACCACTGAAGTGTCCTCCACAAGATCCATCGTGGGCTTCACTCAAGGCTAATTTGGATTCTTCTAAATTCAAACATCTTAATAGGATACCTTCAAAAGATCTCCTATATAAAGTATTGCCAATTATTACAAATCGACTTGCTCGTCTATGTAATAACCGACGCTGGTTTCTATTAGAATTGGCAGGGAAAGTCCCATTTTGGAGAAAATCAAATATGTCCGTATACCAAGGTTCAGGAGTAGTTTCATTGATTAGAAACACATCCAGAGGTTCTAAGCATGACTTAGTCAAAGCGGGTTCCTAGAGTCAACGAATAATGATAGTGGCATATTTGTCATCTAAATCCAAAGGCAGGAGAGATGCAGCTGCAGCCATAACATCAGCTGCACGGTTGCAAGTTCGAGGAATAGCTTCCAAGGTAACTTGATTAAATAGAGACATTAGTTGTAAAACATAGGCTTTATATGGGCACAATTTATCATCTCTGGTCTGATAAACTTCATTAATTTGGTTTATAACCAATTGAGAATCACCAAAAACTAATAGATGTTTAATTTTTAGTGCCAAGGCAGCTCGTAATCCAAGGATTAGAGCTTCATATTCAGCAGTATTGTTGGTGCAAGAAAATGTTAATTTGAAGGACAGAGGAATAAGATGTTTTTGTGGGGATATTAAAATAATACCCGCACCAGCCCCACTCATGCATCGAGCTCCATCAAATTATGAGGACCATTGTTCAATATGGTCTGCCTCTAATTGAAGGCATTCATCAAGAAACTCGATGATGAGGGGATGGGTAGACTCTAAGGGTGCAGCAGCTAATTGATCTACTATGATTTGTCCCTTAATAGACTTCTGTCCTATGAATGTGAGATCAAACTCGCTTAGAGCAAGAACCCACTTGGATGTGCGACCCGATAAATAAGGTTGACTCATGAGATACCTCAAGGGATCATATTTGGTAATGACATAATTTTTCTGACTAAGCATATAATGTCGTAATTTTTGCGTAGCAAACATGACTGCTAAACATAATTTCTCTAATGCTATATAGCGGGTTTCATAACTGATGAAGGTTCGGCTAATATAATAATTAGCACGTTCTCTTTTCGCATCATCAAGCTGAGCTAGCATAGCTCCTAAGGTAGAATCTGAAGCTGAAATATACAGGAGGAATGGGTGATCAGGTTTAGGTGGTGAAAGCACAGGTGGATTGAGGAGATATTGTTTGAGAAGTTCAAAAGCTTCTCTACATTCGTCGTCCCAATTAAAAGGGACATCCTTCTTAAGAAGTTTAAGAAAGGGACCGGTTTTGTCCGCCAGCTTATCGATGAAGCGATGGATGGCTTGAATCTTACCTTGTAAACTTGGTAATTCAGATATATTAGTAGGTGCGGGCATATCAGTGATAGCCACAATCTTGAGAGGGTCGATTTTGATACCACGTAAAGAAACTAAAACCCCTAATAGTTTATCGAACTTGACTTCGAATATGTATTTTGCTGGATTTAATCGAATAAGATATTATCGTAATCGATTAAAAACTTTTCTCAAATCATCTAAATGATTATATTCAATAATAGAGCGAGCTATAATATCATCTACATAATCATGTAGGATATCATGCATCATATCATGAAAAATATAGGTCATAGCTCATTGATAGATTGCACCTGCATTCTTTAAGCCAAATGGCATCACTTTCCAACAAAAAGTACCCCAGGGGGTAATAAAGGCTATTTTAGCCTGATCTTCAGGAGCTATCCTGATCTGATTATAACTAGAGAATCCATCCATTAAGGACATCATCCCACTCCTGGCAGTAAAGTCAATGATTTGATCCATTTTTGGAAGAGGAAAATCATCTTTAGGGCATGCAACGTTAATATCTCTAAAATCTATGCAAACCCTAACTTTGGTAGCTTCTTTCTTGGTGACTGGAACTACATTTGAGATCCATTCAACATAATCAATAGCTTGTATAAAAACAACATTCAAGAGTTTTTCTAACTCCCCTTTGACTAGCAGAGCCACTTTGGGATGCATTTTTCTAAGTTTTTGTTTAACAGGTTTAGCATCCGGATGGACCACTAGATGATGCATGACTACAGAAGGGTCTAGACCTGGCATATCTTCATATGTCCAAGAGAAGACATCTTCATACTCTTTAAGGAATGCAATGTATTGTTCTTGTTTTTCTTGACTTAATTCTGATCCAATATTGATTATGTGAGGATTATCCTCCATTCCAATGTTAACTTTAATGACATTTTCTACCTCCATGTGTAGATCTCTTTCAAAATTAGGTGGGGCGGGTGAAACGCCCAATTCTTGTAATTATTGTAAGGTTAATTTGGATAATTCATCTTGAGGATTAGTGGTCTCAAGTTGGGCTATAGTTGGTATAGAACCATCAAAATAAAATCCATTGTGTAACATCTCTTCAACGAAGACATCGTGGAAGATATCTCCTTCCAATTCTTCATCGGGATCAGCAATCATTTCAAGATAAGCTATGGAAAGCATGTTACATGTAAATGGCTAATTTTTTAGAGGCAAATCATCATGCCTATCCAAATAATCTTGATAGCATATGAGTTGATCATCATCTTCAAAAGGAAAGGGTTGACCCTTACTAGGAAATAGGCCCACACCACAGTGGGTAGGCCACGGTTCTACCTCGAAAGGTTCTTTCATGCCATTTTGGAAAGGTCCCAAGCCTTTCCATTTATATCCCATTTTAAGCATTATGGGTTTAGCTTTAATATATTCATTGGTAAAATAACACCGAGCATATCCTTCATGATGAGTTTTAATATTCCGAGGGATTCTTCCCCAGTCATATCCTTTATAAATAAAGGCACAACTCTCGACTTGGTAAGTACTTCCCATAGGTTGTGGGAGGCCAAAAGTAGGAGGAGATGGTAGTAAGTTATTTAAAAGAATTTAATCTCTCATGAAAGCATTTGTTTTTTCTAATATTAAGGTTGTGGATAAATCTGGTAAAAGTTCATCAGAAAGAGCATAAGATGTAGAAGGATCATTCCCTATATCTTTAGATGTGGAAGGGATGATAGATGTGTCTATAGGTTTTGAAATTATAGGGATAGAACATGAAGGATTAGTTGTAGATTTAAGATCTTTTTGAGGTTCTAGAGTGATTTTTTTAGAAGATTGTTGATCTATATAGGAGGATGAAATTAATGGAGGGAAAACAGGTGAAGTTATGGGTGTGTGTGTCACAGTTTTAGATGAAAAATAAGAATTAGGATGTGTGGATGACAGAGCAGGACAAAATTGCACTCCAACAGGTTCTGCCAAAGCACACATATCAAAGGGTCTAGGGTCACCATTGATAGTGACCAACTGATTTTTAAATTCAAATTTAACACATTGGTGTAAAGTTGATGGGATAGCCCGCATCACATTGATCCAAGGGCAACCCAAAATTATATTGTACGATGTTGGGCAATGTACAATAAAGATGGTGGTATCTAGAGTTTTAGGACCAAATTGTAATGGGATGGTAATAACTCCACACGTTTCTTGTGTTTTGTCATTAAAAGCTTTGATAATCATGTTAGTTTTCTTCATTTCATCACTTCTAAAGCAAAATCGTTGGTAGAAGTCAAAAATGCAAATGTTGAGAGATGAGCCATTATCAATCAGAACTCGTTTGACAGCTACATCTCCAATTATAGCAATAATATATAAGGGATTGTCCTTATGTAAACTGTGTTGTGGGATATCTTTATCCCGAAAGTCAATACAATCAACCTCTCGAGTAATGATAGTATTGGCCATAGCTTCAGGTTGAATGTTTTGAGGTACCATCATTTGGCTTAATGTAAGCATCAACTCATCCCTATGGGTAGGAGAAGATCTTAACAAATCCAAAAGGGAAATTTTGGCTGTAGTATTGGATAATTGCTCATTAATATTGTAAGGGGGTTTAGGTTGAACATGGGAAGCATGATTCCCTTTATTGGGATTCTTCAAAGCAAATGGAACTGATCCATCATTCTGGTTTGGTTCTTGTTGAGAATTTTGAGCCTGTTGTTGAGTAACGACTCCAATGGTACCTACAATGTTATATTGAGGATGTTGAACTAGTCTCGGCCGAGCGTTTATGGCTTGTTCATTAGGAAGGAATTGATTAGAAGAAGGTCGAGTAGTAACTCTTATAGGAAATGGTTCTTCTGGAACCATAGCATCTGTGATGGGTTGAATAGGATCTGATTCATTTTTAGAACTATTCGATTGGTTTGAAGTGATGTCCACTTCACTTTCAGTATTTGATTCTATATCACTAGAATCAGATGTTTGAAAATTATGTAATGGCCTGGTCGTAACCAAGGATAAGGTTGTGTCAAATATTTGAGGATCTGGATTAAGTAAATTTCCACTAATAGTTCCTACATATCGGGTAGGAGGTGGAACATTATGATGTTCGATTTGATTGGCTACCTCTTTACCATGTCTTGGTAAAGGATGTTGAAATATGTCTAATGTTTGATTAGCGTTTTGATTTTGATTTTGGGTAACAGTTTTTTGAGTATTATTAGGAACATTTTGTTTAGGTTGGAAGGCTTGCACTTCCATTTCATTATTATCAATCATATCCTGTATTTTATGTTTCAACCTTTTACAAGCATTGGTAGAGTGTCCAGGTCCTCTATGGAAATCACAATGTAAGTCATCTCTATATCCGGGTATAGTTGGATTAGGTTCCCGGATAGCTGGTAATTGGATCAAACCTCTTTCGAGTAATTGAGGTAAAATACTCGATAACGGTTTATTCAATCGAGTAAATTCTCGAGGAGGCTTATTAGGAGGTTTCAATATAAATTTTTCTGTTGTCTTCATTGCATTGATATTAGCAACATTTCTGTTGTCAGTGACTCCATCACCAACAACTTGTTTGTTTTTATATTGATTTCTAGAGGTTTTCTCATCATCCTTCTTCCTAAGTTGGCCTCTCCTAATGAGGGCATCTTCTACTCTTCGAGCTAAATCTATAGCCTGATCGAAGGTAGTTAAAGTAGCAGTTGATAACTCATAAGATATTTATTCTTGCAAATTATTGATAAAAACGTCCAACATTTCCCTATAAGGTAGCACAAAGTGAAGTTTTCCTATCAACTGCCTCCATCTAGCTAAGAAATCAGCAAAGCATTCATCCTTGTCTTGTTTTATGTTGTATAAATCTTTAATGGTTACATGCCTCTCGATGTAGGCACTGAATTGATGGACAAAATATTTTGCTGTTTCTTCAAAGTTTCTCAAAGAATGAGTGGGCAATTGATAGTACCACTCTAATGCCATTCCACCCAAACTTTTTGGGAACATTTTTAGTAATAGCAAGTCATCATGTGATATATCATGACATGCTATCCTAAACATGCGAAGATGCTCTATGGGATATTAGGTTCCTTTATATATAGGCAAGATAGGCATGGGAAAATGCTTAGGGTATGGTTGAGCTACAACTATGGGATCCAAAGGTTGACTACATATCTCTCGATAATTATACGAGGGATGATAAGGATCTATCTGGTCCATACACAAAGCTAACTGTTTCACCATGGCTTCCAGATTACTAGTTTGCCCACCATATTGGTTCGGTAGGGCATTGATATGGGTTTTGTGAGCATATGATGGAGGGACATGAAGATTAGATGCTATGTTGCTATTGTGCAAATTGTTGGTAGGAAAGGTGTTATGAAGGAATTTTGAAGTGGTATTATGCTGTATTCCAGATTGTTGAAAATTGGTGTTTGGATTTGTTTTAGGTTTTTGCTTACTTGAAGCATATTGATCAATAGTTTGGCGAAGTAAAGTAGTGAAGGAAGTTTTATTTTGTGTGGGAATGATTTTAGGTTGAATAACAGGTTCCTTAGGAGGTTGGGTAACCTATTTTTTTGACATGTTTTGAATCATAGTGACCATATCTGTATTGGATGGTCCAGCTTTATCACTTTCTTGATCAATGAAAGACAAGGGATTAGTGCGCACATCAAACGCATGTTCGATGGCTGCTTGAGTTTCACTAATTTTCCCTTTATCAATACGAACTGCCACATTAAGAGCGTCAATGTTATCATTGAGAAATTTCTGAAAATGATCTACGTTGTCAAAAGCAATAGTTTCGTCTGGAGTTACTCGAGGGGATGAGGATCCATCCTCTTTAACACTTCCTTCTTGTTCATTGTCTTCACCTAGGTCATCTTCTGGGTGATCTAGAGTTTCTCCTTCCGGAATTGGATCTTCAGGAAGGACATTTGGGTCTCTAGTTTTATCTTGTAACCAATCTTCTTCTTCTCCTTAAGTTTGTTTACCATTCCTAAGTTTAGGCATTGTGCCTTAATTTTAGATTTCAGCAATATATATATATATATATATATATATATATATATATATATATATATATATATATATATATATATATATATATATATATATATATATGCAACAAACTTAAGAGGTATATATTAATTATATACCTACTACAATATTTGAAATGAAATGTTTTTGGTTTTTGTTATGTTTTTTAGTTTTTCTTTGTTTTTGAAATAATATTGTAAAGATGACAAACAATACAATAAATGCAAGAAATAATACTGAAAGCAATAATCTAGTTTTCTATAAACAATTTATAAATATCATTAATGGGCTCGAGTTCTTCAGGAGTCATAAAGTGTTCTTCTTCAAATTGAAAATTTTCTTTTAAAAATTTAATGAAAAGAGCTATAGAAATACCATGTATTTCAGATTTTGATTGATAATAGTAATTCTCACGACAATATTCACGATACAACATAGCTCTAGGAATGTTGTTCCATCTTTCCCTATCTGTAAGAACAACCTCTTGGTCTTCTACAAGACCTAGGAACTGGTGTACAATGGCTATGTTCTCGAGGTATTCCTCGAAGGTGAACAATTTTGAAGATACAAGAGCTCTCCTATAAGCTAACCATCTATGGCAGGCTCTTTGAAGTTCATGATAAAAAACAAGTTGATGAGGATCCAGGATTCTATCTAGGATAAGCCTCTTGATTTGTTTAAGTTTTGTTGACCTAGATGAAATGACACTAAGTCTTCTATCAAGTTCATCCCACAAGAGTTGATTTCTATCTGTTTCAGGCACACTAAGTACATAATTGATTTCTATGGCTGCCAATTGGTTTTCTACATTTATAGTAACTGCTAATATTTTCTTAGGAGCTACCATCTAAACATGATATTAAATTTAAATGATCTAAAATGCATCTATGTTTTAGTTGTTTTATTTTTTTGTTTTGTTTTCAAAAGGTTTAAAATGCATTCACGTCGGGTTCATAAAAATGTATCGCTCCAAATTTTTCACACCCTTACCTTCAGGCTATAGGATCCGTGCCCGAAAGGGGGATGTGAAAAGGATGGCACGGTACCTCGGACTGAGAGGCCTTGCGAAGGTCTCGTCTCTCGAGGGAGGTGTATATTGGTGATTTTTTGATGGATGGTGGGTTCACCAGGAAACATTCAATGGTAGTTTCCACGCCTAGGTTGGGAATGTGTTTTATGTGTTTGTTTTAGCCTTAAGCATTCAAATCCTAGGTTTGGCCAAAATGTGTCTAAGCTATTCTATATGAAGATGCAAATTAAATGAATATAGAAAACAAGATTAAGATAGAAAACAGAGAAACTAAAGAATGTTAAAAGAAAAATACCTGATTTGGATGTCTAATGAAGATTCAGATTCTTGAAGCAGTCAGGATCATCTGGAATTTGATAGAACCATCTGAGATCTGACAAGATCATCTGAGATCTAATGAATTCATCAAATGAATTCTTCAGAGACCTGCAAACAGAGAAATAGGTGCAAAACACAGAAAATGCAACTATTCTAACAGAGGGAAACAATGTAAAATGACAGCAATAATATCAAACTAAAACTTAAAAATAGAAACATGAATGAATTATGCTAATTTGATCACAATTATGGCTTTATTATGCATTTAATCTAGATGGGTGAACTCCAAAATGGAGAATAGCATAAACTTATAAATTACCTAGCTAATTGCAGAATAAAACAACAAAAAAAGAGATGAAGAAATGCAAACTTTAGGCATTGATTGCCTCAATGTTGACTGCAGTCAAAATCATCTCGCATTGGTACGAAATCATCTCTGATTCGATAGGATCGCCTTCGATCTTAATAGGATCATCTGCGACGATGTAAGCTTGCTCCGGGTGAAAAACACTAAGGTACCTACAACAAAAATTGTATAGAACTACTGCAAATATCAATTTGGGATGTCTTAGTGCATATGAAGTCAATTTACAGGGAATTTCAGCCAAGGGGGTGCTAAGGGAAGGGATTAGGATTAAATAGGCTTAGGAGGGAGGTTAGGAGGTTGGAGATCATCCCTATTTGGGAGATCTCCAATGGGGGAGGGTATTTAATGGCACAGACACGCTTCTGCCCGAATTAGAGACCCGTTGGAATAGAAGCTAATTGTGCAAAATCAATTTAGGGACAAGATCATCTGGACGTCCTAGTCCAGATGAAATAGTCAGTTCTGGGGTGATATCATCTGATCGGCGACGATATCGTCAAACGGTCAAAACAAACTATAAAAATGGCGTGAGAAAGGGAGAAACGGATTACATGACAGTTAACGGGTAGTTTGAGAGGTTAAAATTTGAATTTAAATTATTTACTAGAGTAAATGTAATTATTAAGATTTTACTGCACCAATTTTAGGGTGCTACGGTGCTCATGCATACACCTTAGGTGTATCAATCATGTCATACACTAGCCTAATCAAGTTCCATGGGAATCAACATCCAATGCTATTCAAGGGCACTATGTTGGCCAACACGAGCATGACTAAAGTGGGTAGTGCATCCAACTTCTTATCCACATACAAAACCAAGTACCTTATCCCTTCACCCTTCACACCCTCATATCACCATCCATCTATAAAGATGCAACTCATCTCATGTCCCTTATCATGTCCAACCTTGACATGTAACCCCTCCAATGGTAACTAGAGGATGTGATATACATCCTCAAGTGTCACTGCCATCTCTCTAGTAGGAAGCTGAAAGGTCCCCCAATCTAGATCCCATCTCTTTGCCAAGGTAGAGATACCCATCATTAGCCCTCACCACATATATCTTAGCTACCCCAACTAGCCATACATCCTCTAACCACTTCCACTGATCCTCTTTTAGCACCATTATCACCCTAGGGATGGATGAGATGTGAGAACCAATACCGATCCTCCAAGATCCTCAACTACAAGACAACACATTCAAAAATAAATTACATTAAAGTCGTATTCATTTGCATACACACAAAAAAAAATTGCACAAGTTTGAATAAATATTTCCAAGGACACTTACCTTAGCAACATGTACCTTTCTCTTATTGTCGCATCTGCATCCCATGGCCATAAATTTTGTACCACACACTCCACTCCACTTACTCACTCCCTTAGATGTAAATTTTAGAATTTGTGAACGTAAGAATGAATCTGATTTCACCTCTACAAGATATTTATAGCTATTCTTGGTGCACTAGAATGCCCATGGACATTGATAAGTGCATTGATACACTGCCCTACATTTTTAGAATGACAAACTCAAGATGTTGTCTACGCATGCTATTAATTCTCATCGACATTTGGCATCAAAATTTGTAGAAAGACCAAAATGATAAAAAAGGATAGCTTAACTCCACAAAATCATTTAAAATTACATCCATTCATTTATTTCATCATCATATCATGTTTTGTGAAAGCCAAAATTGATTTGGGTGCATAATTTTTTCTTACGACCAAAAGTCACAAAAATCACCTTACAAGTTTCAAAACACATCACAACGATCCAAATTTTCATAAAATGACCATAATAATCATTATCATCATCAAATATTTATTTCAACATAATTTTCATCCATTAATCATTATATTTGCACATTTTTCCAAGTTCATATACAATTTCAAGTGAACCTTGTATCTAGTGGTCTATTCTATCTCCTTTGCGATTGCAGTGATTGGTTGTCCATGCAATTTGATAATATAGGTAAATCACCATAAAAACATTTGGCCATATTAATCATCCATCATCTTCTTGTTCAAAAACAATATCACTTTTGGTCCCTCATATTTTGAGTGTGACTATGCCAAGACCAATTTGCTCAACAACTATCATTGATGCCATTTTTCATGGGGTTCCCAACATGGATAACTTTCATCATTTTATTTGCAATTACACCAGTCTCTGAGGATACAAGCTGGGTAAAGTTATTGAGAAACCATTTAGGAATTCCATGTGGGAATTAGCTATAATCATGAGTGGTCCTGAGGTTAGACTATTTTTTATTTTTTATGCATATGCATCTTTGCATTTCAATGGCACCAAAAGGCACTTTATTCAACAGTATGGAATCACCCCAAACTTGGGGTAACCACATTTGATTTTGATTTTCCAAAATGGGATCATATTACATGATCATAGCATTTACACTTGGAAAAATCTCCCTTTCTAAATTAGGGCAAAAACAACATCATTTTACATCATTTATATCATCATTTTACATCATTCATATCATCCACATTTACATTATACATTTGCACTTACACCATTCAATTACATTTTCACCGCACAATTCTATCAATTGGCTTGTGAGTCTCATCCTTCACTCATTTTCCAGTTGAGGGGGTAAGCTACACATTCAAATTCTTTTGTCTTCAAAAATTATCTTTGCGTTACAATGAAAGAAAGTTGCTTCTTCATCAGGCCAAACCGGGTCTCTAATATTTTGCATCGCACTGTGTTTCATACAACATGATACAAAAAGGGCATCTGTAGATACCAAAATATAGCCACTTGTCATCCATCCATACCCTCCAATCACAACCATCCATTATTTATATATATATATGTATTTGTTTAATATATATTTAAATATTAATATTTAATATATTATATATATATATATATATATATATATATATATATATATGAATTAATCCTAGTCCTCTGCCACATTTTAATCTCAGCTATCCATCCACATCAATCCATACCACTTGGAAGATTTAATATTTACCCTTCATATTTTAATCTTGGTCACACATTTTGTGTCATCGAGACCCTAACGTGTCCAAGGGATGATTATAAAAGATGAGTCATTTTGATGACTCAGAACCCTAATATTCCTGAAGCTAAATCTTGAGTCCCTAATTTTTTGAGATTTAATTCTATCGATGAACAATCACAAAGAATTCTATGATATAATTAAGCCCTTTTACCCTAGCCATCTCATTATTACTTTTGTACTCCATCATCACCCTTGCATCGTTTGCGTTCATCGCTGCATAACCCGCGAAGAACCATATCTACTTCTATGACACATTCCTCAGTCCTTGAATGCCCTGGTGTATCTGTCATCATTGCAGAACATACTAGTGCATATACCACCATTATCAAACACCTTGGTGCATTTTCAACAATCATAAAATACCTATAGGTATTTCCTATAGTAGATCTACAGTTTTACGGCCCTCGGGTGCCGTTCGGGCATCCTCGCGATCATTGTCTACAAAAATAGAAGTAAAATTCTTAAGTGATAAAGTAAGAAGTTATTTGCACTCATTTCATATTCCTACACTTTGTTTTAATATTATATTGTAGCATCTAGGATTTAGTTGTTATTTTATCTTTCTAAGGACCTCACACTATGGAGCCCTCATAGATATTACTAATCTCTTTTGCTTTTTTTCTGATTGTAGGTACAAAAATCATACATTTGGTAGTTGTTGAAGCTAAGGTGGCTCTTTTAGGATACACAAACTCACCTAAAACCTCAATGGGATCAAATACAAGCACAAATACACCAACCATTCCATTTCAGCTAGGGTTTCAAAGAACCCTAGTATTTGTAAAAAAATGTTTCACACAAAAAGCATTGTAAAACCCCATATTTGGGGCACATTGATTGTGTCATTTTGAGATCTTCCCACATTAATAAAAAGTTTATCTATCTTGTGTAATATTTGTGTTATACTATGCTTATTATCATTTTACATTTTTTATTGGTGTTTCTTTATTTCTGATTCACATATGTATCTTAGGGTTGTTGCTGTGCAATACCTCTATATTCCCTTGAAAATTATAGGTTTATTGTTGAAAGGAGGTTTGGTTAAAGTTAGAAATATTAACTTTGTTATGATATGGGATGTTTTGCATGGTATATTGCTATGGAGGATAACTCACATTTGGTAAATAGAAGAAATTTTATAAGGAGGAATAGAATAGGGAGGAAATTGAACTTGATTTTGAGGTGAACTACTAGTTAGAAGAACTTGTAGAATTTTCCCAGTGTTGGTGGTTGTAGTAGTGGCATATGTAGGTTTATGAAATGGATTTAAAAGACTCAAAAAAAATATTGATTCAAATATTTTGAGGAGAAATGGTTTGATGATGAGATGGCATATCCTCTTTGAGTTGGAAATATTCATCCATAGCCTTGTTCAAGGCATCCATGTGATGCTTAATTAAATTATAGATATGATCAAATGATTTAAGGTTGAGGTGTCCATTAGACCCCTTAATAGTATTAAGGTCAATACCAGTCTCTATGTCCTCTTTCACATCTAGATTGGGATTCTTCCTATCAATCTAATAATCCTCTTGAGGATTCCCATTAGATTCCAAAAGCTTTCACTTACTCCCAAGTTTGGGAGCCATTATGATAAAGGGAAAGGATAGGAGAGATGAGGGAATATCTAAAACTAACGAAACACACAAAATATTTTATTAAGCAATTTTATGTTTTTATAATATAAACAAACAAATTTTAATTGTCTTATTTATGGTTTAAAATAAAAATAAAGAAGATAAGAGAGAAAATGATTGCTAATTACCACTAAGGACGTGTTCCATGTTAGATTCACCAAATATGTAGAGGGGGGAAAGCTGACCTATTGCATACAATTCTTGGCTAGATCCGTTGGGAGTCGAGGTGATCATGGGGGTAAGGTATATCCTCTACACTTGAGGGCTTAGGGGATTGAAGGGTTCACCAGGAATGGTTTAAGAAATTTCTCCAAGAATGGGGTGGAAATGTTTGATGTATTTATTTGAACAAGCACCTATGTTTGGCCTTTCTAAGATGTAAGATATGAAGAATAAAAGAATAATGCAAGCAAACAAGGTGCTACTCCTAGAATGATTTTTGATTTAAATGAGAACTAAAACCCTAGTTTACAAATAAGTATATCTTTTTCTTCTTAGCAAGTGCTTAAGAGAATGCACAAAATAAATTTAACCTAAGATGCAAACTATATGCTTTTTTTCTTTCAAATGCCTTGAAATAAATTCAAATATTTTTCCTTTTATTTATGACCTAAATCTGGAATAGAAATGAATAGAAAGCAAAAAACATATATCTTAAGAAGTCTATTTAGACAATTTAATTGATCTAGTGGTTTATATTAGCTTTTAACTTTCATCCTGATATATCCAACAACTTTAAAACCTACAAAACAACTTAAAACCCTTGGAAAAATTGATTAGTATTTGGGGCCCTCTTAGGCCAGTATATGACTAATCTTGGAGGTGCAATAGTCAATCCCAGTTGGTCCTTTTAGCTAATTATTTGAAAATAAAAGTGATTGTTGATATTTTGAAGCAAAATGAGACAAGATGCAATAATATGAAACAATGTGAAAATAGAGTGAAAACAGAAGGATTATGACCTAAATGCACCATTCAAGGGCAACCTAGGGTTTTGGGAGTGAAATTCTACACCTAAGCCCTAGAGATATAAATTTTCACCTTGTAAGGGGTGACCACAAATTTAGTCCTATCACATTTTCACCCTATAAGGATGGGGTGCAAATTCAAGATAAATATTTTAATTGATTTAATAAATGTAAACATGCAGTGCAAGAAAACCTTTTTGATCTAAGTAGACCAATAATGCAAGGAAAACCTGGTGGAAGTAAAGAAGCAATAAAAGCATGGGCTAAAAACCACAATGGTATACTCCTCCTCAAGGCTTCCACACGTGTTCACCAAGAGCAAAAAATCATAAAAGCAAAGCAACAATAGAAGAACATTTGAAGACAATTTATGGTATCCAAAACTTGTTGTCTCACTCTCTCTTGAACTTGTTTGAAATTTTCTCTAGAACTTGTTAGGATAAAATGGGGTCAAAAATCCTATATTTATAGAATGTTTTTAGTGAATAACACAAGCTTATAATAAGAGGGAGGGGGGTGAATAGTATAAGATAATTTTTTTTTATTTTCTTTCCAAAGCAGTATTATCCAACATTATCAATTGCAATAATGAAACAATGCACATATCATCACACACATAAGAGACAAAGATTTAATGTAGTTCACCCAATGTGGGCTATGTCGACGAAGAAAATATTTCTTATAAATTTTCTCAAAAAATCTCTTGGGAACAAATTCCCTATTACAATGTTTATGGGCACCAATCCAAAGGAGACATCAATCCCTTATGCTCAAGTTCATGGACCTCTAGCCATAAGAGACACAAATCCCCTTTGCTTTGGTTCATGGACCTCTATCCATAGGAGACACCAATCTCCTTTGCTCTAGTTTGTGGACCTCTATCCATAGGAGACACCAATCCTATTTGTTCTAGTTCATGGACCTCTATCCATAGGAGACACCAATCCCCTTTGCTCTGGTTCATGGAAATTTATCCATAGGAGACAACAATCCCCTTTGCTCTATTTTGTGGACCTCTATCCATAAGAGACCTCAATCCCCTCTGCTCTAATCTACTCCAAAACTTTACACAAGGCTTTCTCAAATCTGCTCCAAAAACCTGCTTAAATTTGATCCAAGCCTACACACAAGGATTTCTCAAATCTGCTCCAAGCTTACACACAAGGCTTGCTCAAATCTACTCCCAAAACCTTCTCAAATATGTTCCAAGCCTACACACAAGGCTTGTTCGAATATACTTCTAAAACCTGATCAAACCTACTCATAAATCTGCTCAAATATCCTCCTCAACCTGCTCAACTATGTTTCAAACCTTGTATACAAAAATTATTTATCTATCTTGCATAATGATGTCATCAAGTGCTTTATCTATTCTTCAAAATGTTTTCCTTAACTAAAGCAGTTTAGACATATTATACTCTAAATTTGTTTAACCTCTTGAACATATAGAGAATGATATGTACTAACAAATTCTCAATATGTTCTTCACATTCATTAAGTCCGTCACTTTCACATATCTCACATTTATTACATTTTAAATGTAGATCTAGTTCAGCACTTGATAACTGATCTAGTATTTTCTGATTTGCAACTTCACTTAAAAACACAAGTCCTTATCATCTACTCACACAATAAATCATGAAAAATGCACAAGTCTATCCTTTTTATATACTTCCAAAGTCAATCATGATGATGCACAAATTGGCTTCACAAATCTGATCTATAACTCTTGCATTTTCATTTCCAATATCACTCAAAACCAATGCATAGATTTTCTTTACAATATTGGTCTATAACCCTTGCAAGTTCATTTTCAAATTCATTCAACAATAATGCACAACTTGTTCTCAAATCCTAGCACATATATTTGCAATTTCTATCAAAGCAATGCACACTCAATCAATCCTTATTTCTCCAAACATATGACAACTCAACCACCTTAAGAAGGAATTAAATCACCATACCTCTAAAACTAAAACTACCTTGATGATGATGTGCCTTCAAAAACCTATCTCAAAATAATTTTCCTTTCTTTTGCCACTTCAAAAATAGGTTAGCAAATCTCCTTTTCTAACACTCTCAAAGTAAAGCCTTATCAAGAACTTTACAACCCCTTTTTATAATATGCCAAATACAAAATAACATAAATCACAATTACACCTTATTTCTCCTTTCTATGAAAAGCCAAATACAATACAATCAAAAATCACAATTACACCTTATTTCTCCTTTCTTTTGCATATCAAAATAATACTTTGAAAACACAACAATATCCCCTTAATTTTCTTTTTGAACTTTTCAAAATAAAACTCTATATCATAAATCCTTATTGCTCCCCTTTATAATATTTGTAAAATAAAGACTTTATAGCATACACCCTTATAACTCCTATTTGCAAAAATAAAAGACTTTATAACATGCACCCTTATGACTCCTATTTGCAAAAATAAAAGATTTTATACCATATACCCTTATACCTCCTATTTGCCAAAATAAAAATCTTTATACCATACACCCTTATAACTCCTTTTCAAAAATGATTAAAACATTTATAAATACCTCATATAAAAATTTTGTTGGCATTGGTGTGAATTGACCCTCTAACCTCTAGTGCCCAAACGTAGCTCATGACCACTTGGGATAACCAAGCGGATGGAACTTCAAATGTGCATCAACATTTTTGTCTTCTTCGTCGTGCTTCTCAAAAAAAATCAAATCAAAACTGGCATCGACGAGCTTCGAACTGTGCACCTCCTCTCACGTAGTGACTTAGCACAAGTCCAACCACCACTTGGGCTACCTTGGTGGATGACATCAAGGGGCAGATAAAAATATTAAGTTTGCTTCCTTCTCTGCTACCAAGAATTTTGTTGTACTCTTCCTCCTATTTGCTTCCATTCACACTCCCTACATCAGATCACTCTTCGAATTGCGCACACATATCTTTCAACATCGAACTATCACCAAAATGAATTATTATCACTCATATATATGGATTTTGGACTTTATGAGGAAACATTGGTGCTTATTAACTTTTCTTGTGGGTTTATGACATTTGCACCTCTCCCTTAGACGTCGGTGCTCATTTGAAATATTCAATATTTTATTGCCTTCATAAACTTTTGGCACCTCCTACTTTTTTAACCTTTTATATTATAATATTTCAAATATTATAATATTAATTCTTAACCTTTATCTTTTGCTAATCAAACCTTTTTATTTTTCTTATTCATTTGACCCATGTAACTTTAAACTCTTGTCCATCTCTTTAATCCTTTGTCCCTTGCAACTTTAAACTCTCTTAATAATATTTAAATTTAAAATTTAAATATTATAACCCTTTGCTTGAATATTTTCTTTGCTTTGCTTTCACAACCATGGGGAATATTTTTGCCTTGACAACCATTGCACCTTTGATGTCAAAATATTTTTGCCTCATGTATCCTTTGACATCAATGACAACAATATGCTCAATATTTCCAACAATCTCCCCCAAAAATTTCTTTGACTACAACTGGATTCCAAATCTTATCCCCCTAAGAAGCTGCTCCTCCTTACTGAAATCTCTCCCCATTTGACATCAATGGCAAAGGTCTCCTTTTGTGGCTAAAGAAAAGATACTTTGCATAGCCTCCTCACCACCTCCTTTACTTGAGGTGATCAATTTTGGGATGGGCGTGAAACTCCCAAATTACTATGCTCTTCTTTCTCGATTTTATTTTTCCATACTTTTGAAGTCATACCTTTTTGAACCTTTTGAGCATCCTTTTTCTTGCTTGTCCTTGGAAGTTTTGGAAATTTTGTTCTACACCACTTTGCTTTATGCCCAAAATTATTGTAATTGAAACACATGATGTTGTAGTCCTTGGAAGGTACAAATGACTTGAAATTTCTCTTGGTGAAGCCATAATCATTCTTACCATGAACCCTACAATGTATAGCTTTGTGACCAAAATTATTACATGAGTAGCAATAATCTTGAAAGAAATATTCATATTGCCTTGGAGGATATGAATTGAAGTTCCTCTTGGTGAAGCCATAATAATTCTTACCATGAACCCTGCAATGTACAACTTTATGACCAAACTGATTACATGTGAAACAATAACCTTGGAAGAAATATTCATCTTGCCTTGATCTCATGGTTATTTCTTTGCTTTTCCTATGATGGTCCTTGTTCCTTGATGGTGCATTGTTTTCTTCCTCTTTGATGCTTCCACTTCTCAACACATCAGAATAGGTCTTAGGCTCTTCTTCAATTACCTTATTTGATGCTTCTATTTATTTTGATCTTGACTCCTCCTTTTGTTCCTTTTGACCTTCTTCATAACCAAGTCCTATTTTTATAAATGGAGATCTCTATGCTTTGATAATATCATTCAAAATTTCTGTGCTTTTCTCAAACCTGATATTTTGTTGTAGCTTTTCAACTTTATTTTTTAGAGTAACAACCTCATGTTCTAGTCTTTCACATTCCAACTCTTTTACATTTAATTGTTTAGCCATACCTTCTTCAACTTTCCTTGCCTCTTCAACCTTAACTTTTAAGTCAGTGAGATCTTGTAGAAGCTTTGCTTTTATTTTCTCATCCTCTTGTTCTTGAACCTTCAATCTTAAGTTCTCCCTTTTCAACTCAACAAGTTCCTTTTCTATATCAACTATGGCTTCCTCTTCTTTTTTTGAATCTTTCTCTTCTTTTTCACTATTTGAGAGACTTTCATCACTGTCACTTGAAGCACTAATTGCTTATTCAACATCAAAACTCTTCTTGTGTCTTTGAAATACCTTCTTCTCATGCTTTCTTTGACTATGCTTGTCTTTATTTTCATGATGAAATTTTTCTTCTTTCTTTTTCTTATATTCCTTTTCCTCTTTACTGCTACTATACCCATTTTGTGGACAATAAAGTGCAAGGTGACCAAGGTTACCACATTCAACACATTTGGGTTTTCTTGAACTCATTTTATTTCTTCTCACAAAGTTAGCCTCTTCTCCACTACTTGATTCTGGTTCTTTATATGTTTCCACTTCCCTTTTTAGAGTAACAATCTCTTTGAGAGAAAAATCAAATTCTTATTCCATGTCCACCATAGTTTCCTCTTTCTCTCCATTTTATTGGATTTCAATTACTAGAGCATCTTCCTTTTCTTTCATGGCCATGTGTGTTCCTTCCTTCTTAGGAGGATATGGTCTCATGGTTCTTCTTTTTCCTTTCTTGGCCATGTGTGTTCTTGTAAGATCTTCCTTCAAGTTGTTAGGCTCTCACAAAGGAACTCACTCTGATACCAATTGAAGAACACAAGTTTATACTGAGAGAGGGGTGAATAGTATAAGATAAAACTTTTTACTTTTCTTTCAAAAGTAGTATTATCCAATATTATCAATTGCAATAATGAAATAATACACATATCATCACACATATAAGAGACATAAATTTAACATGGTTCGACCAATGTGGGCTATGTCCACGAAGAAAATATTTCTTATAAATTTTCACAACAAATCTCGTGGGAACCAATTCACTATTACAATGTTTATGGGCACCAACCCAAAGGAGACATCAATCCCCTATGCTCAAGTTTTTGGACCTCTATCCACAAGAGGCACCAATCCTATTTGCTCTAATTTGTGTACCTCTATCCATAGAAGACACCAATCCCCTTTACTTTAGTTTGTATACCTCTATCCATAAGAGACACCAATCCCATTTGCTTTGGTTTGTGGACCTCTATCCACAAGAAACACCAATACCCTTTTCTATTGTTTGTGGACCTCTATCCACATGAGACCTCAATCCCCTCTGCTCTAATATGCTCCAAAAATTTACACAAGGCTTGATCAAATCTGCTCTAAAAACCTGCTGAAATCTGCTCCAAGCATACACACAAGAATTTCTCAAATATGCTCCAAGCCTACATACAAGGCTTGCTCAAATCTACTCCTAAAATTTGCTTAAATTTGCTCCAATCCTACACACAATGCTTGCTAAAATTTACTCCTAAAACCTGCTCAAATTTACTCAAAAATCTGCTCAAACCTACTCACAACTCTACTCAAATATCCTCCTCAACCTGCTCATAAAACCTACTCAACTCTGTTCCAAACCTTATATACAAAAATTGTTTATCTATCTTGCATAATGATGTCATCAAGTGCTTTATCTATTTTTCAAAGTGCTTTCCTTAACTAAAGAAGTTTAGACATATTCTACCTAGAATTCGTTTAATCTCTTGAACATATAGAGAATGATATGCACTAACAAATGCTCAATATGTTCTTCACATTCATTAAGTCTGTCACTTTCACATGTATCATATTTATTAAATTTTTAAGGTAGCTCTAGTCTAGCACTTGTTAATTGACCTCACTTCAAAACCAATAATAATACACAAGTCCTTCTCATCTACTCGAACAATCAATCATGAACAATGCACAAGTCTATCCTTTTTATATACTCCCAGATGATGCACAAATTGGCTTCACAAATATGATCTATAACTTTTGCATTTTCACTTCCAATATAACTCAAAACCATTGCATATATTTGCTTTAAAGATTGATCTATAACCCTTGCAAGTTCATTTTCAACTTCATTCAACAATATACACAACTTGTTCTCAAACCCTAACACATATATTTAAAATTTCTATCAAAACAATGCACACTCAATCAATAATTATTTCTCCAAACATATGAAAACTAAACCACCTTAAGAAGGAATTAAATCAACATACCTCTAAAACTTCCTTGATGATGATGTGCCTTCAAAAACTTGTCTCAAAATAATTTTCCTTTCTTTTGCCACTTCAAAAACAGGTTAGCAAATCTCCTTTTCTAACACTCTCAAAGTAAAGCCTTATCAAGAACTTTACAACCCCTTTTTATAATATGCCAAATACAAAATAACATAAATCACAATTACACCTTATTTCTCCTTTCTATGAAAATCCAAATACAATACAATCAAAAATCACAATTACACCTTATTTCTCCTTTCTTTTGCATATCAAAATAATACTTTGAAAACACAACAATATCCCCTTAATTTCCTTTTTGAACTTTTCAAAATAAAACTCTATATCATAAATCCTTATTGCTCCCCTTTATAATATTTTTAAAATAAATACTTTATAGCATACACCCTTATAACTCCTATTTGCAAAAATAAAAGACTTTATAACATGCACCCTTATGACTCCTATTTGCAAAAATAAAATATTTTATACCATATACCCTTATACCTCCTATTTGCCAAAATAAAAATATTTATACCATACACCCTTATAACTCCTTTTCAAAAATGATTAAAACATTTATAAATACCTCATAATTTTTTTTCTAGCACTGGTGTGACTTGACCCTCTGACCTCTAGCACCCAAATGTAGCTCGTGACCGCTTGGGATAACCAAGCAGATGGAACTTCAAATGTGCATCAACATTTTTGTCTTCTTCATCATGCTTCTAAAAAAACAAATCAAAACTAGCACCAATGAGCTTTGAACCACACACCTCCTCTCACGTAATGACTTAGCACAAGTCCAACCACCACCTAGGCTACCTTGGTGGATGACATCAAGGGGTAGATAAAAACATTAAGTTTACTTCCTTCTCTACTGCCAAGACTTTCGCTATACTCTTCCTCCTATTTTCTATCGTTCACACTCCTTGCATCAGATCACTCTTTGAATTGCATGCACATATCTTTCAATATCAAAATATCACCAAAATGAATTATTATCACTCATATATATATGGATTTTGGACTTTATGAGGAAACATCGGTGCTTATTAACTTTGCTTGTGGGTTTATGATATTTGCGCCTCTCCCTTAGACATCGACGCTCATTTGAAATATTCAATATTTTATTGCCTTCATAAACTTTTGGCACCTTCTCCTTTTTCAACCTTTTATATTATAATATTTCAAATATTATAATATTAATTCTTAACCTTTGTCTTTTTCTAATAAAACCTTTTTATTTTTCTTATTCATTTGACCCATGTAACTTTAAACTCTTGTCCATATCTTTAATCCTTTGTCCCTTGCAACTTTAAACTCTCTTAATAATATTTAAATTTAAATAACCCTTTGCTTGAATATTTTATTTGCTTTGCTTTCACAACCATGGGGAATATTTTTGCCTTGACAACCATTGCACCTTTGACATCAAAATATTTTTACCTTATGTATTATTTGACATCAATGACAATAATATGCTCAATATTTCTAACATTTAGAGGGCAAAAGGGCAAGAAAATAAAAAGCAAAACCTAGGGGAGAGCCGATGACCTAGAGGTTGGTCCAAAACTTGGGTTTTCTAAGAGAAAACCTTAATTTTTTGAATTTGTGCCCCATACTAGAATACCGAGAATTTGGAAAAGCTAAAGAAAGACAAAGAATAAGGGGGAAGAAAAATCTAAATTTTCACTTTATAAGTCTAAGGGACTTCTTAGGGGTTCGTGGGTCAATTTTCCATATCTACAGGAAGTTACTCCTTTATTTGCACTGGAACTCCAAAATATGAGAAAATTCATGGAAGTAACTCTTACCTAGATAATTGACAATATTCTTCATGCTTTCTATTGAACTTATATCCCATTCCTAATTAAATTTTATCTGATATGATATATCAAGGCAAAGAACTATGCCTATATAAGAAGGGAATTATAAAACCCTTGTAGAAAAAATTCTTATTAGGATGTTGTGGGATAGGATACATCCCCATCCATAGTGAACCTTACCCTACCTCTTTCAATGGTGAAGGAAAAATCTATCATCTTGATCATTATGATGGGGTATCCTAAGATGGTACTTTTTATTTAAATGAATTGGATTAGAATGAGGACAATTAATGTGAGTCATTACTTCATTTAGACCCTAAATTCTTCCAATTTACCTATTATATACATGTAAATTATCTAATCTCAGCTTACCCTAAATTAATTATTTATGAAGACTCCTACGAACAAGAGGGCATTACATAAAGTCCTCCTTGAGATGGTCCTTTGGATTATCTTTACCAAAGCCACTTTTATTTTGGGGGATCCTTTTCCCAAATTTTAAATGTGGTTGCATCATAGAAATACAAAAATTAGTCTAGTATAGATCTTGTAAACCTAGAGAACCTTAAGAGTTCTTTTGGCTCTCCCTTTGTTAGAGGATGAATCTCATATTCTAATTAGGGAAATTGTGGATGTTAATGTTGGGACATTGGATGATCCCAAGATTATTCAATTAGAGAAGGTCTTAACCATAATATAACATGAGGATACACCAATATTTTAAAGAATTTTAAGGATATCTTTGCTAGATCCTACACTAGTGTACCTAGTCTAGTTGTTGACCACCTAGTCATCACCTATGGTGTAAATACGATAGAATAGAAATTATAGAAAATGCACCCAAAAGTCACACTTCTAGTCAAAGAAGAGATAAAAATCCTTGATTTTGGCTTCATCAAACCCGTTGAATACTATGATTGTATATCTATTATTGTTTATATCATCAGGAAAATAAGTATTGTTAGAGTGTGCATCAACTTTTGTGATATCAACAAAGCATATCCAAAAGACAATTTTCCTCTACCTAACATCAATATGATTATTAATATTACTATAAAATATGGAATGGTGTCCTTTATGGATGGATTATTTGGATATAAACATATTAAGATAGCTCCTAAGGATTAATCCAAGATAAGTTTTACAACCATATGGAGAACCTTCTACTATCAAGTCATTTACTTTGGGATGAAAAATATAGGAGTTACATACCAGAGAGCCATGATATACATATTTCATGACATGGTGCATGATATCATGGAGGGAAACATAGATGATCTTCTTATTATAGCATTTATGTTATTTGATATGTTAGAGTTAGAGTATAATACATCATTTAGATAATGTAAATGTACCATCTTAGGCACATAGTTGTAATAGGAGATTACTTTAGGAGGAAGTTATCTAGTTACTTCAAGCAATGTAATAAATGCACAAATAGAAATTTACAAGTTGTAATGTGCAAGGTGTCCCCTTGTATAGCTAGGTAAAGTGTTGGTCAAAGAATCTATCGTCCTATATAAAGGGCCTCATAGTAGTATATTACAATCATCTTCATATATTATTATCTTCATATAGATCTATCAAGTACTCCCGTATGGAGTACAATGTATCTCTTTAGCTCATATTAATGGAGTGACCATTTTCTCCATATTGCATTGCATTTTTGTCACTTCTATTTATAGTATATTTTAGTCATTTTACTATTTCACTTTCTTTCATGTTCCCTGTATTTCATTGGGACCTATGTTAGATCTCTCCACTACATATATCTTCAAAATCTAACAGTGGTATTATATCCATGGTTAATTGATATAGGAGGACCTACATCTATTATAAGAGAATCCCAATAGGTCAAGAGGAATATGGAGAGTTACTATTACTACTATTGACCTGCATATTTGCAAACTGCATCTACCATTGAGTGCTGCTGCATGCAAATAAATAAGCATTCCTCCAAGGTGGTAATGTCTATACATTAACTACAGGTGGCTTCAAGCATTTTTATTCCCTCCAAGTGGTCAAGAAGTAACTACCGTGACACTTGTCACATAGAACAAGAACCCTCTTCTATTAAAAGGTGCCAAAGACCAATGAAGTCCATATATTACATATTCCAACATTTACTCACATCATAGGCTGAATTACATCATGGAAGAAAGGAGCATTAAAAGCTTTGGTCAAGGAGGTAAAAGAAGTCCAATATTGAAGCCAAGAGAAAATCAACGTACACCATCCTCCATAAGCACTCAAGGGAAAGGCATTAAAGTGGACTATCATATATGTTCAAAATTTGTAGTGAATACATAGAGATTACAACATCAAAGGTAAGGTCTCTACTTTATTAAATTTGCTTTCATTAATAGGGAGTTATAAGGTATAACATTAGGTTGAAATACTAAAGGAAATTAGCCACATTTGAAAGTAATATAAAAGGGAAAGACACATATTAAATAGCCTAATATTTGCAATATAATAACATCAGAGAAATAAGAAATTTTACTTGAAAATCATAATTTCTATTATTGTAAATTTCATTGTTTTCTAATATTCCATATTAGGCAGTTATAAGGAATACTACATCAAAGTAGGTAATTGGAATTTAGAAACACTAATATAAAATTATTAAAGGCTATAAAAGGAGGCTTTTTAAGGAAAATTAAGAGTTGGAAATTAATGGTATACTTGTCTCAAAACACATTAAAGGGATAAAAAGAATCCAACTATTAAAACCTCATCAAATTAGAAATTGCTTAAAGTTCAATAGGGGTAATAAGGTGTAAAAGAAGTTGATTTATGCTATTCACAAAACTTTACAAAATCAACCCAAACTTGAACTATTATTCTCAAAAGCACTTTATATATCATATAGAATTTCCAAAATCAATAGGGAGATATAAGATATTTTACAAAAAATGATAACAATAACATTCATCAAAGATAATCAAGTATTAATGTCTCTAAAAATTCTACAAGGACTCTACTGATTCACATATCTTAATTATAGAGATATAAGGAAGCCTACAAAGCCTAATATCTAAAAGGTTCTATCAAATCCATATTTACAATTCTAAGGATTAACAAGAAACACTATCTCAAAACTATCAAGAAGGAATATGGATGAAATAATAAGAAATACCTTTATCAATAAAGAATTATTTCATGAAATGGTATTAAATTCTCAAAACTTGATAGATACCCTTGAAGGATATGAAAATCTATCAACTATTGATAAGGATATATTCTCCTTATTTCTCAAAGAAGCAAAAGAGGGTAGCTTTGAAGCATTAATTGGTTATCTTCATGAAAACCTCTTCACAAAAGATAGTTATATTCACATCCAAGGAATGTTTTATGATTTACCTATCATTAATTATGTTTGTACTCACTCAACACATGAAAAAAGCTACCAATACAAATCAATATTATTGTGATGATAGACTAACTCCTCATGAAGTAGAAATTCCACTAGTATCCATGTAGAATCGCAGGAGAAGGAGGAAAAGGAAGAAAATATATGAATAGCAAGGAAATCATAAATACTGAAGTACCCTCAGCTACAAATCTCTTTGCATCCTATGAAGATACTAACTACTTACCTAATCAGACTACAGTAAGCAATGAAAGAGAATACAAGTTCTAGTTTTGAATCCAAGAATAAAGAACCAATGCAAGAAGGAATACAATGCATTAAAGAGGACCAGATCAAGCTAAATAACATCTGAAGATAAAGATCCATATTGAATATTGAAATATTTAATACCCAAATAATGTATACAAGGGGTGTTAGAGTTAGAGTATATTAAATCATTTGGGTCATGTAAATGTACCACCTTAGGTACATAGTTAGAATAGAAAATTACTTTAGGGGGAAGTTATCTAGTTACTTCAAGCAATGTAATAAATACACAAGTGGAAATGCGCAAGTTATAATGTGCAAGGTGTCCCCTTGTACAACTAGGTAGAGTGTTGGCCAAGAAATCTATCCTTCTGTATAAAGGGCCTCATAGGATTAGATTACAATCATATTCATATATTATCATATTCATATTAATATCTATTAGGTAATCCTGTATGGAGTAAAATGTAACTCTTTAGCTCATATTAATGGAGTGACCATTTTCTCCATATTGCATTGTATTTTATCACTTCTATTTATAGTATATTTTAGTCATATTACTGTTTCACTTTCTTTCATGTTTCTTGTATTTCATTGGGACCTGTGTTAGATATCCCCATTGCATATATCCTCAAAAGCTAACATGATATATGTAGGATATGTATATGTGTCATGATAAAATATCAAGAGTTTCTTAGGCAAGTGGCAAGATAAGAATTCAAAGGTCATATTCTAGAATTTGAAGAGTTATTTTGTAAAGCTATATTATTGAGACAAAGATCCATAACTTATGTTTAAGATTGTATAGTGAAAATCTATGTATTGTATTCTTTTAGAATAATATTGTAAGTTTATTTATGTATTATTGATTCATATTATTATCTTGATTTTTATTATCATGGCTATTTCATATTTAAGATCCTATGATATTTTAATATTATCTATGATATATTGTGGTAGTATTAGGTTTAAAAATCCATCAATGGTGTTAGAGCTACCATAAAATTCTATCCATATTGATAGAGTTCATTTTATTAGCCATCATTATTAAATAATTTTATCCATTTTGATAAAGTTGATTAAGAGTCTATCCACTTTGAAGGTAGTGAGACTCAAAATTTATTTTAAAGGTCATATTGAGTAGAAAAGCTAGGGTCTTTCCATAGTTTGAGAATAACCAATGAAGACTAGGACTCAATTATATTGATTAAAAGGTAAATCAACTTTGAGATAGTTGCTCATTTAAGGATATAGACAACCCTTGACATTGAAGTTTGAGACTACAACCAACTTAAAGAAAGTTGGAGATTTAGGGATATTCAAAGTCACCTTAACAATATATTGGATTCTCTAGCAAGGAGGTGAATCACATTGGGATATTAGATATTATCTATGATATTAAATGTTAAATATTTGAAATTTGAGATTTCAATAAAATAGAGAAAAGAAGAATAAAACCAAAGTGCAATTGCAGAAGGTAATAGAATTAAAAGTTGCAACATATTGAGAAGCATTCAAATTTTCCTAAGAAAAATAGAAGAAAGCAATAGAAAGAAAGAAGATAAATATATCAATATTGGATATATTAGTCTTGAAGAAGGATAAAAAAATAGACATATCTTACTTTATATAGCTTCAAGCGTTGGATTAGAATTTATAGTTATAGAGAAAGATTCAAGTCAAATTGACCTTAACATAGGCCCAAGAGGTCACTATAGAAAGAAAAGAGGTTCTTATAGAAAATGGAAAGAAGATTTTATAGTAAAGGTAAAGAAGCTCTTATATTAAAGAGAAAGATATATTATAGAATAAAAAAAAAAGGTGTAAATATAGAGATTCAACTCAAGAAGCCAGGGAGAAGAAAAAGTTCTATAATGCATATGATTCAAATATTTACTAGATAAAAGAGAATGTGCACTAAATATAATAGAAGTATACAACAAAAGAACATAATAGAGACAATAGAGGAATGTACAAGCTCATGGTATAATAGAGGATAAAATTTAGCTAACTATACAACATACAACAAAGAAAAAAAAAGTGGTTGTTGTGTTTTAGAAACATCATGTATTGCAACAAGTGCAATGTTATAGAAATTAAGGAACTATAATAATATATTAAAGTAGTGTAGTGTTATAGCAAATAAGGTACTATAATAGTAGAAATCAGAGTAGTATTGTAGGAAAAAACCTACAAGCACAAAAGCAATCAATAGAGATGAAAACAAGCCTACATAAAGAATAAACAAAAGTGGAAGTTGGAACAATTTGAGAGCTTGGAAGTCATAATGGTAAACCAATGTAGAAGCCAATGTACAAGTCAAATAAATTTGATATTGGAAGCTAAAATAACAAGCCAACATAGAGGACAAAGCCAACAAGCATGAAATAAATAAATTTAGGAAGGTGGAGTGTTAGCCATTGTGGTAACTAGCAATAACAAGGAGGAATTAACAACAACAAGTAGTGGAGCAACAAAACAGTGAATTAGGAACATGCATGGATGAACCAATATTCGAAGTGTGGAGGCTTGGTAAGGTTAACTATATATTTTTTTGAATTTAAAGGCCCAAATTTTAACTATACAAGTCTTTAAAACAAAAAAATGGATGGATAGACACACCCCAATAGGTAGTCACACTAACTCAGGTTGAGTTAGGAAGTGGTTACTCAAAACAACAAAAACAGGGTTAAACCCATTGCCAACCACAACACCAAAAAAAATGCATTAAATCATGTCAATCATGGGGGGTATGCTCATGAGGTGAATTTCCATCACCCTCCATATGCTACCAACTAGTATTAGAAGGAATAGAAATGAGCCACTCATCCTCCCCAGGTGTTCGAACATTATCACCTATACCAGAGCCATCAATGCCATCAAATACATCCTATCCCACCACATTATTTGGAGCAAATGGGCACATGGAAATGAGATCTCCCCAACCAATGACTGGGTTTGGCTTCACTTGGCAAACCTCCTAGCCACTACCATGATGAGATATACTATTATGAATGTTGCCATGGGATCTGTGAATAGGAGATGACTAAGACCAATATATTTTTGTAGACTAGGAGGGAAGTCACCAATGAGAGCATGATTGGAAAATTTTGTGAGATTGAGAAGGCTCTCTAGGAGGTATTCTATTGACCATACATGGGGTATTACCCTAGTGTTGCATAAGAGAATGAAGATGCTCCACCTCCATATGAAATTTATCCACTTGAACTAAAATATGGAGCCAAAAATTAGAATAAACCATGCACTTATTAGAAATTGAAAATTTATCTAATCTATGCTGCTAAGAAAATAGAACTGTGTTATGATTTTTCCAAATATGAAAGAGCACATTTATGCAAAGGATGTTCCACACTTCCAATAAGGGCAAGGAAAAATTTGGTGGGTTACCAAGCAAAGCATGATGCGAGGTGAATGAATTGGCCATATAAGGCTAAAATAACTCAAACCAATCCTAGGCCATTCGAGCTTTCCTACCTTACCAAAAAAGATGAAGGGGTCCTCTAGAGAACTACTAAACTGGTAGGAAGGATTCTCTATTCTAGGGTATTTTAATTTTTGTCCAAGAAGAAGACCATAGGATAATAAGCTCCAGGAAAAGAAAGCATGTTTGGGTTCAATATATCCTGCCCAAACCATTTTAAATCTTAGACTTCAATGATTCTGAGTGGAAAGAAGATCCCATCACTCATTGAGTATTTGAACCATAAGGACATTGGGAGTAAGCAAAGCATATACCCTAACTTAGGATTGTAAGGAAGAAGCGAGGTTTTGTTAAACCATCCCTAGTTAGACCACCAAGGCTTTTGAGAATGTCTATAGATCATTGGCCAAAGAGAAAAAGGGATAAAATCCAAAATAATGTCATAAGTATTCTTATCATTTGGTCGTAGATCAAAAAATCTCCTAAAATCATCCCATAGGATCCAATCCATGGAATATCTCAAAAAAAAGTCTACTACTATTGAAATCCCTTTCCTAAAGAACCGCTGAGCATGAATCCATTGCATGAAAGCAAGAGGGGAACCTTGAAAAGTAATAAAAGGTTACCACAAAATATTACAAGTGGAAATAGAAGCACTTTTTCGATGCCCGTCCCTTAGTCAACAGAACTAGGGCTTAATTTTCTCCCAAGCCTTCCATATGATTTGAATGACAAAAGAGCCTTGAAATTTAACTAGGATAGGAGCAACTAGGAGGGATTGAAAATTCATGCCTTTATAAGACTTCCTGCCAAGAGGTAAACTAGTGGAAATGTGGTGCCAAATTAGAAATTTCCAATCTTTACAACCACTTAAGGCTTGAAGAATCTATTTAGAAGATAAAGCAAAACCTTGTCTTTGAAAATCATGTAGTCCCATACCTCTTAATTGTTTGGGAAGACAACAAATATCCCAGGCAACTTGATGAAACCCTTGTTTATATGACGAGTTAGCCCAAAGAAAATCCCTTAAAAGCTTTTATAAAATTTAATAGCAAGCTTGATAAGGGACCCAACATGATGAATAATACACATGAGTAGTAGTAATAATTTTGGAACACACCTGAAACCTACTAGCTAGAGTAAGTTTTATGGTGATCCAAGAGGAAATTTTTTTCTCTAATTTTTTTAAAACATAATACCACAAGACACCAAGGAAACTCTAGAATGCAAATGGAATGCCAAGGAATTTAAACATCTCCCCTAGTTGGATCCATTACCATTGGAAGCTTTCAAGTCAGCTTGGAAGGTCTAAAGAGGATTGCCTATAGCATGAGGTCTTCCTCCATTGAATGCTAGATCTTTACACTTTAAAAAAAATATCTAGGTAATCTAGTTCCTATTTGACAGAGTGTTCATCCTCATGAAGTGTCAAAAAAGAATCATCTGCAAAATATCCATTTATGAGTTGAGAATATTCTCTAGGTAAAGAAATACCCTTAATATTACCTTGAATCACTTGGTTAGCAAGAAGGTATCCAAAATATTTAGTTGCCAATATGAAAAGAGAAAGAGCCAAAGGACATCCCTATATAACAAATCTAAACAATCAAACTGATTCATATTGACAAATTTTCAAAGTAAGCACAGTTGAAGCATCTGCAAAAAGCATACTAATCAAGCTCAAAAAATGTGACCTAACACCAAGAGATTGAAGTATGGTAAGGATGAAATTCCATTCAAGCCTATCATAGGCTTTATAAAAATAAATCTTGATGAAAAGAGTATTTTTTTGAGTGGCTCTAGCCCATTCCATGCCCTCCCAAACAACAATTACATCATCTAGAATATATCTACTCTGCACAAACCCAATCTACTCAGGGTAGATAATAAGTGGCAATAGAGGTCGAAGGTGTAAGGTCAAAGCCTTAACAATAATTTTGTAACTCACATTGAGTAAAGTAATAGGTCTTTAGTTGGTGAGAATTTCTTGATCCCCCTACTTAGGAATGAAATTAATATCACCCTTATTAATTATAGAATCTAAAGAGCTAGAAGGCATTGCTTCCTGATAAACATACAATAAATCTAGACCAACCATGTCTCAGTACTCATAAAATTCACAAGGAAATCCATCTAATCCTAGAGCTTTATCATTATCCATCCTAGATAGGGCTTCAACAAGATCATCCAATGATAAAGGATATTCACAAGCTTCCTTTTGAAGAGCTGAAAGCTTCTAAGGAATAATTGCACAAAAAGCTTGAATTGCAACCTACCGTTCAAGAGTTAACTCTTGAGAAACAAATTTTTTTTGATAATGCTTGACAAAAACTTTAATATTGTCAGGAATCAACGTCCAAGGAACTCTTGCATCCTAAATAGCATTGAACTAAATGGCTTGTCTCGAGGGATTTATTTTATGAAAAATTCTTTGGAAACCCTATCACCAATTTTTAGCCAGTGAAGCTAAGCATGAAGCTAAGCTCCCCTTTCTTCATAAAGCTCAATTTTTTTAAGCTCATGCCTAATACTTGTAAATTGGGATTCAAGAATAAATCTTATAGGGATTGCTTCTAGTTTAATAGAAGCTTGAGATGGTTCATATTTAAGCGATGCATTAGAGATTCATCTCTGCTTCGTAAATTCAACTCCTAAATTCTTGAGAACAATTGTTCTAGAGATAGTTGTATTCCACCAGGAAATTATACCATGAATTCTAGTTGGTCTAGAAACTAGATTCCAAATCCTATGAATATGAGTAGATATATCTTGATGTTTCAAAAAATAAATATTCAGATAGAATTGAGACTTGAATTGATGAGGTGAAGGCAGAGAAAAATAAATGGAAAACACAATGGGAGCATGATCAGAAAGGGTGGTATCAGTAATAGTTGAAACAAAGGAAAGAGAAGCCAACAAGTGATGGAAATAAAAATGAGAATGTTTAGATATCATAGCTCTATCAAGCCACTTCAAAATATGGGCATTACCAACTTGAAATTTGGACCAGGTATACCACATCGACTCAAGAAAATTAGAGGGTATAAAGCAAAAATTAGGGTCACTCAGCCCAAGCTTATTCTTGAAAAAAAACCATGCTTCCTGATCTCCAATACTCCAACACATAAGGAGCAAAACAAGTGTGTCAAAAAGTTTCTCCACTATATTGAAGTCACCACTCACCATCCAAACTGCTTCAGGCAAGAAAGGAGTAAGCCATCACCAAAAGGCACACCTTTTCGATGCATTATTAGAAGCATACCCATTAATCAAACCAAAAGGGATACCACAAAATTAAAAAAGAATCCTAACTACTTGATTTGGGTCCACCCCCATGTGACAATATGAGAATGCCACCTAGGAGAAATGAAAGTAAATCCTCCTCTACCAAGAGTATGATGGAAACATAAAACTTACTTTTCGACAATAAAATGGGTACATGTACCATCCAAAATGAAGTCAACAACTTTAACTTCTTGCAAAAATAGAAAATCCAAAATGCCATGCAGGTGAGCAACATTTTGAATCTCTCTACAAATATGATATTGTTATATTGGGTCCATTAGTCCTATTACATTCCAGGACAAAAAAATCATTGAGGATGATCGAGGTTCATTCCTTCAAGAACATCTTCAGTACTCCCAACTCTCCTAGGGAAGTGAATGAATTGATGAGAAATCATTCATGATTTTCCTTAAGAAAGTTTATTTGACATCTCTTTTATTGATGTAACCCATCATGATTCAGACTACGTGAATGTCAAGACCTAGATAATGACACATCCTCAAGTAATGCTTGCTTAATAATGGAAGTAGCAATATCATAAAAAGAAGAAGATACTAGAGGTGGTGGAACTCTGTCTAAAGTAGGTATAAAAGAGGATCCTCCTAGTGCCAAGGGAGATAACTACATCAGATAAGTGGGAGTTGAAAGGGCTAGCATATGTGGTGTTGAGGGTTGTTGCATTAGAGGGTTAGAACTAGAACCTCCCTACAACACTGGTTGCTTAGGTTGATGATTTTTCCTATTTGTCACGGTAGTCCATTCATTTTGATGATTCTTGGATCCTAGAGCTAGAGTTGCTGGCGTAGGGGAGGAACAACAACATTGCATGATTTGAACTTATCAGACATAAGTGAACAATCTTTAATTTTATGATCTATTAATTGACAATGGTAGTAGGTGTTGGGCAAAACACCTACGCTATGTAAAAAACCTTATCACCAATCATCAGGTAAATAGAATCAGTAAGGTTCTTGGAAAGATCAAATTTGACACACACACACCTGTTAGGGTAGATATTATAAAATTTATTTGATTCTAAGTAGACCACCTTCCCAAGGGTGGAGGCAATACTTTGCATGAATGGCCAAAAGGCCATCGAAAGATCAGGTAAGTTAGCCCAAATAGGAACTTCCAAAGAAACCTCATCATTGACAAAGAAATCTCTAGACCACTATTGAAAGACAAGAAAAGAGCTTCAGACATACCAGGGAACCCAACTAAAAACTTCTTACGTATTCTAAGCATCAGTAAAGCAAAAAAGAAAAAACCCTTTTGAATTTTTTTGGATATTCTCTATCTTAATACCATAAGGTTACCAATACTATTGAATCCAATATTGGATTAGAGTATCATTCAGGATATGACCCAAGAAATATCCTATCAAGGTATGCTCTTCTAGCCACTTACATGCATTATCAAACTAAATAACATGAATTTCAACAACAGGATTGACATTGTTACCTCATGGAAAACTACGACATGAACTTGCAGGGTCTCTTTCCTGGCACCATTTCTCACTCTGGTAGCTTTAACATAAGTTGAAGCTATTGTTTGAGTGACATCCATTAAAAGGACTAAGGCATATTCCCAGCTCCTAAGGTTTTCTCACACTAGGTTAGCTATATTTGATATTTAAGGTTTTGGAGTTATAAGGTTTATTTAGCTAAGTTTCATAATTGGAATTTATTTAAGTTTGATTGAGGAGTTATAAGGATTAGATAAAGTTTTATAGTATTTGAGTTTTTTTTTTAATTTTTATAAGTTTGGAGTGATAAGGAATTGAACTAGTTATTTTTTTTTTAAGTTTTTAAAGTTCTAAAGTTTTTTGAAGAAGTTTGAATTATTTTTAAATTTGAAGTTCTATTCTTGATAAAACAAAAAAATAATTTTTTTTATGTTTTTGCAAATTTAAATATCTGGGAGCTAAATGGTTTTCAACATTAACGGATTATGAAAATAGAAATTTGTAAAATTTTATATTTCAGTTATTTTTTAAACTAGGGAGTCATAAGGTTGGATACTCCATAAGAATCAATTTTGAATTATTTAAATCTAGGAGTTATAAGGTTATCTAATTTAAAGGAACTTACTATGGATTATTGGTACAATGACTCTAGAGCAAGTAGGCATATTACTAGAAATAAACAAAGGTTTAATAACTCTCATAAAAATATGAAAAACCAATTGTCATAGTAGATAGTATGACTTATGAAGTCAAAAGAGTAGGAGATATATTAATTGATCTAGAAAATGGAAAATGAGTAAGTAATAAAGTATTATATGTACCTGGGTTGACTACTAATATCCTTTCAGTATCTTAGCTTATGGATAAAAATATAATAGTTGAATTTAAAGCTATTAAAGGAAAAAAACAATGTCTTATTATCAAACAAGGAAAAGTGATAGTCTCGGAATTTTATAAATATAGTTTGTTCATTCTAGATATAGTGTCAAATATAGCTCTATTAGCAGGGATTTTAGAAAAAAGAGAACTTTGGCATAAAAGGCTAGGACATATAAGTGCATCATCATTGAATGAGATGACTAGATATCAAATGGTTAAAGGTTTACCTAAAATTTCATGGGAATCTATAGTTTGTCTAGAATGTCTTACAGGAAAACAACATAGAATACCTTTTGAACTTTATCAACATAGAACTCAAGAACCATTGAAATTATATATAGATTTATGTGGACCAATGAATGTTACAAGTACTGGAGGACATAGATACTCTCAAATATTTATTGATGATTATTCCAAAAAATGTGGGTGTATTTTATGAAATTCAAATATAAAGCATTTCGTTATTTCAAACAATTCAAACTACTAGTTGAAAAAGAATCAGGAAAAACCATCAAGAATCTTTATTCAAATAGAGGAGGTGAATTATTGTCAAAGTAATTCAACTTATTTTTAGAAGAAAATGGAATAAAAAGATAACATACTACAACATATTCACCACAAAAAAATGGTATTATAGAACGAAAAATAGATCTATCATGAAAATGGTTGTGTTTACTAAAAGAATCTCATCTTGACTATAAATATTGATTTGAAGTAGTTAAAATAGTTGTATACTTACAAAATAGATTACCTACAAGAATACTAAAAAATGTTACACCCAAAGAAGTATGGTCAGGATAAAAACCAATTGCTGAGCAACTGAGAATATTTTTTTTTTGATAATTAACGGTATATTTATAGTGGGTTTTTTAGAACAGGATCCCAAAACCTTAGTTACATCATAATCCAAGGCTAAAAAAATGAATAAAAACTAGGGCTGTGCCCAAAGGCAGTGATCCAGGGCGCGGGGCCCTAGTGCCTACAAAAATCGACTAGGACAATCAACATCAAACCTTGACTAGAAGCCACCAAAAACTAGAAAATGCCATCATAAAAAATGCTGAAGCTGGACGCCAGTGAACTGGTGGACCCTACGGCTGGTCCTGGATAGGACGGGGCCCTACGCCGACCAACATTATTCCCTGTCAGGGCCATCTCCCAGCCTGTGTCGGAGCTCGACCAGGGCATTGGCCATGGAGGAGGCCACTTGGGCAGCTATAGTCAGGGATCCAATTGCCGTGTCGAGAAGGGCTCTGATAGCCAGATTCTGCATCCTATTGCCAGAATAAGAACTGACATCAATGGGCTTTGGGGCCTCCTATTTAGTCCTTTTGGCACTGCTAGAAACCCTACTGCTACTAGGAAAGGGGCCTTTGTGAGCACCCCCAAGAGTCGGGGCCCCGCTTGGGCCCTAGGCCAAAGTCCTGCACTTATGAGTGGGTCTATGACGCTTCAGGGTAGGGGAGCTTTCGGGAGAGGGGGTCTCCTTAGAAATGGAAGCAGCAGGGGAGGCAGCTGGAGGGTTAGTCATTTCAGGGGGAGGGACAAAATGCAGGGGAGGGATGCGGTGGAGCCGTGGCTGATTTGCAAGGGTGTACCTATACAGAACGACCATGAGGACTTGGTGGGAGGGCCGAGAATGGCTTTTGCAGGCATGGTCAATGGAAAGACCCAGGAATACAATAGGAAATAGGGGGTGCTGACCACCGTGGCCCCTTGGAGGGGTTGAAGTAGCTCAGGTGGAAGGTAAAAAGCCTATGGTCTGGGTTGTCATAGGTAATGTACTACATTACCAAGACGATGGCCTCATTGAAGGGGGTTGGGGGTTGGGGTAGAATAGGTTCGCCTTGTCCCACTGCTGCTTTAGGAAATGGGATAGCTCCTCCTCCCAATTATGCTTATCTCGCTTGACTACTCACCCCTTTTCCTCATGGTGAAGGCCTGTAACATCTGTCAAGAATTCTTTGTTTGCTTTGAAATGAAGGCCCTTTATCGTGACCTCGCCGTCATTCCACAAGTCTAGAAAGCTTTGGGTGATCTCATCGTAAGCTCCTACAAATTTGCTAAAGAAAGGAGTGAATTTTTTGGTGTTGGAGAATAGTTTGGCCGGCTCACTCAAGATGAGCATGGAAGGCTTGGTGAAGACATTTTTAGCAACCATGGGGATCGAGCTGATAGCCCAAGGATAGGGGAGACAGGGAATATCTGACCAGAGACACAGGGCCCAAGGACGGGGGAAATAGACAATGTAGGAAAACCATGCAGGGGGTCATAGATGGGGGAAGCCATCGACATTGGGAATGAGTGCTCGAGGCCGGGTGTGACACGATGGGGGAGGGGCTAAGGGGGTGCGACTGTAGGTTGCCACATGGGGCAAGGGGGAGGGGCCACTTCCAGGGTGCCAGGTGGCACAAACTGAGTGGGGGAGCGCCTTGAGGGTATGACATGAGATAAAGCCATGGGTGGACTGACGCGGCATGAGGATCCATCAATGAAGTGATTGAGGTGGGAAAATTGGAGAGGGCCAACATGGAGACTATATTGGAACTACCATAAGTGCCAACGAAGAAATGCAGGTCCACACCAAGAAGAGCTGATATTTTGATGTGGTCGAGAACACTTGACACCGTGAGGGGATCTGGGAGACCAACTCGTAGGTAGGAGATGGACCAGGAACAGACGACATGGTGCCATAAGGGAGAAGACCCCTATCCTCTAGAAACTACGTCGATGAAACATCAGGGCCCTGGCTCGGGGTAAGTTAGACACCAGGGTCATCCACATTACTAGACTGATCTTGCATGGTAATGTGGACCAGAGCTTCAGGAAAGTTCATAGTCTAGGTGGTGAAGGCATTAGCTGAGATGGCTTGGTTTGCCATGAAATCAGCCGCCCTGTTGCCTTCCCTATACACATGCCAAAATGCATGATTGGGGAATCCCTGGAGGATGGAGAGGGCTTCTTGGATGAAGTTGCAAATGCACTAGAAGAAATTTCTCGGGATACAGGCAACTTTGATAATAACTTGGGAATCGCCCTCAATGATGACTTTTGAGGGATACTCCTTGAGGGCGGTCAGCTCGCTTAGCAGAGTGCTTCTTTGGCAAAGTTGTTAGTCTAGAAGCCGAGCGGAGCAACAAACGCCATGATCAGGGCCCCATGGCAGTCTCGGATGACCCCGCCCGCCCTAAAGGGCCCGAGATTGCCTTTAGACGCACCGTCAAAGTTGAGCTTGACCCATCCGGGGGGCAGTCCACCTTGTCAAATATCGATGGGAGGGGGCGGGGGGGGATAGGGGGGAAGCTAAATTCCAAGGGAGGATAGAAGGGTGGCTTCGCCTAGCCATCGGGGTGCCTCAATCAAGGGAATGGAGAAAGAATTCTCAAGGGCAAAGGTCACTACCTTGGTTGCTATCCATAGGGAGGAATGGGCCAGGGAGGAGAAGGCTCTACTATTGCACTCTAGCCAGAGTTGCCAAAGCATATGGGGAAGGCAGGAACTCCAGAGGAAGCAGATGAAGGGATGAGCAAAGGGGTTGGGCCACTGCGATAGGATGTAAGATATGGATTTGGGGTCCACCCACTAGATAGAGAATTGGAAAAGGATGAGGCCCAAGACTTCATACAAAAAGGGATAGTTGATAAAGAGATGATTGGTGGATTCTCAGGTAGCAGAGCAAAGGAAGCATCTATTCAGGATCTGAAAGCCCCTCTTGATCAGATTCTTGATCGTCAGAATCTTGTTTTGGACGACCGCCCAAATGAAGTGGCTAATTTTGGGGATCAACTTCTTGGCCCACACCTGCCGGGTTGGGAAGGGAGCCTCGTTGGGGACTCTTTGGATATTGTAGGCATATTTGATAGAAAATAATCCACTAGGAGTACGATGCCAAACACATCTGTCATTTCCTCTAGAGGACGGGATGACAGTCACCTTGAGGAGGCACTGGAGCCTGGTAGCTTGAAGCGGGTGCCTGGGATCCAGGATGGGTTTCTAGGTAGCATGCCCCTAGTTCTGAGAAAGATAGGCCACCACTCTGGGTCATCTATCTGCCAGCCCTAGTTTGAGAATGAGAAGCTCTCTGTCGGTAGTCAGGGCCTCATCATGAATCCATCTATCATCCTAGAAGTTGATCTTGGCTCCATTCTCGAGGATCCATCTGGTCCCTTTCTAGATTATGTCTTTGATCAAGGACTTTCAAAAGGCTGATCCATCTCGGGGCTGAGATTCACTGAGGAAGAGGTGGCTATGGCAGTATTTTTTGTGCATGATGCTAACCCACTCATCAGGGGTGTTGGTGTGCACCTTCTAGGCGTGTTTTGCCAAGAGAGCCTTGTTCATGAGGACCACCCGTATGAGCCTGATCCCTCCCTCACATTTGGGGTGATAGACCAGGGGCCAGGAGACCAAGGGAATCCTCTTCTTATCTTCACTATCCGACCAGAGAAAGTGTTTCTAAATTTTTTCAATGTGAGCTATAATGGAGGCCAGGATTCTGAAGATCGACATGAAATATATCAGAATGCTTTGCAAAACTGCCTCCAAGAGGGTGGCTCTGCCAGCCTGCGAGAGGAGGTGACCTTTCTAGGGGGCCAGATTTCTCTAAATACGCTTAATCACCCCACCCCATAGGGCCTTAGAGGATGCACCTATGAACAGGGGAAGCTCGAGATACGAGGAGGGGAGGGAACCAGGGGTGCAGCCCAAAATCCACCCGATTATGATCTGCCTAGCCAAGGGGGTATGGATAAATAAAATCATGCTTTTTCAGAGGTTGATTTTCTATCCAGCTGTCTCCTCGTATAGGGTCAAAATATGTTTGAGAGTTTTGGCTTGGGGAATTGAGGTAGAGGTGGTGAGGATGGTGTCATCCATGAACTGTTGGTGGGACACAGGGGGTAGGCCCGATGCAGGCATAATTCCTAAAATGAGACTGCGAGTCATAGTGCCTGAGATGGTATGCCCTAGGGCCTCAGCTAGGATGATGAAGAGGATCGAGGACAGGGGGTCACCTTGGCGGAGGCCTCTAGAGATGGGGAAGAACTGACAGGGGACCCATTGACTAGGATAGAGAACCATGAGGAGGACACGTAGTTGTTGATGAGCCTGACCCAGGAAGGGTGGAACTCGAAATTAAGGAGGACCTTGGATAGGAAATCCCAGTAAACTCTGTCAAAGGCCTTGTTCATATCCAGCTTGAGCAGAAAGGAGGCATTTTTGGATAGGACAGCCGAGTGAATGGCCTCATGCATGATAATAACACCATCAGTGATCAGTCTACCTTTGACCAAACTGCCCTGACAGGGGGCAATGATCAGGGGTAGGATATCCTTGAGTTGAGAAGCCATGGATTTAGGAAGAATTTTGTATAGGACATTGCATAAGCTAATGGGGCAAAAATAAAAGACGGATCGGGCTACCTGGGTCTTGGGGATCAGGGCTATGAAGGTGGAGTTGATACCTCTGGGGATGGATCTGGTAGTCTGAAGGTCCCGGGTTGCAGTACACACTTATGGCCTGACAATGTCCTAGAATGATTAGAAAAAGTGAGGGGAGAATCCTTCCAAGCCTGAGGATGCCTCAACCTTCACGAAAAAGGTGGCAGCATGGAATTTGGAGTCAGTCAAGGGCTGCACAAGAATCTGATTTGCCATGGCCGAGACAGAAGATAGAATATGCTTTAGAAGGGAATCAACCACTTTTGGGGACATGGGGGGGCTTCACCCAGAAGCTCCTAGAAGAATCGCGTGGCTTCAACCCGGATGTCCTCTTCTTCCTTGATGATTCTGCCATCACTGCCCACCAAATTAGCAATTCTATTGGAACCCATGTTCTTGAGAGTCGATGCATGGAAGAACTTAGTATTTGCATCGCCATATCGGAGCCACAGGGCTCTCGAATTCTATCTCCAAAAGGTTTCTTCCCTGGCCAAAATATTATGGTACTCACTGAGGGCAAGGCATTCCTCTTCCCTGAGTCTTGGGTCTTAGGAGCCTCCTTGGAATTTGGACTCAAGGTCTTCGATTTTTTCTTTGAGTATTGCTTTGTTTTCAAAGATATTTTCAAACACCTCCTTGTTCCATAACTTGATTTGGTCTTTAAGGTGTCTTAGCTTGTGGAATATTTGTTCAACGAGGTGTCCAAGGACTGGCAGAGCCCACCAACGGCCTACCTGGGCTCGAAAGTTAGGGTGATGCAGCCACATGGACTCGAATCGAGAAGACCTCTTGGGGGAGGGCCTATGATAAGTTTCAAGGAGGAGGGGGCTATGATCAGACCCAATTTTTGGAAGGTCCAATAGGGTGGTGTCAGAAAACATGGGCAAGGCTTCCTTGGACAAGAAAAATCATGTCTAGTCTGACCTGGATATGATTTTCTCCCACTCTTCTATTGGACCAAGTGAACTTGGCTTCTTTCAGGCTGACGTCCATGAGCTCGTTGAGGGTGGTAAAGGCTCCAAAGTCCTCCATGCTCTTGCCCTAAACCGTTGAGCCCCCAATTTTATCAAAGAGGAACAAAGGGCTATTGAAGTCCTCGACCAGGATCCAAGGTAGGGGGGCAAAGGCTTCTCTCATTGAGCTAATTTCCTTCCATAAGGCCACTTTATCGATGGGACTGTTAGAAGCGTAGACATTGGAAAAAATCCATGAGCACCTTGACTTTACGCAATGGACTAGAATGTTGATGATTTTGGGAGATGAAGATATGATTCTTCCCTCAAAATACTGGGGGTCCCACATGCACAACAAACCCTCGGTTGATCCAGCCGTAGGGGTAGACAGGGACTCGCAATTGCACCAGGTAGCTTGGGCTACACGTCGGGCAACAATGTCATCTATTTTGGTCTCCTAGAGGAGGAGGAAAGACGGGCGATGATCCCTATGGAGTTGGCATAAGATCCTTTTATTGGGGGCCCCATTGAGGCCCCTGATATTCTAGGTGATGAGCTTCATTGACACCCTTGAGGGGTCACTTGCCTCCCTTCCCAGTCTAAACCGGGGGTTTGGGTCGGATGGCATCCATATTGGAGAAAATTGCCCCAACATCGGAGAGAGGTGCCTGGGAGCCATTGGCTATATCATCTTCAGTGATCCTTTTCCACTGATCACCTAGGGTGGGGTGCCCTATTTTGAGTTTGCTACCAAAGTATGTGGCAAAATACCTACTTCGGGTCATCTTAGGGCTAACTTCATCGGGCCTAGACAGAGAACTAGCTTCAATCTCTTCATCAAACTTCTCAGATTCACACTTCAAGGGAGGAAGCCCAACAAGGATCGCCGAGAGGGCCAAGAGGGGGTCAAGGGAGGGAGAGCGAGAGTGGGGGGGAGAAGGGGGCCCCGATAGAGGGAGCCGGTGGGGAAGGGAGCTTGGGCGGCTTGCTTGCCTAGAGGGGGGCGCAAGCAAGGAGGGAGAACCTAGGATCGGGGCCCTAAAAGATGTCCTAGGGGAGGGAGCAGCGAGAGTGGAAACCTAGGGAAGATCACCCTCTAGGTTGGGGTCCACATGAGAGTCCTTTGGGGTAGGAGGGGGGGCCCCCTTGGTGTTCCAGGCCTGGGATCTGGGGCTATCGTGAGGGGGCCCTCGAGATAGGGTCTGGATTGATTGAGAAGGGGGTTTGGGGGAGGGGCCTTCAAAATTTCTAGAAATTGGGCATTGGTGGGAGAGGTGACCCTGAATGCTGCATGTGGGGAAAAAAGTAGGTTTATTTTTTTAAATCAAGGGCTGGATCCAAAAGAAGGACCAATAAGAGATGGTCACCGAGGAGGGGAGAACATATTTGAGGTTGGCATTGATGCAAAATATGGCATGCACCATTCAGGATCCTGTCTTGGTAGTGATGTCAAAGGCCACCAGGTCCCTGAACCACTGAGCAATGAGTCTGAGGATGTCTTTGTGCCACAGGTGGAAGGGAAGGTCTAGGAGATGAACCTAGATCAGGGCGAAGTTGATGCTTTGGGTGCTGGGGTGGAAATCAGCTCCATACCACCTAAGGAAGAGGCTCTTGCGCCCTAGAAACCAGGGCCCACCCGACAAGATATTTTTGGTGTCCTAACTATTATTTAGCTTGATAATGAAGAAGCCCTTGGTCAGGGCAACCAGCTGGATGTGCCTAGAGACCTTCCATTTGGTAGCTGCCCATATGCTGATGGTTTCCATGTCGGGATGCCCTCCTAGGAATTTCCCTACCAGGGAGGCAGAGGAACCAGCTACCAAGGAGGAGTATACCTCCTCCTATATAGGTATGTGAGTTCCATCAAGGGAAAGACCTAGCCACAGGGCCTAGGAAGGGGCCTTGGTGCCCACCAAGATCTATTGATAGGATGGTTTAGGCCCGCCCGAGGCAAAGCCCAGCCTAGGATTAGGGGGATTTTTCCCCATCCCTGTGCTTGAATTGAGGCTAGCCTGGGGGCCAGGGCCCAAGATGCTGATCCCACACTAGCCACCAAAAGAAAATAATAACTAGACTATATGAAAAACTATGTTGGTTATGATGATGATTCAATAGGTTAAAAAATAATTGATCTTACAAAATATACATAAGTAGAGATGTAATATTTGATGAACGAAACAAGAATATTATTCAATAAAAGGGAACTAATTCAAGAATTATTTTAAATTCATTGGAAGAAGATTCATCAAGTGAAGATTTACATTCAAACTCAAACAATGAACAAATAAATACTGAAGACACTACTACATCAATTTAAAGGAAAGAACCTATATGATTTAGAGATACAATTAAGGACTAAAAATTAGAACAAATGCTAGATATTACTACTACAAGATCTTGAAATCAAAGTTTAACAAGGATAAATAGAGGATTGACGAGTTTTGAAATAGAATCGACAACTACTTTAAGTGTTTTAAGACATCTAAAATGGAAGGCAACCATGGAATTAGAATATGCAACACTAATGAAAAATAAAACATGGAATTTAGTTTATTTACCACAAGGAAAGAAATTAGTAGGATGCAAATGGGTCTACAAAATAAAGTACACAGTAGAGGGGTCTCTTGATAAATACAAAGCTTGATTAGTTGTAAAAGGATATACACAAACATAAGGGATCGATGATGAAGAAACATTTGCATTGACCACAAGAATGACTACTATTAGAAAAATGTATGCTTTATCAACACAATGTAGCACCCTAAAATTGGTGCAGTAAACCTTAGCAAATAATTAAAATTACTTTAGTAATAATTCAAAATTCAATTTTAACCCCGAACCGCCCGTTAACCGCCTGTTAAACAGCTTTCCTTGTTTTCATGCCATTTTTAGGATTTGTTGTGACCGTTGGATGATATCATCTCCGATCAGATGATATCGCCTCAGATCGAATGATTTCATCTAGAGCAGAACGTCCAGACGATCTCGTCCCAAACTGATTTGTGCATAATTAGATTTTGTTCCAACGACGTCTCTAATCTGGGCAAAAGCATGTCTGCACCGTTAGAGACCCTTCCCATTGGAGATCTCCCAAATTGGGATGATCCCCAACCTCCTAACCTCCCTCCTAAGCCTATTTAAACCTTAGGACCCCCCTTGACATTCCCCTGGCTGAATTTTCCTATAACTTGACCTTTGCGCGCATTAGAATACCCTGGATTACCATCTGCATTTGTGCTTTCCAAGTTTTCTTGTAGGGACCTCATTGATTTTCAGTCGGAGCAAGCTCAGATCATCGCAGACGATCTTGTACAATCTCGGATGATCCCGTCCCAATTCGAGATGATTTCGACTACAGTCTACATTGGGGGCAATCAGTGCCCAGAGTTTGCACTTTTCCTATACTTTGCTGCTATTTTATTCTGCATTTAGTCAGTTTTATTATTATTTCCTGTTATTCTGCATCTTGGAGTTCACCCATGTAGTTTAATTGCATAATAAAATCATGATTAGCTATTAAAGCATCGTAATTTACTTGCATTTCTATTTGGGATTATCTTATTAACATCATTTTGTCATTTCACATCATTTTCCTTTATCAGCATAGCTGCATTTTCTGTATTCTGTGTCCATTTCTCTGATTGCAGGTCTCTGACGAATTCGTCTAACGAATTCGTCAGATCTCAGATGATCCTGTCAGATCTCAGATGATCCTGTTAGATCGGAGATGATCCTATCAAATTCAAGACGATCTTGACTGCTTCAAAAATTAGAACCTCCACCAGACATCCAAAATCAGGTATGGATTTCTTCACTTAATTTATTCTCTGTGTTTTCTGTTTAAATTTGTTTTTGTATTCATTTAATTTGCATTTTCATAATAGAACAACTTAGATTCATTTGGCCAAACCTAGGATTTGAATGTTTAAAGATAAAATTGAACACATTAAAACACATTCCCACCCTAGGCGTGGAGACTGCCACTAAACGTTTCCTGGTGAACCCCACCATCCATCGAAAAATCACCTTAATACACCTCCCCCGAGAGGCGGGACCTTCAAAGGGCCTCTCAGTCCGAGGTATTGTCCCATCCTTCCCGCATCCCCCTTCCGGGCACGGATCCTTTAGCCTGAAGGTAAGGGTGCGAAAAATTTGGAACGATACATTTTGGTGAACCCGACGTGAAACTAAAACCTTTTGAAAACAAAAAAAAAAAAAAAAAACAAAAACATAGATGCATTTGAAATCATTAGAAAACTACTAAGTTGCATATCATGTCTAGATGGTAGCTCCTAAGAAAAGACTAGTTGTCACTATAAATGTTGAAAACCAATTAGCAGCCATAGAAGTTAATTCTGTGCTTAGTGTGCCTGAAACAGATAGAAACCAACTTTTGTGGAAAGAACTTGATAGGAGGCTAGGTATCATTTCATCTAGATCAATACAACTTAAAAAAATCAAGAGGTTTGCCCTAGATAGGATCCTGGATCCTCATCAACTCATTTTTTATCATGAACTTCAGAGAGCCTGCCATAGGTGGTTAGCTTATAGGAGAGCTCTTGTGTCTTCAGAATTGTTCACCTTCGAGGAATACCTCGAGAACACAGCTGTTATACACCAATTCCTAGGTCATGTAGAAGATCAAGAGGTCATTCTTACAGATAGGGAAAGGTGGAGGAGAGTTCCTCGAGCTGTGTTATATCGAGAGTATTGCCACGAACTTTATTTCTACCAACCAGAATCTGAGAGATAATATCACTATAGCACTTTTTGTCAAATTCTTGAAAGAAAATTTTCAATTTGAAGAAGAACACTTCATGACCCTGAAGAACTCGAGCCCATTAATGATATTTATAAATTGTTTATAGAAAACTAGATCATTGCTTTCATTATTATTATTTCTTGCATTTAGTGTGTTGTTTGTTATCTTTATAATATTGTTACAAAAACAAAAAATAGAAAAAAACAAGAAAAACCAAAATATAACAAAACCAAAACATTTTATTTCAAATACTATAGTAGGTATATAATTAAAATATATACCTCTTAAGCTTGTTGCACATATATATATATACAAGTATATATATATTTGCTGAAATCTAAATTTAAGCACAATGCCTAGACTTAGGAATGGTAAACAAACTGAAGAAGAAGAAGAAGATTGGTTAGGAGACAAAACAAAAAACCCAAATGTCCTTCCTGAGGATTCAATTCCGGAAGGAGAAACTCTAGAACAACCAGAAGATGAGCTTGTTGTAGATGAACAAGAAGAAAATCTTAAAGAGGAAGGATCCTCATCCCCTAGAATGGCTCCAGATGGAACTATTGCTTTTGATAACTTAGATCATTTCTGAAAATTTTCAATAATAACATTGGTGCTCTTAATATGGCGAGTTCGTATTGATAGAGGACAAATTAGTGACACTCAAGCAGCCATGGAAGATATGTTTAACATACACACTAATCCCTTGTCCTTTGTTGATCAAGAAAGTGATAAGGCTGGACCATCCAATAGAGATATGGTCACTATGATTCAGAACATGCAAAAACAACAGGTTACCCAACCCCCTAAGGAACTTGTTATTGAGCCTAAAATCATTCCCACACAAAAGAAACCTTCATTCACTGCTTTATTTTGCCAAACTATTGATCAATATGCTTCAAATCGACAAAAACCTAAAATGAAGCCAAACACCAATTTTCAACAATCCGGGATACAACATAATACAACTTCAAAACTTCTTCATAACACCCTTCCTACCAACAATTTACACAATAGCAATATAGCATCTAATCTTCATGTCCCTCCATCATATGCTCACAAATCCCATATTAATGCCCTATCGAACCAATATGGTGGGCAAACCGATAATCTGGAAGCCATGGTGAAACAGTTAGCTTCACGCATGGACCAGATAGATCCCTACCATCCCTCGTATAATTATCGAGAGATGTGTAGTCAGCCTTTGGATCCCATAGTTGTAGCACAACCATACCCTAAACACTTTCCCATGCCCGTCCTGCCTATATATAAAGGAACTAAAGATCCCATAGAGCATCTTCGCATGTTTAGGATAGCATGTCATGATATATCACATGATGACTTGCTATTACTAAAAATGTTCCCAAAAAGTTTAGGAGGAATGGCATTAGAGTGGTACTATCAATTGCCCACTCATTCTTTGAGAAATTTTGAAGAAACAGCTGAATCTTTTGTCCATCAATTTAGTGCCTACATCGAGAGGCATGTCACCATTAAAGATTTATACAACTTAAAACAAGACAAAGATGAATGTTTTGCTGATTTCTTAGCTAGATGGAGGCGGTTGACGGAAAAGCGCACTTTGTGCTACCTTATAGGGAAATGTTGGATATTTTTATCAATAATTTACAAGAACAAATATCCTATGAGTTATCAACTGCTACCTTGACCACCTTCGATCAAGCTATAGACTTAGCTCGAAGAGTGGAAGATGCTCTCATTAGGAGAGGCCAGCTTAGGAAGAAAGATGATGAGAAAACATCCAAAAATCGGTATAAAAATAAACAAGTTGTAGGTGACGGAGTCATTGACGATGAGAAATGTTGCTAATATCAATACAACGAAGACAATAGAAAAATTTATATTGAAACCTCTCGATAAACCTCCTCGAGAATTTACTAGACTCAATCAACCATTATCAACTATTCTACCCCAATTACTCGAAAGAGGTTTGATTCAATTACCAGCTATCCGGGAACCTGATCCAACTATACCCGAGATACAGAGCTGATTTACATTGTGATTTTCATAGAGGACCTGGACACTCTACAAACTCTTGTAAAATATTGAAACATAAAATACAAGATCTGATTGATAATAATGAAATGGAGGTGCAAGCCTTCCAACCTAAACAAAATGCTCCTAATAACGCCCAAAAGACCATTCCCCAAAATCAGAATCAAAATGCTAATCAATCATTAGATATATTTCAACATCCTTTACCAAAACATGGTAAAGAAGTGGCCAATCAAATTGAGCATCATAATGTCCCCCCTCCTACCCGATATGTAGGGACTATTAGTGGACAATTACCTATTCAGGATCCTCAAATATTTGGCACAACTTTATCCATAGTCATGACCAGGCCCCTACATAATATTCAAACTCCAGATCCTAGTGATGTAGAATCGGACACTGAAAGTGAAGTAGACATCACCTCAAATCAATCGAATAGTTCTAAAAATGAATCAGATCCTATTCAACCTATTACAGATGCTATGGTTCCAGAAGAACCATTTCCTAGAAGAGTTACTACTCGACCCTCTTCTAATCAGTTCCTTTCTAATGAACAAGCCATAAATGCTCAACCGAGACCAGTTCAGCATCTTCAATATAACATTGTAGGTACCATCGGAGTCGTTACCAGACAACAGGCTCAAACCTCTCAACAGGATCAAACTCAGAATGATGGATCAGCTCCATTTATTTTGAAAAATCCCAATAAAGGGAATCATATGTCTAATGTTCAACCTAAGCCTCCTTACAATATTAATGAACAATTATCCAATACTACAGCCAGAATTTCCCTTTTGGACTTGTTAAGATCTTCTCCTACCCATAGAGATGAGTTAATGCTTACATTAAGCCAAATGATGGTACCTCAAAATATTCAACCTGAAGCCATGTCCAATACTATCATCACTCGAGAAGTCGATTGTATTGACTTTCGAGATAAAGATATACCACAACATAGTCTACATAAGGATAACCCCTTATATATTACTGCCCTAATTGGAGATGTAGCTGTTAAACGAGTCTTGATTGATAATGGTTCATCTTTAAACATATGCACTTTTGACTTCTACCAAATATTTGGCTTTAGAAGTGATGAAATGAAAAGAACGGATATGATTATCAAAGCCTTCAATGACGAGACACAAGAAACGTGTGGAGTCATTACTATACCCTTGCAAGTTGGTCCTAGAACCCTAGATACAACCGTGTTTATTGTACATTGCCCCGCATCGTACAATATACTCTTGGGTCACCCTTGGATCAATGCGATGCGGGCTGTCCCATCAACTTTACACCAATGTGTTAAATTCGAATTTAAAAATCAGTTGGTCACTATTCATGGTGATCCTAGACCCTTTGATATGTGTGCCTTGGCAGAACCTGTTGGAGTTCGATTTTGCCCTGCTCTGTCATCCACACATCCTAATTCCTATTTTTCATCTAAAAGTGTGAAACACACACCTACAAATTCATCTATTTCTCCTCCATTAATTTCACCCCCATGTATAGCTCAACAATCTTCTGAACAAACCACACTAGAACCTCAAAAAGATCTTAGATCTACAACCAATCCTTCATGTTCCATCCCTATAATTTCAAAACCTATAGACCCATTTATTAACACCTCCACATTATCTACATCTATCATACCTTCCACATCTAAAGATATAGGGAATGATCCTTCTACATCTTATGCTCTTTACGATGAACTCTTACCTGATTTATCTAAAATTTTAATATCAAAAAAAAACAAATGCTTCTATGCAAGATTCACTTCTTTTAAATAATTTGCCACCATCTCCTCATACTTTGGGCCTCCCACAACCTATGGGAAGTACTTACCAAGTCGGGAGTTGTGCTTTTATTTATAAAGGATATGATTGGGGAAGAATACCCCAAAACATCAAGATGCATTGTGATGGATATGCTCGATGCTATTTTGCTAATGAATATATTAAAGCTAAACCTATAATGCTTAAAATGGGATATAAAGGGAAAGGCTTGGGACCTTTCCAAAATGGTATGAAAGAACCTATTGAGGTAGAACCATGGCCCGCCCGATGTGGTGTGGGTCTGTTTCCTAGTAAGGGTCAACCCTTCCCTTTTGAAGGTGATGATCAACTCATATGTTATCAAGATTATCTAGATAAACAAGATTCTTTGTGTCCAAAGAATAATCCCTTTACATGCAATATGCTATCCATAGCTTACCCTGAATTGATTGTTGAATCCGATGATGAGTTGGAAGGAGATATTTTCCATGATGTCTCCATTGAAGAGTTGTTACACAATGGTTTTTATTTTGATGGTTCTATACCTACTATAGCCCAACTTGAGGCCACGACTCCTCAAGATGAATTCTCCAAGTTAACCTTAAAATAATTACAAGAATTGGGCGTCTCACCCACCCCACCTAATTTTGAAAGAGATCTACACATGGAAGTAGAAAACGTCATTAAAGTTAACATTGGAACCGAGGATAATCCTCACATAATCAATATTGGATCAGAATTAAGTCAAGAAAAACAAGATGAATACATTGCATTTCTTAAAGAATATGAAGATGTCTTTGCTTGGACATATGAAGACATGCCAGGTCTGGACCCTTCTGTAGTCATGCATCATCTAGTAGTCCATCCGGATGCTAAACATATTAAAAAGAAACTTAGAAAAATGCATCCCAAAGTGGCCTTGCTAGTCAAAGGGGAGTTAGAAAAACTCATGAATGTTGTTTTTATACAAGCTATTGATTATGCTGAATGGATCTCAAATGTAGTTCCAGTCACCAAGAAAGAAGCTACCAAAGTTAGGGTTTGCACAGACTTTAGAGATATTAACGTTGCATGCCCTAAAGATGATTTTCCTCTTCCAAACATGGATCAAATCATTGATTTTACTACGAGGAGTGGAATGATGTCCCTAATGGATGGATTTTTTGGCTATAATCAGATCGGGATAGCTCCTGAAGATCAGGCTAAAACAACCTTTATTACCCCTTGGGGTACCTTTTGTTGGAAAGTGATGCCATTTGGTTTAAAGAATGCAGGCGCAACATATCAACGAGCCATGACTTATATCTTTCATGATATGATGCATGATATCCTACATGATTATGTAGATGATATTATAGCTCGCTCTATTAAAGAAGATGATCATTTAGATGATTTAAGAAAAGTATTTAATCGGTTAAGAGAATACCTTATTCGATTAAATCCAGCCAAATGCATATTCGGAGTTAAGTCCGGTAAACTATTAGGGGTTTTAGTTTCTTTACGTGGTATCAAAATTGACCCTCTCAAGATTGCGGCTATCACTGATATGCCCGCACCTACCAATATATCTGAGTTACGAAGTTTACAAGGTAAACTTCAAGCCATCCGTCACTTCATCGATAAGCTGGCGGACAAAATCGGTCCCTTTCTTAAGCTTCTTAAGAAGGATGTCCCTTTTAATTGGGACGACGAATGTAAGGAAGCTTTTGAACTTCTCAAACAATACCTCCTTAACCCACCTGTGCTTTCACCGCCTAGACCTGATCGTCCATTTCTCCTGTATATTTTAGCTTCAGATTTTGCTTTAGGAGCTATGTTAGCTCAGCTTGATGATGAGAAGAGAGAGCGTGCTAATTATTATATTAGCCGAACTCTAATCAGTTATGAAACCCGCTACACAACATTAGAAAAACTATGTCTAGTAGTCGTATTTTCTACGCAAAAATTACGCCATTATATGCTTAGTCAAAAAACATATGTCATTGCTAAATATGATCCCTTGCGGTATCTCATGAGTCGACCTTATTTATCGGGTCGCACAACAAAGTGGGTTCTTGCTCTAAGCGAGTTTGAACTCACGTTCATAGGACAGAAGTCTGTTAAGGGTCAAATCATAGCAGATCAATTAGTTGTTGCACCCTTAGAGTCTACCCATCCCCTCATCATTGAGTTTCCTGATGAATGCCTTCAATTAGAGGCAAGACCATATTGAACAATGGTCCTTATACTTTGATGGAGCCCGATGCATGAGTGGGGCTGGTGCGGGTATTATTTTAATATCCCCGCAAAAACATCTTATACCTTTGTCCTTCAAATTAACATTTGCTTGCACTAATAACACTGCCAAATATGAAGCTCTTATCCTTGGATTACGAGCTGCTTTGGCATTGAAAATCAAAATTTTATTGGTTTTTGGTGATTCTCAACTTGTCATAAACCAAATTAATGAAGTTTATCAGACCAGAGATGATAAATTGTGCCCATATAAAGCATATGTTTTGCAATTGTTATCCTTGTTTGATAAAGTTACTTTGGAAGCTATTCCTCGAACTAGCAACCGTGCAGCTGATGCTATGGCCGCAGTTGCATCTCTTCTGCCCTTGGAGTTAGATGACGAATATGCCACCATCATTATTCATCGACTCCAGGAACCCGCTTCAAATAAGTCATGTTTAGAACCTTTGGATGTGTTTCTAATCAATGAAACTACTCCTGAACCTTGGTATACGGATATATTTGATTTTCTTCAAAATGGGACTTTCCCTGCCAATTCTAATAGAAACCGACGTCGGTTATTACGTAGACGAGCAAGTCGATTTGTAATAATTGGCAATACTTTATATAGGAGATCTTTTGAAGGTATCCTATTGAGATGTTTGAATCTAGAAGAATCCAAATCAGCTTTAAGTGAAGCCCACGATGGATCTTGTGGAGGACACTTCAATGGTAGTGTCATTGCTAAAAAGCTCCTTAGGATAGGATACTTTTGGCCTACCATGGAAAATGATGCACATGATTATGTGCGCCATTGCGACAAGTGCCAGAAACATGCCGACCTTGTCCATGCACCTGCACAAGAGCTGCAGGCTATTTCATCTCCTTGGCCCTTTTCAAAATGGGGCTTAGACATTATTGGCAAAATTAATCCTGTGTCATCGGATGGACACAAATTCATCATAACCACCATTGAGTATTTCACGAAGTGGGTTGAAGCTATGCCTTTAGCTTCCTGCACTGGAACACAAGTCTCTAAATTTATTTTTAATCAAATCATTTGTAGGTTTGGAATTCCTGCAAATCTCATCTCAGACAATGGAACTTGTTTCAAAAATAAAGATGTTAAGAAATTATGCCAAAAATATAAGATTCAACATCGTTGGTCCACTCCCTATTATCCTCAGGGTAATGGTCAAGCAGAAGCATCTAACAAAACCCTAATCAAAATTCTCAAAATATTGGTCAATAAATCTGGCCGTGACTGGCACATTCAATTATATCCAGCTTTGTGGGCATATCGCACTAGTGTTCGAACTCCCACTGGAACTTCACCTTTTGTCTTGGTTTATGGCGCTGAAGCTATTTTTCCCTTTGAATTAGAAGTTCCTTCTTTGGCTCTACTACTTCAAGATACCGAAGTAGGAGATGAATATCGAGCTGGTAGACTCAGTCAGTTGGAACTCCTAGATGAAAAGTGCATCAATGCTTTGGAGCATCTTCGTGCTTACCAAAACAAGCTTAAAAGATCATATGCCAAGAAAGTTCGTCATCGATCCTTTGAGGTCGGTGACCTTGTTTTAAAAGAAAATCAAAAAAATACTAATGCAACTAAAGACCTTAAAGGTAAATTTGAGCCCAAATGGCTTGGACCATATATTATCATTGCTAAATTTGAATCGGGAGCATACAAATTAGCTACCTTAGATGGTAAAGATTTAAAAGAACCTATGAATATTATGCATCTTAAGCGATATTACGCATAAAATTTGGTTATTCCATCATTGTATATATTTGTTTTGTATATTATTTCCTTTTTAGTCTCTTATATAAAAAGTTTCAAAAAACAATCACATTGTATTTCTTTCAATTCATCAATTAAGATCAAAATACAAAAACATCAAAATTATCAAATTCCTCAAAAATATTTGTTGTATATATTTCTTCTTAAAGTATTGCAGTTATATTTTCAAATTATTTTTGGATAAATTAGCATTTATTTGGAATCCCTCACTTTTGCAAACACAAAAATAAATATCTTGATTTTATCTGGCATGATTACTAATCTCTCTTATATCAAAGTCCACAAAATTTAATTAAATAAAGTTTTGAGCATAGAGAATTGATCTTGTTATTTACTTAAACCAAGCATATCCTTTCACAATAAAATGATCATATTTGTAATGTCCATGCTATGCTACATTGTAGAAGTGGTTTCTTGAGCGAAAAGTTTCCCCTGCTATCCTATCATGCACATGGTCTAGAATCTTTGAGAATTGACAAAAGGACAAGCTCACCCCTACCCAGAATAAAAATCCCTTGCTCTACAGCTAATCCGAGCAAGTATCCCTAGCATAGGAAGCAAAAGAAAAAGAAAAATCAAACAAAATTATGAGCAAAAGAAGCATTATTCCAGTATCATTTTGTACTATCTCAGCAATATTTCAGCATTATCTCAAATACAAAAGCAAAAATACAAAAAAAAAAGCAAAAATACAAAAAGAGCAAAAGAGAAAAGCAAAAGCAAAAGCAATAAAATCCCTTTCCCTACCCATTGAAAAGAAAAGAAGGGTTGATGAGCTTGAATCCCTGGAATTCTCAATTATTCGAAAACTGTGAGGTAAGCCCCATAGCAGGTGGTTTGTGCCCAACCCGCTTGGCCTTGGGTAACTCCTAGCGTGGTGATATGTCTGTCACATTAGCGACCTTCTTTTGTACGAACCTATGTCTGCTTATGGATTAGCTAGCTCTTGATAACCCGACTTACATAGTAGTTTGGTATGGTTATATGCATCTAAATCATGGTTAATGAACACTTATTTGGTTAATTCAAATCACTTGTATCAAATTATCTTGCTCAAAACCTGGTAAATGAACAATGCAATTGCACACACATTTGTATTTGAGAGATTTTGTGTATCATTATGATAAATCAAGATTGGTAATGAACTCACATACGCACATGGGATTCCTTATAAATCTAACTATTGTCTTTAAGATACTTTGAAATATTTTTGCAAATTGTTTGGAATAATTTCATTTTCTTCTTTGAGAACAGTTGTTTAGTATAAAGACAACTACATACATTTTCAAAAAAAAAAATCAAAATTTCTTTCAAAACATACACTCAAATCATATATATATTATCGACTTTCGTGACGATGGTATAGTTCCAAAACTTAAATTGGAATTTTATGCCTAGCGCAAGTCCTCATCTTCATATTATCTGTTTATTTTCAAAAATTAAAAAAATCAACCATGCAATAAAACTATCAATTTCTTCTTTGGATTTCACGATGATGGTATAAGTCTATACCTAAATATTCTATGCCTAGCGCAAACCATTGTACCAATTTTATTTCCCATTTATTTAAAAATCATCAAAACATGTGACTTAAATCATTATGTTACACAATTATGCTTTAACAACAACGCACATTGTTTCTATTTCATGTCATTATGTCAAAATTCAATTTTGCAATGATGGTATAATTCCTAGGGAATTATTCAAAAATTTTATCACACTTAGGAATTTATGCCTAGCAAAAATCATCTTTAATATATTTCATGCATTATATTTTCATGGAAATCTGAAAACAAATCACCATCATCATCATCATTTGCATCATCACAACAAAGTCTTAAGACAGTCTCTTAAGCACTCTTTTACTTTTAACAATATTTCTATACTGGGATTAGCTTGACGATCGAGTGAGCGGCGACTCCATGAAATGGTCTATAATAGCGACAATGTCCTTTGAAATTATTGTTAAAAGTCCCCTTTTATTTTTTATCAAATCACATCACAACAACCAATTTGTTTACATCAGATTATTTCATTTAAATTTTAAAAGCATGACATTCAAACCATAATATTTCCAAATGACATAATTACATGAATCATCAAATCAATCACACCAAAACATTAAAGCATCATACAAACACATAAGACAAGTCATATGATCAAAAATATCTCATCTATATATATCTCAACAATATATGTACATCATATCAAAACTAGATTGGTATGCCACAATCTACATCTTGGCATACTCAATCCTCTCAATCATATATTAAGTCTATGTTGTGCATTAGCCTAGCCTCGAGAACCCCTCGAGCTCTCAGCCTCATCTCCTCCCCCGCCCTGAGGTGGATGAGGTGGCCCCATCACAGTATGTGTGGTACTGGGAGTCCTAGTCATCGATCGGGATGAAGTCCTCGATGACCCAACCCTGATCGGATCCGTAATGCCGGCTAGTAGCTATACCCTCTGGCCCTCTGGCACCAGTTGGAAGTAGATACCCTGATAGAATGCGGTCTGAGCAATCGACCGTGCCAGCTCCTGAGTGCTCGCTCCTCCGCTCCGTGCTCTGAGGCGTGCAACCTCATCTCTAAGCTGTGTGGCCTCCGCTCGATGGCATGTAGCCTCATCCTGTAGAGTCTGCACCTATGCCTGGAGATGGACAGTCTCCGCCTGGAGAGTAGCCATCTCACTACTCTCTCCTGTGTCCACACCCTTGCCCTTATCGAGTGATGGTGGCCTCTCTCTCCATGGAGAAGGGGGTCTATCCTCCCTCCTCTCTCACTATCATGGCCTCTACTGAGCCTGTGGCCTCCTCTGCTCTCTCCCATCATGACCCTGTGCCACCTCAATGGCCGCCTAGCACCGCCTCCCCATCCGATGCACAACTGCGTGAATCGGACCCTGAGCCCTCATCATCCGAGGAGGGCGGATGCCTGTGTACCAGGCATCGTAGCCGTCGGCTACCCCTGTGTCATCCCCATCCATTGGCTGGATCGGGTGATCATCTACGTCCTGAATCTAGAAACACTACATATCTGGAGCCCTGCTAACTGTAGTGTGTTATCCCAGATGGTCTAGGAAAACTTGTAGTCTCTGAGAGATGGGATCCCCTGCTATAGACCGAAATGCCTCAAAACTCGGTCGTAGCGATGGAGCTCCACCTCTCCCCTCTCCATCCTTAGCCAACAGGTTTGCCTAACATGAGCCAGCTCCTGTCCATCCTCGGCCCACCCTGGATGATCTCTCCAAGGCCTCCAGGTGATCTGGTCGGAGACAAGGTCATCAAGTAGTCTCCGGGACATTGGTAGATCTATCCGTCGCTGTGACCCTCTCCGGAGCCACCAGTAGAAAGCTCGGGGCCTCTCCCCATCAATCCCTATCAGTGGGAGCCCTACCGGCCTCCGCACCATGATGTGCTCCTAGCACCAAACCTACAGTAGTGATGTCATGACCAGACATCGGTCGCCCTTGTATACGACCCCATGCAGGGTCCTATACAATCGACATAGTACAAAGCTCCCCCAAGGAAACCTATGCCCGTGGTCTCTCATGTCACGAGACCACATACGTTAGTAGCCATGGTACTCTACATCCACTCGATGGCATAGCAGCGAGACCACCTACCACCCCGGCCAAAACCTGTGTCGAGTCTAGATGCCCCGGGCATCTGGCGTAGTGACTCGATGTTCACTCCGCCCTTCTCCAGGGCGAAGCTCGGATCTCCGCACAGTCGCATCATCACATGGCCCTGATTGGCCATGGGAGTTATTAGCCATCCTTGTATGGGGATCCTCAAAATCCTCCATACATCCTCCAATGTGGGAGTCATCTCCCCTGTCGGTAACCGAAAATAGGAAGAACCCGGATACCACCTCTCTGCTAGGGCTATCAATAGCCCCATATCTGTAGAAACCTATGGCATATCTGCCACATGCTGCAAGCCGACTTGAGCCAACTGATCTCGCTCTACCTGAGATAGAGCGGCCAAGTCATCCCTCAACCCGTCGTATTTCCATTCTCTGCTCTTTAGTAATCCTCTCTGCAACATAAACAACAAAACAATAAAAATCATTAATAAAACAGTGATTAAAAATGCAAGTAACACAAGTTCAATTTGAGCAAATTCGTCTCTGATTTCGCAAGCCGAAATCATCCCTTATTTGACAAAATCGTCCCCATTTTGTCGATTTTGCCCCTGGACGAAATCGGCGATATCGAGACGATTTCGACGAAATGGAGACGATTTCGTCCCGATGACGTCGACGACCCAAAAAATGGCCGCGATGCTCAAAAATCATTCAAAATTAATCTAAAAAGCATAGAAAATCAAAATTAAAGCATTCTAAACTAAGTTAGACTCTTACCCGTAGCCCGCGCCGGACCTCTGTCGATCTGTGCGCTGTCTCGACCATTTTGTTTGCAGAGCTCTAGAAACCAGAAAATGAAAATGAATAGTAACAATGAATTAGGGTTTTTCCCTATTTTTCTTAATTTTATTCAAAAACAATTAAAAACATTTTAATTTTGCTTTTTCGCGTTTTTACCTCAAACGTTCGATTTGGGTAAAAACACGGAGGGGGCACCATAGTAAGCTATCGTACGATTCGACCTAGAATCGTCGCCTAAAAATGGGAATAATTTTTGCTTTCTCGTAGATCGAGAAGAACTCATCTTTAACGCATTTTCTTTGAAAAATTTGCTAAAGAGGGGGAAAAATGTAGCACCCTAAAATTGGCGTAGTAAACCTTAGCAAATAATTAAAATTACTTTAGTAATAATTCAAAATTCAATTTTAACCCCGAACCACCCGTTAACCGCCTGGTAAACCGCTTTCCCTATTTTTCATGCCATTTTTAGGATTTGTTGTGACCATTGGACGATATCGTCTTCGATCAGACGATATCGCCTCAGATCGGATGATTTCGTTTGGAGTAGAACGTCCAGACGATCTCGTCCCAAACTGATTTGTGCATAATTAGATTCTGTTCCAACGACGTCTCTAATCCGGGCAGAAGCGTGTCTGCACCGTTAGAGACCCTCCCCGTTGGAGATTCCCCAAATTGGGATGATCCCCAACCTCCTAACCTCCCTCCTAAGCCTATTTAAACCTTAGGACCCCCCTTGACATTCCCTTGGCTGAATTTTCCTATAACTTGACCTTTGTGCGCATTAGAATACCCTGGATTACCATCTGCATTTGTGCTTTCCAAGTTTTCTTGCAGGGACCTCATTAATTTTTAGCCGGAGCAAGCTCAGATCGTCGCAGACGATCTTGTACAATCTCGGACGATCCCATCCTAATTCGAGATGATTTCGACTGCAGTCTACATTGGGGGCAATCAATGCCTAGAGTTTGTGCTTTTCCTATACTTTGTTGCTATTTTATTTTGCATTTAGTCAGTTTTATTATTATTTCCTATTATTATGCATCTTGGAGTTCACCCATGTAGTTTAATTGCATAATAAAATCATGATTAGCTATTAAAGCATCGTAATTTACTTGCATTTCTATTTGGGATTATCTTATTAACATCATTTTGTCATTTCACATCATTTTCCTTTATCGGTATAGTTGCATTTTCTGTATTCTGTGTCCATTTCTCCGATTGCAGGTCTCTAATGAATTCGTCTGACGAATTCGTCAGATCTCAGATGATCCTGTCAAATCTTAGACGATCCTGTCAGATCGGAGACGATCCTGTCAAATTCAAGACGATCTTGACTGCTTCAAAAATCAAAACCTCCACCAGACATCCGGAATCAGGTATGGATTTCTTCACTTAATTTATTCTCTGTGTTTTCTATTTAAATTTGTTTATGTATTCATTTAATTTGCATTTTCATAATAGAACAACTTAGATTCATTTGGCCAAACCTAGGATTTGAATGTTTAAAGATAAAATTGAACACATTAAACACATTCCCACCCTAGGCGTGGAGACTGCCACTAAACGTTTCCTGGTGAACCCCACCATCCATCAAAAAATCACCTTAATACCCCTCCCCTGAGAGGCGGGACCTTCAAAGGGCCTCTCAGTCCGAGGTATTGTCCCATCCTTTTCCCATCCTCCTTTCGGGCACGGATCCTATAGCCTGAAGGTAAGGATGCGAAAAATTTGGAACGATACACACAATATGGATGGAAATATCATCAAATGGATGTAAATTATGCATTTATTAATGATGATCTTGAAGATGTCACAATCCACTTTTCCTAACTCTCTAATGAGCCATTTTTTAAAAAGAAACCTAGCTAAGCATGGCTTGGAATCTACTCAAGATCTTAGTATCCCTTAGTTGAACTATTAGTCCCTTCTCATGGAATCATTTCTTTTCTACTAAATCCAACACAAGGTATACCCATCCCTATAACATACATCTATCTATCTAAGTGTACTAGGTACAATGCAAGTTCAAGCTATAAATATCATACCTCGATGAACTAGCTTATTCCCTTCAATCTATCAAAATAACCATGTGAATATCTACACCATATATAAGTCCATCTATGTAGGTGTACTAAGCGTGTTGGGAGTAGGCTATAAATTTCATCTCCATGACAAGCTAGTCTTTTCCAATAGGTCTCGCTCAATGTCGAACAATGAAGATACTACACTATCAAATATCTATCCATACCACTAGGACTTGTCATAAAAATATTATCCAAAATGCACATTAAATACCCCTCTAAAGGAGTAAGCAAGTAAGTCTTACTTTTAGGATATGGCATACAAAAGAATGATCTAAGTTCCTTTCTAAACCATGACCCAATTTATTCCAAATACATTATTAAAGACTATCACCCAAGGCCTATAATTATCCCATGGAGTTAATGTTGAGTAATTAATGCAAAACCATGAAAGTATGAATCCATAGTGGAATGCCCATTTATTTTATAAGCATAAAAATTTTATTAACATTACAATCATAGTGCACCATAGAAAAAGAGACATCACACATAATATCGCAACAACACATTTATCCCAAGAACCCTTATGGGGAATAAACCCAACCTTAAATAATTTCTTCTTTTATTCCATAAAGTTTTTATTTCCATACATAGAATAAAAGGTATCCCATAATACCTTTGCTATCGACATAAGAATTTTTATAATTTGTATGCTAATACAATATGAATTAATCCTTCAATCCATACACTCCATTTGGTTTCGTAAATTATGTCTAAGGAATTCCATAACGCCTTCACCTCCAACATATGAATTCCAAATTTCTATGTAATTACTTTATGAATTAGTCTATCAGTTGATAAATACATAATGAACCAATATATTGAATGCATCATCCACTATCTTTGGCACTTTTTTAAGATCTCTAAAGAACATCCCATAATCCTCTTCAATATATTGATACAAAGGAATTAAGGAAGAGAGCAATCAAAACCTCTACATCTTCTTTCATTTATTACAACTAAAACTCAAAGTCTCCAAAAGAACACATTAAAACTACTCCAAGAAAGTGTTCTACTTCTAAATTTAGAACCAAATTAGTATCAATTTTAATAACATCTGTAATATATTACAACAGTCATAACAATATCTATGATATATTGCAACCGTATTTATGCAAGAATCTAATTCTAAGTTGTTAATTCAATTATTAATATCTCAACATCACAAAGTCTCCATTTCTACTTGTTGTGGCCATTGCACAACTAGCCCCAAATTTGGGGACCCACCTTAAAATTTTGTGTTTTTGGGAATATTGGCTTTATTCAAGCAATAGTTTGACTTTACCATAGTCTAGGTATTGGAGTTTTTGACCTCATGCTTTGACCTATAAAGTCCTCTTATTTCTTGTACGTCATGGTTCATGCTTCTTGATTTCATTAGAGGATATTTTGTCATTTTGTTGCTTTGTGTAAGCTTAGTTTAATGTTGTTTATATCATGTTTGGGCTTAAGAAAATGTTTAATACAAATAAAAAATAATAAAAATATATATAAAAATAAAATAAAAAGTATATATATAAAAGTAAATAAATGAATATTTTGTTTGGTTACTTTTAATTGTTTATTTTATCATTTTGTTTAAAATTAGCTTTGAATAATTATTTGTTTCACATTTAACCCAAATTATTATGTTTCAAATTTGTTAATTAGTAGGTCTTGGATTAATGACATGCAAGGGTGTCCTTACCACAATGATGTAGCGTGTTCCATCAACATGAAGCACATGGCTTTCGTGCTTGGACTTGGATGACCAATAAAGTAGATAACTCAGATGGACGTAGCTAGATGGCTAAGTATGAAAAGACTAATTTGACATGCCAATACCATGATGGACAATAGTAGTGGCATGAATGAGGGTTTATGCTCTAGAATACTCTATGACCGTATAATTGGTTGAGGAAGTTAGCATCGATCGATCAGGGAGTCCATAGCGGTATTGTAGCAGTGTTCTAACCTTGTCTTCCACAAAGACAAATTCCTACGAGCGCTCGAATTTATTTATTGTGATAATGATTTGGATGTGGTTTGGACAATTGGATGAAGTGAAATGTCATAGAAAATATTATGTATAGTCTCAAATTTTGCATGAGGTGATCAATGTGTAGGAGAGACACAGGTGTTGTGGGAACTAAAACCCGTATTTACATCATGCTTGACATGATTTAAATGGAAGAATGTTGGGTATACAATTGATGCCTGCTAAATATTGAAGAAACACATGCTTATACTGAGAGGGGGGATGAACAATATAAGATAAAAATTTTCCTTCCAAACAATAACTGCAATAATATGAATGCAATAAATTAATGCGTAAAACACCACACACATAATAGACGAGTTTTACGTGGAAACATGCTCTCGTGAGAAAACCATGGCAAAATATTGCTTATATTTCTTCAAAAAAAATTCATGGGCACCAACCCATAGGAGACACCAATCCTCTTATACAATTACGTAGGCACCAACCTATGGGAGACACCAATATCCTTATTCAAATTTTTAGGCACCAATCTTTAATAGACACCAATCCCCTTATACGAAATGTAGGCACCAACCTACGGGAGACACCAATATCCTTGAGGCACCAACCTTAGATATGTTTTGCTCCTAAATCTGATCAAAAAATCTGCTCAGGTTTACTTCCAAAATCTGATCAATAATGGCATACAAAACTGCTCTTAATTCTATTACAAGGTCTTCATGAATCTACACTCTAATCTCTACTTTTTCTCTATCCAAGTTTCTTACAATTATCAAGTGTAGGCACATTTCCCAGAAACCTCACCACCTTCAACCAACATACTTTCTATTCCATATGAATACTATTTTGATATCCGTACTTTGTATCCAATTCTCCAATGATACGTAGGCCCTTGCTGTGATGAAAGTCCTCCCATTAGATTTTCTTATTGGATGTTATATTCCTTCAACCAATTGTCCAGTTCAAGACTGATATAGATAACTCAATGCATTATAAACTCAAATTACTTGCTATATAAACCTTAATTTTCAACGCTTATGTCAACCTTGCAATTTTTAATATTCACCTTTGAAATCCTCAACTTGAATCTCACTGACTTCTTATCTACTTCACAAACTTCGTATATGGTCTTCTATATCTCTTCCAACAAAATGAGAGTATTTGGCACAAACAACATGTTCTTCTGCATAGGCTGAGCATAGTATGTGGTAGGCTTGTCAAAATTCTCATTTCCCACACTGAGCATACTTTAATATTTCTATTAGAAGCTTGTATTTCACATATTTGCATCAACTTGTGACCAACCATTCCAAAAATTTATCAAATGGTATTTCATTTCTAGTCAACCTAGTCTTTACAATGACCACTTAAATTTGTTTCTATACTATACCCGTATCAAAAATTAATTTAATCATTTCTTATTCCCTCAATCTAGTGCTGTGTGTATAATAATTATTGTTGAGCGGTCTTCTAATCATCCACGTGTATGGTTATTCACTTCACTTGAAAATCCCACAATTGCTTATAATACACACTGTGTGACTATCCAAAAGACTTCTAAATTGATTCTCCTTTGACTAATGAATGTATTTTTAGATGAGTTCGCTCAGTGATCTTTTATATGAGTTTTTTCTTCTTGATTATTGACCTAAGCCTGATTATTATTAACTATCATTATAGATTACCTTGGACGATGTTCTTCTGCATGAAACAATATTTGTCCTCTTTCTTCAATAGTGCTTAACTACATGACTTTCATTGGAGCTATCAACCATAGTCTATGTTGATTTCTAGCTGTGTGTACTATAGTTGCATTACCTTGTTGTGATATTGTAAAGGGCACCTATCACATTCCCCTAAAACTTATTTTGTAGCACACCGAATTCTTAAATATCTTCCTCTTGGATGGTTCTTTGAAGTGCACACAAATGGCTATTGTGTAGGCCCATCCTCAATGTTATGTTTGACTCAAACCCATGTTCTTATTATCCTATAAATGGTCAAACTTGGAATAATATTCCTTCATAACTTTTGTTGTTCGTTGGTAGTGTGTAAGTCAATGTTTGTGAATGAACTTCTATCACCAGTGGTTTTTCACGGAGTCGTCTAACTTATCATCTTCTTGAATTCTACACTCTCTGAGTTGAATACTCTTAAGGCACAAATGATGATCATAGATAGTTGGGTAGTTACATCTATCTTGAGATTTTTTGAAGACTCTATAATCCAACCATCATGGCAACATCCACCCATTGGAAGAAAACTCTCTTTCTTGCATCTCTTTCTCTCAGCATGCAAGTGCAACAAAGCTAGCCTGATGAAACTCTTATCTTTTCGGCCTTCTATACTATTTTTTACCTCATTCAACTACTATGAAATCTCCTCGCAACATCTACTATGTCTTCCTATTTGAGTTTGTCACCATCCTATTCTTCTTCACCACTGCTTTTATTCCGTGAAGCTTTTTCATTGTTTGTCATCACCCATTTCTCGAATGCTCATGTCTCTCAATTTTTTTTTTTCAAAATCACAAATAAAAAAAAACTTTTGTCCTTTTATTTATATGCATACTTTCACATTTTTCTTTTGGCACCCAATTACTCGACCCACTTTTTTTTTAATATCACTTTTATATTATAATATTTAAATCTAATATTTAAATATTATAATATTAAATATTAAACCTTCACTTAACTTTATAATGTTTGCCTTGAATAATTTGTCCAATCACGCCATAGTTTACCAACAACCAAGTTGACCTTTGATATCAATGATAATTCAATGGTGAATACTTCTAACAATCTCCCCCTTTGTCATTTATTGTAACCCTACAAGGAAACTATCCTTTATTACAATAGGATCACAAGATGCTCCCATTCCTAAAATTCCAAACTGCTCAATAAAATTCTCCCTCTTTAACATCAATGGCAAAGGCTTCTTGGGGTTAAAGTACAATAAAATTGATAACACCCCCTTTATAATTGCTCTAACTGAGACTTCAACGATGAGATGAGAGTGAAATTACTCCCAACTTACTATGCTCATTTTATTGTTCTATTTTCTTTTTCCAAACTTTGGAGGGCATATCCTTTTGAAAAGTTTGACCATCCTTCTTACTAGATTTCAGAATTTTAGGGAACATCATTCTACACCATTTAGCTATATGCCCAAAATTATCACATTTGTAACAAATGATGTTGTAGTCCATGAGAGGTGCAAAAGAATTGAAATTCCTCTTGGTGAAGTCAAAATCATTTTTAGCATGGATCCTACAATGTATAGCTTTATGACCAAATTGGTGACATGAAAAGCAATAACCATGGAAGAAATATTAGAATATGTTTGATTGGCTTGGAAGATATGGCCACATGGTTCTCTCATTATTGTTTCTGTGATGGACCTTGGTCCATGATGATGCTTTGTTTTATTTCTTCTTGATGCTTCCACTTCTCAATACATCAACATAGATCTTAGGCTCTTATTTAATTATTTTCTTTGATGCCTTTGTTCCTTTTGAGCTTGACTCCTCCTTTTGTTTCTTTTGAATTTCTTCAAAACAAAGTATTTATAACTGAAGATCTTTGTGCTTTGATAATATCATCCAATATTTATATGAGTTTCTCAAACCTAATATTTGTTGTAGCATCATTATATTTTTCCACTTCCTTACTTAGAGAGACAACCTTATGTTATAATTTTTCATATTCCAACTATTTTACCTTTAACTTCTTAGCCATACCTTCTTCAATTCGCTTTTCCTCTTCAATTTTCACTTTTAAGTTGATAAGTTCTTGTGAAAACTTTGCCTTTATTTTCTCATCTTCTTGTACTTGAGTTCTTCTTTCTAAGCCTTTTCAATTCTTTAAGAGCAAAAACAAGTTCCTTTTCTATGTCAACTATGGCTTCCTCTTCATTTTTTGGATCTTTCTCCTCTTCTTGTTTTTCAAGAATAGGAGTGTCTTCTTTCACCTCCATGGCCAAAATAGGATTTCTTCTCTTTCACTATCGGAGAGACTTTCATCACTACTGTTGGAAGAACTACTTTCTTCCTCAACATAAAGACTCTTCTTGTGCCTTTGAAATATCTTCTTCTCATGCTTGCTTTGATCGTGCCTCTTTTTATTTTCATGATAAAATTTTCTTTCCTTATTTTTTTTGTATTCCTCTTCTTCTTCACTTCTACTACTTCCATATTGTGGGCACTGAGCTACATAGTGACCAATGTTACCATAATTAAAACATTTCACAGTATGCTTACCTTTGTGTTTTCTTGGTCCCTTCTTATTTCTTCGTACAAAGTTAGCTTCTTCTCCACTGCTCAATTATTCACTTGACTCTGGTTCTTTATTATTTGTCTTCTTTAAAGCTTTAAACGTGGTCTCCCATTTGGATGTTTGATCTTTTTCAATACTCATCTCATAGGTTGTAAGAATTTCATGTAGCTCATCCATGCTTAAGGTTTTAAGATCCTTCATTTCTTCAATTGTAGAGACCTTTTCATCAAACCTCATGGGAAGTGACCTTATGATTTTTTGAACAATCTTACAGTCATCAATACTTTTTCCAAGTCCACGAATGGTGTTGACAATTTCATCAATGCAGAGCATATATTTAGCAATATATTCCTCATATTTTATCTTTAAGTCTTTGAACTTCCTCCTGTGGATTTGAAGTTTTGCCATTTTAACCTTATCGTCACTTTCATATGTTCTTTGTAACTTGTCCCATAATTATTTTGTTGAGGTGCATTGCATGAATTTCACAAACTCTGATTCACATAATCCACTTAATATTGCATTCATTGCCTTGGCATTGTTTTCAAATGATTTCTTGCCATATTTATCCATGGGAGGGATTTTAGGTGGTGTGATTCCATCCACGAAAAATTGCCATATATCGTATCCATGTACCATAAAATAGGTTTGCATCCTCACACTCTAGAAAGTATAGTTAGTCTTATCGAAGAATGGAACCCTGCTTGACGAAAAGCCTTCTTATTAAGCCATGTGTGTTCTTGTAAGATCTTCCTTCAAGTGATTAGGTTTTCATGAAGGAACCTACTTTGATACCAATTTAAGAAACACACACTTATTCAAAGACGGGGGGGTGAACAATATAAGATAAAACTTTTCCTCCCAAACAATAACTCCAACAATATAAATACAATAAATTAATGCACAAAACATGTAAGGGTTCCCTTGGTCCTGTTGAGGTTTTGAATTGACGAACTCTTGCAATGTAAATTTAACAAGCTAATGAAGAAATCGATGTTGAATGAATCAAGTTGTATATTAATTTGGAAAACCAAATAATAGAAGATATATTGAGTTTTTTTGAATATATATTGATGATTTGTGATATCCAATTGGATGTTTTATAAATAGCTATGAAGGGACACGTTGGTCCTTTAATGAAGGGACATGAATAATGAAATACTAACTGATATGTTAATATGTTATGAGGGTCCTAACATGCCACCCTCCTTAAAAGGAGCTTTGTCCTCAAATATTACAATGAGAAGCTTCATCCTCTATTTCATTAAAAGTATGTGCTCATGTTCTTGTACTATTTTAATATCACTGTTCCTCAAGCAAGGATATTGGAAAGGTGGAAGTGTTGGTGGCTTTGTCATGGCTTGGAGAGAAAATAAATGGGCAACCCTTGCCTTTCCTCTTCTAGGAATAACTTTCTCCATGTGATGAGAACTTGCTAGTAGAGAAGGGCCAAATTTTATCCCTTTAAGTGTATATGTGTGACCCTTTTGTGTGAAATTTATCCATAAATCATCGAGGTTCCATTAAATTATTCCGAGCCTTCGTAGCCATTGCACACCTAACACAATATCACAACCTCCTAATGGAATTGCATACATGTCTTGTTTGATGGTGTAATTGCCTAAGGTGAGCTTAATATTATGACATTTCCCATTACAAGTGATTCTTTCCCCATTACCGATCATGATTTCAAAATTATTACAAGGATGAATAAAATAGTCGGTTTGTTTTGCCATGCGTGGATCGATGAGATTATGTGTACTTCCAGAGTCAATAAGAACACTAAGATTTTGTTGTTTAAAGGAGCCTAAAATTTTCATAGTTTGGGAGGGTGGATTTCTAGTGAGGGCATTGAAGGAAAATTCTAACGGACCTCAAGGTTTATTTTCATGTATATCTTCCACTAGTTCGACCTTGATTTCTTCAGGGCTAATGCATTTAATTGGCATGACTTTAGTTAGTTTTTGGTTGGTGGAAGTATTTTGGGAGTCTATTGTAGATTCATTTCCGAATCAACGTTGGTTGTTGATTTTGTCTTCGGCTAATTTGGCCAACCCAATAGTCTGCATCATGGTGCTAGGGTTAAACCTTTGTACCTCGAGTTGGATCTCCTCCTTTAATCCACTGATAAAACAATCCTAAAAAAATGAGGCATTAAGGCCTATGGTGCGGTTTGCTAATTTCTTGAATTGAGCTTGGTACTCTCGCACCAAAGTGGTTTGACATAATTTGGATCCTCCGGTAGTTTGGCTAGTTTGAGCGAGTGCCATATTCTGATTGAAGGTGTCCATTTTTAAGTCAATTGTTGATATTATTTGGTCAAATTCTTGTCATGTAGCAACATTCTCCTCTTTGAATTGACAAATTTCTTAGTAGATTTGCTCGAGAGTGACATTTTGTGATCATTGTCCATCAGCAATCGAGGAATTTGAATCAATTTGTTTATTCTTCATGAAAAAATTTGCAAAAACTTAGTAGGTTCAACAACAATTTTCACACCCTTTTTATGTCAATTTATTGCTAAAAATTTTGGTAATATTTTTGTCAACAATTCTTGCTTTCAAGTTTGTTGACAACCTTTGGTGATATTTGGTCACAACTTTTTTGGTCAACAATATTTTGTTGCTCTTCAATTTGAAAATTTTTGGTATCAACTTTATGTGATAGAACCTGCAAAACCAAGGTAGTACAAGACTGCACGGTAGGGACGATAACGCAGCAGACGATACCAAGACCAGGTCAGCAAGTGGCATGGTAGTTGAGGCAAAACTAAAGCGAAATTCAAGGCACAATTTTCAAGGAAGAAATAGGGGGTTCATAGAGCATGAGGTAGGGAAAGCAAGTGTGATAGAACCTACGAAACCAAGGTAGTACGAGACTGCATGGTAGGGACGGTAACGCAGCAGACAATACCAAGACCGGGTCGGAAAGTGGCATGGCAGTTGAGGCAAAACTAATGCAAAAGTCAAGGCACAATGTTCAAGGAAGAAATAGGGGGGTCATAGAGCATGAGGTAGGGAAAGCAAGGGTCCTGCTAGCATGAGGTGAGAAATGGGATGAAGGGGGGAACAACACACCGTGTGAAGCAAGAAAGGCACGGTACTCAAGGTGGCTTGAGGGGAGCAGTGGTAGAGGTAGGCGAAGAGGGGGAAAGGGCATGATGGAGTGGAACATGAGGTAGATTGACCAAGGGAGAGTGATTGGTAAGTTCACATGATGAGGGATAGAGTAGGGGTGGTGTGGTGGTAGGTAAGCTCCATGAGTGCGTGACTATCGGTGGTAGTCACAACCACCTATTTGTGCCCCTTTTTTTAAACCCCACTAAAATCCCTATGCTATGAATGTGGTATTTTAATCCACAATTTTTTTAAGAATTTTGTCCTTGCGCACGTCGATGATGGAGTCTTGGTCAAAATATTTTTTTGGTGCCAAAAATATTAAAAAAACCTTAGCCTTTAATTAATTTACTTTGTCAAAATTTCTATAGGGCACTGGAAACACTGTAGGTGAATTTTTTAAACCTATTTCTCACTATCGCCTTCTCCCAAATCAGTTTGCATAGTAATTAAAAAAAAATTATTACTTATGGAAGAATTTCTTGACCGGTTTTTGCAAGATTCAAGTGGTAATTTTATTGGATCAACTGTTATTTTCCACCGTTGGAATGTGTCTGCATTTGTAAAAAAAACTATTTGTACAAGTAGCCGCCTGTAGGTTTAATGAACACGCCTGAGTTTTTCGTGTTGTGGTGGAATGAGGTCGAGCTATTAGAAAACTTATCAATTCCTTCATTCCTCGACAACGAGGCCGGGGGCACTTCTGTCACTTCCCTCGTTCCTTGGTAGCGAGGCCATGGCTATTCTTTGGCAAACTTTTTGAATGGTATCTCTACTGTTGAAGAGATAGAATTTGTAAAGTTGGTTCACAACTACCACACACGGATAATAATAAGGATCGACACGGATCGATAGCAATGAATATTTTGAGAGATCTGTAAAGTGTGTCGGTTCACTGTTAGGGCAAAAAATTGGATCCTATTGGATCACAACTACTCTAATACCAAATGTAAGGGTTCCCTTGGTCTTGTTGAGGTTTTGACTTGATGAACTCCTGCAATGTAACTTTAAAAATCTAATGAAGAAATCGCTATTGAATGAATCACATTGTATATTAGTTTGGAAAACCAAATAATAGAAGATATATTAAGTTTTTTTGAATAAAGATTGATGATTTGTGATATCCAATTGGATGTTTTATAAATAGCTATGAAGGGACACGTTGGTCCTTTAATGAAGGGATACATGAAATATTAACTAATATGTTAATATGTTAGGGCGGTCCTAATAAAACACCACACACATAAGAGATAAGAGTTTTACATGGAAACACCCTCTTGAGAGAAAACCATGACACAATATTTCTTATATTTCTTCAATAAAAATTAATGGGCACCAACCCATAGGAGACACCAATCCCTTTATACAATTACGTAGGCACCAACCTATGGGAGACAAATATATTTATTCAAATTCATAAGCACCAACCTATAGGAGACACCAATACCCTTATACAAAATGTAGGCACCAACCTATGGGAGATACCAATATCCTTATTCAAATTTCTAGGCACCAACCTATAGAAGACACCAATCCCATTATACAAAACATAGGCACCAACCTATGAGAGATACTAATATTCTTGAGGCACCAACCTCAGATCTATTCTGCTCCAAAATTTAATCAAAAACTCTTCTTAGGTCTGCTCCAAAAATATGATCAATAATGGCATACAAAATTATTCTTAATTCTATCACTAGGTCTTCATGAATCTACACTCTAATATCTACTTTTTCTCTATCCAAGTTCTTTCCAATTATTAGGTGTAGGCACATTTCCCAATGACATCACCACCTTCAATCCCTATTCCAGATGAATATTGATTTGATATCCATACTTCATATCCAATTATCCAATGATATATAGGCCCTTGATGTGATGAATAGTCCTTCCAATAGATTTTCTTATTGGACATTATATTCCTTCAACTAGTCATTCATTTCAATACCGACATAGATAACTCAATGCATTATAAACTTAAATTACTTGTAGTAGAAACCTTACCTTCCAATGCTTATGTCAACCTTGCAAGTTTTAATATTCACCTTTGAACTCCTCGAATTGAAGCTCACTGACTTCTTGTCTACTTCACAAAATTCGTATTCGATCTTCTATATCTCTTCCAACAACATGAGAGTATTTGGCACAAACACCACTTTCTTTTACATAGGCTAAACATAGTATGTGGTAGGATTTTTGAACTAATCATTTCCCACACTAAGCACACTTTACTAGTTCTGTTAGAAGCTTGTATTTCACATATCTGCATCAACTTATGACCAACCATTACAAAAATTTATCAAATGTTATTATGTTTCCAATCAACCTGGTCTTTACAACAACCACTTAAATCTATTTTTGCATTGTACCTATATCAAAAATTAATTTAATCATTTCTTATTCCCTCAATCTGGAGTTGCGCATATAATTGTTATTGTTGAGCGGTCTTCTAATAATCCATGTGTATGGTGATTCCTTCGCTTGAAACTCTGCAATCGCTTATAATCCACATTGTGTGACTATCCAAAAGACTTCTAAATTCTCCTTTGAATAATGAATGCATTTTTAGATGAGTTCCCTCAGTGATCTATCATATGAGTTTTTGCTGCTCGATTATTGATCTAAGTTTGACTATTATTAACTATCATTATATATTACCTTGGATGAGATTCTTCTATATGAAACAATGTTTGTCCTCTTCCTTCAATAACGCTCAACTACATGGACTTTCCTTGGAGGTATCAGTCATAGTTTGTGTTGATTTCTAGTTGTGTATACTGTAGTTGCGTTACCTTGTTGTGATATTGTAAAGGGGCACCTATCACATTCCTCCTGAAACTTATTTTGTAGTGCATCAAATGCTTAAATATATTTCTCCTTGTTGATTCTTCGAAGTGCGCATAAATGGTTGTTGTGCAGGCTCATCCTCAGTGTTGTGGTTGAATCAAACCCATGATCTTCTTATCTTGTAAATGATTAAACTTGGAATAAGACTCCTTTAGAACTTTTGCTATCCATTGGTAGTGTGTAAGTCAATATTGTTGAGTGAACTTCTATCTCCAGTGGTTTTTTACGAAGTTTAACTTATCATCTTCTTGAATTCTATGCTCTTCGAGTTGAATAATCTTAAGGCACAAATGATGATTGTAGATAGCTGAGAAGTTACATCCATCTTGAGATTTCTTGGATACTATAATCTAGCCTTCATGGTAGCATTCGTCTATTGGAAGAAAACTCTCTTTCTTACGCCTCTTTCTCTTAGCATGTGAGTGCAACAAAATCTGCCTGATGAAACTCTTATCTCCTTGACCTTCTCTATGATGTTTTATCTCATTCAAATACTACGATAGATCCTTATAACATCTGCTATGTATGCCCCTTTGACTTTGCTATTGTCCTATTCTTCTTCATTGTCGCTTTTGTTTTGTGAAGGTTTTTCATTGTTCGTCGTCACCTATTTTTTGAATGCTCATGTCTCTCAAAGATTTTTTTTGAAATCACAAAAATAAAATTAACTTTTGACCTTTTCTTTATATGCATACTTTCACCTTTTGCTTTTGGTGCCCAATTAGTCAGCCCATTCTTTTTTTAAAATCACTTTTATATTATAATTTTTAAATCTAATATTTAAATATAATAATATTAAATATAAAACTTAACTTTATTATGTTTGCCTTGAATAGTTCACCCAATCACACCTTGGTTTTCTAGCAACCAAGTTAGCCTTTGACATCAATGAAAATTTGATTCAATGGTGAATACTTCTAACAAAGATAATAGTTCAAAAATCCAAGATCGACAACCAAGGGAATTTCTGCATGAATCACATCTGAGGGATCATGTTTTGGATGTTGTGTTCACAAAAGCTACACTGGAAAAAATATTTGTTGATGATGAATAAAGCTGAATCTAGTTTATCAATTTTTGTTGAAGGTACATGTATCTAAAAATAACATGCCACCATCCAATGGAATGAATTTATGGTGGGCCAATGAGGAGCCATTGTAAACATTACTAAAGTGAAATTATTATATCTTTGCTATCGAAGATCTATTTTACACAGGGTAAAATGATAAATGTAGAGGAGTCATTGAGTTCAATACCAAAAACAATCAAAGATTGTCGTGTTTAGTGTTAGAATACAACATGGAGGAGATAGTATCAGTTATTTTCCATGAAGAGTGGGGGCCCTTGTTACTGCAATTAAGGTCACAATTACTGAAACATCAATTTGTGGGGCCTGATAATTCACATTTTTGAATATTTTTCTTTATTTAGAAAAGGAATACTACCCCCTACGAGAGTGACATGGTCACATTTGAACTCAACTAGGGGTAAGTCTATATAGTTTTGGATGCTACCTGAAGAGATAATCATAGCCCAAACATAATATGAGGAGTGTATGAAATAGTGGTAGAAAGGGCTTTCATGTAGTCTAAGATAATACCTATGGAGAATATTTACACAGTGTGATGAGGTCATGTAGGTCCATCAAGGAAACTATACACCCATTATGAATGTCATGCAATGATATTTGAAAAAGGGCATAACGTGGATGAATCAACCTTTAAGGGGTGTGCACGTGGTATACCGTCATTGTTCACTCCAAAGTAGGAGATCCACATTTGGGTAATGATAAGATTTAGGTGCAGCTAAGGATGATTAAGAAGTTACCAAAGATAAGGAGCCTTAAGCACAAATATAAGATGAAGTTATTTATCAATATTAAGTGGGTAAAAATATTAATGAAAGTAATGAAATGATTAAAAACAAATGAAAGGCATCAGGAAGCACAATGTCCAAAATTGTGAGTAACCGAACAAGAAAGAGGAATGAAGTAGTCTTTGAGAGAAATTTAAAAAGGGGTGAAGATGCAGAGAAAATGGTCAAAGCTTTTGGGGTAAAGTTACAGGTTGGAGAATGCACTGGATTTGGCTAGAATTGCTCCTCCCATGCTGGAATGAACATTTTCACCATTGGATGCCAATTTAGGGCATGGTATTTTGCATATGTGTTTAATTTTGAAAATATTTCTATTGCTAATGTATTGAAAATTCAAAAAGTTTAATGCATGTTAATGGTAGACTTGTTTGTATTTTCTTAATATATTACACCTTTTTCCTTTAGAAGATTGCACTGCATTGGATGTCAGATTACATGAATATGGATCACATTAATGCTGGTTTTTTGTGCAGGATACTAATGTTTCCAGGGTCTATGGGGAATGTGAGAGATACGACAATTTATTTTATTTTATTTCATTTTCCTTTATTTTTCTTACCTTATATTTTTTTTATTTTTTTTTAATTTTGCAATTAAAATAAAAAATATAAAAAAATATGCACAAATTTAAAGAGTAGACTTTAAAGTTTCATTTAGAGAAGTTTCAATTTCATTTTGAAGAAAATTTGAAATTACAAAAATTATTTAAAGTTTGCATATTTTAAAAGGAATTTTGTAATTTCAGAATTTAACATGGTTTCACATTTTTAAGGAGATTCAAATTTCAGGCTTTACATTTTTGTTTGCAAGCAATAAATCAACTTTCCTTTATGAAAATTATAATTTCATTAAAGGGGGTAATTTATATGGCATTTCAAAGACCACTATATTTTAAGGTTAATTATTTGGATCATATACTTTCATGCTCAAACAAGATAAAATGAATTCACTCATCATTTCATATTCACATTTCAGAATTAGATTTTAGTCTTTTATTTCATGCTCAAAAGCAAGGTTTAATAAAAAGATAAAACTTGTTTAAAATTTACTTAACAAAAGAAGATTAAATCTACCTAGAATCTGTCAAGATAAAATGAACTAAATCACTTTCATCATGGTCATATAAGGGCCAATCATATTTTTTTTAAAGTTTCATGAACAATTAATAACATAGCATAATAAAATAATACCAAAACAAGCCCCTTGTTAATAGTTGCTTGTAGTCACTAAGGCATTCTAGTACTTATTTGATACATTTTTACAAGCATACATGCAAACATTAAGTAAAAGGAACCTTAAATAAATGTTTATTTCTTTGCAAGAGAGGGTTTTCTAATCAAAATCCTAACTGTGAGTGTGGTTTTGCATTTGGATAAAATTACCACTCAACATTTTGATGCTAGAAGGAGGGCCTGATTCAGTTATTTTATTTCTATTTAAATGCTATATTGTTCATTGTTATTTGTAAGGTTATTTGAAGGTATTGGTCTTGACTAATGAGGTCTTGTTGATCACATTAATGGATGATGCATTGATGCTAACTGTTTACAAATTGAAAAATATTGTTTATTTTTATAGTTTAATTGATGCATCATAATAGATGAATGTGATAATTTATTCATTTGAAAATTGTTAGTCATTTTATTCTTCTTTGAAAAATAAATGTCTTGGACTAATAAAGTTGGTACTAAAGTTATATGCTTTAAGGACCACTAATGGAATGTTTTACTCTAATTATGACATACAATCCTTAAATATACCTCGATCTTCACATCATGTGCTTATAGATATTTTGGGTTATCTACCTCAATTTAGGCATGATGAAATAGAATCGATCGAGGAACATATTCAGGCATACAAGAACATTTTAATTCAATTGAAAATTATGCATGAAGATGTTTATAACATGTTTCCATCCATATTAGATGAATTTTATTATGATTGGTATCTTAGTTTACCTACATATTCTATCAATTATTGGGCTCAACTAGAAGCAACATTTCTCAAACATTTTGGAAAATTGGTTAACTCAGATAGGATATTAAGTCAGTTTATATCTATCTGTAAACAACCTAATGAATCCATGAGCAAATTTAATGATAGGTTTTATAGGTTGTATATCAAAATTGGGACACACTACATAATTTTAGAAGAAGAAACCATTAAAATATATCTAGAAGCGTTAGACCCATTTACTTCTACATTCTTAGGAAAAATTCTTAAAAATCCATCCTTATCCATAGACTACAATGAGGCAATAACCATAGAACAATGATGGATTTCAAAAGGGCTTAATGTGGGAAGATTATCATTACTTAATTCTAAGGCTCTAAATTATATACCACCTATGAGTCAGATTGATGTACATGTTTCTCACATGATAAACTATTCTTCAGGAGTTATGGATTCCAATCAATACCAACCATCCAATATGGCACCCTTGAATCTAATGATGTCTAATGTGATTAATAAATGTGATGAGGTTGAATGTCCTAATTTTACAACCACCTTAGATATTTTTTAAGAGGAAGTGCAAGTTTCAAAGTTAATATCCACCAATGTGGATTGTGATAATCAAGGTAATCTAATACAAGAATTGATCCCGTTGAAGAAATACTTGAACCATTAAAAGTGGTTAAAAGTGAATTTGAGGGGGAATCAAGATATTAATCTAAAGAGTCATCAAAAGACACGATAGAATTTCATCACTTGTTTTTAGAAGATAATAATTATAATGATAAAGAAAACCAACATAAGCCAAGTTGTGATAATCTATAAATAAAAGGTTTAGAGTCCTTATTTATAAGTGAGGATTGGGATAATCATAGAAAACTAAATGATCCACTTTTAGAAACAATTGAGCCCTCAAAAGTGGATGAAGGTGAGTTTGAAAAGCAGTCGATTATTGAATTTAAAGATTGTGAAGAAGTGGTTGAACATCACACCCTAGTTTTAGAAGATGATTATTATTGGTGGAATAAATGGGAGGACTTTTTCACTCTTTCTAATGAAGTACTCACTTCACTTGATATGTAGGACAAGTTTCAAAGGCTAGTTCTACAACTTAAAAGAAACATCGCTTAATTACAAGAATAAATGCCTCAAGATGCATATCTTGATAATTCTATAAATCATCCTCATGAGACAAAGGTCAAAGATACTAAAAGTGATATTATTTTAGACAGTGGAGGGATCCTAGAGTGGACTAGTTTTGAAAAATATAATAAATCAGGACCTTCCATAAATTTGAATGAGATTAAAGTGATGATCAAAACCTTCAACATCCTCAAAATAATGACCAGGAAGAAATGAAAGAAGGGATGCAATCTCATCAAATATTTTATAAAGATAATTATTATAATGGTTGGGTAAGATATGAGGAATTGTTCATTTCTCACACTCCTATTGATGAAATTTCTACTTCACTTGATATGGAGGATTGTGAAACATCTATCTCACATGAGGATCTTGTAATTCTTGTACAACCTGAAAATGGCATGTCATTTGCAAAAATAGAGAATGTTCCAAAATTTTATCATTTTGAATATGATTTTGTGGAACACCTTGCTGTAATAGAAAGGGAAGTAATGGTAAATGTTTCTTATGATTCATCTATTTTGGATGAGTAAGAGGTAAAATATTCTCTTTCATTTTGGAATACTGAAAATTTGAGTGCAAATTCCCATGATTATCTTGAATATTTAAATGAAGAAAATCCATGTATGGATAACAAAGAATTAAAAATTTCTATTCATATTAAAGAAAATATTGTTTTTTTTATCAACAAGATCTATGGTTTTAAAAGGATGGACACATTCTTGATTGGGTGCGTAATTTTGGTTTTTTTGAAAAATAGTCATTGATGAAGAGGAAGGGCTACATGATAGTGATAGAGACCATGAAGAAAAATAAAATATTACAATGGCTCACCAAGTAGTGGTAAATTAAAATATACAAAAGGTAGAATATAACCTTTTGTGTCCAACCACCCAAAATTCAGGTAAAATTTTGCATAAATATCTTTTGGATTCAAATGTTATCAATGATGAAATACCATTGGAGGGTTAATAAAGAACAAGAGTTGATTTCTACTCACACTACTAATGAGATTGATTTTTTGAATGAAAGAGAAGTAGTTGTGCTTGAATTATTGAATCAAGTTCATCAACAATTAACAAATGAGTCTAGGATACAAACTTATAATGTCCCTCATTTAGTAGATATCCTAGATGCTTGCAAATTGTTGTATGAGTATGATTGGCCTAAAGACATAAATGATAAATTTACTTTAAAATTTTTAGAAATAGCCTCTTATTTGAAGGAAATCCTATGTGCTTGTAAAAATGATAATTTAAGTCAGAGTAATGAACCAGGTTTTGAAATTCACCTCATTGAATAATCAAAAGATAATTCAAGATCATGTATTCACTAGAAATTTAATGAATCAAAGTCTCAATATGGAATTTCTAATATCATAGAATCAAATTGGTGGGGTGAGAGAGGTAAAATGAGAATTTTTGTATTGTGTGGCCTAATCTTGTTTTGGTTGGATTTCTGTAAAGCTTGGCATGCATATCATGATATATGTCTTTTAAAGTGTGCTAATCGTGTTTGGGATCTAGGAAAGTGATAACATAAATTTTGCATCATCTTGTACTATATTGTATATTATTGTATACAGTTTTGGTTTTCATGCTTTGTTTTTATTTTTTGTTGTTTTTGGGTGTTGTCCATAATTTTGGTTTGGCAATTTTTTTGTTTTAGAGTATTGCGTTTTGGGGTTGGTTCCTCCATTTGTGGTTATGTTTCATGGTAGCTACTAATTTATGGCCTCTTGATCATTTTTTGTGTTCCATTGTCATGAAGGGTGAATTGCCTATTTTTGAATCATATGGATCAAATAAAAGGGGATGAAGTTGTTTAGTAGTCATTCATAGATCTGGGATTAAGATAATGAATTTTGGGACAATGAATCAAATTTGCTAAAGCTACACATGAATACATCATATTAAGGGGTAAGTCTTGAAATATTGAAGGATGAAGTCATTTTGATTTGCAAATTAAGGTGAAAATTTTTATACTCTATATTTAGCCTTAAGTGGTCTCTAACCCAGGTGACGTACAAGTTTTGTAGGACAATATGATGCTTAATAAAAAAAAATCATGCCAAATTATTCTCAAAGTCTAGATAATCTCTACCGAGGCTATGGATGCTTGACTAGTAGTAGGGCTATATCTAGACAAAGTAAAAAAGAAAAAAACAATGTAAAAAATCATTTAGACACTTGGGTGATTCAAAAAATCTCTACCAAGGCTATAAATACTTGGCTGGTAGTAGAGCAAGGTCTAGAAGAGATCAAGGCCATATACATTGAGGCTATAGATGCTTGGTTGGCAGTGGAACAATATAGAGGTATATTTTTTTTCATGAATAATATTTTTATAGCTTAATATAAAATAGGTGATTGAGTCTGGATGGTTTTCACGAATGCAAAATGACAACACTTTCACACACATTGAGAAAATGTAAATGATTCAGTTATTTTATTTGAAGCTATCTACCCCCATCTTCATTGGATATTTCTAGACGATGTATATTTTTTCTAATATTTGGTTTGTTTGTTTTCAAAAAATAGGTTCTTTATTTGAAATGCTCAGGAGCATTTCCTAGAAAAGTTACCATTTGTTGTGGCCATTGCACAAATAGCCCTAAATTTGGGGACCCACTTTAATTTTTTTATCTTTTAAAGAAGTTTGTCTTTATTCGAGCAATAGTTCGACTTTATCATAGTCTGGGTATTGGAGTTTTTGACCTCATGCTTTGACATATAAAGTCCTATTAAGTCTTGTACCTCATGTTTCATGCTTCTCGATTTCATTTACAAGATCTTTTGTCATTTTGTTGCTTTGAGTAAGCTTAGTTTAATGTTGTTTATATCATGTTTGGGCTTAAGCAAATATTTAATAAAAAATAATAATAGAAACATATATAAAAATAAAATTAAAAGTATATATATATATATAAGTAAATAAATGAATCTTTTGTTTGGTTACTTTTAATTATTTACTTTATCATTTTGTTTAAAATTAGATTTGAATAATTATTTGTTTCACATTTTACCTAAATTCTTATGTTTCAAATTTTGTTAATAAGTAGGTCTCAAATTAAGGATACACAGGGGTGTCCTTACTGCAATGATGTTGTGGGTTCCATTAACATAAAGCACATGAATTTTGGGCATGGACTTGGATGACCGATAAATTAGACAACCTAGATGGATGCAGCTAGATGGCTAAGTATGACAAGAATAATTTGACATACCGGGACCACTATGGATAGAAGTAGTGGCGTGAATGAGGGTTTCTTATATGAAATACTCTATGACAGTTGAGTTGGCCAGAGAAGTTAGCACTGAATGATCGAGATGCCCATGGTGGTAGTGTAACAATGTTCTAACCTAATCTTCCATGAAGACAAATTCCTGCGTGTGCTCGACTTTCTTTCTCATGACGGTGATTCAGACGTAGTTCAAACAATTAGATGAAGTAAAATTTTATGGAAAATATTATGTATAGTCCCAAATTTAGTGTGAGGTAATCGATTTGTAGGAGAGACACAGGCATTGTGGGAACTAAAACCTGTATTCACACTGTGTTCGATAGGATTTAGAATAGGAGAATGTCAGGTATACCATCGATGCCTATGAAAGATAATAGTTTGATGGTCTAGTATAAAAAAGCAAGAGAACTGCTACATGAATCACATCTGAGGGATCATGCTCTAGATGTTGTGTTCATAGAAGTTATTCTGACAAAAATATTTATTGTCGTTGAATAAAATTGAATCTAGTTTATCGATTTTTGTCAAAGGTACATGTATCTAAAAATAATATACCACCATCCAGTGGAATAAAATCGTGATGGGCCAATGAGGAGCCATCGTAAACATTACCAGAGTGGAATTCTTATATATTTGCTATGAAAGATCTATTTTACATAGGGAAAATGATAAATGTAGAGGAGTTATTGAGTTTAATACCGACAAAAACCAAAAATTACTACGTTCACTATCAAAATACGATATGGAGGAGATAGTATTGGTTACTATCCACAAATATTGAGGGATATTTTTACTACAATTAAGGTCAAAATTGTCAAAAAATCTATTTGTGGGGCTTGATGATTTGCATTTTTGAATGTTTCACTTTATTCAGAAAAGGAAAACTACCCCCCGTGAGAGTGATATGGTCATGTTTGAATTCAACCAAGGGTAAGTCCATGTTGTTTTGAATACTATAAAAAGAGATAATAATAGCCCAAACACAATGTGAGGAGTGTATGAAACAGTGGTACAAAGGGCTTTCATGCATTTTGAGATAATGCTTGTGGAGAACATTTACACAGTACGAAAAGGTTATGTAGGTCCATCGAGGAAACTATACACCCATTATGAAGGTCACACAATGATGTTTGAAAAAGGGTATAACATGGATGGATCAACCTTTAAGGGGTGTGTGCGTGGTATACTGCCATTATTCACTCCAAAGCAGGAGATCCACATTCAGGTAAAGACAACATTTAGGCACAGTTGAAGATGATGAGGCAGTTACCAAAGATAAGAAGCCTTAAGAATAGAAAGAAGATGAAGTTCTTTATCAATATTAGGTGGGTAAAAAGATTAATGAAAGTAAGAAAATTGTTGAAAACAAATGAAATGCATTAGGAAGTGGAACGTCCAAAACTACCAGTAACCGGACAAGAAAGAGGAATGAAGTAATCTTCGAGAAAACTTTAAAAAGGGGTGAAGATGTAGAGAAAATGGTCAAAGATTTTGGGGCAAATTTGTAGGTTGGAGAATGCACTGGATTTGGCTAGAATTGCTTCTCCCATGCTAGACTGAACATTTTCACCATTGGATGCCAATTTAGGGCATGGTATTTTGCATATACGTTTAATTTTGAAAATATTTATTCTGCTAATGTATTAAAAATTTAAATTTTTTTATGCATTTTAATAGTATACTTGTCTGTATTTTTTAATATAGTGCACCTTTTTCTCTTAGAATATTGCACCACATTGGATGTCATATTGCATGAGTAGGGATCACATTAATGATAGTTTTTTTTGTGTAGGATACTAATTTTTGTAGGGTATAAGGGGAATGTGAGAGTTATGAATTTTTTTTTTCCTTTATTTTTCTAATCTCATATTTTAAATTTTTTTGTAAACTTTTGAAAATAAAATAAAAAATATAAAAAATAAAAAATAAAAAATCTAAAAAGAGATGCACAAATTTAAATAATAGGCTTTAAAGTTTCATTTAGAGAAGTTTAAATTTCATTTTGAAGCAAATTTGAAATTACAAAAATTATTTAAAGTTTGCATATTTTAATAGGAATTTTGTAATTTCAGAATTTAACATGGTTTCACATTTTTAAAGAGATTCAAATATTAGGCTTTACATTTTTGTTTGTAAGCAAAAAATCAAATTTCCTTTATGAAAATTACAATTTCATTAAATGGGGTAATTTATATGGAATTTCAAAGGCCACTATATTTTAAGGTTAATAATTTGGATCATATACTTTCATGCTCAAAAAAAAATAAAATGAATTCACTCATCATTTCATAATCACATTTCAGAATTAGATTTTAATCTTTTATTTCATGCTCAAAAGCAAGGTTTAATAAAAGATAAAACTTGTTTAAAACTTGCTTAACAAAAGAAGATAAAATCTACCTAAAATATGTCAAGATAAAATGAACTAAATCACTTTCATCGTGGTCATATGAGGGCCAATCACATTTTATTTTCTTTTAAGTTTAATGAAAAATTAATAACATAGCATAATAAAATAGCCCCTTGTTAACAGTTGCTTGCAGTCACTAAAATATTCTAGTACTTATTTGATACATTTTTGCAAGCATACATGCAAACATTAAGTAAAAGGAACCTTGGAGAAATATGTATTTCTTTGCAAGAGAGGGTTTTCTAATCAAAATCCTAACGATGAGTGTGGTTTTACAATTGAGAAAAATTACCACTCAACATTACTCAACTGAACCGGTGACACACTAATTGAATTATATTTTTCAAACATCATCGAGTTTGGTAAATACATAGACGTAACATTTTTATTTAACCTTATAAACAAAGAGTCAAGATAAAGCACATAGGAAGCTATTTAATCTCTTTTGACACAATGACTCCACACCTCATATATTAGTGCAGTTTCATAGGCAACATAATGCATCTCTATTTAGAAGGGACCACATAATATCAAACTTAGTTTATACTCCACGTGTTAGGACCCTCCTAACATGTCCTAATACTTATATTATTTATTAATTATATTCTAGGGTCACAACCCTTCACTCTTACAACTATTAGACTAGGTATTTAAATGCAATCCAAATATGATAATAAGGCATCATCGAACAAATATATTAATTAAGTCTATTGTGGGTTTTTCTACCTTACAATCAAAAAGTGATTCAATATAAAAATGATTCCTCCTTCCGCACTATTTAGTTTCATACCATCTGGATCAGAGCTAGATCAAGGAGCAAATTCACCATTAAAAATTTTTCCCGCCTGTCGCCCTGCCAGTCTGCCTTCTCGCCTACCGCTTTTTCTGTCTGCCTTCCGCTTGCCGCCCTGTCGACCGTCGTGCGCTCTCGAACCTGACGCCTCTACAAGCTACCTGTTAAATAACAGAGAGCAACAAATTCAAAAAGTTGATAGGGCATTGCCCACCAAATTTTTGACAAATTTTGAAAAAAAAAAATTGCTAAAACAACTTATAAAGTTGTTAAACAAAAAAATTTTGCTCACCTGTACCAAGTCATATTGATCGTTACCTACACCAACCGCAATGGCTGAAGGATGACGATCACTGGATTCCATTCATGAGAAACATGAAAGGCTCGCTGAAGAAGTTCAACAGGAAAGAGAGGAGAATACCCGTAACACAAGAGAACTCTTCGAGAAAATATTTGCAATGGATGTTAAACTTGATGCCATCAGTCAAAATCAGGCAACAACACATGCAAATTCAACCAACAATGGGTCATCAAACCGAGCAATGTTAGGAGGTCCACAAACTTCCATTCTACCATGGACGACCAAATTAGACTTCCCAAAATTTGAAGGAGGAGACCCTACAAACTGGATCTACCGAGCAGAGCAATATTTCTCACTAAATCAAATTCTAGAAATGCAAAAAGTGCATATCGCCTCCTTCCACTTGGAAAACGATGCCATCCAATGGTACCAATGGTTCGAGAAAACTAACGGCACTCCGACGTGGTCAACCTTTACACATAATCTATTAGTGCGATTCGGCCCTAGCAAGTTTCAAAGCTTTACAGGGGCCCTCACTAAATTATGCCAAACCACTTCGGTAAGCGAATACCAAGCAGAATTTGAAAGGCTAGCTAATCGAACATCCGGATTAGACGTTGCCTTCTTTCAAGAATGTTTTGTCAGCGGATTAAAAGAAGAAATTCGAATAGAGGTGCAAATGTATAACCCTACAAACATGTTAGAGACCATCGGCTTGGCGAAATTAGCGGAGGACAAAATCAAGGCACGAAATCGGTTCACAAAACCAACTTGGGGGAAACCATCAAACACTTATACCAACCCCAAACCAATGCAAAATGGACGAACCCAAAACTCCTACACAACCCCCAAAATTAACCCCGCTCTACCAATTAAGCGTCTGAGTTTCGAGGAAATGAAGGAAAGACAAGCTAAGGGTCTTTGCTACCATTGCGATGAGAAATTTGACAGAAATCATAAATGTGCCTCACGAAAATTATATATTCTAGATGCCACAGAGGAAGGGAATTCTACTGAAGAGGAACCTGAACTCGAAGAAGAGGTATTATCCAACACACTTGAAAGTGACGAAGAAAATGCACCAAAGGTTTCCTTCAACGCCCTTGCCGGATTTTTTGCCCCTCAAACAATGCGAGTAAAAGGGTATTTTAAGAAACAAAACCTTACCGTGCTCCTAGATTCTGGTAGCACGCACAATTTTATCGATCCAAAGGTGGCTAAACAAGCAAATTGTTTTATATACCCTTGCAATAACTTCGAAGTGATGATTGGAAACGACGAAAAAATTGCATGCAAAGGAAAATGCAAAAATATAAAACTAACTATGGGGGTTTATAACATGAAAGGCGACATGTACGTCCTACCCCTAGGTGGGTGCGACATTGTACTAGGCGTACAATGGTTACGAACCTTGGGCGTAGTCCAATGGGAATTTGATGAACTATGGATGAAATTCACAACAAAGAACCAAACCTATATTATCCAAGGCCTGAAATCAGGACCTTCCCAAATCGTCGACTCGCATAGAATGGAGAAAATTATCCGAAAAGGAAACAAAGGAATGGTCGCCCAATTATTTTCAATTCAACCTAGTCACAAAGAAGACGAGACACCAGAGTTACAAAATATTTTAGACCACCATAAGGCGGTATTCAATGACCCAAAAGGACTACCTCCACAACGAAGTCACGATCACACTATTCCACTATTTCCAGGGCATCAACCTCCTAATATTAGACCTTATCATTATCCATACCTCCAAAAGACCGAAATAGAGAAATTAGTACAAGAGCTTCTTAAGGCAGGAGTCATTAGACCTAGCAAAAGCCCTTACTCCTCTCCAATTATTTTAGTTAGAAAAAAGGATGGCTCGTGGCGTTTATGTGTCGATTTTCGAGCGCTTAATAAAATGACCATCAAAGATAAATTTCCTATTCCGGTCATAGACGAGCTATTAGATGAACTCCACGGGGCAGCTTATTTTTCCAAGTTAGACTTACGGTCAGGCTACCACCAAATACGAGTCAATGAAAAGGATATTCCTAAGACGACCTTTCGCACTCACGAAGGGCACTACGAATTCTTGGTGATGCCATTTGGCCTGACCAACGCTCCTTCTACCTTTCAAAGTCTAATGAATAAGGTATTTCACCCTTTTCTTCGTAAATTTATATTAGTTTTCTTTGATGACATTTTGATTTATAGCAAAACATGGGAAGAACATTTGGACCATGTTAGACAAGCGTTCCAAATCTTGAAGGAAAATCAACTTTATGCAAAAAGATCAAAGTGTTCCTTTGGAAAACAAGAAATTGAATACTTAGGGCATATTGTCTCAAAGGAAGGAGTTATGGTAGATCCTTCCAAAATCGAGGAGGTGAAAAATTGGCCTATTCCAAAAACCTTAAAAGCTCTACGTGGGTTTCTTGGACTAACGGGATATTATAGAAAATTTGTCCAAAATTATGGTAAAATCGCTGCTCCTCTAACAACATTACTTAAGAAAAACGCTTTCAAATGGTCGTCTAAAGCGGATGAGGCCTTTATCACCTTGAAAACTGCAATGTGTACCACCCCTGTTCTAGCCATGCCCAACTTTTCTAAACCGTTCGTCATTGAAAGTGACGCTTCAGGAATAGGAATGGGAGCCGTACTCATGCAGGATGAAAGGCCTCTAGCTTTTATAAGCAAAGCATTTTCTCCTAAGAATTTAGCTCGCTCTACGTATGAAAAAGAGATGTTGGCGATTGTCCATGCTATTCAACATTGGAGGCCTTACCTTATTGGCCAACATTTCATTATACGCACCGACCATCATAGCTTGAAGTATTTTTTGGAACAAAGGACTAATACCCCGGAACAACAAAAATGGGTTACTAAACTTCTTGGCTATGATTATGAAATTACATATAAAAAGGGAAAGGACAACATGGCAGCCGATGCACTTTCTAGAAAATTTGAAGATATGCCTCAAGTCCATGCTCTTTCCTCCCTTATTCCTAAATGGGTAGATGAGGTGCATGAAGAATGGATAAATGATCCTACTATCCACGCCTTAATTCAACAACTTCAACATAATCCTAGTAGCAAACCTCCATACACTTGGAAGGACAATATATTAAGATACAAAGGGAGGATGGTCCTCACCCCCAATTCAACTTATCGTGAAAAACTTCTTCATGAGTTACATACCTCACCCACTCGCAGGCCACTCAGGGTTCTTAAAAACCTATAAAAGAGCCACTACCTCCTTCTATTGGGTAGGAATGAAAAATTACATCAAAAACTTTGTAAAAGAATGTGAAGTTTGCCAAAGACAAAAGGGGGAGACCCTCGCTATTCCAGGATTACTTCAACCTCTTCCTATACCCACCAAAACATGGGCAGATATTTCTATGGACTTTATTGAAGGATTACCAAAATCAGGAGGAAAAACAACCATTTTCGTAGTCGTTGATCGTTTATCTAAATATGCCCATTTTTGCTTCGTGGCTCATCCTTATACCGCTAGCACTATAGCCCACCTCTTCCTAGATAACATCTTTAAATTACATGGTATGCCCTCCACAATTGTTAGTGACCGCGACCCAACTTTCACTAGCACCTTTTGGAAGGAATTGTTCAAATTACAAGGTACTCAACTTCGTATGAGCTCCGCTTACCATCCTCAAACCGATGGCCAAACAGAAGTTGTAAATAAATGCTTGGAAACATACCTTCGATGTTTTGTTTCTACTCAACCACTCCATTGGGTAAAGTGGCTTTCACTAGCGGAATGGTGGTATAACACTTCATACCATACGTCCATCAAAATGACTCCTTATGAAGCACTATATGGTCAAACACCACCATCCCTCACTTCCTATATTCCAGGGACTACAAAAGTCCATGCGGTGGAAACGGAACTTGCTAATAGAGATGACATACTACGGATCCTAAAAGAGAACCTACACACCGCCCAACATCGCATGAAGCAGCAGGCCGATCAACATAGAAGCGAACGTAGTTTCCACGAGGGTGATATGGTTTTCTTACGTCTCCAACCTTACCGTCAATCCTCTCTTAAACAAAAAGGTTCTCAGAAGTTAGCACCCAAATTTTACGGGCCGTATAAAGTTCTCCAACGTATTGGGACCGTTGCTTACAAACTAGAGCTTCCTCCCTCTTCCAAACTTCACCCCGTATTTCATGTATCTTGCCTTAAGCTCGCAGTTGGAGCCCATATCACGACACAAACCACTCTCCCTGAATTCTTCGATAATGGAGTACTTCTAGTCGAGCCAGAAGCTATCTTGGATCGCCGCTCGCGTCACCTTCGTACTCGCGATATCACGAAAGTTTTAATCCATTGGAAAGGTCTACCTTTAGAAGACGCAACGTGGGAAAATTTTCAAGATATCCAACAACAATTTCCAAATTTCCAGCTTTGAGGACAAAGCTCCTTTAAGGGGGTGGCATGTTAGGACCCTCCTAACATGTCCTAATACTTATATTATTTATTAATTATATTCTAGGGTCACAACCCTTCACTCTTACAACTATTAGACTAGGTATTTAAATGCAATCCAAATATGATAATAAGGCATCATCGAACAAATATATTAATTAAGTCTATTGTGGGTTTTTCTACCTTACAATCAAAAAGCGATTCAATATAAAAATGATTCCTCCTTCCGCACTATTTAGTTTCATACCACCACGTCTGCAAATTTCCATACATTGTTATAAATAGAATGTACTAACACATCCTCTTAGATATCTAATATAAATCAAACATAACTGACCAAGATTTTTCTTGGATTATTTACATAACATTTTAATATATATATCCTCCCTTAAATGTAAATTACATAGTCCTTATAATCAATGAGTGGTAAGAATTATTGCAAATGTATATCACTTTATTTGGGATTTAACATAATTAAATTATATTATGTAATTTATATTTTCCTCTTTATGTAGAAGATATATTTGGACTTCTTTTTAGAACTATGAATTCTATTAGCCATATACACCATTTAATATTGTATAAAAATAAGCTTTGGGGTAGATATATTTTTTTAATATACCCTCAACTGTGTGCAATTTTGCAAGATAACTATTACAGTTCCTATATCCAATGTAGTCCTTAGAGAAGTAAGAGTAATTAAAAATCCTTTAAACTCTACGTTATAATTGTGCAAGCTTCAGAATAAGCAAATGTAGTACAGTAAACAAGTGCGATTTGAGAGGACGTCAAGTCCATTATTTTCAAAGAGAAAAATCTTTAGCTATTATAACATGAGGTTTCTAATGATAGACAAAGTATATTCATATTACCCATGGCTACATATCATTTTGAAAGCAAGACTTCTAATGAACATTAAGAAATAGTGTTCTTTGTTTTAAAAGACTCTTCATAACGTAGCTCAAAAGAGTTACAATGTAATTTGGATTCAACTGAGTTTCCCAAGATTAAACTATTAGTAAAATGAATTTATCACACAAAGATAAATCACTACACCCTATGGTTTCACCTTTTGGACCTCATAGTTCTCTTTCATTGGTATTTGAAATATTTCTAGTCTCACAAAATTTATTTTCTAATAGTCTAGTTTTGGAGATAACTCCAAGGAAGCAAGCTATAAGCAATAGTGAACAACATAGTTTCTTTCACCACTAATGAGTTTTCATATCCATATAGATGAAAGAATTTGGAAATACAATTAGCAAATATTTATAAATGGTAAACATACCTCCATACCTTAGAAAAGGAATAAGACACTCTTTCCAAATGATTCAAACAAAATTCCATTTACTTCCAATTCACACTGAATTATTATTATTTTAAGTATAAACCAATAATTGTATTATAATCTTCAAATTGACAACATAAGTTCTTTATGTCTACTTGAAAGTTGTAGTCCAAAATTTGCAAAATGATCCAGTAGCACCATGGTTGATTGCTAGTTTTTTCCAAATTCTTCCCTCTATTCTCTTTCTTTTTTCTTTCCTCCCCTTCCTCTCTTTAGAGAATATACCTTCATATTCTCTCATTATCCAATTTTTACTGGCATCATTAGCGGGTGGTACATATCTCCCAAGCACTCCACTAAAATCCTTCCCATTCATTAAAATGATGAATAATTACCAACCAATAATTCTAATGATGAAACACTATGGTTACTTTCTACATCTCAATTGGAAATTCAAGTATTTTTATTTCCTTGGTTGTTAACTTAGTAGTAAACTATCCTTGGGTTAAAATGATAGCTCAATTATCAAAATGCCAAATTATTAAGTCTCACTCAAATATTCTCTTCATAAATACTTTTTTTTTCTTTCTAATATTGATGCAAGACTATAATTGTTAATAACAATATTAATGGAGAAGCCTTAATCATTATTGAATCCAAGTAAATACCAATATTGATCTCTCCATATTAGTGCCAAAGTAATAGTGCCAAACATAAGATAAATCCCATATTTTTTTATTTAAAAGAAGAAATGATAAAACCAAAACACTTAATCTTCTTGCAAAGAATAACTCTAAATTGAATAAAATTTCATCAAAATAAGATTTTTATCGAACAAAATCATATCTAAAAATATTATCATGCAATAAGAAAATTTCATCCAAACTAGTATTTTTCCTTATAGTTAAAGGATAGGAGCAAAAAAATGCAAGTTAAACAAATCTTTATATGACTCAAGCAAGCACCAAGTGAAAGCTCAAAAATTGTGCACCAATAACAAATTAAAGATAACAATATATATAATTGAAACACGATAATATAATAGTAAAATATGAAGCCCTATTTATATTAGAAATTTGAGTTTTCAATGTGTTACAATAAGATCCCCTCTAAGGGGATTGTTGGAACAATTTATTGCATCCATAGGGTTGAGTTGTCATGCTACAAGAATTTATTTGGAACCAATGAGTTATTACAGGCTCTGGTCAACCTACCTCTTTATTTTGGTAAGGAATGCATTGCTAATATTAAAAAGAAACCAAAATGGGTAAGGAAACCTCAGTGTTAAAATTAATATTTTACAAGTTTATGCACTTCCAGATTTTAATTATAAACTACTTTTATAAAATTGATGAAGCAAGGATAACAAATCTAATTATACCTTATATGTGGACCTATGCCTAGATTCATTGGGCTGTTATAGCAAATTTAACAACACTATCAAATGAATTGAGAGTGGGAAAAAGAGAAAATTAGCACTATTAAAGTCATTTGAATATTGTAATAAATCTAATAGTTAACCAATGAAAGAAACGTTCATAACACATTCAAATAATGTAATATGCTATGAAACTACATACAATATTGAATACAAAAATATGACATAATAAAAAATCCATAATTGTATTAATTTTTTAAATGAATTACATGTAGAGTTGACAAAATGCCATTAAACTTTGTTAACAATATTAATACAATGAGAAATCCTTGTTCAAATAATGTAACAAGACTTCTTCAACTCTCCCATTCCAATATGGTAATAGGAAAAGCCTCTAGACCTCAGGCTCAATAGCTCTGGAAAAATTCTAGCTTCTTGAACACTATTCTATCACACCTACACAGTAAAGGGGAAGAATAAGGGATGAAAAAGAAAAATACACAAAGGGGATACAACAACAAAACTACTAGGCACTCAAGTATACCTCTTAGCAATAATTTGCTATCTCTAAAGCTTGATGTTGATTCTGACCATGGTTGCTTCTTTTATAGCCTCTGGTTCTTGATTCAATTATTTTTGGCCTCATTTAGACCTTACACTTGTCATGATCTGGTTTGATCCTTTAGATACTATACAATTGTACCCCACTATCTCTTTTTACTTGTATCATGGATTTGGCCAAGATATTTTCTTTGGATTGGTTCACTGGTTAGTTGAATCTGTTTTTAAGGAATATTCTTCTTCTGTTCCTACTTCATATTCTAGTCGACTTCCTATTTTTGAACTCTACCCTATTTTAGTGATACTTATTTCTTCCTTCGAAGGATTATTCAACTTTATCTATAGACTAGACACTCTGGTTTCCTTCATTTTTTGATTTGCTAGAGTTTTTTGATCTGTTTTTCAATAAGCCTCCATGCATCGATATGAAAGGATACAATAAAACTTACTATGTTCATCTCTTATAAGATTCTACTCTTTTGTATGCTGATGAAGGCTTTATTATTCTCGTACGTAGTAACCAGGGAATCCACAATATTGACCAAGAATGTAGCTTGCCTGGCCATTTCATTTTCATCTAGTTGACTGTTAAACTCTTCTATTTTGTTTATGGTGAGATCTTCAATGCTGGAAGTTTCTAGGAATTCTTCTAGTGATAGTCCAATATCTGCCAATTTTCCTCTTATGTCATCCAATAAAGAGCTCATATCTGCTACATCATTGTACCACTTCCCTAAGCTCCCATAAAATAGTGATACCTTCATGAATTCAAAACTATTTCTTATCTCAGTACCATCACTCAGGACCACCTCTTTATCTTGCATCTCTTCAAAATGTTTAGCCATCAGTAAGAGAGTAGGATAAATGACTTCTAAGTCTTGTTCCTTCTGATATAGTAGGCTTTCCATCTCATGGATAGTAAATCTAATCAATCTGATCTATCTAAAAATTTTTGTGATCCCATCAATTCTATCATATATTTTTTATTTTAGATAGGCATACTGCATAATCTACCTCTTCCTTTGTTGCAGTAGGTGGTGCTGGGGTGGCGTTTTCCTGAGACAACTATTCTTACAAGATTTTAATCATGGCTTGCATCTCTACTAGTTTATTATCAGTCCTTAGTTTTTTGAAGTAGATGTTTTGTAGTTTTCTCTTGCATAGCTTTGTTCATTCTAACCATGTCATATTCTACCCCATGCATTGAAATCTCCCCTATTTTATCATCAATTCTGAAGATAAAATTTTTATTTGGTGTAGATATGGATATTTTTGCAATAGATATCCTGGATATATCTTCTTTCGTTCCTATAGAAGAAATTTCTGCCATGCCACCTATTCCTATAATTATCTGTAATTCTTTCTCACTAGAAACACTAAAAATTATTTATTCTTCCACTCTTTTAAGTGTGACCTTCACTAAATTTATATCCAACTAGGGCTTCTTGGTCTCAGGGGTAAGTATAACTTCTTGAAGTTTAACCCTATGTTCTATGAATATGTTCCCAAAACCACCTGGTCTCCTCATAATCATTTGTATTACTAATGGGATTTGTACTTTCCTATTATTAATATTCAAACTCTTGTGGATGGCTTTTGGGGCCAATTTCCTGACACTAGTAAGGGCTAGCAACTTATTAGAGATTGGAATATGGCTTGCTTCTCTGGAATTATAATAATATACAATGGCAATCTCCTTTCCTTTATCTGTACCAGGTCTTGTAAGAGTTTCCTGTGAAGTGCTAGGTACTACCTCTATCTTGAGGTGAGGGCTCTCAAGAACCTGAATTTGGTGCTCTACTATATCTACCATACTCACCATAACCTCCATTTGATCAATACCTTGTTCTTATATGATTTCCAATATGGCATACTCATGAACCACTAGTGTGGCTGCAAGGAAGAGGGGGGGTTTTGCATCCACAAAAACCCTTCTTATTGAGACTGGGGTTTTTTGCATCCACAAAAACCCTTCTTATTGAGACTAACTCTGGGGGTAGTCGTATGGCTCTTGAATCTATAAATTACCTCTAATTTCATAAGGGAAATTATCCCATATACTATGTAAATATTCCCCCTTCTCTATAGCTTCCAAGAGTGCTTCTTAGTACTGGTATTTTATGTGTTTGACCTAGGTATAGTTGTGAGTTTTCATCATATTTTTGTATTTTTTATCAGGATCATAGGACCTCCAAGTTATTCCCTCAAAATCTAGGTTTTCTAAATCATACATGCATTTCAATAGGGTTGGATATCCTAAAATAATATAATACCCAAATTTACAAGGAACATTTAGCCAAGGGACTCTACCATGCTTCTTCACCCGCCTCATTTTTCCTTCTTCTGTGACTTACCTCACTAGTTTTAGGGAAGCCAAAGATAAAGGGTAGTACATAGGTAACAACTTAAGGGGAATTTTGGTCCCATAAAGCCTAATGTATGTGAAGCCTTCTGAGAAGAAGAAATCCCCTATTTATTTTTCTTTGAGAAAAGCTTTGATACCAGGTCCTAATCTCTCAGGGATGTCACCCGTTAGGATCTAGTGAATCTCTACCATAAAATTATCACAAAACTATCCCAAGTGTGAGCATCCTTCATGTATCTTCCAAAATCTATTTTGGACATAGGGAATCTCAATGGTTCCTAGTATTCCTTTACTCTAATCTCCTAATTACCCAGCTAACAGGTGCATGAGAATTGAGTAGTGGGAGAATGGAGGTATTTATTTCCTCTACTCCAAGACTACATTTTTTAACTCTGTTAATGATGAGTGCATTTTTATACTCAACTCTTCTTCCTAGGTGTATATGGGGGAATTTATTCTTCTATTACTTTGTTCTACTAGGTACAAAATATATTTCCCTACCACACTGAGTTCTTGTACTCCCAAAATGATGTTAATCATGTCACAAAAATCCTTGACCCAGGGTTTGAATGTAGTATTTCTAATGGGGAAATCAAATTGCACATTTTCATATGTATCAAAAAGCATTTTGAAAGATTCTAATTTAGTTAACCTACAAGACTATCATTAAATTACCTAGAGAACTAGCCGTATGTTCAAAGGTGTCAAGTTGAAGACTCTATGGATGTATTTGGGTGCAATACTAAACATTGGCTTGGCATTTTTTGTCTTAGAAGGTTCTAGTGTTCTCATTGTAGGCCACTACCAACCATGCCATCAGGTCCGTAGAGTAGTACACTCTAGGACATATCAACCTCCCTACATTGCTGGTCCATCTATTGCTTCTAGGAGCACCCTTGTTTTGTGAATTATTTTCTTTGTAGAAAAAATCAGCCAACAACCATGGGAAGCATTGCAAATTTTCCATGGTAGGCACAAAGCTTTCAATACAAGTATTTTCAATCTTATATTGCTGAACTGGTGTGATCTACTTGTTTTACCCAAATTGTTTGATGAAATCATACATTCCCATCATAGTAACAACTTCCTTATGGAGTTCAATGTATGGTGACTGGTCAGTGATAAATTTTACCACCTCTTGGGTGTCTTTGAGCATGAAGGTAGCTCCCCAAGTGGCCATTCTACTTATAGAAAATACTTAAACTCACTAGAACACACTCTTTTGAGTTCCTTCTAACTTTTTGCTTGCCAACACCAGTTCTTCACTCTAAGATAAACAAAATGGTAGTGGCATTTGAGAGTGGTGGTTTAAGTAATTGAGGGTGGAGTGGCTTCACTGTCCTCATATAGAGTATCATTATTGCAGTGTCACCAACCACATTTTAATTCTAGCCAATGGATGCCTACCATTGCATCATTTCTAAAATTAGATAGTTATGGTATGTGATATTCCTCAACCTATATGTTTTTGAGGACTTTGATTTATGTATTTTTAATCATTTGTAGTGTTTTCATTGGTCATTGGGCTACGCATTCTTCTAACATGGAATTAGGAATGTGGTGGTAGTAGCTTTCATGGGAAATTCATCATAAAAATTTTGCCACCTTGGTCCTATGAAAGAGTTAGCTCAAATTATATATATATATATATATATATATATATATATATATTGTTAAAAAGTGATCATATTTCTGGATGCTGGTCGTTAGATCTATTTGTGAAGGTGCACACCCATTAATATTCACCAATCTGCACATTGGTTAGTCCGAAAGAGGAAAGTTTTATGAGTTGATTAGTTTAGCTTAAAGTTGATTATCTCAAAATTAATCAAAGGTTAATTAATACTTAAGGCACCAAGGCAAAATACCTTATCCTTTAAAATTTGTGCATCAGACATAGCGCTTACTATTAGATCTAGTTTACTTCGAGTACTACCGTTGAGATCCCAGAACCTACATGGTTGTTAGTCCAATGATATATAAATGCATGCTAATTTAATTAGATTAACCTCGAACATATTGGGTTAGCAATAATCTGATTTAAACACTTAGGTCTAAAACTTTATAATTCTCAACTAGACATTATTAATCAATACATTAATCCTATCCACAATCCATGTTTATTAAGACTAATCCATTATTAAAGATTTAATAATCTTCTATTAAACCATAAACAATGTATAATATGATTATTTTTCTTTTGTGCGCTCACCGTTAGATCAAACCATAGTCATGCGTGCTCGTTGAATCCTTTAGATATGCACAACAATTAACCAAAATAAGGGGGGTCATTCTCAATGTATTAGACCCTCGTTAATTTTGATTATGCATGGAGCTTAGATTTTAATAAAACCTTTAATTAATCACTGTTAGATTATTATTATAATATGCACTATGCCTTAGTTTTATAGTTTGACACTTGTCTTCTGCCACTTGTTCTATGTCTTCAATTTGAGTTGGAGTTGTGTCTTCTGTTTTGACACTTGGAGTGGATCTTATGACACTTGTCATATCTCCCTCATAGGATTTATGCCTATATAATGTAACGCAACTTGTAAATACATTAAGTATTTTGTTCATTTTATTTTAGTCCCAACATCTAGTATTAGAGTGGTAAGATCCACCAATGAGGACTAATCTATGGAGTCAAGGAGTATGCTCTCCACTCATTGAGTGGATTAGAAACTAGAAACTCCATAAGAGGACAATCCTCGCCATTCAAGGACATGCCTCTTTCCAAATTTTTTTCCTTAGATTTTTTAGTGTGTTGCTAAGAAATTTTGATGAGAATATCCCTCTCTTTTTTATTTCTATTGTGAGTTTTTTTTAGCCATATCCATTTTAGCCGACGAGAGAAGTTTGAAAGGCAATGTGGCGGGTGGAAAGTTTGTATTTGCAAGGAGAAATTTTTTTTTTTTTTAGATGCATTCCCTCCGCCCTCTTTGTTCCTGAGCATTTTTGTTGTGTAGCCACCACTTTACGACAACCATTGTATTTTTTTATAGTCATATTTTTTTTAAGCACCCACTGCTTATAGGTTGGCCAGACTATGTATGTGACTACATATAAAAAAAAATAGCAGTGTTTCTGGTGATTGGTGTGTTTACTACTTCTGTAGACGATTCCAAATATTCAACAACGATGGTCGATTCGGATCAAATGACTATAGAAAGGGAAAGTTGTGATATTAAGGGGGAATGTTAGATTATTATTATAATGTGCATTGTGCCTTAGTTTGATAGTTTGACACTTGTCTTCTACCACTTGTTCTGTGTCTTCAGTTTGAGTTGGAGTTGTGTCTTCTATTTTGAAACTTGGAGTGGAGCTTATGACATTTGTCATATCTCCTCATAGGCTTTATGCCTATATATTGTAACACAACTTGTAAATACATTAAGCCTTTTTTTCATTTCATTTTAGTCCCAAAAATCACCCATTAAATCCTTGCGCAATTTACCTTTGGCCACTTTAAGAATGCATTGTCGTCGGATGTGGGAGAGGGTGAGCACTACCATTGAGATTTGAGAAGTTTCACGCCTTTTAACTGAAGGGGGAACCACTTAATATGTGCTTAAATTCTTTCTAATTGTAATTAAATTTGCTCAACCATGATTTGACCATTAGTATTACCTAGATATTTGACTTTGTTAATGCCTAACTATTTCGATGAGTGTTCCCTATTAGATCAAATGGGGATCATGCACTGCCATTGAGATCTGCATAGCTGCAAGATATTTATTCACCACTTTGATGGAAGCTTTAATCATTGGGCAATATGGTGCGTATGCTGCCATTGAATCAACTGAAGATCAAGTGTAACCATCCAGATCTTGTGATTCACATGATATTTAATTAAAGGGGCACATACCTTTGTCTTTTAAAATGATTTGAAACTTTGTAACATAATTTTCATTTTAGACATGGTAATTTTTAAATGCATTGATTAAGAAAGGGGGAATGATTAATAACGTGGTTAGGACCCAATTATATCAAGTTCATAAAGATTAAAGTGATTTGATTAAAATTAATTCTTGAGCGCTTAAAACCTCTGATGCTAAAGATTGGTTACTCCCAGTAGTGCGTGGCCATCGAATTTTATTACAATCATGTGTTGCCATTCAGATCTAGGAAGATGCATGCCTCTTAACATCATATTTTATAATGCAATTGACCTTAAACCCATGTTTAATTAAAATATTATTAAGCTTGGATTATTCATTAATAATGCTCGTGGTTTAAATTTGATTTTCTTTGATGAGCGCGCATTCGTTAGATTGGGACAGGAGTGAGCGCTACCCTTTCTTTGAATTTTCTCGATGTTTAATTGAAAGGGGTGCATGACCCTTGATTATATTTATGCTAAAACTTAGGTTATGACCAATGTTGAATTTAGCTTTTTAAGGTTGGACAAATTAGAGGGTGCACTTCCATCGAATTAAACATGGATCAAGTGCTACCATCTAGATCTTCGAACTTGCTCGATACTTAACCAAAGGGGGTGCATGACCCTTACTTTGGGGTTATTAAATTTAAAATACTTAAACGTTATGTTATACTATTTTGACCACACAATTAATTAATTAATCTTTTAGCTGCTTATGAGCGCGCATCCATCCAGATCTTGGGGGATGAAGCGCATCCATCCATATTGGTGAAGTTGCATGATTTTTACCACAAAGGGGGCACATACCCTCAATTTACCATTTGATTTTAATCTAAACCTTAGGATTTTTTATTTTCCACTTAGGTCCGAATTTCTTGATTAATTTTCTTTTAGGGACTAATGGACTAGGGGAAGCTTTTTAGTGAACATTTTAATTTCTCAAGTTTTATAAGCCCTTTAATTATTGGATAACATCAACGATCATTTTCTTAATGACTAAAAGGTATTTAATCCAATGGTTAAGGTTATGAATTTAGACCTGATTTAGATGAACATTTTTATAATGAATCTTAATGATAAAAAATTAACAACCAATCTTTTAGAAGTGAATGCAATAGAGACCAAAAATTTTTGGTGAAGGCTTTTGAAAATAAAAAATTCAAATTTGGGGGTATTTGATGTTGAGTCAATTTTAGCTCCAACATAGACTCTGACTGGGATAATGTGTTGAAAACCTAAGGCACTTGAGAATTCTAGAATATCTTGGTTTCATTACGAGCTTTGGATAGAATCATAAACCATCAAACCTGATTAGAGAAATAAAAACAAAAAATTTAAACTAAAAAGATACAATAAAGCAACAATAAACATGATATCCAAACAATAGAGTACCCAAAAACTATTATTATCCTTGGTCAATCTGGATCAAATGATTAGAATTTTAAGATCATATGAGCTTTTAAATATATTCTTATGATTTTTTAGCAAGGTCTTAGGATATGATTATACATAATTCGTCAAAGTCACTTGTTCTATCATGCCTTGGCCTAGGTGTGTGTTAGTGCATTCATTTTTTATTTTCATGTCTTTCAGAACTTCATCATGTTTGGAAAAAGGTTAAGCCTAATAGGTAATTTCACTCTGTAAATATTTTCACCATTTATAGGGCTCCACTGCCAATCAAGCATCTATAGCCTCGGAGGAGATGCTACTGATCCCATATGGTTTTAATCTACTTCCAGTAAAGCATCTATAGCCTTGGTAGAGGTTTTCCAAGATATCTTAGACATTGATCCAATTTGTATTATAATGGTTTTCCTTATTTTTTTGAAAAATATTTTGATAAGGAATGTGAATCTACCAAGAGTAATGAGTGAGCTGAGGTTTAGTGGGTGTGACAGGAGTGAGGGTTTGAATTTTCTAGGCAAGAATATCAACCATAGTGGTAGAGGTAGAGCAAGTATGGAAGGGGCAAGTGGGAACCTCAA